>JAHXMQ010012343.1:13590387-13602498 GCA_020466415.1 Ammodramus savannarum pratensis | reverse complement strand
AGCCACACTGAGCAGGAAATTCACAAAAAACACCAAAAACTTTCCAATTCTGATTCATAAAAACACCAAGGCAAAATTGGGCAATTTTGCTGCTTTCCTTGCCTTAGGAAGAATTCTTTATCTTTCCACACCCACAAACTTTTACCTCACTCAAAACCTGACCTCCTCCTCTCATCCACCTACCAGCCCACACTCCAAAGCCTGCTCTGGCAGCAGGAAAGCAGCAAAATCCGTGAGCAGCTGTGGCCAGTCGTGCAGCAGCTGCTGCAGGGTGCAGAACAGATCCACGGCCGTGCGCTTGTCCGCGCCCGTCTCGAACTCGTAGATGACGCGCAGGAAATCTTCGTATTTCCCTGGGATGTGCTGCAGGGTCTCACGGACCTGAGGGGACATTGGGGACACCCAGGAGGAGAAATAAACTCATCACAGAGTCATTTGTAAACTCATCACAGAGTAATTTGTGTGGGAGGGATGGTAAAATTCCTTCCAAGGTTGTGTTGTGGGCACTTCGCACCATGCCAAGCTCTGTCCTGTCTGGTCACGCTGTGCCAGGGTCTCACCACCCTCCCAAGAATGAATTTATCCCTAAATTCCTTTAATCTACAAATCTTTTATCTCCTCAACTCAAAATTTACATAATTTTGCAATTTTGTTGAAGGAACCAATTGATTTCCTAAAGATGAACCAAAGCTGCTCATCCCGGTGCAGATTGGGGAGGTCGGAAATTCAGAATTTTCTGCCTCAGCCCCTGAGTCCTTCAGTTCCAGCTCCCCCTCTTAAGAAAAGAGAAGGAAAAACAACAGCAGGAATCTGCTGAAATTTAATTTTACAATTTTAGGCAGCTCTGGAGGGGTTTGAGTTCTGCTCCTTAACAAAATCCTTCAGCTGGGCAGGTGCTGATCAGTGAAACTGGCTGTGAGGAAGCTGCTGAAGGATATTACACCAAATTAAAATAAAAAATGGGATTTTTTAAAATTATTTCTAAGGACATAATGGAAAAACTGACTTGGCTTGCAACAGAGAGAAGAGAATTCCCAGGAAGAGAACTCTGAGCCTGAGGAAGAGGAGGAGCTGCTCTCCTCCTCTAAGAAAGGAACACTTGGTGAAATGAAGCACCACATGTAGGAATAAATAACTCCACCCCAGGCAGATCCACCAGTTCTGAGGCAGAAAACCCCAAATTTCTGATGTTCTGCATCAGAAAACCCCAAAATTCTGAGGTTTTATGGTAAAAAACCCCAAATTTCTGATGTCCTGTGGCAGAAAACCTCCAAATTTTTCATATTCTGTGGCAGAAAACCCCAAATTTCTGATCTTCTGTGGTAAAAAAACCCAAATTTTTCATGCTCTGTGGTAAAAACCCCCAAATTTTGATGTTCTGTGGTAAAAAATCCCCAATTTCTGATGTTCTGTGGCTGAAAACCCTGAATTTTCTGATGCTCTGTGGCAGAACACCCCAAATTTCTGACATTCTGTGGTAAATTTCTGACATTCTGAGGAGAAAACCCCAAATTTCTGACGTTATGTGCCAGAACACCCCAAATTTTTCATGTTCTGTGGTAAAAAACCCCAAATTTTGATGTTCTGTGGTAGAACACCTCAAATTTCTGATGTTCTATGGCAAATATCTGACGTTCTGAGGCAGAAAATCCCAAATTTTTCATGTTCTGTGGCAGAAAACCCCAAATTTCTGATGTCCTGCATCAGAAAACCCCAAATTTCTGTTGTTCTGTGGCAGAAAACCTCGAATTTCTGACATTTTGTGGCAGAACATGTCAAATTTCTGATCTTCTGTGGCAAATTTCTGATGTTCTGTGGCAGAAAACCCCAAATTTGAGATATTTTGTGGCAGAAAACCCCAAATTTCTGACGTTTTGTGGTAAATATCTGACGTTCTGCATCAGAAAAACCCAAATTTCTGACGTTTTTGGGCAGCCTTACCCGGGTGAGGTAGGCCTGGGCGAAGGCCAGGTCCTTCTGCTCCCGCAGCGGGTCCCTGTCCAGGATGTCCTCGTCGTAGAGCAGCAGCAGCTTGGCCGTGTCCTTGCTGCCCCGAGCTCGGCCCCTCCTGCTCCTGCTCCTCAGGGAGCTCCTGCTCCTCCCCGGCGCCTTCAGGGCCTCCCCTGGGCAGGATTCCAACAGAAATGGTCAAATTTGGGCAAAATTTGGGCAAAATATACATTTTCTGTGCTGCCTGGAAGGGGAGGGGAAATATGCTTCCCAAGTGGAAGTGTGGATGTAATCAGTGCTGGGATCACCAAAGAACTCACTGCTGGTATCAAAAAAACCCCAAAAAACTTCACCTGGTGTCCCAAAACCCCACAGAACTCACCTGCTGGCATCCCCAAAGATCTCACCTGCTGGTATCCAAAAAAAAAATACTCACAGGACTCACCTGGTGTCCAAAAACCCCAAAGAACTCACCTGGTGTCCAAAAAAACCCCAAATAATTCACCTGCTGTCCCAAAACCCCACAACACTCACCTCGTGTCCAAAATCCCCAAAGAACTCACCTGCTACCATCAAAAAACCCCAAAGAACTCACCTGGTACCTAAAAAACCCCAAAGCCCTCCCCTGCTGTCCCCAAACCCACCTGCTGGCATCCAAAAACCCCAAAGAACTCACCTGGTATCCAAAAAAAACCCCAAATAATTCACTTGCTGTCCAAAAACACCACAGCACTCACCTGCTGTCCAAAAAACCCCAAAGAACTCACTGCTGGCATCCCCAAAGAACTCACCTGCTGGTATCAAAAAAAAAACACCCACAGCACTCACCTGGTGTCCATAAAACCCCAAAGAACTCACCTGCTGCCATCAAAAAACCCCAAAGAACTCACCTGGTGTCCAAAAAAACCCCAAAAAAACCTCACCTGCTGTCCCCAAACCCCTCAGCACTCACCTGCTGTCCAAAAAAACCCACAGAACTCAGCTGGTGTCCCAAAATCCCACAGCACTCACCTGCTGGCATCCAAAAACCCCAAAGAACTCACCTGGTATCCAAAAAACCCCAAAGAACTCACCTGGTATTAAAAAAATCCCCAAAAATCTCACCTAGTATCCAAAAAAACCCCAAAGACCTCACCTGTTGTCCAAAAACCCCAAAGAACTCATCTGGTGTCCCAAAATCCCACAGCACTCACCTGCTGGCATCAAAAAACCCCAAGGAACTCACTGCTGGCATCCAAATAATCCCAAAAGAATTCACCTGATGGCTTCCCCAAAGAACTCACCTGGTGTCCAAAAAACCCAAAAAAACCTCCCCTGCTGTCCCCAGACCCCACAGCACTCACCTGGTATCCAAAAAAACCCACAGCACTCACCTGGCATCCAAAAATCCCCACAGAACTCACCTGGTGTCCAAAAAATCCCAAAGAAGTCACTGCTGGCATCCAAATAATCCCAAAAGAACTCACCTGGTATCCAAAAAACCCCAATGAACTCACCTGGTGTCCAAAAAACCCCCAAAGAACTCACCTAGTGTTCAAAAACCCCCAAAAAAATCTCGCCTGCTGTCCCCAAACCCCTCAGCACTCACCTGGTGTCCCAAAATCCCACAGCACTCACCTGCTATCAAAAAAACCCCACAGAGCTCACCTGGATCCAAAAAACCCCAAAGAAGTCATCTGCTACCCATAAAACCCCAAGGAACTCACCTGGTGTCCCAAAATCCCACAGCACTCACCTGCTAGCATCAAAAAACCCCACAGAACTCACCTGGTACCCAAAAAAACCCCCAAAAACGTCCCCTGCTGTCCCCACACCCACCTGGTGGCCTCCTGAGGGTCTCCACCTGTGGGGACGCCGCCTTGGCCATGGTGGCAGCAGATTTGGGCTCCTCTGAGGGGTCCCCACAGGTTTCATCATCTTTGTGTGAGCTCTCCATCCCCTCCCCTTCCTCCTCCTCCTCTTCCTCAGGCTCTGAGTTCTCCTCCTGGGAATTCTCCTCCTCAGAATCTCCCTCCTGGCTCAGACGTCTCTCTGTGGCCAGCCAGGTCAGTTTCTCCATTGTTTCCTTTGAAATAATAATTAAAAATCCCATTTTTTAAATTTAAAAAATATAAAAAATATATAATTAAAAAAACCATACATTTAAAAATATATATATAAAAATAAAATTTTAAAAAATTTATTTGGCTCAAAAATATAATCTTTCAAATTATTATTTCCTTAGAAATAATAATTTAAAAATCCCATTTTTTAACATTAAAAAAATGAAAAATATATATTTTTTAAAAATATATATTAAAAATATATTAAAAATATATAATTTTTAAAATTTTATTTGGCTCAAAAATATAATTTTTAAATTATTCTTTCCTTAGAAATAATAATTTAATAATCCCATTTTTTAAAATTTTATTTGGCTCAAACGTCTCTCTATTGCCAATATAATGTAATGTAATGTAATGTAATATAATATAATATAATATAATATAATATAATATAATATAATATGTTCATTTGGCTCAAAAATATAATTTTTAAAATTATTATTTCCTTAGAAATAATAATTAATAAATCCCATTTTTTTAAATTTTATTTGGCTCAAAAAAAAAATTTAATTATTACTTCCTTAGAAATAATCCCCAGTAGGATTTCCACTGGGATTTCAGTGGGGTTCCCAATGGGATTTTCAGTGGGATCTCCAGTGGGATTTCCAATGGGATCCCTGTGGGATTCCCAGATCCCCTGTGGGATTTCCAGTGGGGTCCTCAGTGGAGTTCCCATTGGGATCCTCAGTGGGATCTCCAGTGGGATTTCCAGTGGGGTTCCCAGAGGGATTTCCAGTTAGATTCCCAGTGGGATTTCCAATGGGATTCCCAGCGGGGTCCCCAGTGGAATTTCCAGATCCCCTGTGAGATTTATCCCTAGTGGAATTTCCAATGGGATCCCAGTGGGATTTCTAGATCCCCAGTGGGATTTCCATTGGGATTTCAGTGGGATTCCAAGCGGGATTTCTAGATCTCCAGTGGGATCCCCAGTGGGATTTCCAGAGGGATCCCCATTGGGATTTCCATTGGGATTCCCAGTGGAGTTTCCATTAGGATTTCAGTGGGATTCTCAGTGGGATCTCCAGTGGGGTTCTCAGTGGAGTTCCCAGTGGGATTTCCAGATCCCCAGTGGGATTCCCAGTGGGATTTCCAATGGGATCCCAGTGGAATTTCTAGATCCCCAGTGGGATTTCCATTGGGATTTCAGTGGGATTCCCAGCGGGATTTCTAGATCCCCAGTGGGATCCCCAGTGGGATTTCCATTGGGATTCCCATTGGGATTTCCATTGGAGTTTCCATTGGGATTTCAGTGGGATTATCAGTGGGATTCCCAGTAGGATTTCCATTGGGATTTCAGTGGGGTTCCCAGTGGGATCCCCAGTGGGGTTCCCAGTGGGATCCCTGACTCCACAGGGTGTTTTAGGACACCCCCAGTTGCCCCTTTTTAAGCATTTTCAAGTTTTACCTTTTCAAGTTTTACCTTTTCAAGTTCTATCTTTACCTGCAGCTCTGGCACCGACAGAACCGACTCCTCCGAGGCCGACGACATCTCCTCATCCTCATCTTGTGTAAAATCATCAAAATCATCTTCCTCCTCCTCCTCCTGCCCTTCCCTGTCCCCTGCGGCCTCGGGGCCGGCCGGTGTCCCCACGGAGAGCCCATCGATGCTGGAGGAGTCCCCTGGGGGGCTGCTGAAGCCTGCCTCCCTCTCAGCCGGGCACTGGGGGTTCTTTGGGGGGTCCTCAATGCCTGGGGGTCCCACAGCCCCCCCAGGCTCCCCCTGCTGCTCCCCCTGCCCAGCCTGGCCTTGCTCCTCTGCCTTCTCCTCACAGGGAAGCTGCTCCTTCTTGGGCTCATCCCCACAGGAACAGGCAGCCTCCATGTTCAGCTCCTGGCCAAGGCCCAGCATGAACTCCTCCTTCCTTTCAGCACATAAAATTTCTCTTTTTTGTGCCAGGTTGGCTTCTTTGGGAGCGTCACTTAAATCTTCAGACTTGATTTCCGCCGGTGCGTCAGGATTTTCTAAGTGAGGCAAAAGCTCCACCACGGGCAAAGGCTCTGATGTGTTGCCATCTCCCTCTGTCCAGCTGTTCCCCTTGTCCTGAGTGTCCCCACGGGCAGGGTTGGTGCCACACTCCTTCTTGGGGGACAAAGTGGAGCAAGGCACAAAGAGCTCTGAGGGCTCCACCTTGGGCTCCACCGCAGGGAAAGCTCCTGGAGCAGGGAGCAGGGTCAGCTTCTCCTCCCCTTCACCCCCAGGCAGCCCCACAGGGCTGGGAGACACAATCAGGGAGGGGATGGACGAGGTCACCAGGGGCTGGTTGAGGGGGCATGGGAAGGTGGAGGGGTTCACCAGCAGGGTGGTGACAGGAATGGCCTGAGCGCCCCGGCCCACAGCCGTGCTCAGGGGCTGGATCACGTTGCAGCCATTGCCAATGTTGAGCACCTTCACTGTGGTGGCAGGGACAGTAAGGATGACAGGGGAGGGCTGGATCACAGGGGGAGCTTTGATCACTGGAGCACATTTGGGCCCTTTTTTCCTCTGGTAGCCTTTCCTCACGCACGGCCTGCGCGCCCTCATGGCGCCCAGCGCCGGCAGCATCACCTTGGCCTGGACACTCCCCGCCTCTGAGGCCACCACAGCTGGGCCCACAGCACCTGGGAAGGCCTGCCTGGAGCCTGGCTGCCCAGTGGGCAGAACATTCTGGAATTCCACGGCATCCCCAGCTGCCAGCACTGCTGGAACCCTCAGGGGTGGCGGGGCCGGCTGGATGGGCCGAGGGACGCGGGCCCGGGCCCTGCTGGGGGCAGCCTCAGCCTGAGGCGATTTCTGGTTTTTCTGCACACCCAAAGGGCTGGAGCTGGGCTGCAGGCAGGGGCTGGGCCGGATCAGGACGGGTTTGAGGGCTGCACATCTCTGCCTCCTCCAGGGCCTCCTGGAGAAGCGGTTGCCCAGAGGTTTCAGGGTGAGCACGAGGCCCTTGGGCATCAGCAAAGGATATTTTTCATCACATTCCCTGCCTGAAGTTTCCTTCTCTGCCCCCACGAGGGCAGATTCTCCAGTAGGTGAAGCTGGTGAACCCTTGGCATCTTCTGCCAGCTGCTTCAGCTCCCTCTGGATGGAGGGCAAGCTTGCCTGAAGGGAATAAAAAATTATTTGAATTATTATTTATGGGTTATTTCTGTATTTTCACCTTCACAGAAGGCAACTCTGTGAGCTGGTAGAGCTTCCTCTACCTGCTTCTACAAGCAGGATTTATCTCCTTTCTACAAGCAGGATTTATTTCCTCTCTACTACTCCATGTTACTTAATAGTAACATAATAGTACATAATAGTACATTAAATTCATTACTTGCACTGCAAGGCCTTTAGGAGACTGAGATCCTGAGGAAAAACAAAGGGGTTTTTTGGGTTTAAAAAGGTTGCTTTAGTAAAAATAAGATTTTGTGGGAAGGAAAGTTCCCTGTGGAACAGGGGGTGAGGAAGAGAAATGGATTTTATGGCTTTTGAGTGCAGTTGTTGCCTTGGGGACAGCGCTCCCTGACTGGCTGACTCACAGGAATGGTCTCTGTGGCTCCAGGAAAAATCCAAAAGGAAAAAAGAACAAAAGGAAAAAAAAACAGAAGGAAGAAAACCAGAAGGAAAAAAAAAAAAAAAAAAAAAGCAGAAGGAAAAAAATCCACAAAAAAAATCCACAAAAGGAAAAAATTCATGAGGAAAAAACCCAAAAGGAAAATAATCCACAAAAGGAAAAAATCCACAAGGAAAATCCAAAAGGAAATAATCCACGAGGAAAAAATCCATGAGGAAAAAATCCACGAGGAAAAAAATCCACAAGGAAAAAATCCACAAGGGGAAAAAATCCACAAAAGGCAAAAAATCCACAAGGGGAAAAATCCACAAAAGGCAAAAAATCCACAAGGGGAAAAAAACCACAAAAGGCAAAAAATCCACAGGGAAAATCCAAAAGGAAAAAAATCCACAAGGAAAAAATCCATGAGGAAAATCCACAAGGGAAAAAATCCACAAAAGGAAAAAAAATCAACAAAAGGAAAAAACCACAAGGGGAAAAATCCACAAAAGGAAAAAATCCACAGGGAAAATCCAAAAGGAAAAAAATCCATAAGGGGAAAATCCACAAAAGGAGAAAATACACAAGGGGAAAAATCCACAAGGGGAAAAATCTACAAGGGGAAAAATCCACAAGGGGAAAAATCCACAAAAGGAGAAAATCCACATGGGGAAAAATCCACGAGGAAAAAATCCATGTGGAAAAAATCCACGAGGAAAATCCACAAGGGAAAAATCCACAAGGGAAAAAATCCACAAGGGGAAAATCCATGAGGAAAAAAAATCCACAAGGAAAAAATCCACAGGGAAAAAATCCACGAGGGGAAATTCCACAAGGGAAAAAATCCATTAGGGAAAAAATCCACAAGGGGAAAATCCACGAGGGAAAAAATCCACAAGGGGAAAATCCACAAAAGGAAAAAAAAAATCCCCACAAACCCAAATAAACCCCAGAAAAACTGCCCCAAACCCCAACTCCCCTGAGGAAATACCTTTAACCAGAAGGGCAGGCGATGCTCCTCCCTCTCCACAGGAGCTTTCCACTCGTGGGGCTGCAGCTCCTCACAGCACCTGAGCAGCACCGGCAGCTGCTTGGTCCTCTTGTAGTGCTGAGGGGACAGGGACAGGTGACAAAGGGACACAGGTGACACTGCAGCTCCTCACAGTGCCTCAGCAGCACAGGCAGCTGCTTGGTCCTCTTGTAGTGCTGAGGGGACAGGGACAGAGGGACAGGTGACAAAGGGACACAGGTGACACTGAGCCACACAGGTGACAAAGGGACAGGTGACAAAGGGACCCAGGTGACACTGAGCCTCACAGCACCTCAGCAGCACGGGCAGCTGCTTGGTCCTCTTGTAGTGCTGAGGGGACAGGGACACAGGTGACAAAGGGACAGGTGACACTGCAGCTCCTCACAGCACCTGAGCAGCACCGGCAGCTGCTTGGTCCTCTTGTAGTGCTGAGGGGACACAGGGACAGGTGACAAAGGGACAGGTGACAAAGGGACAGGTGACACTGAGCCACACAGGTGACAAAGGGACAGGGACAGAGGGACACAGGTGACAAAGGGACACAGGAGACACTGCAGCCACACAGGTGACAAAGAGACAGGTGACACTGCAGCTCCTCACAGCACCTCACCAGCACCTCACCAGCACCAGCAGCTGCTTGGTCTTCTTGTAGTTGTGAGGGGACAGGGACAGAGGGACAGGTGACAAAGGGACAGGTGACATTGAGCCACAGGTGACACTGCAGCCACACAGGAGACACTGCTCAGGTGACACTGAGCCACACAGGTGACAAAGGCACACAGGTGACAAAGGGACACAGGTGACACTGCAGCTCCTCACAGCACCTCAGCAGCACCGGCAGCTGCTTGGTGTTCTTGTAGTGCTGAGGTGACAGGGACAGAGGGACACAGGTGACAAAGGGACAGGTAACACTGCAGCCACACAGGTGACACTGCTGGGATGAAGGACCAGGCTCTCTGCAGGTGTTCATGTCAATAAAGAGATTTTTTAATAAGGTTTTACCCACAGGAATATTAAAAATAATAACCAAGAGCTCACTGTCATGCTGGCTGCTCTCACAGAGCTTCAGGCAGTTCTGCTGTTTTATGTGGTTTTGTGCAGGTGCTGTTTTATGTATTTTTGTTTTATGCAGGTGTTGTTTAATCTGGTTTTGTGGCTAATGGAAATAGAAGTTTAAATCCTCACTGCTACCCCAAGAATGACATTTTATTTAAAATAAGGAGCCCAGGAGGTGTCCCTTACCCTGATGATGTTGTCAGGGGCTCTGTTCATGTTGAGGTTCTTGATCCTCACTGTCAGCTGGTGGGCAGGAGCTGTTTTATCTGGTTTGTTTTATGCAGATTTTGTTTTAGCTGGTTTTGTTTTATGTGGCTTTGTGCAGGTGTTGTTTAATTTGGTTTTATGCAGGAGTTGCTTTATCTGGTTTTGTGCAGGTGTTGTTTTATCTGGTTTTGTTCCCAGGTGTTTTATGCAGGTGTTGTTTAATCTGATTTTGTGGCCAAGGGAAACAAAAACCTAAATCCTCATTGCCACCCCAAGAATGACATTTTTTTTTAAAATAGGAGGCCCTTGAAATAATTCACCTGGATGAATTTTTAACCAGGATCACTGAGTTTTACCAGGCCCATCTCAGCTCTAGAGTCCAATCAGTATCTAATGGAAATTAAATCCTCACTGCTACCCCAAGGATGACATTTTATTTGAAATAAGGAGCCCAGGAGGTGGCCCTTACCCTGATGATGTTGTCAGGGGCTCTGTTCATGTTCAGGTTCTTGATCCTCACTGTCAGCTGATGGGCAGTTTTGGTGGGCAGCAGATATTTGCTGATCAGAGGCTTGGGGAAATCCGTCCTTTCAAAATGCTTCAGCCCCAAAGCCAACAAGCTGCACAGGGAAAGAGTGAAGGGAAGAGATCAGAAACCCCTCAGCTCTCCCCAAGAATTGAAATTCTCCTTAACAAAGCAATTTCCACCCATTTTGTGCATTCATTGTGCATTAATTGTGCATTAATCACTCACTTGTCCTCGGCCTTGGTGAAGACAATCTTGTCCCGAGGAGGGTTTGCCCTCAAGGCACAGATGGGCAGCAGCTCCGGGTACATGAAAACTTTCCTGGTTGCCAAAATCCACGCCACTTGTTTGGGCAAACATGAGAATTCGTTTGCTGGGAAAAGAATGAACAGGGGAGGAAAGTTTAGGGTGTGTGGATGGATGTTTTTCACTGTTCACTCCTTGAAAAATCTGTTTCTTTTACTCCTTTCACTGCAAAAATAAATTTTTGTTTTTAGAACTTGTAGATTTTCTAATTCTCCCCTTTAAGTTTACACCAGCAAAATATAAAATTCTTCTCCCTTTCCATCTTTTCTTTTGCTCTGTACCAAGGCAGAGACCAAGTGGCCACTCTGAGCCAAGAAACACTTTTAGAATATTGTAATTAAGAAATAATTCACTTCTGATTGTGATGGTGTGAGTTATGATATCTGGATTGTCTCACCCTTCACATGAGACTGAAAATAGAATAAAATTTGTTTAAAACACCCCTCAATTGCCCCAAAATCTGGGTCAGAAAAGGGCATAACCCACCCTGTCCCTTCACTTATATTTCTTCATAGCCTGCTAATTGGTGTGGCTAAAGCTGAGAGATAAATAAACACTTTTATTATATTGTAATTAAGAAATAATTAACTTCTGATTGTGATGCTGTGAGTTATGATATCTGGATTGTCTCACCCTTCATACAGGACTGAAAATAGAATAATTTTTTTTAAAACACCTCTCAATTGCCCCAAATCTGGGTCAGAAAAGGGCATAACCCACCCTGTCCTCTCACTTATATTTCTTCATAACCTGCTCATGCTTTCCTCACCCTGTCTCTGTAGGAAATGGATTTACAGAAAATTGGTGTGAAGGCCAAAAAACATTTTAAATATATTGTAATTAAGAAATAATTAATTTCTCATTGCAATGGTGTGAGTTATGATATCTGTATTATCTCACGCTTCACATGAGACTGAAAATGGAATAAAAGTTGTTTAAAACACCTCTAAATTGCCCCAAATCTGGGTTAGAAAAGGGAATAATCCTGTCCCTTCACTTACATTTCTTCATAACCTGGTCATGCTTTCCTCACCCTGTCTCTGTGGGAAATGGATTTATAGAAAATTGGTGTGAAGGCCAAAAACCACTTTTGGTATATTGTAATTAAGAAATAATTAACTTCTGATTGCAATGGTGTGAGTTATGATATCTGTATTTTCTCACTCTTCACATGAGACTGAAAATGGAATAAAAATTGTTTAAAACACCTCTAAATTGCCTCAAATGTGGGTCAGAAAAGGGCATAACCCACCCTGTCCTCTCACTTATATTTCCTCACAGCCTGCTCATGCTTTCCTCACCCTGTCCCTGTGGAAAATGGATTTAAAGAAATTGGTGTGAAGGCCAAAAAACACTTCAAATATATTGAAATTTAGAAATAATTAACTTCTCATTGCAATGGTGTGAGTTATGATATCT
>JAHXMQ010012343.1:13539011-13551067 GCA_020466415.1 Ammodramus savannarum pratensis | reverse complement strand
GACCCTGAGGTGTCACTGGTCACAGGCACAGCCTGCTGCAGACAGCACAGAACCCTGAAAGCAGCAGTCATTCCCTGCCAGAGCTCAGTTCTGCCTGGTTCTAGTGCCTAAAAATAACCTGGAGGAGGGAGAGCTCAGGCTGGAACACACAGCCAGGTGCCAGAGCTGTGCCAGAGCTGGTGCCACCGTGGGCAGTGCCCTGGCTGTGCCCCCTCCCAGCTGTGTCTGATGGCACTCAGAGCTGGTGTTGCTGCAGGATTTTGCAGGAGATTTGAGGGTTTTACTATTTTTCAAACCCTTCAAGATTCACAACCTGAGCTGCTCCAGCCCCATTTTAGGGGAATCCCATTTCTGTAGGATTTGTGGCATCTCTTGGTTAGTATTTCTTTATCTTTTGGGGTATTTTTGAAGCATTGCTGTTGAGATCACCTGATGAGCACACTGAGGGATGAGTCAGCCTGGGGATGGCCGTGGTGTCTCATTGCCAGAGGAACCATCCCCGGGCAGGATCCTCCTAGCTGGGAGCATTGCTGCCCTTGGGAGCTGCTCCCAGCCATGGGTGGGTGATGCCAGCAGGCCTGAGCTTTGTGCTGGGGACAATCACAGCCCCTCAGGCCTTGGATACCTCTGGGACAAGGCCATGAGCCCCTGTGGCCCTCAGTTCACTGACCTGAAGCTTTGCCAGCAGCTTCCTGGAGGAGGTGACAGCCGCAGGATTCCGCGGGCGAAGCGCTGAGAGCTCCCAAGTCCCACCAAGGTCCAGCAGACGGTGAATCCTGAAGAAATGAGGGGGTTTGGAACATTCAGAGCTTTCCCAGAGCAGAGCAGAGCAGGATGTTCCTGCCCTGCAGCTGGAGCTTCCCCTCCACACCTGAATGGCAGCGAGTGCTGCAGCTGGCACTGACCCAAGGGCAAGGACGTGCCCCCACTGCAGCTCCTCACTGTCCCCTCACAAACTGCTCCAGGACTGGGATGGTCACCTTGAGGAGAGCCTGGGACAGCCCCTGAATCCCTGCAGCTCTGCACAGGACACACTGGATGAGTCCCATGAGGAGCCCATGCAGGGGGAGCAGCTGTGGGGGTCTGGCTGGGGGGCACAGGAGCCCTTTGCTGTTGTCTGTATATGTTGAATCCTATTAAATCCCCCACTTTGCCCAAATCTGTCTGGTAGATGATTCCCACTTTCCCTTTCCCAAGGCCACAAGGTGCAGTTACAGCCTGAGCCTCCATGGGAGCTTTTGCTCCCCTCCAGGACCACACCAAGGAACCTGCAAGTGCATTTCCAGCTCTGCCCCCTGGCCTCTAATCAGCACTTGATTGGGAATTAACAAGCCAGATCAAATGAAATGAGCTCCTAAATCCCTGGGAATTATCTTGGCATCACAACTAAGTCCTGTTGATGTGGGAGAGAGCAAAGCCCTGCAGGGAGGAGGGGACCTGGGCAGCTCTTTGGGGAAGGAAGGGGGGACACAGCCTGTGCTGAGGGGGTTCTCTGCCGACAGCTGGGGTGGAACTGGGTGGGCACCAAATTTTTAGTGAATTTTGGGTTGTTGGGACAGGCAGAGCTGTAAGAATTCCCCCTTAGAGGTGACTCAGGTGTCTGAGAGTCCAAGAGAGGGGAGCTGTCAGAGGACACTGGGCAGCCCCTGCCCCATCCCCTCCTGCAGCAGCCCCTTCCCCAGACACCAATGATGTAATTGTTGTCAGAGGCACAGAAAAGCATGTGTCCTAATTAAACTCCCAGGCAGCAGCTTCACACTTGATATCCAGAGGCAAAATGCTGTGTGGGGGGTGTTAAATACATAAATAAACCAAGAGTTTGCTGATCTGCTCTGCAAGAAGAGGCGATTTTGGCAACTGTTTGTTGTGCAGCAGCACAAGGAGCAGCTGCAGCTGCCAGGGGTAGCAAAGGGGGTCTGGGAATATATGAGAGACACAACCACATCTTGGAGAGGCTTTTGGGGGTGAAAAGCTGCACTGAGCAGGTCACCCAGCCTCACTGCTGGAAGTGCAGCCTCCTGTTCCTGGTGCAGAAATGGGAGCTGGGTTCCCTCCTATCTCCTTCCTTGCCTGGGAATTGTTGATGTTTCCAGCTCTGAATCATTGGTCACATCCTTCACAGCGTGTGACTCACTGGCAGAACAGCCTGAGGATTGCAAGTGCAGCTGAATTCCTGCTCGCAGGGATGTGTGCAGGTGTGCTGTTACCTGCTGTGCCTTCAGGGTGAATTCCCTGGCACCAGAGGGCATTTGGGAAGAGCGTGGGCCCTGCATGCAAAGGGCACAGCAGAGCTGTCCCACTGCCACCAGCTCTGTGCCATCTGCTGTTGGCCACCAGCCGGTGCTCTGCAGGCCCTGGCCACCAAAAACAGGATGGGAGGAAGGACAAGTGCAGTGGGAAGGGAAAATGGCATTAAATAAACTGCAGGTTGTGTGTGATGTCCTGGGGATGCACTGGGGGCCAGTGGGGTTCATCTGTCCCTCTGCCACCAGCCCTGCCTGGACCAAGCTTTGGGGTAAAGGGGAAACTGAGGCACACAGGTGGCAAATCCTGGTCTCCGTGGAGTTCAGGATTGCAAAGGCACAGGAGGAAAGGCAAACCCTGGATTTGGTGTGGAGTGATTTGTGTCTGTCCCAGGTATTGTCATGTATGCAGTGAGCCCACAGCTGATGGCAGAAATGCCAATGCTCAGAATGGGACACAACACTCACAGGAGCTCTGGAAATATTCCAAGTACATCCCCAGGACTCTGGGGGCATCAATTCCAGAGTCCTGGGGGGAAACTACAACTTGAGATCAGGGGTGGGGGATGTCCAGGGATGGGATGGACACTGTCATTGCAAAGCTGATCCACTGATGGATCTATCTATGCCTTGCAGGACATGGAGACAGACAAAATAAACCAAATAAGGGCATTTTTAGGGCGCTGAGTGTCTCCTCACTTTTGGAAGCCGTGCTCTGAATCCTGGCTGCCAGACCCTCCGTGCTGGAAGGAAATCTCCCATCTCCTCTCTCCAGAGGGATTTTCCCCCACTTCCAAACACCTTTAGGGGATGAATTCCTCCCAGTACCACCCGGCTGCGTTTCCCTCTCCCATAAACTTTCCCGGTGACCCACCGGGAACGCGGCTATACCCCGACGGGAGAACCCCATCGGCGGCACCGCCCGCCCCTCTCCCGCTTCCCCACGGCCCCGCTCGAGTGAGAAACAAAGAAGCAAAACCCTCGTGGGCTGCGATTCGCCCCGTGCCGCGAACCCCGACGTCACGGGCGTGCGGCTATAGATGGAGCTCGGGAGCCCGGCGCAGCCCAGCGCAGCCCCCCGAGCTGCGGGATGGTGGCGGCGGGGGGGGACGCGGCGGCGGCGGCGCTGCCGAAGCCTCAGAGCACCGGGCCGGGCTCCGTGTAACGGGAGAGGGGCCCTGAGCCGAGCGGGGCGCAGGCAGCGCCGATCGCGGGTGTTCCCCGGTGCCAGGAGGCCGCGGGAGCCCCTCTGCGACCCCCGCCCCAGAATCGCCTCGGAGCGCACGGAGGAACGATGAAAAAAAATAATAATTCTGCAAAAAGGGTGAGTGGAGATTCGGTTCTTGCAGGGGGGGTGAGGGAGGCTCCTGGGTGTTTTGGGGAGGGGGGGGTTGGATCTTCGCGTCTGCTCCCCCTGTGGAAAGCGCACGGACCCCCAAAGAGACCCAAAGCCCGCTCCAGGCCTCCCGCAGCCGCCTCAGGCACCGGGGGATGTCGGCAGGCAGTTTTCATCTCGGAACACAAGGAAACGATAAAATCCGGAGGCACCATCAATCCCTCGCTCTTTGCCGTGTTGTGTGTGTGCTGCACCCACCGCTGCCTACGGAGACACCTCTGATGCAAACCACCCATAGATTTCACCTCATGGATTAATTGCTGATAAAAAGCTCCAAAATGCCATTTTCACCGCAATATTAAAACCCCAGCTGGTTTAAATTTAGCCCATCCCCCCCCCTGCTCCCCTTTCCATGGGTAAATGCCCGCTGGATGAGGCGATGGAGACGCCGGCCTGGCTTATATAACCACGGAGAGAACCCTGCCCGCTCCTCCCGGTGCTGCTCCGGCACAAAAACCCCCGAGCAGCGACCCCGGGCAAGGACTCGGGCCCGGCGTCGGCGGAGAGAGGGGGAGACAAAAGTTGGGCAAAGAGGGAAGTGGGGTGTGGGGAGAAAAGGGAGTGTAGAACCAAGAATAATCGCGGTTTTTTCCCCCATTTTCTCCCCTCTCGCTTTGTGTTAGGGGAACCAGGATGGAAACCAGCAACCTGCGCAGCCGGAGAAGGTCGGCTGGGTGCGGAAATTTTGCGGGAAAGGCATTTTTAGGGAAATCTGGAAAAACCGTTATGTGGTTCTGAAGGGAGATCAGCTTTACATCTCGGAGAAGGAGGTAGGATCGGTTTCAGTTTCCTTTCCCATCCCCCCTTCCTCTCTCTTTGCATATGAAAGGCGCAGCCCCGGCCCTGCCCAGCGCCAGCCGGGCCGAGGGGGTTCTTGGGGGGTTCCTGGGGGGTTCCTGGGGGGCTTCTCCTCCTCTGGGGGTCGGCTCTGACAGCGATTCCACAGCCAGCTCTGCTGGGAGACATTTTCCCAGCGTGGAGACACCAAAGGATTCACTTAGCGAGAGTTGAGCCCCTCCAACCTCCTCACAGCAATGCCGGCTCCTTTCTGTGCCTGTCCTTGAGCCCAGCGCTGCCTTGTTCCCAGCTGCTCACTCTGGGTGGAAATAACTCCGCTCTCCCGGCTGGAATCGAGCCATTCGCAGGTCGATCTCTTGGATTTTTCACGAAATTTCAGCCCGGATGGACATCCTGGTGTGACACGTGCCCTGCCCCGGTTTCCTTGCTGGGTTTGGGGTTTATCGTGCTGTGGGCATTGGAGATAATCGGATGTGACTGCCAGGCTGAGGCAGCACCTGGCTGTCCTTGCACGCCCCCCCTGTGCTTTTTGTCTCCATAAATCCAGCAGGAACAACTCCCCAGGCCAGAGCCTTCCTCCCTCCCATCCTCTGTGACATCCCAGAGCTGCGCTGGGCAGAGTGGTGCCCACAGCAGGCAGGGGGGTTGCTCCAACTTAGGGAATTTGGGATAAAATCCTGGTTTCTCTGAGTTTCCCCCCAAAGTGGAGGTGATTTCCTGATAGTTGGATGCCTGGCCTGGCTCTTTCTGGAGAGAGGAAGGGATAATTTGTTTTAAGGCTGGTTGAGCCATGGACGTGGCACAGGCAGAGGGTCAGGGCTTGCTACAACAGAGAAATGGCTTTAAAAAGTGGATTGAATGGCCAGGTGGTGCTGAGCTGCTTGGTGGCATTCCAAAGCTTGTCCCATCAGCTGCTCCAGAGCCAGAGACAAACACAGGAACAGCAATAGGTGTCCAGGTAGCTACAGCTCAAATCCAGGTGTGCTGGGAGCCCAGGAGAGAGATGAGGCTGGAGGGGCCATGCAGAGCCTGCTCTGAACAAGAAGTTCTTGTGTTTGTGTTTCAGAGAGGGAAAACCTCACAGGTTTTGAGGCTGAGGCAGCCCCATACGTGTGAGGGACCATAAATAACCTGCAGCAGCCTCTGCTGAGGCTTTATATGGAAGAATGTGTGGCCAGCAGAGATGACATCTGCTGCTGGAGCGTGCTGAGGTCCCTCTGTGCTGGCCATGGAGGTGACACCATGCTGTGGTGTGCCCTGAGGTCACTCTGTGCTGGCCATGGAGGTGACAATGTCCTGCTGCTGTTCCCTGAGGCCCCTCTGTGCTGGCCATGGAGGTGACAATGTGACACCGTGCTGTGGTGTGCCCTGAGGTTCCTCTGTGCCCGTGGCATCCCGGGGGTTTCATTGTGAGGAGTTCCTGAGGGGTCTCAGAAGGTGCTGCAGGGTTTGATGCCAACCCAGCAAAGCCAGGAGCCCTCCTGGGCCCCAGGGAAGGTCAAAATGTGGCTCCAGGCTCTGCTCCTGCTGTTTCCTGGCAGCTCAGATCATGCTCAGCAGCTGCTCCAGAGGTGGTTCTGCAGGTGAAGCCACATTCTGAGCTCTCCCCACCATCTCAGAACAAAAAGGGTTAAACCCCGAGGCTCCTGGAAGCTCCCTGGCTCTGTTAAATGAATCCAAACCAGACATTTATTTACTTTTGCCTGAATTTCTCCATCTGGGAAGCAGGGCAGTGAATCCCATCTCCCCAGAGCACGTGGGGACAGGGAATTGTGTGTTCCACACCAGGATCCCTTGGGAAGCAGATCCCCCTTGGCTTGGGGCAGTGTTGAACTGCTCAGAGCTGAGGTCTGGAATGGGGAGATTTCCAAAATTCAGATTAACAAAATCCCATCAATATCCACGCTGATTCCTTGTGGGAATCTGGTGCTTTTCCAGTTCTCTGTCTAGGACAGACCTTGCAGGTCAGAGCCCAGCCCTGATTATTCCTTTTTGTCAGGAGAATTTGGGAATGCCTGACAGGATCCTGGGTTTCTCCCTGGCAGTGCCGAGTCTCTAAGGAGAGGAAATGTAGTTTTTGACAAATGCTCACAGGGTGTTTGAGTGCTGCCCTTTGAAAGCTGCGGGACTTGTCTGACACCTCCCGAAGTGGGAGCTGGAGGCTCTGGCCGTGCTCGCTCCGCTCCCCCGCGGCTGCTGAACTCGTGAACTCGCACCAAAATCCTTGGGTTATTCAGCGTTTGGTCATCAGCCAAACCAGCTCTGTGGAGATGAGCTGAGCTCTGCTGAGCACACACCACCTTCTCAACTCACTCTGGCATTCTTTCCCCTCGCTGCCTCCCCCCGGCACATTTCTGGGAATTGTTCGCTGTTCCTGGATCGTCCCCGCCCGTGCCGGGAGCAGCGGCCGCGCTGCCCCAGCCGGGCCCGGCGCTTCCTCGCAGGCAGCCGGGGCTGCCTCACGGCCGAGAGGGGCTGAGGAGACGCTTCTCTGCACTTTGTGTTTGTTTGCATCGCTCAATCAGCACGAGAGCACTCGAGGAGGTGCCGCTGGGGCTGGGGTGTGTTTGCACACTCGGTTCTCTGATGCTCCATGGGGTGTTTGCCCTCGCTGAGTGCTGCTGAACACAGCACGAAGGGATTTGGGGAAGGAATTCCTCCCTGGCACAGGCTGCTCCATCCCTGGAAGTGTCCAAAGCCAGGCTGGATGGGGCTTGGAGCAATCTGGGCTAGTGGAAGGTGTCCCTGTCCCATAATTCAGTGATTCTGGGGGTCCTGTGTTCCTGGTAGCCTTGGTGGTGACACTTTGGAGAAGGGATTGAAGCTGTCACCATCCCCTGATCAGCTAAGGAGCCAGGTTGGATGGGGCTTGGAGCAATCTGGAAGGTGTCCCTGTCCCTCCAAAACCATAATTCAGTGATTCTGGGGGGGCTGTGTCCTTGGTAGCCTTGGTGGTGACACTTTGGAGAAGGGATTGAAGCTGCCACCATCCCCTGATCAGTGACCTGGCTGTGACAAGGACTGGACAGTCCCAATGTGCATCCCTGTCCCAGCCTGGCTGCAGGAAGCTCAGTCCCCTGCTGAATTGAGCTGCTCAGCTGGAGGAACTGAAACTTTGGTTGTACCCTCCAAGGGGAACTGTCTGTCCCAAAACTGCCCATGTTTGGTATTTGGCTGTGCAGAGAGTCTGGAGGTTTCTGTCACATCCTGAGCCACAAGTGTCCCATGGGTGTCTTGTGATTTTCTGTACCTTCCTCATTTTTGTGCGTCCCATTGCAGCTCAAACTGCTCAAACCATCACCAAAAATCCCAGACTGGTGTGACTGAGCACCTGTGCATGGTTTGGCCCCAAAACACAGCCCTGAGTGGGGTCCAGGAGGTTTGGAGTGACTGCAGGTCACAGCTTGATGAGGAAATTCAAACTCTCATCAGTGAGAGACCCAAGGGTGGTTAATTAACCAGGTCAGAGACCCTCCTGGAGCAGCCCTTTGGGAGCACAAAGAGCTGTGACCCTCTGGAGAAGGGATTTAGGTGCCATGGTTGGTGTTCTGACCCATTCCATGCCCACATCTCAGGGCCCAGGGAGTGCTGGGTGCCCCCGGGGCCAGCCTGGGCAGGAGCAGCTGCGGGGGAAGGAGGGGAAGGAGTGCAAGGAATGCAGCTCCCTCCTGCATCCCAGCACAGTCAGCACTGTCAGCCTGGGCACAGGCAGGGGCAGCTGCCAGGGTGTGGGATCTCATGGCTGCACAGAAATGTTCCCTGCTCTAGGATTGGGGGATGCTTCTGATGCCTTTTCCGTGCCTCAGTTTCCCTTCCCTCACCTGGCCACAGGTAGGGGCAGGTGGAACTGCAGGGCAAGGTGGCTTTTCCTGCCTCACATGGGTACAACTCAGCAAAGCCAGCTCAGACAGCCAGGGCAGCACCTGCTGGGATTGATTCACCTGAACCCTTCCAACCCTGAGCTCCCCACAGGGCACAGAGAGCAGGACCCTCCTGCTGGTGAGGCCCTGACATCCCTCAATCCTTGAACCCTTGGGGAAGGAAAGCCCTGCTGGAAACCTCCCAGCAGGGAATGGTTTTGCCAAAATCAACCACCAACCTCTTGCTTCACCCCTTCCTACTGAGAGCTGATAGCAGAGGCTGCTTCCTCCTGGGCACTGCTCACCCAGTGGTGAGCCTGGGCACAGCCAGCCCAAGAGGGGCTCCAGGGATGTGGATGGTGCTGGGGGATGAGGGAAGGAGGGATGTGGGTGGTTCTGGGGTTTGCTGTGTGGCAATCAGGGCTGGAGGCTCAGCTCTGCTTTGTCTGCTCTGTGGAGCCTCACACTGACCAGGGCTTGTCTCTGTGGGAGTTCCAGCCAAATGCTCTTTGGAGAAGCCTGGAAGGTTTGATTTGGATGGCCCCTGTCTCACTGAGAACACAGAGGAGGTGACAGCCTGCAGTTTGTCACCCCTGTGACTGACAGTGACTGGGATTTCAGCTCTCTTGGCCTCAGGGGCTGCTTTTGTGCTGTTCTCACAGAGAATGGGCTGCATG
Organism: Ammodramus savannarum pratensis; assembly: GCA_020466415.1. Taxonomy (NCBI): domain Eukaryota; kingdom Metazoa; phylum Chordata; class Aves; order Passeriformes; family Passerellidae; genus Ammodramus; species Ammodramus savannarum. Next base: position 13,542,093 of record JAHXMQ010012343.1, on the reverse strand, counting down.
GCTGTCCTCAGCCTCTCCTGCCTCTGAGGCTGCTCTGAGCTGCCTCTCATGCCACCACCTCCCTTCTTCTGGCCTCAGGAGCCTCCCACAAAGGACAAAAGAGCTGGCAAATGCCTCTGGAGTTGCCTTTCACCTTCCTTGTCCAGTTTCTCTCTCTGCACACTGGATGCTCTGTTACATCAGTGAGACACCCACTGTCCTTCCTGTGCCCCTGGGATTTCTGTGCCACCACAGCCCAGGCTGCTGCTGACCCTTTTCCCCCAGGAAACCCACTTTGGATGTTGTTTATTCCCAATTTTAAGCATTTTATAAGGGGTCACACACAAAAGCAGGATCCCCTCAGTGCAGTGTCACAGCCCTGGTGTCATTCAGAGCTGTTTAAAGGACAAAACCTGCAGGGTGTTTGTCTGAACCAGGCACCTGCTCTGTCCTGCAGCCTCCTGGGGATGCTCCTGCAGGCAGGAGGTTCAGCTCCAGCTGGGTGAGCTCTGAGGAGGAAGGGGAGGGCTGGGGAAGCCCCAGTGACCCACATGAGCAAACATCTGGAGTTAAAGCTCTGCTCCCAGCCACAGAGCACAGCTGGGGGCTGGCATGGAGGGGGATCAGCTTTTCCTGCTGCAAATGAGTCGGGCACAATTCAGCTGAGATTCTTGGAAAGAGGTGGATTGGAGGATGGGAGTGGGAAGAGATCAAAGCAGATTAGCAGCATGGGGAGGATGTGCAGCCAGACAGTCTCTGTTATCACACCCAGACACAGGGGATGTGTCACAAGCAGGAACAGCTCTGGGATGGCAGTGCCGGTGATTGTCCTGTGGATCCTGGGGACACAGAGGGGAGCTGTTCTCATCAGGCAGGGCCAGATGGTCACTTCATCCATGCCCCTGCTTAGGAAGCTGCTTTAGTCACCCTCTTTGATTAAATTCTATGGAAGAATCATAGGGAGTTCCTTCAGTGCTTCCCAAAACTGTGCAGGAAATGTATGAAGTGGGGTGGAGTCCCTTCAGGAAATCCCAGGGCTCAGAGCTCAGCACCATCTGCCTGCCCAGCACCCCAGTTCCACACCCTGCACCACTCAGGATGCCTGCAGTGGGATTAAACAGATGGATGTGGAATTGAGCCTGTAATGGACATGCAAACCCCAATTCCTCGTGTTTACCATGGAAGAGCAGAGCACTGATGGCACTGTCAGGGCTCAGCATCCAGACCCCCATGTGCCCCTAAATCCCTGGGTGTCCCCCAGTGCAGCCTCAGTGACCCCCTGCAAGCTCCATTTCCATCTGGGTCTCTGTGACACTGATCCCTCTCTGTCACACTGTGGAGTGCAGAGTGTTGGGGAACAGACCTGGAAAATGGGAGATCTTGTAAAGGGCTCACTCAAAAGGATTCTTTAAAGGACACTGAGCCTGGCAGCCTGGCAGCCCCTGCCCTCTGGGGGTAGAAGAGGCAGGATTTAACCTGGCAAAGTGTGATTTTCTTGCTGTCCTTCTAAATATGCCCCCTCATTCCACAAGAGACAAATCAAAACCCTCGTGTTGAAATCCTGCTGCCTGGAGCAGCAGTGTCTCTGTCTGACATCTGCAAAGCTCTGATTTTCTTGCTGTTTTGCAGGTAAAAGATGAAAAAAACATCCAGGAAACGTTTGATCTGAGTGACTACGAGAAATGTGAAGAGCTCAGGAAGTCCAAAAGTAGAAGCAAAAAGAACCACAGTAAATTCACCCTTGCCCACTCCAGGCAGCCTGGAAACACGGTACGTGGGGCTGGCACAGGTGATGCCAGCCCAAGAGTGGCTCCAGGGGTGGGGATGGTGCTGGGGGATGAGGGAAGGAGGGATGTGGGTGGTTCTGGGGTTTGCTGTGGGAAAATCAGGGCTGGAGGCTCAGCTCTGCTTTGTCTGCTCTGTGGAGGCCTCACACTGACCAGGGCTTGTCTCTGTGGCAGTTCCAGCACTGACCAGGGCTTGTCTCTGTGGGTTCCAGCACTGACCAGGGCTTGTCCCTGTGGCAGTTCCAGCACTGACCAGGGCTTGTCTCTGTGGCAGTTCCAGCATTGACCAGGGCTTGTCCCTGTGGCAGTTCCAGCACTGACCAGGGCTTGTCTCTGTGGCAGTTCCAACACTGACCTGACTTCTCTCTTCTGTAGGCACCAAATCTGATCTTCCTGGCTGTGAGTCCAGAAGAGAAAGAGTCCTGGATTAACGCCCTCAACTCTGCAATCACTCGTGCTAAAAACCGGATCTTGGACGAGGTGAGTGGGACTGAGCCTGGCTCAGCCTGGGTGAGGCTTTGAGGCTGTTTGGGGACACAACATCCACACAGAGCATCTCCAGCAGAGTTCATCCCCCTTCTCAAGGGGAGATGAAAGCCCCAGTTACACAAAGCAGCTCCTGACAGGAAAAACACCAGGGCAGCCCCAGTTCAGCTCCTCCTGGGGCTCAGGGTGTGCTCAGAGCACCAGGTGGGCTGGCAGGGGCAGGTCAGGGGGAGCATCCCCACACAGTTCCCTTCAGTGGGGAGGAGAACCTGCCTGGAACAAGCTGTGCCCTCGCTCCAGGGCTGACTCTCACATTAATGTTTCATGGCAACCCTTCCTCAGCTCAACCCTGTCTCAGATCTCCCATTCACACTCAGCACCGTGGCATTGCCAGGAGGCTCTTTGCTCTCCTGGATGGCAGCACAGAGCCTGAAGTGAAGGAAAATCAAGGTCAGACTATGGGAGAGGTTTTAGAGCAGGAGACAGCACAGCAAACACCACGAGAGATGTCACAGGAGTCTTTGCAAACAGGTTCAGTTGTCAGGAATGACTGGAGCAGATGTGATCCCATCACAGCACAGAGGGGAGAAACACTGGGTCACCTCCAAAGCTGGACTGCACACCCCATTCCCTGCCAGCCCCCTCTCTCACAGCCCCAGGAGCTGGGAATGGCTCCTGTTCCCTGCTCACAGCCTGTGTCACCCTGCAGGTCACCGTGGAAGAGGACAGCTTCCTTGCCCACCCTACACGTGACAGAGCCAAGATCCAGCACTCGCGGCGCCCTCCCACGCGGGGTCACCTCATGGCTGTGGTAGGTACAGCCAGCCCCA
>JAHXMQ010012343.1:13477166-13490577 GCA_020466415.1 Ammodramus savannarum pratensis | reverse complement strand
GGGTCAGGGACAAAAGCTCCTCCTGGGATGTGAGAACTGGGGCTCCATGAGGTGGCCATGGCCAGAGGAGCAGCATCAGGGACAAAAACTCCTGAACTGGAGCTCTGTGAGGTGACAGTGGCACAGGAGCAGGGTCAGGGATGAAATCTCCTCCTGGGATGTGAGAACTGGGGTTCCACGTGGGATTTGGGGTGAGCAGCTGCTGGCAGTGACTCTCAGGCCTGTGCTGTGTGTCCTGGGGCAGGGACAATGCAGGGACAGGGCTTTAGGAGCAGGGCCTGTCCCTGTGCCCTTCCTCACCCCAGTCTGGAGTGCCAGGAGAGCCCAGTGCTGCTGGCAGGGGCTCAGGGAGGCTTGAGGACATGAACCTGTGAGAGGAGAACCCATCTGAGCTGTGCTGTGTGCTCAGCTCTGCTCCCCTCAGAGCAGGATCTTCTGTGCAGGATCTTCCTTTTGAACTTTGTCCACTTGGGAACTCACCCTCGTGCTGGGAGGGCATTCCAGCAGCAGGAATGGTTCTGCTGGGAGCTTTTCCAGGTTGTGAGTGAGGGGTGAGCTCCTCACCAAGGGCTCTGCACCAGGAAGGATGCTGAGGAATCCTGGAGAGCTGCAAGGTGCAGCCAGGCTGTGGGAAATGGCTCCACCAAGGTAGGGACAGCTGGAAAACGAAGCAGGATAAGAGAATTGAGGGATCTGTAGATAAAAAGTGATTCTGGTTGCAGCCAGGGTGACACGGGCAGGTGAGAGGTGACAGCACACTCTTGGCACTGTTCCTCTGGTTTAATCCTTGGCTGTGTCCTTTGGTGAAGTGAAGGAGCTCATTACCATCATTTGCATGTGAATGAATTTCCTAAGTTTACCCACCCACCCCTGAAGGAAGGGATTTGATGAAGTAACTCAGTTTGAACATCAGGAGGGTCAGAGGAGCAAGCACAGCTGGAGGAGTCTGAAAATAATTTGTAAATTAAAGATGTCCTGTGTAATCCTCAAGGTTTGCCTGCAGGAATTTGGAAACTCTGAAACTTTCCCCAAAGCAGTGCTGAACCATTGGGATCAAGGTGTGGCTGTTGTGGTGCTTGTGTCTGATGCTGATCTCGATTTTCTTTTGTCCTCAGCTGCTTTTCCTCACCGGCTGAACCTTTTTTACTTGGCCAATGATGTCATACAGAACTGCAAGAGGAAAAATGCCATTGTTTTTAGGGACACCTTTGCAGAGGTGCTTCCTGAGGCTGCTTCATTAGTGAAGTGAGTAATGAATGCACTAACAGGCTGTTGGGAGGCTGAGTGTCTCAAAAATGGGGAATTTTTCTTCTGACATGTCCAGCTTTCTAGAAACATCAGCAGAACTTCAAGGATTCTGTTGGAACAGCATGAGCTGGGTTTTACTTTGCACAGGGGATTAATTTGGGTCAGATTATCCTGTGGGATGAGGGAAATCTCACACCAGTGTCCTGTAGCCATGGTGTAAGGAACTCTTCTCTTGCAGGGACCCATCAGTTTCCAAATCCATCGAAAGAATCTTCAAAATCTGGGAGGACAGAAACGTGTACCCTGAGGAAACCATTCTGGCCCTGAAGGAAGCACTGAGTAAGTTCCTCACCCTTTGCATTTCTCACCTTACAAACTGCCACAGGAGCTCCCTGAAGTTGTGGAAATAGTTTGGGGTCACTGAGGGGGATGAGGGGCATCTGCACCTGGCACAGGCTGTGACATAACCCAGTGTGGGACGTGAGCAGCGCTGGATTCTCCTGCTTTACCTCTTTTGTCCCTTTCTTAAGGCAGCTGGGGATTCTTTCACATGAGCTGGGAGCAAACAGAACATGAGGCTGGAATGATCCTACACATCCTGAGCAGGGTGCTCTGGCTCTACCTCCTTGTGCTGTTCACTCATAGCCTGGTGGTTGTGGGGTAGGAAAGGCAGGAGCAAAGCTGGAGGGTGAGGAATCCTCAATCCTTAGAGGAGAAACACGTGGAATTGGTTAAAACCAGGAATTAGCAGTGGAAATCAGTGCAGGGTTTGGCTTTACCCCATCATGAAGGGCTGCAGGTGCTCAGGAAGCCTCAGGTGTGCTCTGAGGGTCAGTGGCCATCACAGCAGCAGGAATGTGGTGTCTTGGGTCGGGCTGTGGCACGAGGACAGGCTGGAGCTGGGTGTTGCATGCTGAGAAGTGACCTTTGTGCTTTTTGCTCTGAAATGGCTCATTTCTGGGACTTGAAAACAGGTCTGTGAGGTTCCAGGTAAATCAGGTATTGTGGCTGCTTTCTCAGTGAGAAGCACTTGTCTGTTTGATGCTGATTCCATTACAGCCTTCCTAAAGAGTTTCATTTTTAGATTTCTGTGTGTTTTCCCTTTTTACTGTGATTTTTTTGAACTGCCTTAGTGTAAGGGCAAACAGAAACTTGATTTAAAAATGGCAGACCACCCCCAGGTTGCTGCATTCCTGAGTAAACTGAGGTTCTCTTGGGCATCCAGCAGCTCCTCTAAGGAAGTTGGTCGAGGTATTTTAAAACAAATTTCTGTTCACTCTTTCACCGTGCAACTGTATGGCACCAAAAACCAAGATTTTGACAGGAATCCCATAATGCCAGACTGCCAAAAATGAAATGTTTTTCCAGGTACCACTTTCAAAACTCAGAAGCAGCTGAAAGAGTCTCTGAACAAACCGAATAAGCCGTGGAAGAAATCACAAAGTAAGGAACCACTGTGAACTCTGTGCACTAATGCAGAAATTGGCTGCTCAAGGAGCAGAAGGGCTGAGCCCAGAGTGGGCTGAGCCAGCAGAGCCTGCAGGCTCACAAGGGCCCCAAGATGTGCACACCAAGGAGGTGTTGGTAGAAAAAAGACTTTGGAAAGAAAAGAAATAAGGCAGAAATAAGATTTAAAGAGCAGAGGTTGTGGACAGGAGAGGAAGGAGCTGGTGGAACCTCTTGGAAACTGCTCTTAGATTGGTCAGAGGTGGAGAGAAGACAGAGAGGAGGAGGAGGAGATGGACATTCCCTTCATGCTCAGGAACTGCCCCAGCAGGCTGGGCTGGGAGGAGGAACCTGGAGCAGTGCAGGGACAGGATGTGACATGTGACAGTGCAGAGCCCAGACCAGCAGGAGAGAATTTATTGTAAACAGAGTGACTTTAATGGTCTCACATTGCACCAACACCCTGAGTGGTCCCCACAGAGGTGGTGACGTGTCAGGTGTGACATTGGGACATCAGATATGGCCATGGGACACCAGATGTGATGTGGGACATCAGGTATGGCCATGGGACACCAGGTGTGACATGTGGGACATCAGGTATGGCCATGGCACACCAGGTGTGATGTGTGGGACATCAGGTGTGACAGCAGAAGATGAAAAGAGTTGGGAGTGTTTGTTCCTGGCCTTAACAAACCAGAAGCTGCTTTCCCAGCCAGAACTGGGCTGTGTCCAGCATGGATGGAGGGTTTAGTGCTTTGCTTCTCATCAGCTCATTTCTTCTTTCCTGTTTCTCCTGTTTTGTCCACAATCTGATGGATTCAGTCTCTTGCCAGCAGGATTCATCCCCCCAGCCCTGTAACCAGGTGTGAGAGTTGTTAAAGCTCTGGGCATGGTCAGAGCTAGGGGAGCTCTGCCCACAGGAAACCTGGGCTCCATGGCAGCTCCAGGTCTGGCACTTGGGGAATGACATTCCCTTCCTTGCAGGGAGCTGTGACTCCTTGGATGGAGCTGTTAGATGGATTGGCCTTGCAGGGACTTGTCTTCCTGAGGAAAAGGTGTGCCCAGGAAATGTCCAGAGCATGTGAAACAGCAGCAGTGTCACTTGTTGAGCTCAGTCCCACCCCAGCTGTGCCTGTCCATGTCCCCATGAGCTGCCTGGAGCACTGAGGGACACCTGCATGGAGGGGAGGATGTGATGAAATTATCTTCAAATATCTTTTATTAGGCTGCCTTTTGTGACTGACTTTCCATGGGGAGGCAGTTCCTTCATTTCTTCACAATTTCTCATTTTCCCCACAGCCTCCACCAACCCCAAAGCTGCTCTCAAGTCCAAGATTGTTGCTGAATTCCGAGTAAGTCTGTGAGTGGAAGTGACCCATGGCCCTGACCCCCACCTTGGGGTTTGCATGTGGGGTGACCCCAGAGCCAAGAATCACCTGGAACAGTGGGGCTGACATGGGGAGAGTCTGGGCAAGCTCAGGACATCCTTGTGAAGAGGAGTTTGAGGAGTTGGTGGCAAGAAATTGGTCTAAATTCAGTCCCCTGACAGAGTGGGAGAAATGAAACGCACAGGCACCTGTAGGTTGAAATGGGGAGTAAATAACCAGGAGATTTGTGGATTTGCAGCTCCTGCCTGAGCCCAGGTCTGCTCATTGTGAAATTTGAAGTTAAAGATCCCAGGCTCCACCTGGTTCCTGGGTTAGCTCTCACTTGGAAGCAGTCTGGAGCCAGAGCAGAGGCAGGGCTTGTCTTCCCTGGAATGTGATGAGGAAGCTTTTCCTGTTTGCTTTTTTCCAGCCCCAGTCCCTCATTGATGAGCTGCTGCTGTACAAACGCTCAGAGGATCAGATAGAGCTGAAGGAGAAGCAGCTTTCCACCATGAGGGTGGATGTGTGCAGCACTGAGACACTCAAGTGCTTGAAAGGTAAAGCCCTGAGGGCACTGAAGGTGTTGTGGGAGCTCCTCAGTTCTGTCAAGATGAGAAATGCCAGAATTTATGTGTGGAAAATGCCAGAATTTCAGAATGAGGTTAAGAATCAGCAATCAGGAGCCAAAAATCTTGGCTAGGTGGGATTTCTGTGGAAATTCTCAGGTGCAGAACTCAGACAAACTGTCTGAAAACCATAACTCTGCCACCCACCAGGCCCTGGTCACCCTTTGCAGATCCCAGTGGATGATCTGGGATTGTGCAGCTCCACTGTCCCAATATCCCAGGTGCTGCCATTGAGGCCACACTTCTGTGCTTTGCCTCATTTCCATGGTGTTCATCTCCCTGCAGACAAAACAGGAGGGAAGAAGTTCTCCAAGGAGTTTGAAGAAGCAAGTTCAAAGCTGGAGGAGTTTGTCAATGGTTTGGACAAGCAAGTGAAGAACGGCCCCTCGCTCACCGAGGCGCTGGAGAACGCTGGAATATTCTACGAGGCACAGTACAAAGAAGTCAAGGTGGTGGCAAATGTAAGTGTGACTTTTCTGGGTCCTCCACACCTCAGAGTCTGGAAAATGCTTCATCTCTCTATTTAAAAATTTGTGGGGTTGGTTTAAGGGTGGTTTCCAAAGAGAGCAAAATGGAAGCTTTGGATGAGACAAGGATATGCTCTCAAAATGCAGCAGTTGGAAGCTCAGTTTGTTGCTGGAATGTTGGATACCCTCTAGATTCTTAAACAGGGCAAAATTACAGTTAGTGTGACAAATCCTCAATTCTAGAAACTTGGGAATGATATGAGAACTAGACAAGCAAAGAAAGGACAGTAGTAAAGTGTTATAAACACAACCAGCACCCTCCAGAACCTGCCAAAAGCCCCCAATGGGCAGAACACATTTGTTAAAATATGGGGGATTATGAAAATTATTTTAAATCAGTGGAAAAAGGTTTTATCCTCCCCACTTTCTGTGATTGTTGCCCTGTGAGGAGCTGAGTTCTTACCACTGGAATTGGTTTTCTCAGGCTTTGTGTTGCTTCCTTAAGGAAGTGACTGAGGCATGAAAGATCCCCAGTGCAGTGTCCTTCCCTCCTTAGGCCTATAAAACATTTGCCAACCGAGTGAGCAACCTGAAGAAGAAGCTGGACCAGCTGAAAGCAACCCTCCCTGACCCCGAGGAGTCTCCTGTCCCTTCTCCCAGCATGGATGCTCCATCTCCAACGGGCTCCGAGTCCCCTTTCCAGGGCATGGGGGAGGAGAACAGCACCCGCTCGCCCGCGGCTGCAGGACGCAAGGTGGTTTCTCCAGAGCCTGCCACAGATAATCGGGATGTGGAAGACATGGAGCTCTCTGATGTGGAGGATGACACGTCTAAAATCATTGGTATGTGATTGTGCTGTGGGAATGAAAAAGGAAACCAGGCTTTTCCAGCTTCATTTGGGATGTGGGGGAGGCACAAAGCCTGGGCTGGGGCTGTAGGGTTTGAATCTCCCTGTTCCACAGTGATCACTTCTATCTCCCAAAACACTTATCAGAGATGTTTTTACATCTGTGGGAATCAGAATTGATATTCCCTGAGTCTTTTTGAGGGGACTGAGTGACCTTTCTGCTTTTGTTTCCCCCTCTGTGCTGCAGTGGAGGAGAGGAAGGACAAACAGGCTGCTCCAGCCCCGGCCCCTGCCAAGGCTGAGAGTGTCCCCAAAGCGGTGCCATCGGCTGCTGCGGCTGCCACAGCCTCGGGGACAGCGGCCACGCCAGCCCCAGCCCCTCCAACACCCCCAGCTCCAAAGGTGGTGAGCACAGCTCCCATCCCTCTGGCACCAGCACTTGCCTTACCCAACCTGGCCAACGTGGACCTGGCCAAGATCAGCTCCATCCTGAGCAGTTTGACGTCGGTGATGAAGAGCACAGGTGAGTGCTGAGCTGGGCTGTGGGCACTAACGGAGCTGGGTGATCATTTAAAGCTTTAATTATCTCAAAATAAACATGAGGGAGTTACTGCTCTCAGAGGTCTGGTTGTGCCTGTGGGGAGCCTGATCATGTGTGCTGCCAGAGCAGCTCAGGTGAGTGCTGTGTGCTCCTGCCCCAGGTGTGAGTCCCGCCTCGAGACCTTCACCAGGGACCCCGACCAGCCCCTCAGCTCTCACCAGTGGCCTGAAGACTCCTGTCCTGGGAACCCCATCTGCTCCTTCGAATCCATTAGCAAATATTCTCTCCAAAGTTGAGATAACTCCGGAAAGCATTCTGTCAGCTCTCTCCAAAACCCAGACTCAGACGGCGCCCGCGCTGCAAGGTACCGGGGTGGGTGCTGGGGGAGGGCTCTGAGGGCAGTGGCCAGGCTGGAACGTGCTGCTCTGCTTGTCCCAAAGTGAGAACACAGGGAGGAAATGGAATGTTCACTGGACATGTTTTACGTCTCTGGCACACGTGGATGGTCTTTGTCAGGTAGCTCAGGTGTCACGGACCAGTGACATTTGTCACTTCCCTGTACTTGCTGCTTGTGCTGTGGCTGAATCACACGTATCTGGAACATTCCCTGAACAGGACAGGAGACCAAGAGGTTCTGCTCCTGCTCTGGCACCTTGCCATGGTCACCTGGCCAGCAGGGCAGGTTTCCCCACTCCTGGCTGCAGACCAGGATGAATTCCCACCCACCTGACTCGATGGTGTAATTTATGTTTGTACATCAGTCCAAGCCTCTGGCAGAATGTTGCACCTCACTGGGAGCAGCAAAATCCAGTCCTCTTCATGGCTGGAGACTGGGGGGTGTAAAGTGCCAGCAGAGGAGCCTTGGGGTGGTTTGCCCCTGCCCTCAGTGCCTGATGCAGCAGTTGTGTTTTGCAGGGCTGTCGTCCTTGCTGCAGAGCGTGGCTGGAAACACGGTTCAGTCAGGAGAAGCTGCCTCCCAGAGCACCTCGGCATCGCCAGCCAACACAACTGTGCCCTGCTTGAAGGGGAGGAATGTTCCTTCCAATCCACAGTCCTTCGTAGCCAAAAGTTTTGGTTATTCTCCAAACTCAACCACCGCAGAGGTTTCCTCCACTTCAGTCAATAAGGCTCCCGTCGGACATACCCCAGCACTGTCAAGCTCTGGTTTTAAGCCACCAACTAATTCCCTGGGATTTTCCAGTTCCCACCCTACCAGCCCTTCCTCCCTTTTGCCAACAGAAACCTCACTGAGTCAATCCTCCGAAATTTCAAAAGCCAAGCTGGAATCAGAACCCCCTTCTCCCAGCTTGGAGATGAAGATACACAATTTCCTGAAGGGAAATCCTGGCTTCAGCGGCCTGAACTTGAATATTCCCATCCTCAGCAGCTTGGGGTCCAGCATGGCGACGGAGAGCCACAGCTCTGACTTCCAGCGTGGTCCCACCAGCACTTCCATGGACAATGTGGACGGGACGCCGGTGCGCGACGAGCGCAGCGGGACGCCCACCCAGGACGAGATGATGGACAAGCCAACGTCGAGCAACGTCGACACCATCTCCCTGCTGTCGAAAATCATGAGCCCCGGTTCCTCGACTCCCAGCAGCACAAGGTCTCCTCTGCAGGGCCGGGATGATGGATATTCCCAAGAACTTCCCAGTTCCGTGCACGGCTACCGGCCCTTCGGCCTGGGCAGGGAGTCCCCGGCCAGCCTGTACAAGCCACCTGTGGACAGCAGGGAGATGCCCTCCTCCTTGATGGACTCCTCCCAGGAGAAGTTTTACCCGGATACATCTTTCCAAGAAGACGAGGATTACCGTGACTTCGACTACTCCGGGCCGCCGCCCTCGGCCATGCTGAACCTGGAGAAGAAGCCGGTCAAGTCCATCCTGAAATCGAGCAAACTCCCCGATTCTGCAGAGTACCAGCCAGTGCTGTCCAGCTATGGTCAGCGGTCACAGGAGTTTGGTGTGAAGCCATCCTTCCCCCCGGCCATGAGGTCCATCCTGGATCAGAGTGAGAGCTGTGACCCGCTGGCCTCGTCCCCAGGGATGTTTGGGAGCTATGGCCGCCGGGGGAAGGACTCGGCCTCGGACGGGTCCCCATCTCCCAGCAAGAACGACGTGTTCTTCACGCCAGACTCCAACCACAGCAGCCTGCCCAAGCCTGGCCTCCCGCAGAAGCAATACTCGGACTCGCCCCACGCTCTTCCCCACCGCTCGTCGCTCTTCTCCCCCCAGAACGCCCTGCCCAGCCCCGCCAGCCGAGCGCCCGCGGCGGGCGGGGACAAACCCTTGGCTTCCTCCATCTCCGCCACCTCCACCATCGAGTTCAAGAACATGCTCAAAAACGCCTCCCGCAAACCCTCCGAGGAGAAGCACTTTGGGCAGATCCCCAAAAGCGGCTCCGGCGAGGCGGGGAGTTTGTCCGGGGCTGCCAAGGGCGAGCCGCAGCCGCCGGAGGAGCACTACCGCATCGAGACCCGCGTCTCCTCCTCCTGCCTGGAGCTGCCCGACAGCACCGAGGAGAAGGGCGCTCCCATCGAGACGCTGGGCTACCACAACGCCTCGAGCCGGGGCATGTCGGGGGAGCCCATCCAGACCGTGGAGTCCATCCGGGTGCTGGGCAAGGGCAGCCGGGGCCACGGGCGCGAGGGGAGCCGGGCGGGCTGGTTCGAGCTGAGCGGCGGCGGCGGCGCCTTCGACAACGGCCCCGCGGGCTCCTCGGAGCTGCCGGGCATGGGCGGCTTCGCGGGGCCCTACAAGGAGCACGTGCCGCCCTTCCCGGAGAGCGTCAACAACTTCCGCACCAACAACTTCAGCTCCGCCTTCGAGCACCACCTGCCGCCGCCGCCGCTCGCGCCGCCGCCCCTGGAGCACGGGAACCCCTTCCCGCGGGAGCCCGTGGGGCCGCCCGCCGTGCCCCCGCCCGCTCCCGCCAAGGACCACGGCGGCCTCTTCCCGAGGGAACACCCGGTGCCTCCCCGCATGCCGTCGGTGGATCACGCCAACCCCTTCTCAAAGGAAACGCCCGCGCCGCTCCCGCTGCCCCACGGCGTGCCGCCGCCGCCCTCGGTGGAGCACGCGGGGGTCCCGTTCCCCACGCCCCCGCCGCCCCCGGTGCCCGGCGATCACACCGGGGTCCCGTTCCCCGCGCAGCCGCCGCCGGCCGGGGAGCACGGCGGGGTCCCGTTCCCCGCGCCGCCCCCGCTGGAGCACGGCGCCGGCGCCTTCCCCAAGGAGCACGGTACGATGCAAGGGACGCTGAAGGAGCACTTCGGGGGGGGCGCGCAGCCCCGGGACCCCCTGCCCCGCTCCCGAGACCCCGCGGGGCCCGGAGCGCTGCCCCGGGAGCAGCTCGGGGGCGCCGCGCGCGGGCTGGGCCCCCCCGGGCACCGGGAGCCCTCCGGGGGCCGCGGCTCCGTCCTGCTGCGCACGCCCCGCGCCGAGTTCCGCCCGCGGGAGCCCTTCGGCGGCAGAGACCCCTTCCAGAGCCTGAAGCGGCCGCGGCCGCCCTTCGGCAGAGGGGGGGCTCCCTTCTTCACCCCCAAGCGCCCCTTCTTCCCTCCCCGGTACTGACGCAGCTCCCGGGGCTGCCCTTTCTTTTTTTTTCTTTTTTTTTTTTTTCCCCTTTTTTTTTTCTTTTTTTTCCTCCCCTCAACGATTCCTGTAACCTTCTCCTAAATTAAATGTTCTGTACTTTTCGGTTGGTTCTAGCCCCAGCCCCCCTCCCCCCCCCAGCCCCAGCATTGGGTGAGACAAGAAAAAAAAGACACAAAACTGATGTTTTAACGAGAAGAAGCCACGTTGCTGTTAAATAAAACCTTCAGTAGTAGTTGAAAGAGTTAAGACAAAAAATTAAAAAAAAGGAAAAACTCTGAAAGCTTCGAGAGGAGCGCTGAGTGGTGTTGGGGTGTTGGTTTCCAGCCGATCCCCAAATTGCTGCTGCAGGGAGGGGAGACCTCCCTGTTCCTCCTGTCTGCCAAAAGCACCAAAACAAGGCAAAAAAAGGGTCGAGGAACCCACCCAAGCCCACCTTGGAGCTCCACGGGACTGGCAGCAAGAAGGCCCAAGCCTGTCCCCCCTGCTTGGGAAGACTGTGGTTGGGTTTGGGTTCATTTGGGGATCTTTGGATTTTTTGTTTTGTTTTGTTTTTCCCCCCGGGATCACTGTTGACTTTATACCTGTGTGTATATAGCAATCACTTTTTAATTCCCTCCGGGATCGTTCACCACACGCAGCCGGAGCCCGGCGGGGGCTCAGAGGGGTCCCCCCTTACACCCAGAGCCGCCCCCGCGGCTTTTATATGAAGTTGGGATTTTACTTGATTTTATTTTAATTATTTTTTTGTTGGTTTTTAGTTGCCTCCATCGTACCTGTTTGATACCGGTGTGGGCTTCAGGATCTGGATAAAAACTACCAAACAACCCTTGGCGGGTCCGTTCTTTCTCGCGTTCACCCCCGGTTTGAGTGATCCATGCTGCTCCTTCCCCCCCGCGCCCTCCATGGTTCCGTCCTGTGTGCGGTGCTCCCGCACAGGCGGGCGAGTCCAACGCGGCTTCCGTGGGGGGGTTGCGGAGGGCCATCCCCGGTTCCGGCGGAACGGGCGGAGCCTCGGCCATGTCCGCACGCGCCGGTTCGCGGCTGCTGCTGGCGGGAGCCCCGCGGCGACACCGGGTGCGCTGGGGACCCCCGGGACCCCTCATCCCCCCCAGCCCCACCCCTGCCCGCTCCCCCCGGGCCCTGAGCCCCAAGGGCGGCCCGGTGACCCCGCCGTGATTCCCGTCCTCAGGTGTCCGGGCCGGAGCCCGAGCGCCTCCGGCTCTTCCAGCGGCTGCGGGCGGCGGCGGCGGAGCGCTGGGACGGGCCCGGGGATGGGGCGGGCGGCGGCACCGGGAGCGGCCGCCTCGCACCGGGGACCCCGATCCGCATCGCGCTGCCCGGCGGGCGCCGCCTGCCCGGCCGGGCCCTGCAAACCACCCCGTTCCAGGTGGCCGCGGAGCTCGGGTACGGCCCGAGGGCTCCCCACGCTGTCCCCGCGGTCCCCGAAATGTCCCGGCAAGGTTCCCGGGCCCCTCAGGCTGTCTGCAGGGTCCGCAGTGTCCCCGTGGTCCCCACAGAGTCCCCACAAGGTCTGCAGTGTCCCCCCAGTGTCGCCATAATCCCCACAGAGTCCTCACGAGGTTCTCGGGGTCTCCACAATGTCCCTGTGGTCCCCACAAGGTTCATGGGGTTCCTGCTGTGTCCCCATGGTCCCCATGATCCCCTCAGAGCCCCCACAAGGTCTGCAGGGCCCACAGTGTCCCTGTGGTGCTCCCGTGGTCCTCACAGAGTCCCCACGAGGTTCTTGGCGTCTGCGCAATGTCCCCATGGTCCCCACAAGGTTCGTGGGGTTCCTGCTGTGTCCCCATGGTCCCCATGATCCCCACAGAGTCTCCACAAGGTTCTTGGGATCCCCACAATGTCCTTGTGGTTCCCACAAGGTTTATGGGGTTCCTACCAGGTCCTCATGATCCCCACAGGGTTCCCACAGGGTTTATGGGGTCCCCACAGTGTCTCCACGGTGTCTCTGGTGTCCCTGTAGGGCTGGCCTGGCCCAGGTGGCCTTGGTGGCCCGGGTGAATGGGACCCTCCAGGACCTGGACCGGCCTCTGGAAGGTGACACCGACCTGGAGCTGCTCGACTTCTCCACACCCGAGGGGCGGGAGGTGAGCCCGGGGTCCTGGGGGGCTGAACCTGCACCTGGCTCCCCTCACAGCCCCCATGTCCCCAATGTCCCCAATGTCCCCCCAGGCTTTCTGGCGCTCCAGTGCCTGTGTCCTGGGGGCGGTGGCTGAGCAGATTTTCGGCGCCACGCTTTGCAGCAGCCAAGCCACCGAGGATGGTTTCTTCTGCGACGTGCACATGGGCAGCAGGTAGGGCTGGGCAGGTGCTGCAGGGTCCCTGGGGTGTCCCCAACGTGTCCCCAACGTGTCCCCAATGTGTCCCCAGGACGGTGCAGAGCGCGGAGCTGCCGCTGCTGGAGGAGGCCTGTGCCACGTTCGCCCGTGCCCGGCACCGCTTCGAGCGCCTCGAGGCCACCCGGCAGCAGCTGGCCGAGCTGCTCAAGGTGTGTCCCCCTCCCCAGAGTCACGGGAGGCCATTCTGGGGACATTGGGACCCTCAGTGTCACCCCTGTAATGTCACCAAGCCCCCATCAGCCACCTCCCTGTCCCCCCCCAGCACAACACCTTCCAGCTGCAGCAGCTCGAGGAGGTGACATCCCCCACGGCCACGGTGTACAGGTGAGCACAGGGACACGTGGGGTGGCCGTGTGTCCCCACAGCTGTCCCCACATCTGTCTGTTCCTCCCTCAGGTGTGGCCCCCTGCTCCAGCTGTGCCCCGGGCCCCTGCTGCGGCACACGGGGCTGATCGGAGCCCTGCGGGTGCTCACGGTGGGTGTGGGGTGGGGGTCCCTGTGCCCTGCCCTGCCCTTGGGCGGGGTCCCCGCTGTCCCTCTGATGTCCCCCTGTGCCCACAGAGCTCGGCTGCGCTCTGGGGGGGAGCTGGGGGTCAGTCCCTGCAGCGCGTGGCCGCCGTGGCCTTCCCCAGTGCCCAGGAGCTGCAGCAGTGGCAGCGGGCGCAGGAGGAGGCGGCTCAGCGGGATCACCGCAGGATCGGCAAGGTGGGAGCCCTGCCAGGGGCTGGGGGGGCCCTCAGAGCCAGGGGGGTCACCCCAGTAACTCCCTGGATCCTGCAGGATCAGGAGCTCTTCTTCTTCCACAAGTTCAGCCCTGGCAGCTGCTTCTTCCTGCCCCGCGGTGCCCACGTGTACAACACCCTGGTGGAGTTTATCCGGGTATGACCCCCATCATCTCCCTGTCACCCCATCC
>JAHXMQ010012343.1:13459897-13470524 GCA_020466415.1 Ammodramus savannarum pratensis | reverse complement strand
CTGTCCCCCCACAAACAGTCCCTCCTGTTGTGGGAAACAGCACAGTCCCTGCTTTTTGGGAGACAGCACAATCCCTGTTTTTAGCGGGGGACAGCATAGTCCCTCCTTTTTGTGGGGGGACAGCACAGTCCCTTCAGTTAGGGGGGACACCTCAGTCCCTCCTGTTGTGGGAAACAGCACAGTCCCTCCTTTTAGGGTGTCCCAGCTTTGCAGGACCCCCCACCCCCATCACCCCCTTCCCCATCCCTGGCACTCTCCATTGCTCGGGAACCCCTTTTTGGGGAGGGGACTCATCAGTCCCTTTCCCTCCTTAAACCCCCCTTGGCGGTGCCCCCCGTGTTGACGCCGTGTCCGTGTCCGCAGGCGCCCGGTACCGGAGCTGCTGGGGGCCATGACGGCCGCGTGCTGCCCGCTGCCCGCCGAGGAGCGCGGATCCTGTGCCCGGGAGCAGGTGAGTGACCGAGGGGGGGTCACAGGGGCTGGGGAACCCCCCAAAACCGCCCTGCTGACCCCCCATCCATCCCCATTGCCCACAGCTGTCCCAGGGCATCGCCACGCTCTGCGCCACCCCTGGGGACGCCTGGAGGGACCCCCAGGGCTGCTGCTCGTGGGAGGAGCCCGAGCGGCGCCGCTGCTTCGACAGCGCCTACCTGAGCCAGGTGACCCTGGGGGCCGCGCTGGCCCCCCCGCCCCACGGCTACGAGGAGTGAACCCCTCCCGGCAGCAGGGAACAATAAAGATGCTGCGGTGTCACCTCTGAGTGTCCCTTTGTTCCGCCTTTGGGGACTTCCTTATGCCTCACTGTCCCCATTGTTTCAGGGTCCCCCCCACAGGGCCCCGTTCCGGGGTGTGGCGGGGTGTGGGTGGATATTGGGGTGTTTGCACTCTTGGGGTGTGTCAGGCCTGCTGTGATACCTGTGTTTGGTTTTGGGGTGTGCTGTGGTCACCACGCTCAGCCACGCAGGGCACGCACAGCCTCGTGCCCCCCCAGGGGTCTCTGTGCACCTCTTCCCGCAGTGGCATTGTCACTCGTGTCCCCCCCATGGCCACAATAACAGGAGGTCCCCAAATTCCCCATGGTGCCCCCCCAACCATGGCTGACAGTCCCTGGGGAAGGTTTGGGGGATTCTGATGGGGCTGGGGGTGTCCTGTGGGTCCATCCATCCATCTGTCCTTCCCTGTGTCCTTCCTAGAACCTCCCCAGATACTCCATCCATCCATCCATCCATCCATCCATCCATCCATCCATCCATCCATCCGTCCCAAAATTCCCCAGCAGCTTCTTCTCACCCTGTTCTGCCTCACAAAGGGCTTTTTGCCCATTTGGGAAAAAAGAAGAAATTTTCCCATCCTTGTGGCCTTTTTCCAGCACAAAGCAAACCAGTCCAAGCCTTATTCCCAATTTTAGTTGAAAAATGAAGTCAAGATCGCTCTCAGCAGCCTCCACTGGGATACAGGGTGGAGGGAGAGGGGTTTTTGTTCTCCATTGGGAATATTCCACCTCCACCCCAGTGCTCCTGAGGCAGAGGCTGGTGTGGAACCTGGTTCCTGAAGCATGTCTGGGTGCATTGGCCTCCACAGATCATGGGAATGCAGAAGCCAGCATGGCAAAGTGTGGAAAACAGAGCTGAGGGGACTCATCCTCCATTTCCTACAGGTGAATTTCCCCTTCCCAGGGGAAATTTCTCACTGAGACAAAGAATTCCCCCCGGGAGCACCGTCACCTTTGGGGCTGGGAGGGAAGGGGCCAGGCTGGAGGCAGGGCAGTGGGTAGGGCAGGGCTGGGTGGGGTTGTCACATCTTGGGGAAGCTGGCCAGGTTGGCCACACCGCAGGCATTGTTCATGTTGCGGGCCAGGAGGACGTAGCCCTTGTTGCCCCATTCCTCGCCCCAGCTGTAGGTGGAAAAGCAAAACCTGAGCTTCTGGAAGATCCCAAACCACCTGCAATTCCCAAACCATCCTAAACCCTGTACCTGTTCTTGATGATCCAGTGCTTGGTGCCCTTCTGTGCCCCGTAGCCCACGGCCAGCACGGCGTGGTTGATGTTCTCAGCGTTGCAGCTCTCGTCGTAGTACACGCCTTGGGGACACAGCCTGTGTCACCAGAGTGCCCCAGCTCCCTGAGCAGCCCCCTGAGCTCCCCCCAGCCCCTCACCTCGGCTGTAGAACTGGAAGGAGGGCAGGCTGGCATCGATGCCCACGGAGATGGGCCCGATCCTGGCCACCGCTCTCTTCAAAGCCTTCTCGTTGCCCTCGGGGATCTCGCGGTAGCCGCGGCACTTGGCCGCCTTCCCGGTGGGGCTGTACATGCAGCTCTCGTCCTGGGAGGGCCAGGAGGGGCAGGTGAGGTGGGGATGGGAGGGATGGAGGGGGATTTGGGGCTGGCACCCCTCACACCTGGCCGATGTAGGGGTAGGAGTCCTCGGAGTCGATGCCGCGGTTCTGGTGCACGTACTCGAAGGCGTTGGTCATGTAGCCGCCCCCACAGCCGTCGTTGTTGGACACGCAGTCCACCAGGTTCTGGGGGCTGAGGGGCAGCAGTTTGCCTGTTTTCCTCTTCAGCTGCCCCTCCAGGGCACCCACCGAGCTGAAAGCCCAGCACGAGCCACACTGGCCCTGTGGGGACACAATGGGTGACACCAGGGTGACACACTGAGGTGACACTGAGGTGACACTGAGGGCACACCCATCTCACCTGGTTCTTCACAGGGGTCACGTAGCCTTTCTTACGCCAGTCCATGGCAGCTGGGGCCCTCTCACTCCAGTCAGGGACAAAGAGGGTCTCGTTGTGGCGTTGGTGACCTCGGGGCACCTTCAGCCCTGTCATTGTCCTCACCACCTCCTCGCTGGTCTGGGGAAGGAATCCCAGTGGGTGGGAGCACCCAGAGGTGCTCAGCCCCCCCTCTGTCCCCTGCTAGGGACACCCACCATGTCACCCAGGTGGTTCATGGCCAGCTCGAAGGTGTGGAGGCCCAGGGAGTGCTCCAGGTTGTGGGTGTTGATGTATTTGAGGTTCTTCTCCCAAATCAGCCTCCGCATCACCTCATCCGCCTGCACGGGGGGAGATGGTGCTGGGACGGGGTCCTGCTTGTGTCCCCCACCCTGGGGACATCCCCCACCCTGGGGACATCCCTGGGGATGTCCCAAACCCCATTCCCCCCATACCTGGCCGTTGTATTGCTTGTGGTGGGTTTTTTTCCACAGCTCCCACTGCGCGTCCAGTTCCTGCTCTGGGTGCAGCTGGGCTGGAGCTGCAGGGACCAGCAGGGCCAGCAGCACGGGCCACCACATCCTGGGGACAGCCTGGGCACTGGGAGGGGACACAGAGTGAGCATGGGGGGCTGGGGGGGGGCAGGACCCTGTGCCCACCCTCCTGTGGGACTGGGACACCCTGCACACCCTGCCAGGACTGCCTGTGCACCCTGATTTGGGTCTGGGACCCCCTGTCTGGGGACTGGGACCCCTTCCTCCCTCGATTTGGGGTTGGGACCCCCTGCACACACTGATTAGGGGTTGGGATCCCCTCTACACCCTGATTTGGGGTTAGAACACCCTGTACCACCTGATTTGGCTCTGGGACCCCTTCCTCCCTCGATTTGGGGCCAGGACCTCCTGCACAACATGATTTGGGGCTGAGACTCCCTGTACACCCTGATTTGGAGTTGGGACCTCCCTTACCCCCTGATTTGGGGCTGGGATCCCCTGCACACCCCGATTTGGGGTTGAGACCCCCTTTATACTCTGCCTTGAGGCCAGGACCCCCGGCACACCCTGATTTGGGTCTGGGACACCCTGTACCCCCTGATTTGGGTCTGGGACACCCTGTACCCCCTGATTTAGGTCTGGGACCCCCTGTACCCCCTGATTTAGGTCTGGGACCCCCTGTACCCCCTGATTTGGAGTTGGGACCCCCTGCACCCCCTGATTTAGGTCTGGGACCCCTTCCTCCTTCCATCTGGGGCCAGGACACCCCGCGGGCAGGGCTGGCCGGGCGCCGGTATCACATGAGCGGCACAGCTGGTTCCCGTTACCGCTCCGGCTCGTTCGGCAGCCCCAAGCCGGGGGGCTCGGGGGAGTTTTGGGATGCAGAGGATGCAGGGGGGGGATATCCCAGCCCTCCTGCCCCTCTCTGCTTCACCCACCGCCCCCCGTGATGGAGCAGGACCCGGGACCCCTCCCCGAGCTGGGAACCCCCAGATCCGCTCGATGTACCGTGCCTCAGTTTCCCTTTTTGTCCCCCATTCCCACTGGGATCCGTTTATTTGGGATGAAAACCCCCCAGCGCCCCCCGGGGACCCCTCCCCGCCGCTTACCGAGCACGGAGCCGTCGGTGGGAGCGCCGGGACGGAGCCGCGGCCGCTGCGCTTTTTATGCTCCCGGATTGAGGAAGTTTGGAGGCAGCCGGAAAATTTTGGCAAGCGTCGGGTTTGGATGGGCTGGAGGGAAGGAGGGGACGGGGAGGGGGACGAGGGGGCTGCCCCGGCTCCACGTGATGCTGCGGGACCGGCTGAGTCAGCACCGGCACCGGCGGGGCTGCGGCGGCTCCTGCCCGGGGCATCCTCCGGTTCTGGGGACATCCTCCGGTTGTGGGGACGTGCTCCGGTTCTGGGGACATCCTCCGGTTCTCGGGACATCCTCCTGTCCCCGGAATGTCCTCCTGTCCTCGGGACCGTCCTCCTGTCCCTGGATTTTCTTCTGTCCATCCCTGGGATGTCCTCCTGTCCCCGGGACCTTCTCCGGTGCCCGGGACCTGCTCCTGTCCCCGGGATGTCCTCCTGTCCCCGGGACCTTCTCCTGTCTCTGGGATGTCCTCTGGTGCCCGGGACGTGCTCCTGTCCTCAGGATGTTCTCCTGTCCCTGGGACCTTCTCTTGTCCCTCGAACCTTCTCCTGGTCCCCAGGATGTCCCCCCACCCCAGCATCCTGCCCCAGGGACACCCTCCTGTCCCAAGGATTTGGCCCCAGGGACACCCTCTTGTCCTGGCATCCCAATTTGGGGATGTCCTGCTGCCCTGGGGACATTCTCTTGTCCTGCCATCCCACCTTGGGGACACTCTCTTGTCCCAGAATCCCACCCTGGGGACATTCTCTTGTTCCCACATCTCACCCCAGGGACATTCTGCTGCCCTTGGGACACTTGTCTGGGACTCTTGTCCCAGAATCCCACCTTGGGGATGTCCTGCTGCCTTGGGGACATTCTCTTGTCCTGCCATCCCACCCTGGGGACATTCTCTTGTCCTGCCATCCCATCCTGCTGCCCTGGGGGACACCCACCATGTCCCCAAGCCCTCCCCGTGTCAATCAGACGGGGTTGAGCACCCACTTCCTTCAGGAGCAGCCGGACACGGTGGGGACACAGTCTGGGGACATCCTGTGACAACAGCAGGCATAGAG
This sequence comes from Ammodramus savannarum pratensis, assembly GCA_020466415.1. NCBI lineage: Eukaryota > Metazoa > Chordata > Aves > Passeriformes > Passerellidae > Ammodramus > Ammodramus savannarum. The sequence goes on along the minus strand of JAHXMQ010012343.1, from coordinate 13,465,131 downwards.
GACAGGACAGGACCCCACCTCTGTCCCCAGCTGTCCCCAAGCCAGAGCTGCCCCCCGTGCCCAGTTTGGGGGTCCCTGGCAGGGGGAGGAGCTCCCTGCAGTGATTGTCACCTCATCACGTGGCACCAGAGCCATCCCAGACATGTCACACTGGGGACAACGACTTCATCACCACTGTCACCGTCACCCTCCAGCCATGGGAACAAGGACAGAGCCAGGAGGGGACAGGGGGGGATGGAGCAGCACCAAGGTGGGGATGGGTCACTGTCACCCCTTCCCCTTCCTCATGGGGGTCCCCAAGAGAGGGGCCACCCCCTGTGAGCTCTGTGGGGACACAGAGAGGGGACACAGAGGGGGCTGAGTCACCGCGGGGCTCCAGGGCACCACAATCATCCCCTGGAGCACGAGGCCCTGACGTGGCACCGAGTGACGGGAACCGAGGGGACAAACGGGGACAAACGGGGGGGCACGAGGGGTTTGGGGGGCAAAATGGGAGGAGGAGGCTTAAGGGGGAGAAATTAGGGGAAAAAACAAGGAGGGAACAGGAATTGGGGGGCCAAAACAGGGAGGGGATGGGGATTTAGGGACATTCCTCCAAGAAAGAGACAGAAATGAGACAAAGGTTGGAAAAAGGGAAAAAATCTCTCATTGGAAAATCTCTGCTGCCCAAAATCCACCTGGGGCTGGGACACACCTGAGGGGGTTCAGCTCCTGCCCCCCAGGACATGGGGGATAAAATTCCACCCCATGACAAACACAGGACAAATTCCACCCCAGGACTTTGGGAACTCCAGGACAAACATTGGGGTTCCCAAAGAGGGGGAAAGGGCCCAACCTGTGCCCCCAAACCCCTGGGAACCCTCTCAGCCTCTCCTCATCCTCCTCCCCAACAGATTTGGCTGCTCCAGCTCCCAGGATCGGGAAAATTTGGGGGAGATTCAGCCACAGGACTTGGCAGGGCTCAGGGAAATGGGAATTTTCATCCTCCCCTTTAAGAACTGAAGGGCCCAGGACATGATGGGAGGCTGGAGAGGTTATTGCAGGGAACAGATTCCCAGCATGTCTTCAAATGGGATGTTCCCATTTATCCATAAATTTAAAATAAAATTTAAAAAAGAAACAAAAAAACCCAATTAAAACAAAACCTTCAAGTCTTAATTTTCCAGAGGGAAAAATAAAACTTCCTGCTCCACTTACAAGAGGAATCTCTCTGGGTTGGAGACACAAAGGTTTCAGATTTTAGTCAGGAATGACAGCTCTGGAATCAGAAAAGGGGGGATTTTCCCCATTCTTGCCCTCAACCAGCAGAGAGAACACTCACAACCAGCCTGGGGGTCCCAGAGCCCCCCACAACATGCAGGGAAAAGGGGGGAACACCCAAATTCCACTCAAAACAAAACCAGCAACACTTGGGATCCTTCCCCAGCTGCTGTTGTGCCAAATTTCCTTCCAAGTCCAACTCTGAAATTCATTTTCCTGTTGGAATTGAAGCAAGAGGGAATCAAATGGTTCTTCCAGCCCCTGAGGAGAGCAGGGCTGGCCATAAGTTGTTTTTTTTTTTTTTTGTTTCCATGGAAAAAGCCAGAAGATTCCAAGTCAATGTTTAAAAATTAAAAATTTATATATATAGATATATATATATATAAAAAATTTCATTCTGTTCCCTACTTTTCCAGCTCTCCTCTTACTCTTTGTTATTTGGCAACAGGATCATCCCATGGCAGGAATTCTTCTTTAAGGAGGTGAGTGAGCAAATGCAGTGAAATTACACAGTTCCTCAGCAATTCCCTGGAAAATCTCTCAAATCCAGGGATTCTCCTCCATCCAGCTCCAAAATGAGGACAAGAACTCACCTACATGTGATAAAACTCCATGGAGCAGGTTTTATCCCAAAAAAACCTGTTGGAACATCAAATTGTGGCAGCACAGAAACCATCAGCTGGAAAATGGATTCATCCAGAAGAAAGCTACATGGGTAATATTTTTATGGCTTGTTAATTATCCCAGGGTAACAAGGGGGGTCATGGGTCACACTGATTTCATTGCACAGTTCACAGGAGAGAGAAGATTCCAGAAAAACACAGGAATCTCCACATGGAGCACCCTGGACTGGAGACGCTGTAACAACCCTCCAAAAACAGCCAAAATTCCTCCAAAAAGGAGGAAAAAGCTGGCTTGGGACACGGATTCTTACTCAAGCATCCTCCAGGATTGTGTTTACAGGGATAACACTTGGAAGAGTTCCTTCCAGTACTGAAAAATTCCAATAGTTTTGTGTTTTATAGAAAAAAAGTCACGGCAGAGAATGAAATAAAAACAGTCAAAAGCCACCTTAAAAAGTTTGGAAGGGCTGTCTGTGATCCAGACAGGAATCCCTCCCAAAAAAATCCACTTGGGAGCAGCTCTGGGGCCTTCAGCCTCGTGGCACTCAAGTCCTGAAGCTTCCAGAACAATCCCACAGGGAGGAGGTGCCCAAACCACCTCGTGCTCCAAGGCCATCCCTCCTCGGAGCTCTGCTTCCACAAGGTGGGAAGTGTTCAGACAGTTCCTTGAGAAAAAGACTCAGCTGTTTGTCCTTTACTTGTGGATATTGTGGAGAGCTTTGTGCTGTTTCCCCTAAGGCTTGTTTTATTCAGAGAAAGAAGGGAATATGTTCAACTCTGGGAATTCTTCGTTGTTGTAGTTGGGGCCTTGGTCCCCCAACATGGTCAGCATGTCCTGTGAGGATACAAGGAGAGGGTTTAGGATCCAGACTGGAATATCAAGGGAGGTTTAGGATGGAAATTAGGGGGAAAGGCTGGACTCCATCCCAGAGGCTTTTCCAACCTCAACAATTCCATGGCTCCATGATCATGTGGGTAATTTAATCATGGGTTTGCTGGAATGGATACTGTGGACCAAACTGGTTCCTTTCCCAAGGGAACACAGGGTCTGTGTGCAGGGCAAATTTAAAGAGAGTAGCAAACTGAAGCTATAATCACCAACTGCTGGGAAAGCTGGGGTGAGAGGTGAATTCTCAGGAATTATTTTAATTTCATTGGACTGTAGCTTTTTTTTTTTAATTAATTAGAATTAGAAGGGTTAATCCAACTAGAATTTCACACTGATCCTGCAACAGATCAGACACAAAGACACAAAGCCAGTCCTGCCCTCTCCACTTCCAGCTCCATCAGGTTATCAGGAGTTTGTGACCTCCCCAGTTGATCTGAACCAGAGGAACAAGCTCTGGCTGCTTCAAGACCAGTGGATCCCACCAGATTGGGAGGTTAAAAAGCTCCATCTTACTGGGAAGACCTCGGGCTGGCTGGGCTGGGGCTGCTGCACGTGCTGCTCCGTGGATGCTGGGCCGTGGTGCTGTCCCTGCCACTGGGGCCACATCCCCACGGCGTCGCTGGCGCGGGGCTGGAACGGGGCCGGGCTCTGCGCTGCCTCTGTGGCTGCTGGACAGAGAACACAGGCAGTGAATCAGCCCTGCTCTGGGAATGGGGCTGCTGCAGGGCTCTGATGGCATTGGGAAGGGCAGGGCTCTGTGTGGTGCTGCTGGTGGTGGTGACAGGGCAGGAATTCCTGCCACAGGAATTCAGGTGTTTGCTATGGGATAGAACAAACAGACTCCCAGAGGGGTTTGTTTCCTCACAGTCAGCCTTAAAATGGCTCAAAATTCATCTGCTGGGAGGATCCCAATTATCCCAAGCTGGGAGGGATCCACAAGGACCCCGAGTCCAACTCTGTGGTTGGAAAATGATTGAAGGTGATCAACATCAAAGCACAGCTTCAACCCTGCTCCCCCCATTTAGGCACTCCCAAAATCCACCAAAAATGATGGAGAGCACATCCCACCACAGCTGGATTTGCCCCCCAAGCCCCACTCACTGAAGCCTGTGCCACGGCTGGCCAGGGCCGGGTACGGCGCCGTGGTGGGAGACGCCGTCGATCCCGGCGCTGCCATGGAGCTGAAGGAGGACGGCGTGCCCTGGAATGTCCCCATGCCAAAGGAAGGAGGCCGTGTCTTCACTGCCTGAGATGCCACTTGCTGTAAGAGAGGAAAAACACAGCAGAGGAAGAGGAGGCACGGCTTCACCCCGACCCTCAGCTCAGGGAGGAGTTGCTGGATCAGCCCCGCAGGAGGAAGCAGCGGCAGAGAGTGGGAGCAGGATGGTTCCCCGTGGAGAGAAGGGGCTGGAGGGCAGCAGGGAGGCTGCAGCTGAGGGTTTGGGCTGTGCTACCTGGGGTGTGAACACCGGCCGTGTCCCTGCAGCCCAGGTGGTGCCGCTGACCTGAGCTGGGCTGGAGTGCCGAGAAATCTGCGCCAGGATCCGGCCGGAGGGTGACGGCTGCTGCTGCTGGATGATGTTCACTGGGGGCACCATGCTGCTGCTCCTGCAACACAACACCTGGCTGAGGCACTCACAGGAGGAAAAGGCACCAAACCCTTCTGCTCAAGTCATTGGTGAAGGGAAATGAGCCCTATAATTGATGAGAAACTGCCCAGTGGTCAGCCCTGAGTGTCCCAAGGATGTGGCACCTGGGGACAGGGGTTAGTGGCAAGCACAGGGTTAACAGCTTGATGATCCTAGAGGGCCTTTCCAACCTAAATGATTCATGATTCTACACTGGGAAACAACTGAGAGGGTTGTGGGCATGTGCAGGGCACAGCAGAGGGAACAGGAGCTGGGCAGGGGAAGGCTCACCTGAAGTTCTCAGCGGGCCGTGCAGCAGTGAAGGTGTTGCCCTGGGCAAAGAGGGGAGGGTTGGCTGGCATGGTGCTGGCAGGGATGGCTTTGCTCTCATCTGTGGAGAGAGCACGAGTCACTTTTGGGCTGGGACATCTCAGGAACAGGGAGAGAAGCAGTTTGGAAGAGATGTGTCTGTGTGAAGGAAGACTCCTTGGTTCCTCCTCCAGACAATTTTGTTAAATCCTGTTTAATCTGATTTCTTTTCCATTTTCTACTGAACTCTCATGGATTTTCTCTGGAGTCAGAGCATCCACAGCAGACTGGGAGCAGGGAGAACTGCTCCACAGGGGACAAGCAGGAAAAATGTGACCAGGGCAGGCAGGAGGAGCTGACCTGAGCTGCTGACCCACCTGTGCTGATGCCAGGGAAGATCTCCCCGAAGCGTGGGTCCCTCTCCTGGCTGAACAGGCTCTCAGCCTTCTCCAGGGGCTTGCTGTGCTCGGGGCCAGCAGCACTCACAGGCTGGACAGGTACCTGGGGAGGGACACGGAGCTGCTC
>JAHXMQ010012343.1:13429310-13442378 GCA_020466415.1 Ammodramus savannarum pratensis | reverse complement strand
TTTTCCCACAAATAAAAAGGTTTTAAAGCTCTGTTTTCTCTTCCCTCACAGGCAGCAGCTGTCCCAGAATCTCCAGGGATCAGAGTCTGGTGAGTGGGGAGCCCTGGCCAGAGATGTTTCCTCATGTGGGGTTTTCCTGAGACACAACATTGTATTGGGTGCAAAAAACCAAAAGTTTTTCTGTGTTTCCTTTTTATTTCCTGCAGCTGAGGGAAGCAATGGCTGCCATGAGGAAATCTGCCCAGGATGTTGCAAAATTTGTGGATGCTGTAAACAAGAAAACCAGCTTGCAGGAAGCACAGAAAGGTGTGGGAGCTTCCAGGGGCTCTGTGCCCTGGGCCTTTGCTTCCCAAAATGGGAAAACAATGATCTGCTTTTTCTCCTAGAAATTTCCATTCATATTTATTGATCCTAAACTGTTATTTTAATTTAGGGTGTATTAGTTCTGAATTCCTGCTTTTTCTCCAAGCTGTTTCCATTCAGTAAAATGGAAACTTGGGCAGCCTGAGAGGAAGAAGAGCAGGAATGCTTCTTCCAGAACTGTGCTTTGGGTGATTGAGAACTGACTCTCTGCTGTTGTCCCTTGGTAGATGCACAACCCCCTCAGGAACCTCCTGGCACTGCCCAGCCCATCACTGTCCCTGCAGCCCCTAGCAATGATCTCAACACTGATGGGGACCTCAAAGTGGGCATGAGGATTTTGGGGAAAAAAAGAACCAAGACGTGGCACAAGGGGACGTTGATTGCCATCCAGACGGTTGGTATGTGCCATGCATGGGGCTTGCCTGGGATTTTGGGTGGGAAACCTGGATTCAAAGGTGTCAGAGCACCTGATGTCAGCTGGAAGTGATTGTGGGAGCAGCACACCTCCAAATCCTGCAAGGCTTTGAAGTGAATTCTGAGTTAATTCTGAATGAAGGATCTCAGAGTGAGCCAGAGCGTTGGAATTCTGCTGTGCAATCACGTGGCTTTTGTTTATTTTCCCCTTTATTCATCTCCTGTTTGCCTTAAAATGTATTTCCAGGTGCTGGCAAGAAGTACAAAGTGAAATTTGATAACAAAGGGAAGAGTTTGCTCTCGGGCAACCACATTGCCTACGATTACCACCCATCTGCTGAGAGGCACCATGTGGGCAGGAGGGTGGTGGCCAGGTACAAGGATGGCAATCAGATATGGCTCTATGCTGGGATTGTGGCTGAAACCCCCAATGTCAAGAATAAAGACAGGTAATCTTATTTCCCATGGTCACACACCTCCATCTCTGGTTTATTTTTCTGTTTTAGACCAAAAATTAAAAGGGTTTATTTGAATTCCCTTCAGGTGCAGAATTGAGCCCTTCCCAGGAATGTGATTCTGACTTTCTTAATCTTTCTTATCTCAGGGTGGAGCTTCCACTCTTGCTCATGGCCCTGAGTCAGGAATTAGATCTGCTAATTTATTCAAATTATCACCCAAATGTTGAGTCTGGGCTGCTTGAGGCATGAAACAGTGGGAGGAAATTGGAGCCCTGGGAGGGCAGAGTGGCAGAGGTGATGCCAAAGCTCTTCAGGAGGAGAAAGAGCAGGTTTGGAGCAGCTTTTTTGGAATAAAAGAAGGGCAAGGCTGCTCTGATCTGTTAAAATAAAGGTTTGGGGTTTTCCTGATTGATAAAGGATTTAATCCTCCTGGATCTGATGTAAATTGGGTTGGATTTTATCTGATTTGTGTTTAATAACTGAAAATGAGCTGAATTTGATACTCAAATTGCAACTTTTCTCCTGGTTGTGATGCTGATCCCTCATCCTGCAGCTTTTGTACAGCTCCAGGGCTTGGAGTCCTCACTCAGAGGCACTAAGTGGGTGCCTCATTCATCTTCCCTGCAGAAACCAGCAGCAATTGAACATTTTCTATTCTTTATCTCCCTTTCCTGGGGCACAGAGGGGATTTGGAGCAGAGGGAAATGCCCTGGCTGGGAATTGTGCTGTTTGAGCAGCCATGGGGAGCACAGGGAGCATTTGTAACTCCTCATTCTGTCCTCACCCAGGAGTGGGCTGTCTCCAGGAGGAGCAGGAGAGGTTCTCCACTTCCATTCCATGGTGTGAGGAGTTTCTTCAGCTCCTGATTGCTGTTTGTTTTCCAGGTTCCTGATTTTCTTTGACGATGGTTACGCGTCCTACGTGAAGGAGTGGGAGCTGTACCCGGTGTGCCGGCCCTGTGAGTGATCCCTGCCCCTCCTGGCCCTCTGAGCTTTTGGGAAGGTCCAAAACTGGTGTGTCCCTTGTGCTGCTGAGCCTGGAGACACCTGAAATCCTGGTTTATTGCCAGGCTGAGGTCAGGATGTCCCACCACCAACATTCCAGCACTCAGGATCACCCCTTGATTGACCTTAGGAAAAATGCACCTGGGAAATCCTAAAAAAAATGTAAAGAATTAAATGTTCTCTCTGTTTTGTTTTATTCCCTTTCTCCCACGTGTCCCAACCAGTGAAAAAGGCCTGGGAAGACATTGAGGATGTTTCCTGTCGGGATTTCATTGAGGAATACATCACTGCCTACCCCAACAGGCCCATGGTGCTGCTGAAGAATGGGCAGCTGATCAAAACCGAGTGGGAAGGCACCTGGTGGAAATCCAGAGTGGAGGAAGTGGATGGAAGTCTGGTGAAAATCCTTTTCCTGGTAGGAATTTCACTTCTCCCATTAGGATTAAATTCGAGGCTGGGGATTTGATCAGTTCTGTTTTCCTTGCTAATCATGGAAATAATTAAAATTGGTTGCCACATCCACAAGGGTTTTGGACAATTCCAGGGATAGTAACTCCACCACTGCCCTGGTCACCCTGCTAGGACATGAACACCCTTTCCAGGAAGAAATTTTCCCTAATATCTAATTAGAGATTTCAACATAAATAACTGTATTTGAGAATTTATTGTCTGTTCTGACTGCTGTTTGTCAATCCTCATTGTTGTCTCCTTGTGTTTTCTCTATGTCTCACTCCAGGAAGCTCTTCCCATGGGAACTTCCAATGTTTCCTTCTCCTTCCCACAAGAGGACAGACGTTGTGAGTGGATTTACAGAGGTTCCACACGCCTGGAGCCCATGTTCAGCATGAAAGCTTCCACGGCTTCCACCCAGGAAAAGAAGCAAAGTGGGCAAACCAGGACTCGTCCCAACGTTGGTTGGTGGCATCTTTTGGTTTCATTTAGATCCTGGGATTTATCTGCAGGGTGGTTTGGGTGTGGTGGGGTTTTTTAGCAGAGTTCCTGGAGGTTTCAGGTTTCTGGGTTTTGGTTTTGTTTCTTCTGATGGGAGATTTCAGATTTCCACCGAGTCTTTTCTCCTGGCACAGGACATTTAGATTTCCAGGGTTTTTGTCCTCTGGCATAGGAGATTTAGTTTTCCAGTGGGATTCTTCTCTTGGAATGATGCCACAAAACCAAACTGCGCTTTGGTGAAGTGACCAGAATCTCTGGGGGAGTTGCTGTGGTCTGAGCTTGGTGATGATTCACCAGTAATCCCAAATCCTTCTGTTTTGGTTCTTTCCAGGAACAAATCAGTGTTTTGGGGCCCATAGAGCCAACTTGGGATAACAGCAAGGATTTGACTCTCTGTTTTTTTACCTTCCCCACCAGGTGCTGTGAGGAGCAAGGGCCCTGTGGTCCAGTACACCCAGGATTTAGCAGGAGCTGGTCCCCAGTACAAGACTCCAGAGCCAGCTGCACGTCCCTCGTCTCCTCAGCCTGCAGAGATGGAGTAAGTACCAGAGGCACCTCCAGCACCTTCCACCTCTTTGCTTCTCTCCAGCACTCAGCTCTCTCAGGCACCACCTTTCTGTGCAGAGAAATCCTCAGCTGCAGGTCTCCTCCATGCCTTTAAGCCATGATTTTAGGGAAACACTTTTACCTAAAGCTGCTGGATGAATAACTGGGGGCGGGAGCTGAGAGCCACCAACTCCCCGAGCCAAACATTCCTCCTCAGGGCTAAAGCTTCGCACTTGCCTTTCCAAATGAGACCTTTGCTCTTTCTCTTGCCACAATCTGAATTGCTCCCTCGTGTCACGATCCAGGCGCTGGCCCCCGGCTGCCTTGTGTCCCTCCTCTTGGACTGCCCTGCTGGCTGACCTCGCTGGGAGCTCGGGATCAGCGGTCGGTCCCGCTGGGCACGGAGCAATCCACGGCCAAGCCAGGGGCCCCAGGGGGACGCTCCCGGAGCTGCAGGCTGAAGGAGGAGCTCGGCTTGGTGATGAAGGGAGTGTGTTGGAGGACACCAAGGAAGCTGGGAATGTGCTCGGGGACGTTTTAGGGGAGGGAGAGGCTCTCCCGGTTCATTTTTGTCAGCACTGTGGATTTCCCATCCGCGTTTAGGGGCGCCTGGCCCCGTGCCAGCACGGTTTCTGCTCTGCCTGTGCCCTGCTGCTGGGGCATGAGGGAGGCAGGACATGTCCCAGGTGTGAGCAGCCTGTGCAGGAGGTCAATCTTTACTCCCCACAGGCTTTCCAGGTGTAGCAGCAGCTCAGACCCCACCTGCCCCAGCTCGGGGGTCTTGGGGGCTCCTCTCCAATCAGCAGTGCAATATAACCCAATATACCCCTGGAAATGTTCCCTCTGACCAGCATTTGGGAGTGGAAGCCACAAGAAAATCAGCTTTTCCTTAATGCCAGAGAAATCCTGGATGCTGAAGGAGGTTCTGGCTGGGCCCCCACCCCTGCAGGTCCCCCATGTGCAGGGAAGAGCTGGGACTGGGACACCCTGGGACCATGGGCAGTGTCACAGCACAAAAACAACCAAGCTGGACCTGCAGCCCTTTGTGCCACCACCAAATCCTTTCCCATTCAGGCCTTGCAGAGCTTTACAAGGAATTTTTTCCTTCTTGGGCTTGGCTTTAGGACGTGGTTTTTGTGCAGCTGCTTCCCTGCCCTTCAATCCCAACTGCCCCTGACCAGGGGAGGAGGCAGCCAGGCCTGGCTGTGTCCATGCTGGTCCCAGGGATTCTGTGGGGTTCAAACACTTGGATTTCAGATTATTAAAACTGAGAACAGTCTCCTCACTCTGGTTTTGTTTCCTCTGAGGAAAGCCTGGGTTTCTCCCCCTTCTTTCAAGTTTTTCTTGTGTTGTCACCACTTCTGACTGGTTAAAGCCCATTTTTCCTCTTGCTCTTTTTGAGATGTGTTTGAACACTTTGCTTTCAGGCAGCTGTTGGCAGAAACCCTCATCCCTCCCTGCTCTCTTTGTCTCCTCCTTTTCTCCCCAATAACTTCACAGTTTTTCCTCTTCAGCAGCTGACTTGGGGTAATTTTCTGTTTTATGGATGTAAATTGGTTGAAAACTTCCTGGACTGGTTTGGAAACCTGCAGTTGATTGAAAGCTTCTGAAATAGGTTGAGAACATGTTTTTTTAGAGCCCTTAGTAGCTCTTTCATCAGGGATGTTATTACATTCCCTTACACAATCTTATCTTGTTCCTTAGTCCTTGCAAGAGAATCCTCTGGATTTGTTCCTCCTACTCAGGCCTGGCTGAGCTTCTAGAAGCTGGTTTCTGCTAAACCAGGGGTTTCTTCATGGTCTGGTTTGTCCACCTTCCTGGGATTAAGGCCTTGTTACCTTTGCCTCATTTCAGAACAGAAGTCACTTGGAGCTGCAGCTGCATTCTGAAATTTGGAGTGATTGTGGGATTGCTGTGGCAGAAACAGCCAGAAATGGGCTGATTTTCACTCTTATTAGGAAAAAGCCACTGCTGGGATTCTCCTGGCTTTCTGAATTCCATGGGGCAGTGTTACTTTGATTCCCATTGTGTTTTTTTGCTTTTCCATGCTCCAAATCAGCTTCTCCTTCCCTCGTGCAGGTGCTCGGACACGCAGCTGGCCCAGGGCAGAAAGCAGGTGGCCAAGAAGAGCACGTCCTTCCGTCCTGGCTCCGTGGGCTCCGGCCACTCGTCCCCATCCTCCCCCGTCCTTGGGGACACCCCAGCAGCCGGGAGGGCCCTCCCAGCCCCACAGCACCGGTGAGCAGAGCTCTGGGTGGGACACATCCCTCAGTCCCTCTGGGATGTTGGGGCTGTGTGTGCTGTGGGTTTCTGGTGGGGATTCAGCAGCTCAAATCATGGAATCACTGAGGCTGGAAAAGTTCATGGAGTCCCCCCCAGCACTGCCAAGTAGCTGTGATTTCCTGGAGGGCAGTGAATTTCCTTTAGATTTTTTTTATCACCCTGTGATAAATTCACTGTCATTCTACTTAAACTCTTTTGACTTGTAATCCTTCATATAAAGGTTGGTAATTGTTTTTTCCATGGGTCAAGGTCTGTGGAGGGATAGAATGTAAGAAAATAAAGAGAGTGCAGAAGGTAGTCTCACACCTGAGGAGTTGCAGCTGTGCTAATCACCAAAAATTAGGAACAAGCCTGTCCTTAATAGGCTACAGTGGTGAGGAGTGCTACAAAAGAGTGGGTTAGTGGGTGAGAAGAGAGTGGGAGTTTTTTGGTTGTGCTGTGAGGAGAGATGGAATCATTGCTGTGAGGAGCTGCCCATGAGAAATCACCAAGAAAGTGTGGAACTTTTGAAATACGATGACAACAAAGATCAAAGGCACAGGGGTCTTGGGCTTGGCAGAGTCTTGAGAGGAATTTCCTGGGTTCTGACATAGGGTCGCCTCTAAGCCTCTTCTTCTCCAGGCTAAACAACCCGGTTTCTTCAAACATTCCTCACAGGGCTTGTGTTCCAAGCTTATGTTCCAGGCTTGTGTTCCAGGCTTATGTTCCAAGCTTATGTTCCAGGCTTGTGTTCCAGGCTTGTGTTTCAGGCTTGTGTTCCAAGCTTGTGTTCCAAGCTCGTGTTCCAAGCTCGTGTTCCAAGCTTACGTTCCAAGCTTGTGTTCCAAGCTTGTGTTCCAAGCTTGTGTTCCAAGCTTACGTTCCAGGCTTGTGTTGCAGGCTTGTGTTGCAGGCTTGTGTTCCACGCTTGTGTTCCAAGCTTGTGTTCCAGGCTTATGTTCCAAGCCCCTCCTCAAGCATCTCAAATCCTTCCTAACCTGAGCACCCCATCTCTCCCCGCAGCGTCCCCAGCAGCGTCCCCAGCAGCGTCCCCTCGCAGCCCTTCCACGGCATGCTGGACCGCGTTCCCAACGAGCCGTCGTACCGAGCCCCTCTGGAGAAGCTCTTCTACCTGCCCCACGTGTGCAGCTACGCGTGCCTGGCGCGGGTGCGGCCGGTGCGCAGCGATCAGTACCGCAGCCGCAACCCGCTGCTCATCCCGCTGCTCTACGACTTCCGCCGCATGACGGCGCGGCGCCGCGTCAACCGCAAGATGGGCTTCCACGTGCTCTACAAAACGCCCTGCGGGCTCTGCCTGCGCTCCATGCACGAGATCGAGCGCTACCTCTTCGAGACGGACTGCGACTTCTTGTTCCTGGAGATGTTCTGCCTGGACCCCTACGTGCTGGTGGATCGCAAGTTCCAGCCCTACAAGCCCTACTACTACATCGCAGATATCACCAAGGGCAAGGAGGACGTGCCGCTGTCGTGCGTCAACGAGATCGACAACACGCCGCCGCCGCAGGTGGCCTACAGCAAGGAGAGGATCCCCGGGAAAGGGGTGTACATCAACACCAGCTGGGAGTTCCTCGTGGGCTGTGACTGCAAGGATGGCTGCAGGGACAAGTAGGTGACTGCTGCTGGGTGAGGGGACACCTGGGCTTTAAACCCTTGCAGGTTTTGTGGTTTGGAGGGACATTAAAAGTCATCCAGTTCCAACTCCTGACATGGGCAGGGACACCTTCTCCTATCCCAGGTTGCTCTAAAGCCCGTCCAACCTGGCCTTGGACACTTCTAGGGATGAGAAATCCACAACTTGGAATGGAGTGGCATCAAACCATTTCTCCTGGTTTGATTCCAAGTCAAACCCTTGCTGCCCATCTCTGCCTGAAGATGTGATTTATTCGCCTGTTTTCAGACTGATCTCGTGGGTTTTGCTGTGTCTCCCTGCAGATCCAAGTGTGCCTGTCACCAGCTGACCATCCAGGCCAGTGGCTGCACCCCTGGAGGGCAGATCAACCCCAACTCAGGCTACCAGCACAAGAGGCTGGAGGAATGTCTTCCAACAGGGTGAGCAGAGCCCCAGCTCCATTGAGAGGGAGTTGATCCTGGGTATCCCAGTGCAGATGTGACCACCTGCCTCTGGTTATAACCATTCTGCCAGCTGTGGAATGGTTTGGGTTGGAAGGGGCCTTGAGGATCATCCAGAACATGAGTTCTGATCCTCTGGGATCTCTGTGCATAAACCCCAGCACTCCCAACAGCCACAGACTTTGGGGTGTTTATTCATCCTGAAAGTTGTCACCTTTCTCCTTTCTTCCAGTGTTTATGAGTGCAACAAGAGGTGCAAGTGCAACGTGAACATGTGCACCAACCGCCTGGTGCAGCACGGCCTCCAGGTGCGGCTGCAGCTCTTCAAGACCCAGAACAAAGGTTGGGGCATTCGCTGCCTCGACGACATCGCCAAGGGCTCCTTTGTCTGCATCTACGCAGGTGGGAGCTCAGCTGGCACATGGAAAACTCTGCTGTGGGAAGAGGGGTAGCCAGAGATGGGGATGGAGCTGGGGAAGGGCCTGGAGAACTCCTGAGGAAGGTGGGGGAGCTCAGTCTGGAGAAGAGGAGGCTCAAGTGGGACTTTTGGCCTTCTCCAATGCCCTAGGGAGGTTTAAGTTGCACATTGAGGAACATTTCTTCCTGGGAAAGGTGGTCAGGCTGCTATGGGAGGTGGTGGAGTCACTGTCCCTGAAAGTGCTCAAAAGCACAAGGATGTGGCACTTGGGGACATGGCTCAGTGCCGGGGGGAACAGTGGGACTCAGAAGCTCTTCCAACCTCAATGATTCCAAAGTGCAGCAGAAGGGGTTTAAAGCTCCTGGCACACCCATTTTGGGGATTGTAGGGTGAAAGCTGAGCTGATGAACTTGCCCAATGCTGCAAGAACCCTTGTGGTGGCAGTGCCAGTGTCACAAGATGTCCCCAGGGCTGTCCTTGAGGTGACCCAACCCCAGCCCTGCTTCCTGTGCTCAGCAAACCGGCCAGGCCCAGCACAGCCCACGAGATGCAGAAGTTGCACTGGGGTTGCACTGACTCTGGAATGGAGCCACCCACAGCCAGAGCTGCTGCTGCCTCTGTGCTCTTCCAGCCCTTCCAAGGCTCTGCTTGAGCTGCTCTGTAGAGATTTCTGAGCTGAAAATCATGATTTTAGCTCAACCACAAGCTTCAGGGTTTTGTTACATCAAGAAACGGGGTTATGTTGTCATTTGGAATAAAGCACTGTCATCCCTTTTTCTCCTCAGTGAGCTTTGGAGGGGATAAAAGAGAAAACTCACCTTTCATTTTCTGCCCCTCCAGGGAAAATCCTGACTGATGACTTTGCTGACAAGGAGGGGCTGGAGATGGGTGACGAGTACTTTGCCAACCTGGACCACATCGAGAGCGTGGAGAACTTCAAGGAGGGCTACGAGAGCGACGCCAAGTGCTCCTCGGACAACAGCGGCGTGGACCTCAAGGATGATGATGATGATGAGGAGAACACAGGCACGGAGGAGCTGGAGGAATCCAACGAGGACAGCTCTGATGACAACTTCTGCAAGGACGAGAACTTCAACGCCAGCTCGGTGCTGCGCAGCTACGCCACGCGCCGGCAGACGCGCGGCCAGCGCGACCACGGCTCCTCAGAGACGGCCTCCAAGGACTCGGGGCAAACACGGCCCCTGAGCCACGAGGAGCCCTCCACAGCCCCTCCCTGCAAGCTGCCCGTGTCTGAGGAGATCTCCAAGAACAAGGTGGCCTCGTGGCTGAGCTCCAACAGCGTGGCTGAGGGCTTGCAGGACAGCGATGGCGCCTCGTCCTTCAGGGTGGGCGAAGGGGGAGAGGCCAAGGCTGTGAAGGTGGAGATGCCTGCAGAGAGGGAGAAGGGCTGTGCTTCCACACTTGCAGGAGATCTGAATGGAGAGGCAAAGGCACCCAAGAAGGAGGTGAGGGAGAGATGAGGGAATGGGAGAGTTAAAGGCAGGGAGGTGCTGCTGCTCCAGTGGCTTTTCTCCCCTTAGAGCACAGCCAGGGGGCCTGTGGGGCTGTTGGATGTCCCTGTGCTCAGCTCCCCTGGCTTCTCTGGCTTTTCCCCTCCCAGGGAGGGATTTGTGGCACAAGAGGCTGCAGAAGTCACTTGATGCCAGCAGAGCTGAACATCCTCCTGCCTGGGGACCTCAGGGACATGGAGGTGGTCCCTGACCACCCCCTGCTCCAGGGAGGGCACTTGGGAGTCCCCCAGGGAGGGGCTGGGTGTCACATTGAGTGTGGGGACAGGCAGCATCTCCCTCCTGGGCGGGCATTTTGGGGAACAATTCCATAGAAAGTCTGTAGAGTGCTCAAGAAGGGACAGATTCCAACCATCTGTTCTTCTCCCCTCTGCAGGAACCTGAAGAATCAACCAAAATTCCTGGGTAAGATACTTTAAATCATTTTTTCCTGGAAATTGTGGCACAATTTCCGCTTGGCCTGGAGATGCAGGTGTGAGGTGCCCTTGTGTTGTCCCTGCAGGCTGAGCAGCCTGGGCAGGAGGTACGGCTACAACCCGTGCCCGCCGCGGCTGGAGGGGATCCGCAGGCCCGTCAGCGGCACGGTGCTGCTGCAGAGCCGCCGGCGCTCCCTGGCCCCGCCGCCCCCCTCCGAGGTGAGTGGGACCCCCAGCCTGGAGGGGCCTCCCCCAGACCCCTTCTTCAGCCTTATTTTGGGTCCTTTTCTGCCTTTGCTCTGCCAGGGGTTGTGGTTGTAGCTGTGGTTTCCTGGAGGGCATCGATTTCCTTTGGATTTTGGGGTCTTTTGTGGATCTGAAGTCAAAAATAGAGAGTGTGGGATTTGGGTTGGGTTTGCACCTTGGTTTGCACACCTTGGACCATTGTTTGGCAGAACCAATCTGCAGGAAGCCATCCTGATGAACTATCCTTGTTTTTTGGGAACCTTTCCCTTCCTTTTGAGCACCTAATGCTGCAGGAACTCAAGCAGAACTCAGCAGCCCCCAAACCCCCACAGGTGTTCCCAAACACTCACCTGTGCAATGTGGTGCCCAGAAGGGGGGATCTCCTTCCAAAGGGTGGGAGCAGAGAGGGTGAGCACCATGTTGTGGGCAAAAGGGAGGCTGGGATGGGCTCCAGGAGCTGTTGCTGTCCCCAGAACGTGCTGATGGTGTCGAGCAGCACCGACAGCGACGAGGAGCACAGGGCAGGGCAGGCCCCGGGCACGGCCAACGACAGCGACGACATCCAGACCATTTCCTCAGGATCTGAGGAGGAGGAAGGGGAGGACAAGAAAAATCCATCATCTGGGTCAGGTGAGGGGGGAGACAGGGCTGAGGGGGAGAAGTTTTGGTTGGAAACCACCAGGGAGGGCTCTGAGGCTGTAGCAGCTGCTCCTGCTGTGTCCCTCAGCTCCAGGACGTTGTCCTTCCAATTCCAGGAAGGTTGAAACCTTCCCCATGTGTTTAGCAAGACAAAACTTCAAAATCTACTCCTCAAAATCAGATCTTTTTGGGTATTGTAAGAAAAAGCATCAGTGAGGTTTAGGGTGGGTCTGCAGGCTGGGCTGGGTTGATCCCAGGTGTTGAATTTACAGGCAACCCTGACAAGGGAAGAGACGAGAATCTTGACTCCATGTTTCAGAAGGCTGATTTATTATTTTATAATATATATTTTAAAATAAAATTATATATTAAAATAATAGAAGAAAGGATTTCATCAGAATGCTTGAAAAGGAAAGGAAGGAATGATAATAAAATCTTGTGACTCTCAGAGAGTCCAAGACAGCTGGAATTTGATTGGCCATTAATTAAAAATAACCACATGAGACCAATCACAGATGCACCTGTTGCATTCCACAGCAGCAGATAATTACTGTTTACATTTCATTCCTGAGCCCTCTCAGGAGAAAAGATCCCAGCAAAAGGAATTTGTATGAAACACATCCCTGACACCCAGGAGCCGCCCTGCAGCGCTGCTCTGGCTCTGAGGGCTTTGTCCCTGTGAGCAGAGCAGGCTCAGGGACCATCCCATCTCACAGCAGGGCCCGTGAAGAGACAGGTGGCTGTGAAATCCACGCGAGGCTTTGCCCTGAAATCCACCCACGGCATCGCCATCAAATCCACGCCGCTGGCGGCGGCCGACAAGGGCGAGAGCGCGGGGCCGGTGCGGCGCAGCACGCGCCAGTTCTACGACGGGGAGGAGAACTGCTACATCATCGACGCCAAGCTCGAGGGCAACCTGGGCCGCTACCTCAACGTGAGTCACGGGGCTGGGACACCCCCTGGAGGCCCCCTGAGCTGGGGGTGAAAGGAGGGTCCACGTGGAGTTTGAGGGTGGTGGTAGAGGAGGGTTTGTTGGGGTCGCACCCATGGGAGCAGCATGGTTTGTGAGGGAGAAGGGGTGTCCTGGTTTAGGGTAAATTTGGGAGAAAACTTCAAAAGGGGCCCATCCAGAAAGCAAACCCACATGGGCCCTCTCCCCAACTGGTTTGGGAAGGATTCCTTGAAGAGAAGTGGAAAGAACTGTTTAATTAACAGGCAAAGCAGCCCACAGCACACAAAATGAACAATACCAGGTGACACCACTCTTTCATAGCTCTGAAAAAGGTGACAAATTCAGAAAGTCTCTCTTGGGGGTGGTCGCTCTGTTGTTGGTACCTCTGGCACTGAGGTAGCTGCTGCAGCCACGAGGTGCAAACTCTTGGTGTCCTGATTTAGGGCAAATTTGGGAGAAAACCTCTAAAGGGGCCTCTCCAGATAGCAAACCCACATGGGCCTTCCCTCAACCAGTTCATGAAAGATTCCTCTGAGAGTAGTGGAAAGAACCTGTTTATTTAACAGGCACAGCATCCCCAGCACACAAAATGAACAGTACCAGGTGACACCACTCTTTCATGGCTCTGAAAAAGGTGACAAATTCAGAAAGTCTCCCTTGGGGATGGTTGCTCTCAGTCCCTCCAGCACTGGGGTAGCTGCTGCAGCCACGAGGTGCAAACTCTTGGTGTTTCCCAGGTGTCCTGGTTTAGGGTAAATTTGGGAGAAAACCTCCAAAAG
>JAHXMQ010012343.1:13396913-13407129 GCA_020466415.1 Ammodramus savannarum pratensis | reverse complement strand
CACCCTGATTTCAGGAGGAGCAGGTGGGAAGGGGTTAATCCCAACCCTACCATCCCCTCCCATGCTGTTTCTTTGGGGAAACTGAGGCACGGCGTGACAAACCCCTTGGATCCCCCCCGAATTACGGTGCAGAGATGGGTGTGGATAAAACTCTGGCAGAGCTCGAGCCTGCAGTGAGACCCAGCCTAGAGTGAAACATGCACAAGCCCGTGCTCTCCTCCACCATCAACTCCTTTTTAGGGGATTATCCTAAAAAGCATTTCCCCTTTTTGGTGGATTATACTAAAAAATATATCCCCTTTTTGGGGGGTTATACTAAAAAATATATCCCCTTTTTGGGGGGTTATACTAAAAAGGATATCCCCTTTTTAGGGGGTTATCCTAAAAAGTTTTTATGGGATTATCCTAAAAATGATAGCCCCTTTTTTGGGGATTATCCTAATAAGGATATTAGGATAACCCCTAAAAATGATATCTCGTTTTTAGGGGGTTATCCTAATAAATTTTGGGGATTATCCTAAAAAGGCTATATCCCCTTTTTAGGGGGTTATTCTATAAAGGATATCCCCTTTTTTGGGGGATTATCCTAAAAATAATATCCTCTTTTTAGGGGGTTATCCTAAGAAGGATATCCCCTTTTTTGGGGATTATCCTAAAAATAATATCCTCTTTTTAGGGGACTATCCTAAGAAGGATATCCCCTTTTTTAAGGGGTTATCCTACAGGACAGCATCAACACAGCAACACATGAAATTTCTTCCCACTTTGGGCCAACTTTTGTGTTTTCAGTTGAGCTTTTCTCTCCCTTTTCTCCCCCCTCGTGCCCTCCACAGCCTGAAAATGCTGGATACCATCAGCAGCCAGTACGACTCGTTCATCTACTGGAGGATGCCGATCCCACGGCTGGACATGGCCGAGCTGGAGGGGCTGGGGCTGGCAGACATGGCCCTCTACAAGCCCAAGGGAGGCCTGGGCAAGCTTGGTGAGCACCGAGGCAGCCAGGAGCTCTCCCAAGAAGAGGACAGTCTGCTGCAGTTCAACAGCTTCAATTTCTGGCGAGCTCCCATCGCCAGCATCACCTCCTTAGATTTCGATTTAATTTGAAGCCCTCCCTGTCACTCCTCACCCCCCTGCTCTCTTTCTGCCAGGATTTGGTTTTGGTGTCACTTTGGAGGTTGTTAGGTTGGGTTTTTTTTTTTGGTTTCTGGGTGGTTTTGTCATTCTTCATTCACTCAGCAGCTCACTGTGGCCTTGATGGTGATGGGCTCCCCAAAAATCTTCAACTCTCCCTTTTCCTCCTGGAATCACAACAGCACTGAGGGCAAACACGAGGGGAAGGGGCAGAAACAGCCCCCCCATTGCCCCTCTCAATTCCCAGAGGGTTTGGGAGGTGCTGACAATTTCTCAGCTCATTTCTCAAGTGCTTTTTTAAGAAACTCGTTTGTGCAAACGAGGAGCAATGGGAATCGCCCTCGTTTTGCAGAAAGCATTGACCCTCTGTGCTCCCCTGGCCCAATTTCTCAAAATTCCTCTTTGTCCCTTAACGTTCCCCTGGGGAATGCAAGGTGGAAGAGGCAGGGATGTGCTAAAGGTATCAGCACAAACCTTCTTCTTGAGGAAAATAATCACTTTGAGCCTTGTGCTGTGAGCCCAAGCAGAGAAAATTATGTCCAGGAGGGTAAAGAGACATGGAAATGCTCTGACTTTGCTTAGTGGGGTAAAGGCTGGGTGTTTATTGCCCCCAAATTTGATTTTTTTCATCCTTTTTTAATGCCCCACATGGCTTATTCCCAGTGCTGGGTACATTGTGGGGTGTGGAAGGATGTTGGGGCAGAGCTGAAAGGTGGATCTTACCCCCAAATGAAAATATTTCAGCTTTTCCACCCACTTACTCCCTTTAAAACCAACAACAAACAATGCTGCGTTCATTCAAGTGGAAGCCTTGAGTTTTCTCCAGAGGGATTTTCACCTGCTGAGGTTTATTTCTGAGCATCATCTCAAAATGGGAGGAAAAAACCCAACCTGGAATAATTTTTGGCTTTTAAACAGTTGGGTTTTTTTTTTTTCCTTTCCAATATTGTTTTTTGGGATTGATTTGTCTTCTTGAATGTGCTTTTTTTTGGGTTTGATTGGGATGAAGTGATGTGTTGCATCCCAAAATCATCCTGAGAGTTGGGGGGTATGTGGCTGGGGGCAAGCAGCACTTTAAAAAGTGCCAGGAATAGGCAAAATTTGGAAAAAAAATCTGCATTCTACTATGAAAATTGGAAGCAGCTCTCCTGTAATCTGCAGAAATAATCAAGTGTGCTGATTTTGAACCATCTGTGTAAAACCAGAGATGAAAAATGTAAACTCTCCTCTGCAGAGCTGTTTTGACTTCTGTGTTCCCAGCTAGGAAAACCTGCAGGAGAAGTATTTATTATGAAACTTTAAATAAAATCAGTTCAAAACATACACATTCATGTGGACATGCAGACTGACATCAATTTTTTTGGCATTATAGGGTCTCAAATCTCTTTACAGTGAGCTGGGAATTCACCCTTATGTCTTTGCACATGCTGCAGAAGACTTAAGCGTGGAAAAACTAAGCCTAAAAGATTATTATAAGCACATTAAGGATATTATTTACACTTCAGCTTTTCCAAGCCTCACAGGAAAACACTCCAGAGAAGAAACAGCCCTTAGAACTCCAATTTTACCTCAAAAAAAGGACATTTTGGGCAAGTCAATGGTAACACTGACAGGGGTTAACACCTTGGAGAGGGTGGGTTGGCAGTCTGAGGGGAGCTAAGTCCTGGACTGGAAGGCGCTTAGAGGGGACAGATATGACAGATATACTCAAACTACTGAAATACACATATATAAATACATATTTATTTAAAAATCCCAATTATCAAAGTTCCAAAGCACATCTAAATCATCCAGCTTCCGTGAAGCACGGCCGCCATTTTATACTTGGCGCAAAAACGCCTCTGGCGGATCTAACTCCAGGAACCCCTCACGGTCCCACCCTACTGCTCGATATCCTTCCGCCAGGGGAAACCCCCTCCCCTGCCAGCCCTCTCCCGACGGCTCCAGGGCGGGGAGGAAGGCAGAGAAAAGAAGGAGAAATCCCCGCATTCCACACAGTTCCCGCTGAGCGCGAGTGCGGGGTCAGCCCGATCTTTCTGCGCAGCCTCTTTTGAGGGACTCTTTTGTCGCAATTACTGTATCCTTCCGCCGCCTCACGGGCTCGCCGCCGGGGCCGCCATTTTGTGAGGCCGCGGCAGGAGGGGCGGGGCAGGGGCGGGGCGAGCGCCCTCAGCGGGGCCGGGGCCGTTGAGGGAGACACCCGTGAGGGGAAGGGCTGCGATCTTGGGGGGTTTGAGGATGGAGGATCCCTATGAGGGGTTCAGAGGGCTCCCAGTGACGGAATGGGCTGGAGGAGCCTCTGAGAGGGGCGATCTTGGGGGTCTTGAGGAGGGGAGACCCCCGTGTGGTGGGTGCTCACCCAAAGAACAAATCCCATCACAAACATCCTATCTCACCCTTCATTCTTACACCAGGGCAAATTCTCAATCTCTTCCCTACAGCAAACCCCAAAACCACCTCAGGTAATGTCTTAGGTGACCTCGAGTGAGAAAACCGTGGGATAAAACCCCTAAGATCGCTGTCCAGTAGAGGGCAGATGGGTATTTAGGAAAGTAAAAGTGCTGAAATGTGGCCAAACACGCCCAGCTCCCGCTTCCTGCCCCTGAATGTTTTCACCAGGCGAGATAAGGGAGGAGGATCCTACTCCTGGTGTAAATAAAGGTGGTTCCAGGCTGAGTGGCTTGGCCAGGGGCTGCTCCAGGTCTGGAGAAAATGGATTTGGCTGATTGCAAGAGAGGAATAATGAGAATTCCTGCCTGTGCCAAACCCAGAGTGGAACAGTTTGCTTTGCTCTTTACCTCCAGAGTTGAGTGTTTTGCTTTGTGTAAACACTGAGTAAGGAAATTCCTGGATAAGCAAATCTAAGAGATGTGTAGGTTGCTCTTTATTTATTCTATTTATTCAATTTATTCTTATTTATTCTATCCCATATATTAAATGGAAATAAAGAGGTTTCCCGTTGTTCCTTGGCCCTTATTTTGACTGGGAAAACCATTTGACTCGGTTCTAAATGCAAATTAATTTTGAGTAATCACAATTTTTCTAATAACTCATCAAGTCAATTTTGTGCATTTGGGGAAACCCAAAGTGCTGTTTCTCTGCAGTTTTGAGGCTGCTGAAAATTTTTGGGAAGCTTTTTGGCCTCATCCTGCAAACACTTCTGCATGTGAGTAATTCTTTGGTCAAGTGGGACTGTTCACTTGGGTGAATGTTTGCTTAGTAATCAGAGAGTGCTTTTGAAACGGAATTAATTTTTGAGATCCTGACATTCCCACCCAGAAAGGGCACAGGAACAGCCCTGAGAGGTGAATTTTGCATTTCCCACGAGATGGCATCAGCAACCACTTTAATTGTAACAAAACCATTTAATTTAACACTTCCACATAAAGACTTTTCTTGTCTCTCTCCTGTTTTTAAATGGGAAAAAGGATCTTTAGCTGGGCTGAAGGGGAATCTGGTTACAAGGTGCTGAAAACTCCAGGTTTGGGCTGTTTCCACCTGCCAGCCCAAATATTCTATGAAATAAATGTGATAAACTTGCTAAATCAAGTAAAAGAAGAGAGAAAAAGCAGATTGCAAGGGTTAAACGAGAAGAACTTTAGGTGAACTTCCCTCTGTGTGCCCATAATCTGTTGATCTCCGAGGAACAGGATCTCTTTTTTCCCCTTTTAAAGAGGAATTGTGGGTTCTCTGCACTGAGCTTGCGCCCTTTAGGTAATTTCCTGCCCCATTCTTCCATTGAATAGGAGCTACTACGCTCAATTGCAGGAAGAAACATTGTTTTTGGGGCTGAGAAGGTTTGTTTATCTCATTTCAGTCAATATCCCCTTGCAGCGAGTGCTTTTTGGGTGATTTATTGATTTTGTCCCAGTTACAACTTAATTAAAGAAACACTGATGGATTCCAATAGAAATAACTTAATTCTTATTAAATTTTAAATGTCTGATGTTGCCATATGCAGCCCTTGATGTGTTTAACAGTTATTTTAAAAATAAATAATAATTTAAAATAAATAGTATTTTTAAAATAAATAATAAAGTTAAAGAATTATTTTTAAAAATAAACTAAAATATTAAAAATAAATTAAAACTGTTTTAATAAATAAAAACTGTTGCAGAAATGGATTGACTGTAACATACAAACCTGGGTAAACAGTTCAGAGGGAAATTGTCTCAAATGTTTCCTGTCCCCATGTTGAGGCTCTGACAACTCCTCACAGAAAGATTTCTGTTGTTTTTTAAAATCATCTTTTATGCTGTTTGACCTTTAATTAACTTTGAATTTAGGAATTTGATAAAGTGGAAGTTTATCTCATCCCCTCACTTCTCAATTCCGTTCTCTTCCCCAAAGCTAAGCATTTCTTTTCTCGAGTCTAGAGACAAATAATTTAAATTCTTGGTGCCCCAGCCCTGATTTGCTGACCCCTGGTGCTCGATGTTTTCCTCTCTGGCACCCAGCACAGGTCAGGTCCCGTTTCCTGCCCTGGGAGCAGGATGCAGCCAAGGGAAGGGGCAGGGAAGGAAGCTTTGCAGAGCTTTTCATTTCTGTGCTGCTCCTTATTAATGTGCACAAAATAAAAATATTCAGGCTGGAAAAGGCCTCCAAAATCATCAATCAAACCTTGAAATGGACTTGATGATCTTGGAGGTTGTTTGGGCCTCCCAACTACGCCAGATTTACCCTGAAATCTTTGTTTTGCTGAGCTGCAGTGGTGTTGTTTTCTTTCTCCTCAAACCTGCTGTATTCCCACATTGTTTTCCATAATCCCAGGAGTCTCAAGCCACACACTGGAGCCTTTCCCCTTCAGTTTCTATTCAAGGAAGAGGGGAGGAAACCCTGACTCTTTTCTCTGCTCTTTGCTTTATTTCCCAAGGCAAGAGGGAGGAAGTGGTGGAAACAGAAGCTGTGGATTGTGCCACCCGAGTGCCAGGAGGAGCAGGGTGAGGAGCAGCCAGGTTCAATTCCAGAAGGAAAACATTCCAGCTCCCAAGTGCCACTGTCCCTGCCAGGAGGAACAGGGTGGGCAGCAAGGTGAGGTTGATTCCAGAAGGAAAATATTCCAGGTCCCAAGTGCCGCTGTGCCCAGAGCCAGGATGGGCAGCAAGGTGAGGAGCAGCCAGATTTTATTCCAGAAGGAAAATGTTCCAGCTCTGAGTGCCACTGTCCCCAGAGCCACCTGTCCCTGCCAGGAAGAACAGGGTGGGCAGCAGGGTGAGGAGCAGGCAGGTTCAATTCAATTCTAGAAGGAAAAAATTCCAGCTCCTGTGAGTGTCACTGTGCCCAGAGCCAGGGTGGGCAGCAAGGTGAGGAGCAGCCAGGTTAAATTCCAGAAGGAAAAAATTCCAGGTCCCAAGTGCCACTGTGCCCAGAGCCAGGGTGGGCAGCAAGGTGAGAAACAGGCAGGCTCAATTCTAGAAGGAAAATGTTCCAGCTCTGAATGCCACTGTCCCCATAGCCACCTATCCCTGCCAGGAGGAGCAGGGTGGGCAGCAAGGTGAGGAGCAGGCAGGTTCAATTCCAGAAGGAAAAATTTCCAGGTCCCAAGTGCCACTGTGCCCAGAGCCAGGATGGGCAGCAAGGTAAGGAGCAGCCAGGTTCAGTTCTAGAAGGAAAAAATTCCAGCTCTTGAGTGCCACTGTCCCTGCCAGGAGGATCAGGGTGGGCAGCAAGATGAGGAGCAGCCACGTTTAATTCTAGAAGGAAAATGTTCCAGCTCTGAGTGCCACTGTCCCCAGAGCAACCTGTCCCTGCTAGGAGGAGCAGCCAGATTTAATTCCAGAAGGAAATATTCCAGCTCTTGAGTGCCACTGTCCCTAGAGCCACCTGTCCCTGCCAGGAGGAGCAGGGTGGGCAGCAAGGTGAGGAACAGGGTGGGCAGCAAGGTGAGGAGCAGCCAGGTTCAATTCCACAAGGAAAAATTCCAGCTCCTGTGAGCTTGTGGGGTCTGAGGGCTGAGCGTCCATGGTGCCATTTAAACCACGCTGGAATATTTTGGGTTTTTCCTGGAAACCCAAGGCTCTCAGAAGCAGAAATGCCAATTTGGCTGTTGTCCCTTTGGCAGAGATTATTCCTTTATTTTATGGGGAACATCCCAGTCTGGGATTAAATAATCCAACCCACGAAACCCCAACCTGTAACTCCATCATTTATCCAAAACTTCACACTAGCCCATTAATATCAGCCTCAGTCCACCTTGTCCTGCCACTAAACTGCTCTGTAATCTCATTATTTTATGAGACAGATCCAACTGGTGTGCAGCAGAGCAGGGCACAGCTCCAGACTCTGCTTTGTTTCCCCAAGGGATGTCATTCCTGCCTTGCCCACTACCGCCAATTCTTGCCGCGTGTCCCAGGGATACTCCATTATTTGGATTAACTTGGGGGCAGGAAAAGAGGATTAGGAAGCAGAGCAGCTCTGAGAGACGGGTTACATCAGTTCTGTCTGTTTACAGACTTGCCCTGCTGAAAAACAATTTTCTAAAGCTGTTAATTATTCTGAATTATTTGCCAAATTACTACAAATCATTCCTGGCTCGGGACCCACCAGGGAGACAAAGGGGGAACTGTTTAGGTGGTGCTACCTTCAGTCACTCACATGAGCTTTCTCCTCCTTGCTTGGCCCAAACTCTGCCTTCCCAAAGCAAAAAACTCATGTTTACAGATTTAAAATATTTATTCTCTGGAAATTTGCAGCTCTTGCATGTGCTTAAAGCTGCTTGGGAGCTTAGAGCCAGGAATTATCCAGGAGAGCTTTCTATTCCTCTCCTTCACCCTGTCTGGGCTGGAAATTCCATTAGTGAGGCATCAAAATTATACTTTTTTTTCTTCATGTGGTTCTTTTAAGATGAAAATTCTTAAAAAAAATTCTTTGAAACCTTGACCTGCAGAGATCTGGAACTTTCCCCCAAAATTCCACCCAGCCAGGTGATCCAGGCTTATTCTGGGATGTCAATACCTGCTTTGTTGGGAATGGGAAGAAATCCCACCCAGCTGGATTAGTGCTGAGCTGCCTGGGAATTCCAGCCTTGTGCAAGGACCTGCAAATCTCAGATCTGCAATGGCAACAAAAATATTCTCTTGGTGTGTTGCTTTGGGTGTGGAAGGGATTTTTTCACTTTTATCCATGATTTTCTTCTTCCAAAATTGGTAATTTTTGCATTGAGGCAACGTCAAATGTTTGTCATATTGAGCATCTCACACTCTGAGGGAAAACCATCCTTCACCTGTTTGTTTCAGCAAGAATTTGAGGGAGTTTTTCATCAAAACATCCAAAATAAAAATTTCCTTGGTTTTACAATCTTTAGGCAAATATTCTATGTCCCACACTGGCCAGTGCTGTAAACACATGGAAATCCAGATATGGCAGCCTGGGATTCTGCTTGTCTTTGGAGATACAAATGTCACTTTTTTAAACTAAAATTTCCATTTTTAAACAACTAAAACCTTTTTTAACATGCAGCTGATCTGTATTGTGCCTTCCTCCCTCAGTTATTGCCATCCTTCTCCCCAAAACAGGTGATTTTGCTGAAAAGTCCCTTCAGCTGGGGAAAATCTTCCCTTTTGGAAGAGGAAATGAAAAATAAAAACTCCATGAAGCTCTTGAGAACTGATTTGGGTTATTTTGGGAGGAAATAAAGCTGAGGATGTTGTCACCTTTGGGAGGGGAACCCCCTGATTTAATTTCTGGAAATATCCATGTCCCAAAGCTGACCAAAACTGATCTCTGCCTGGAATTCCAACCCAGCTCTTCCACAGAAAAACACCAGGAGCTTTTTAAGCCCAAAGCTGCATTTTTTAAGCCCAAAGCAGCATTTTTGGTCAGTAAATTCCCTCCCACGGGAGGCCAGGCCGGGCTGTGCCATGTCAGGGATTTTCCTGCCCGCGCCATTCCTGAGGAGAACCCAGCCTGGCTGCCCTTCTCATCACACCCTTTGGGGTTAATTAATTAGCACCCTTTGGGGTTAATTAGCACACTTTGGGGTTAATTAGCACACTTTGGGGTTAATTGGACACGTGTTTCCCTCCTGTCTGCAGTGGGTGGTGTCAGTTATCCCAAATCCTGCTGGGACACCCAGGAAAGGGGAGCACAGGCTGAGAATGGGGCACCCTCCATTCCACCCCCATCCCCTTCCTGGGGCAAATCTGATTATTAATTGATTAATTTGTACTTTTATCACATTGTTTTGATCACTGAAGAAATCAGGGACACATTCCCTGAGTGCTGGGACAACACAAATGCTCAGCCCCCCCCATTTCCACCAAGAGAAAATGCTTTGGAATGCAGAAATCTCGACATTTAAATTCGTTTTTTGTTCTGTATTTTTTATTAAAATCCTCTGCCACTGTTGCAGCGCCCTGGCCCAGCCCTGCTCCTACACAGTAGGATGGGCTGGGCCATGTGTCCCCCTTGCTGATGTCCCCAAAGGGGGGGGGTGACAACAACTCCCACCCCTCTGAACAGAAAATAAATTAGAAAGAATAAAAACAAAGCAAAACCAGGGGGATGGGAGACATAGAGACCTTGTGGGGACACGGGGATCCCTGTCACCCTGCTGGGGGCTGTCCTGGTGACATGGGGACAGAGAGCTGGGGCGGTGGGGACCCTGCACCTGGGGGAGGTGACACTCAGGTGTCCTGGGAGGGTCTCAGGTGTCATTTGGGGTCCCAGGAGGCTCTCAGGTGACACTTGGGGTCCCCCTGGTGCAGTTGGGGTGTCCTGGGAGGGTCCTAGGTGACACTTGGGGTCCCCCAGGAGGGTCTCAGGTGACACTCAGGGTCCTTGGAGGGTCTCAGGTGACACTTGGGGTCCCCGTGGTGCAGTTTTGGGGTGTCCTGGGAGGGTCTCAGGTGACACTTGGGGTCCCTGGAGGGTCTCAGGTGACACTCGGGGTCCCTCAGTGCAATTTTGGGGTGTCCCAGGAGGGTCTCAGGTGACACTCAGGGTCCCCGTGGTGCAGTTTTGGGGTGTCCCGGGAGGCTCTCAGGTGACGCTCGGGGTCCCTCAGTGCAGTTTTGGGGTGCCCCGGGAGGCTCTCAGGGCCGCCCCGGTGCCGCGGGCAGCAGCAGCGGTTTGGGGAGCAGGGGGG
>JAHXMQ010012343.1:13332897-13344910 GCA_020466415.1 Ammodramus savannarum pratensis | reverse complement strand
GTGGGAAGATGTTTGAGCAAAAATTGAATGAGGAGAATCTGAGGTATGAGGAGCTATGAGGAGAATCTGCCAGCTTGGTGGAGCCATGGCAAGTTGAGGACTTGTATTGGGAAGTAATTGTAAATATTGTAGATGTAGTTTTTAGTATGAAAAGATAACAGAGTGCTTGGAACTGTCCTGCTGAGCAAACCTTGGCAAGGCAGGAGAACGAATTTTATAGATAAGATGCAATAAGCAACGTTGAGAGTGAGAAATGAAGCACTGGCTCATTCTACAAGTGCCAGGCTGGGAAAAGAGACTTTTACCTTTTCTCTGACACTCTGACAAGCTAAAGAATGTGCAATCTTTCAGATCCACCAGGCTGGCAAGCTGATCTGCAGGAAGTGCAAGCGGCAGGTGACGGAGCTGACGGGCTGCGTGGTGCAGCAGGGCACGCGGCGCTACAGACTCTGCCACAAGTGCTTGGCTGACGCCAATTTCGACAGCATCCCTGAGGATTTCAGTGCAGCTGGACTCTCTCCCGCCTCCTCCACGGGAAATAAACGGCCCAAATGGGATCTGGAGGAGGAGCAGAGGTCAGGGGAAGAGACAGGGGAGGAGGAGCCCTTTAATTTGGTTGTCCGGCACAATAGCGATGAAATTGCGGAGGAGATGAAGGAAAAGGTGAAGCCAAATCTGAGGTAGAGCTTTGTGGGTTTGTTGTGTTCCAGATGAAATGACAATGCTGGTGTTTTACTTTTAATAAAATGAAATATTGTTAAAATCCTGAGAAGCAACATTTGGACTGAAAGAAGTTGTTTTGCAGACATGGAAGAATGTAATTCCTTCTAAATGTCATCCAGAAATGAGAATCACAAAATAACCTGAGTTGAAAGGAACATTGAAGTCCAGCTGCTCACTTATTATCTGGAAATTATTTAGAAGAATTGTTTTATATTTCATCACAGCTCTTGCTGTGAAGCAATTCACAGTTCTACAAAGGTTCTGTACAAAACAGATTTTTAAAAACCAAATATTGCTAATTTGCTTTGGAAAAACTCCTAGTGAGGTGAGCAGCTGAGAAATGTTAAACCACTTTTTTTTGCTGTAATTAATTTGTACATAACACATCAGAAAGCTCCTAAGAAAGGAGCGAGGGAAACAAGTGGAGTTCTTCCTGTTGAAGAACCTTTTTATTTTTGTTTTCTCAGTGAACTTTACAGCTTCTTCTAGTTGAGAAAAGCATGATTTAGGAACTCCCACAGCAGAGTAGAGTAGGTGACCAGAGCATCTGTAGTGCACTTGGATAATATGAATTTGCCTTTTTTTTGTACTGTGAATTTTATAGAAAGATTCACCAACGTGGTTCCAAGGAAATAAAAGTGCAATCACTGCAAGTGCAGTTGTCAGGTTTTTTCCATTTTTTTTTCCTCAGGATTGATGCAAGATTTGATTTAACCCATCTGTCTTACTCTAGGAATAAAAAGGCCAAAGTCCCTTGAATTTCAGTGGGATATTTGTGACTTATGATCATGGAGCTACTTTGGAAAGGTTCTCATGTTTGTATAATTTTAGGGTGGTTGACAGCATAACAACATTTTTTACAGCATAATTTCCCTCAGAAGTTAAGCAACTCTTGTAATTCTGGAGTATCTTAAGCTTTTGTAGTCATATTTATTTCCCCAGCCACTTGGATCAGAGAACCTGCATTTGGTAGAGAAACTAAAAATTCTCACTATTCAATTATTAAAAAAGAAAAGCTCAAGGAGTGCACAGAAGAAACCTTCTGTGAGAGCAGAGAATGGCATTCCCAGTGGGCACTCCTGCTAAAGAGCCACTGTTTGGTCTCATGTCTCATTTGATGCTGGGTTTCCTTTCCTGTTAGCAGCATCTGTAGCCTGAGGTTCCTGCCAAGAAGGCAGAAATTCCCCACAGAGAATTTGAGAGCAGCCACATTGATGCACATCCAGGTTCTGCCTCCAACAGCTGCCATTAACCTTGGCAAAAGTGAGAATGGGGCAAGATTCTGGAATAATTCCCTAAAACTCTCCTAATCTCCAGGCTTTTTCAGTTCTCCTTGAGATTTGTACATTTACTAACCACCAATGCAGGCCTTTTCCAAGTAGTTCACCACTCTATCCATGAATTTCTTATATCTGCAGGATGCTTTGGCACCCCCAGAAGGGTTTACAGTCTAAGGATGTTTTTTAATGACCCACTTTCAGTAGAGCAGCACTGTGAGCTGAAACTTGCCACTGCCACAGCTGTGCAAATGGAACAAAGTGGATTTAAGGCCTGTTTTATAATAAGTACTTAATAAATATTGAAAAAAAAAAAGATGAGTAACACTTACTTGGTTAATTCCAAATGTTTTCCTAGCAAGCTCCAGTCAGCATTTCAATAAGTAGAGCATTCAGTGTGTTACTATAGCCTGAGACTGATCTGGGGCATCTCAGCATTTGTCTGCAAAGTTAAAATTTAACCACATAAATTTATTTTCTCACATTTCAGAGAGGTGGGCTGAAGGAAGGTTGCCCTCAGCTCCTACACCCATCTCCCCTCAGGTCATTGCCCATTTCCCCACACCACTGACCCTTGGTCCATGTCCATCTCCTTACGCTCACTGACCCTCAGTCTGTGTCCATCTCCACACACCACAGCCCCTCAGTGTCCATCTCCTTACACTCACTGACCCTCAATCTGTGTCCATCTCCCCATACCCACTGACCCTCAGCCCCTCAGTGTCCATCTCCCCACACCCACTGACCCTCAGTCCATGTCCATCTCCTTACGCTCACTGACCCTCATTCTGTGTCCATTTCCCCACACCACTGACCCTCAGTCCGTGTCCATCTCTCCTCACACCCACTGACCCTCATTCTGTGTCCATCTCCTCACACCACTGACCCTCAGCCCCAGCTCAGCCCCTCAGTGTCCATCTCCCCACACCACTGACCCTCATTGTGTCCATCTCCTCACACCACTGACCCTCAGCCCCTCAGTGTCCATCTCTCCCCACACCACTGACCCATAGTTGTGTCCATCTCCCCTCAGCCCCCTCATGGAGAACACAAGCCGCCTCAACTCGACGCCCGATTGGCTGAGCACAGTCACGTGACCCAGCCAGCCAATGAGGTTCCAGCACAGCCCCTGAGGGGCGGCAATGGCGGCCATGTCCTCACTGCCCTTGGGGCTTTGCGTGAGGAGAACAAAACCCCAAACCTGTCAAAATTGCATTTATTTTCTACCATTACACTGGCATGTTGGCATTCTTACTGATAAAAAAGAGTCTGCTCACCTTAACAAGGAACAACGCACAAATATAATTAATTTGTGTGTGAATTGACCCGTCAAGATCACTCACAAAGCCATTAATGTTTCAGTCCAAGTTTTATTTTGGCATCGAGGCTTGCTTAAAAAATGAGAAAGGTTTTATCCCTCAGTCTGTCTTTAGAGCATGGAAATAAAACCAGAACTATTTCAGATGATTTTACAAGATGACACACCACAGTGAGGCACTTGGAGCATTTATGGTGACAGAGCAGGCCAGGCCTATGCTCCTCACATTTCAATTAAATTAAAACAGCAGGCAATGCACATTTGCCATCCTGTCATTTAAAATAAAAACAACACACTTTTGATAATTTTTGATTAATTTTCATTCAGTCAAGTCCATAATCCTTTGACATTTAAGGATTGTCTGTATTATTCTTTTAAAAAGACAATTAGGCTGATCCAAACCACGCTTTTTAAAAAAGACTCAGTTTTCAGAATTTGAGAGTGAACCCAAGGAGAACCTGCGACATCCCTTTCCATTCCCTTCCAGCACAGCAGCAAAGCTGCCAACTTTTTAGTTATCAAAGGTGATAAAAAGATTTCAGGTACACAGTCACATGTTTTAAGATTTCACATGGCAATTTATTTACAGCAATTCAGCACCACCTGCTGGCATGACTTCTTTTTAAAGTAGCTTAAAAGATGAGGTGGTTTGTTTGTTTAATTGGCATCATTTTTAAAGTGTCTAATTTAAACACTCAGATATTTTTTCCCACATTACATCTGAGCCACTGCAGCTATTTTGGATTTATATAACATGGAGGAGGGATGTCAGCTCAGAATTAGAACATGAAATATGCAAATGAAATCAATCTAGATGAACATTATCTCCTGCCAGGCTGCAAAAAGGGAGTATTTGAGTTATCAGCTCCACCAATTTCTGTATTTTATACAGCCCTTAGCACATGTACCAGCCTGAAAAGCTGCCAGCATTCCTGGGACTCCTCCAACCTGTACAAACCTCTCCTCCTCCATCCCCCCAAACCTCAAATAATTCTTATTTTCTGTCTCAATGAAAACACTCTGACATTCCCTGCACTTACTCCCTTCAATTTCTGATTTTAACTGGCCAATTCCTGAGTTTTTTCCACAGGGATTGCAGTTTTAGGGGGCTTTTGCCAGCTGATGACCAATGTCCACTCAACCACACTTTTCTTCCTTTAAATATCAATGATGACAAAGACTTCTGGCTTTTCATCTTCACAGATCTGCATTGCTGAGTAAGTTATGGCTTTGACCTCTGTGCCCTAGAAAAGAGACACAAAACAGAATTTAGAAATGAATTTTATCCCTTTTACCAGTTCAGAACCCCCAGTTCTCATGCTATCAATTCATTTTTCCCTAAAAAAACCTGTAGCTATATTTATTCTGATGAATAAGGAAGTTGCCACACTAATGGTCAGGTCAAATAGTGAAAAGGGAACTCTTCCCTTATTTTATTGCCTCTTAATATCACAAATTCCTTCTTTTACCTCTGGGAGACCATCAAGATTTGGTCTGCTAAAAATGACACAGAGCAAGGCATCAGATTTTGCTTCTAACAATTCTTTAGCAAAAAAGAAAGAAGAAAAAAGCAAAACCTGACTAAGCAGAAAGCTGTACCAATAAATTGTGAATATAAATTGATTTTCTGTGCAATCAACATCATATAAAGGAAGCCAATTGGGTTAATTTGTTGAGTTTTGAGGAAATGTCACACTCAGTTTCAGGGATAGTTTCACCAAACCATGCAGGAAGTGAGATCTTGAGTTCAGTGGTATTTCAGCCACATTTTTATTTTAATCTGTGCAGAATTCAGAGGTCTGATTTCAAGGACACCACACCTCTTCCCCCTAAAATGGAAAAGAGGAACCACTGCCTACCTGTGGGTGTTTGTCTAAAGAGAATTCTTCTCCCCACCTGTAAAGGCAAAAAATACAAGAGAGGTTTTGTAATTTTGGTAATATTTACCAAATGCTATAATTAGTTTCAGTGATGAGCATAGAAGAGTGAGATTTTAATTTAAAGCCTCAAAGGAAGCAAGAAAAGTCCACAATTTCCATTTCCAGCCAAGGGTTTGAGCTCACCCAATTGATCTTATTTTGAATTGCCTTCGGTCAATGTGAAGCACTTTCACCTCCTGCAGAGAATGGGAGAAGTGTGTCAGTCCCACCTTCCACCTTCAGGCAGAAATTCCCACTAAATCCAACTTAAAAAAGCAATTTCCCACTGTTTAATCACCTTCCACCAGCCCAGCTTGCCCCAAGCCCCACCCAGCCTGGCCTTGTATTTTTTATGTTCCTTTTTCCCCTAAAATCCCATTTCATTCAGAGCTGGGATTATCAGGGAACAGCTCTGTCCTAGAAATGCAAAAAGCTGAATCCAGAACACTCACCCTGGGTATAAAAAACTCATCAGCACTGAATTTATACAGCCACTCATCCAGGAAATGGAAGAGAAGAGACAACAGGTCATGCCCTGTGTGAAGCAGAGATTGTCTCAGAAAAAAAACATTTTTAAAAGCACCTGAGATGTACAGGAGATTCAGATAACAATGCTTAATTATATTTTAATTAAGTGCACTAAGGCTGTGTGTAAAGATTGAGATTTTTGGTGCTTTTCTCCCTCTTTTAGCTGTCCATAGAAGAAGTGCAGACCTCACCTTCTGCCTCTACCTCCACTGTATCCACAGGTTCCACAGTGCCTGTGTCTGTCATGTAGCCAAACATGGCCATGGCACACTGCTCAAAGGCTTCTTCCAACGTGTCCCCCCAGGCATGGAGCCTAAAAACACATGGAATAAAAAAAACCACATGGAATAATCATTGGAATAAAAAAACATACATGGAATAATCACTGGAATCAAAAAACCCACATGGAATAAAAAAACACACATGGAACATTCACTGGAATCAAAAAACCCACATGGAATAATCATTGGAATAAAAAAACACACATGGAACACTCACTGGAATCAAAAAACACACATAGAATAATCATTGGAATCAAAAAACCACATGGAATAATCACTGGATCAAAAAACACACATGGAATAATCACTGGAATCAAAAAATCACATGGAATAATCACTGGAATCAAAAACCCCACATGGAATAATCACTGGAATCAAAAAAACACATGGAATAATCACTGGAATCAAAAAAACACATGGAATAATCACTGGAATCAAAAAACACACATGGAATAATGACTGGAGCCTAAAAAACACATGGAATAACCATTGGAATCAAAAAACACACATGGAATAATCATTGGAATCAAAAAACACACATGGAATAATGACTGGAATCAAAAAACCCACATGGAATAATCATTGGAATAAAAAAATACACATGGAATAATCACTGGAATCAAAAAATCACATGGAATAATCATTGGAATAAAAAAACCCACATGGAATAATCACTGGAATCAAAAAACCACATGGAATAATCATTGGAATCAAAAAATACACATGGAATAATCACTGGAATCAAAAAACACATGGAATAATCACTGGAATAAAAAAATCACATGGAATAAAAAAACACACATGGAACATTCACTGGAATCAAAAAACCCACATGGAATAATCATTGGAATCAAAAAACACATGGAATAACCACTGGAATAAAAAAATCACATGGAATAATCATTGGAATAAAAAAACAATGGAGTAATCATTGGAATCAAAAAACACACATGGAATAATCACTGGAATAAAAAAACACACATGGAATAACCACTACAATAAAATTCTGGATCCCACCAAAAAGAAACAGCCCCAAATTCACATCCAGGTGAAAAATCAGAATATGGAATAAGCAAAAAAACCACATTTTTCTAGAAGTTAGAAACTCTGGAAGAGTTTCTTGGGAGAACATGGAAAATAAATGTTTTATCAGCTACCTAGAAAGTTATTTCTTAATGTGGCTAATTGATGTCTATAAAAGTAAACTACACAGAAGAAATTTTGTTTAAAAGGAGATTTCAAAAGATATTTTCAAATAACACAACAGCACAACTGAAATACTAAAAAAGAAGCCAAACATAATTCTATGGTGTCCCAAAAATAGGAACAAAATTGACCATATCAAAGCATGCAGTGAGTGAAATTTCAGAGTTCCACATCTGCAAAGTGTCCTTGGCTGCTCCTCCAGGCTTCAAGCAGGGTAAGAAATAATCAATTTGTCACCCTGAGAAATCCCAGCTGCCCACACTTACTGCACGTCTGCTGTATGATCCAAATCTGGGGGAAGCAAAAAGAAAAATAATGATGTCACCAAAAGTATTTATAACATGAGGATTAAAAAAGAAATAACATAAATAGCTGATTTTCTGACAGAACATTTTTACATTCATCTGTAGATGTGATAAATCTATTTTATTAATTTAACAGAGGTGGAATTTTGGATTATTTCTGCCAAAAAAAACCCTGTTTAATGGGATTATGGCTTCCACAAGTTAACTGCAATAAAAAGAAACTTTCACCAGGAATAAAGAGTTTCTGCTGAACTAAAAGTTATTCATGCAGAGGATGAGATTTGCAAATATTTCCAGCTCAGGGAGGAGATCTACCTGTCCACACCCAAAAGCAGCCATTATGCAAAGAGAAGGATTTAAAATATAGAATGGAATATAAAATAGAAGGCAAACTTTACTCATGGAGCATGATTAACATCTCATGAATTTCATTTGTATTTATTCAGAGGAATGAAAGAAATGCAAACTTGCAGCAGAACTAAGTTGGGATGGGGAATAAATGTTCATTTAAAATGAAAAATTATTCTGGTGCTGTTTGAGAGATCACACACTATTAAAGGATCTCAACAACAGTCTCTAAAGCAAACAAATTCCTCTGGATGCAAGAGGGATAAAACCTCCTGCAGTTATGGAAACTGCATGGCTGGTGTGGTGTGTCACAATTGCTGCACTTCTGTTAAATAAAAACAGCCTAAAAATATAAATTATATCAGAGATAACAGAGGCTGTGCCTCCAGACAGGCACAAAAAGCAGGCAGGGAATGTCCCCTGCCTTGAGCTGTCACCCACATCCTCTTAGGAGACATTCAGGGCTGGGGAAAAGTAAATAATAATTTTTAAGTAGAGTAAAAACACTACACACAAACCCAGCACACTTCTGAATGTCCCTTCCTACACAAGAGATAGAAAATTTGCTAAGAAGAGGAAAAGTTTTCATGGTGACACTTAAGTGATTTATTTCCTTTTTAGTGCCCTATTAAGAAAAGCACAATGAAGAAATTTGGTTTTTCATTCCTGAATTTCCTGTTATCTTCCTTGTCCTCACAACAGCACTGCCACACCCACGGTGCATATTTAAAATTATTAATTTTAATTATTAAATTTATATTTTAAATTACTTTAACAACAATTTAAAAATATAATTATTTTAAAATCTTTTTTAAATAAAAAAAAATATTTTTAAAATAATATTTTGAGTTGAATAATTTATTTTAAAAATTCAAATACTCACATTCATATTTCTTGCAGAGAGGGGGGTACTTGTCCTTCACAGCTTTCTGCTCCTGGGTCAGGTTGTAGTCCCTGTCTTCCTTGTTTGCCATGGCTGAGGCTCCACAGGGATTGAATCCCTCCCTTCCTGTTATTCACCTGTAGAGAACAAAGAGGGATCCTCTCAGGGCTAAATTTGTGTCATTTCAGGTGTGTCCAGCTGGGAAATGAGGAAGTTGGGAGCTCAATCTGATGTTTGTTCACTCAGCAGAGCCAAGGGAAATATTCCTTATAGGAATTGTGGACTTTGACTTTTTGTGGTTTTTCCTCCTTGTGTACACTGAGAATTCCATTAAGTCACAAATAATAAAATACAGCTGATGGGAACAGCTGTAAAGTGAATTAAACTTCCATGCTTTAGGTAAATTTTAATTTTTTAAATAATTTTTTGAGGTGCTCAACCTGTTGTACATCACATACCTGAAGTGTCAGTGCCCCAAAAACCTTACAGAGGATTTTTCTTAGGAAAAAAAGTTGTCTTTATGTAATCCTTATCTTTTAGGACAAGGATTACATTTAAACCTCCAAACCTCAAAGCATGAATCCAGCTGTTGCCCAAGTGTCAGGAGTTCCTGTGTTCCTTTTCTGGCTGATTTTGTGTAAATTTTAAAATACTTTAAAACTTGTCACTGAAAATTAAATTTTAAATTAATTTTTAAATTTGTACTTTAAAAAAATTAATTTTAAAATAAATTTTAAAAATCTTTAAATAAAACAAACAAACAAAAAGAAACTCTATCAACTCCCCTATTGAAAAGCCAGATTCTCACAAATTGCTCTTTTCCTGTTCTTTTATAAATCCAACAGACACAAACTGAAAAACCCAATTAACTTCAGGCTAATTAATTTTCCTCTCCAGATTTCCAGACATCATAACCCTTATTTGATATTTTTATATATTATAAGAATCATCCACAGCTGAACCCAAACAACACAAATAATTTACAGATACCCCTTAACTTTTACACAGGAATTGCTTCTTAGTCCAAGGCTTAGAAACAAGACGTAGCATTTCCAATTTTTTTAATTTCTGCTGAAATCTAAGTGTTTTGAAGAGAGAAGTCTGAAATTGAGAATCGGGGAGGAATTGAGAACTTCCTTGAGGAATAAACGCAGAAATTGATTTGATATTTGATTTTAAACCTGTTAAACCTCAGCTGTGGACAGTTACCCTCAGCAGCGGAGCAGAACCAGCAAATTTGACACCTCTAAAACTCACCGCGGCACTGAACTGTGGAAAAAGGGAAAATATTCGTGATTATGGAGAATTAATAACGCCGAGGATCCACGATGGTGTCAGGGCGGCCCTGCAAGGAGGCCTCGGCCCACACACGCACCGCTCCGGTCCAGTGCTGCCTCAACCCGCTCTGCCCACGACCGGAAGAGCCGCAACCACCGGTTATTCCAACCGGGAGCGAGGAGCCAGAACCGGAACGGAACCGAGACACCGCCGCCCTCACCGCGGGGCGCGGCCCCTTTAAGAGCGCGCTGAGGGGGCTCCGGAAAATGGCGGCTCCCTCGGGGAGCCCGCCCACGTGACGGTCGCGCGCGCTCCCGTCCCCGCCCCCTTGCCCTCCTCCGATTGGCCGGCGCCTCCCGGCGGCGGGCGCTGATTGGGCGGCGTTGGCGCGCGAAGGGGTGCGCGGCGCCGGGAGCCGCACGCAGCGGGGGCAGGAAACAATAGACGGAGCCGCGGCCGGAGGGGTCGGAGCAGGGAGCGCCGGAACCGCCCGCCCGCCGAGCCCAGCCCGCCCCGCCGAGCGCCCCGCGGCCCCGCCATGGCGGACAAGGAAGGTAAAGGCTCCGTACGGGCGGCGCGGCCTCCGCCGTGAGGCGCGCGGTGCCCCCCCCCGCGGTCGGTGCGGCGTGAGGGGAGCGGGGCGGCGCCGCCAGGGGGCGCGCGGGGGCGGGGCCTGAGGGGCCCCCCTCGGTCATGGCCGCCGCTGCCTCCCCGCGCCCGCGGCACCGAGCGGGAAAAGCGGCCCGGACCGGGAGCTTCTTCCCGGGCCTGTGCCCCTAGGAGGGGTTTGTGAGGCCGGGAGAGCCGGGCCGTGCCCTGCGGGGGGAGCGGGCGGACAAAGAGGCGGCTCCGGCCCTGAGGGTGCCCCGGTTCGGCCGGTGCGCCTCCGTTCCATGGGTGAGCTCCGCTCCTCTCCCCTCGCCTCCAGTGGGCGAGCTCTGGTTCCATGGGAGTGCCCCTCGTTCTCTGAGGCTGCCCCACTTTTCATAGGGGTGTCCCCCCGTTTCCATGGGGGTGTCCCCATTTCCATGGGGGTGTCCCCGTTCTGCCCGTCGCCTTCTCTGCACCGGAGGCTGGTGACAGATGGGCTGAGAAAGTGTTGGAGAGCGACAAGGCAGCAGAAGGAGCCTTGGGAAACTGGATTTTGGGAATAAGTAGTTCAAGGCTGCACCCAGACCGGTCTGTTAACAGCAGTTGTTGGATCTGCTGTGTTTAAGCATCTTTACAAGTCTGGGTTTTGCCTCTCTGTTCTCTGAGTCTCAGAATTTTATTGTGCTGCTCCGACACCATCATCAAATCATCCCAGAGTGGGTTGGGTTGGAAGGAACCTTAAACTCATCCCATCCCAGCCCTGCTATGGCAGGAACACCTCCCACCATCCCAAACTGCTCCAAGCCCTGTCCAGCCTGTCCTGGGACACTTCCAGGCATGGAATTTGACATAATTAATATTAATTCCCAGCCATGTATGCAGAAAAAGGATTAGCATGTGAAACAGGGGATTTTTAAGCATTTAGAACCATTTTTTAACCATTTAGAGCCAATTTTTAACCATTCAGAACCAATTTTTAACCATTTGCTCCAGTAGAGCAAATAGCAAACCATGGTGTGATCGATGTACTTGACTCTGCCCACAGTGGGATTTATAAATCCATTTATAAATAATTAATTGTATGTATTTATTGGAAAAACCCCTTCAGCAGCCTTTGATGACGCCGTGGAGGAGCGAGTGATCAACGAGGAGTACAAGATATGGAAGAAGAACACTCCTTTCCTCTATGACCTGGTGATGACCCATGCCCTGGAGTGGCCCAGCCTGACTGCTCAGTGGCTTCCTGATGTCACAAGGTAAAGCAGAATAAACAGCAAATCCAGCATTGGGCTGAGATCACAGAATCCCAAAATGATTTGGGTGGGAAGGTGTCCTGGTCTGGGCTGTACCTGTGGC
>JAHXMQ010012343.1:13259986-13274183 GCA_020466415.1 Ammodramus savannarum pratensis | reverse complement strand
TTTCTGAAGCCCCTTCAGCAATGGCCACATCCACATTCCCTCACTTGTCAGGAGGTCATGGAGAGACCTGAATTCTCATCCCAAAGTGGAGTTTATGGAACAGGCTCAGCATTCCAGCCACTCTGCTCTGGCCTGGGGTAATTCCTGTTCTTTACAGAGCTGAGCAATGGCAATCACTCCAGGGTAGGGAAAGACAGGAAGAGAACTCTTCCTTTATCCCTCTGGTTATGCCTTGGAGCAGTGTGGTGACCCTTGTCTGGGTACAGAAGTACAGACATTGTGAAAGGTCATAAAACCATCAGGATTTTCCAAGCCAGTTATTATTTGACTTTACCAGCTCTCGAGGCAATTCCAAAGGTTAGTCCCTTGTCGAAAGAAGCCTCCTGAATTTACCAACTTTCAATTTAACTCAGTGCTGGTGGCAGGAATTTTCTCTGAGTTCTGAAACAAAAAGCCAGGAAATTCTGTGGATGTGTGCTAAGGAGTCAGGAGGGAGCTGGGTGCTAACACACTCATCTGTTCCTCAGAACCAGCATGATCAGTGGTCACTGACCTCTGGACTCCCAAAATCAGAGAATTTTCAGCTTCCTGCCTCACTGCACAAAAGAGGAAGGCAGAGTGGAAGGAATTATTCAGCCTGGCCTTAGCCAGACCACTCTTCTCTGACTTAGCTCACTTGCATTATTTGGGTTTTCCAAAGGGCTCCAAAGCTCCTGGCGAGGATGTGGCCCAAACCCACCCCCTTCTGTGCCATCAGTGTCCTCTGAGCATCCAGCACTGCCAGAAAGCTCAGAAAGCTGGTCTGGAGTCATTCCCCTTTCCTGCTAGTCCAGCTCTTTTCTCTTAGAAACTGGCTTAAGCTCTGAACCCTGGTGTTTCCCACCCTGAAATCTGTGATAACCCCTGCACAGTCTCCCTGCCTCCAGAGGTGTTTGACCCTCAGCTTCCAGCAGCACCAAGCCCTGCTGTCTCCTTCCTGCCTTCCCTAAGCTTTTCTCAGTGTTCCTTTGTGCTGTTGGCACTGCACCAGGTGTGAAATAATGTCCCACAACATGCCCTGGTGTTCCTGCAAGCTGTGCCCCCCATCCTGCACTGGGAAAAGGGGAGCTGGTGCCAGGATCTCTGTGCTAGGACACACTGACAGTTTGGGGTGTAAATCACATCCCAACTGTGTGAGACTGATCCCAACTTTTCTTCTGTCCCTCTTTG
The DNA here is from genome assembly GCA_020466415.1 of Ammodramus savannarum pratensis. Lineage (NCBI taxonomy): Eukaryota > Metazoa > Chordata > Aves > Passeriformes > Passerellidae > Ammodramus > Ammodramus savannarum. The sequence goes on along the minus strand of JAHXMQ010012343.1, from coordinate 13,272,974 downwards.
AGCTTTGGGAGGAGGATTGGCTCAAGAATTGTATTGATCTCAGTCCAGGAACAAATATTCCCTTTCCACAGGCCACAGCCTCCCTCTCCTGTGTGTCATGTGAGGAAGAGGAGCAGGGAAGGGCAGTGCTTTGCCAAGACTAGAGCATACCCAAAGCTGTGACTGCTGTCAGGAGGTGGGAAGAGGAAGAAAGAGCCCATGTGGTCAGCCCTGGAAAGGGCAGTTCCTGCTGAGAACTGCCTGGGGAACAGTCCCATTTTCATAACCAGCAACAGCTGTGAAAAGGGGAAAGAACAGCAATTCTGGGCCCTGCCAGCAGCACCTCCTGCCTGCAGCCAGGCTGGGGGAGCAGGGAGAGCTCCCAGCACAGCCCTCTGGCCCCACAGCAAGGAAAGCATTTGTCATTTTCCAGAGGGCTGAGCCAGCATTAACCAGGTGGGGAATGTGTGAGCCTCTCACTGAACATGTGCTTGCTCAGGGTTCCCTTGTCTCAGCTGAGATCTTTCCCTTGGCTGCCAGGCCCCTGTCCCCAGCTCAGTGCCCAGTTCCCCCTGTGCTGTGTTCTCTGCAGCACAAGGTGGGCACAGGGAGAGGGGAGCTGCCCTTCATTCCTGGCTGCCATGGAAAGGCAAATGGGGTTTGTTCTGCAGGGTTTTGCTGCTGACCCACACCTTCCTTCCCCCAACCCGATGCAGTGACCACAAGCCCATTCTCTCTAACTTCAAGCACAACCCACCTTTACCACAACCAGGAAATTCCTCTTCTCCCTCCCTCCTCTCCCTCAGCCCTTCACCACCATGAGAAACACTCATCCCTCACTGGGGCTTGTCATCTGTGGGCTGTCTTAACTAGTGTTGGAGCAAACTGCCCCCTGTGCTGCCTCAGGCTGGGCTGTGCACAGCAGAAAATTGAGTAGGAGGTTTCTGGGGCGATCAGTGTGCACTGAGATCTCAGATAATTCTCTGAAATCAGGCCCTGCTGTTGCTCCAGAGCATCCCTCTAACAGGGAGGCAGCAGCCTCTCATCTGCCCAGCCCTGCCATCCCTTTTCCCCTGAGCACCAGGAAAAGTCCAGTGCCTGACACTGAAGCAGCAGCAGCTGCCAAGAGCCTCTCAGCTGCCTCTGAGTTACAGAATCCCTCCCTGCAGGCTCTCAGGAGGAGCTGTCAGCAAAAACAGCCCTATTTAACCAAAGCAGAGACAGCCTTGCTTTACATGGCCTCCCTCTGCCTTTCCCTGCTCCCCTGCAATTGGGGAAAAGCCTCTCAGGGCAGCACCAGCTCCTGTGCTTCTCCCTGGATGTGAAGCTCAGCTCAGCAGCCTGTAGGGGTTCACACAGCTCTGGGTGCTGCTCCAGCTATTCCCTCTCCCTTCCACGGATCTCCTGCAGGATTCACAGCACCCAGGGGTGCTCCCCATCCCCAGGACGGTGCCCTCAGCATGGGATGAGCAGCGAAATCACAGCTGGAAAATCTGGCAGAGGACGTGGAGCAGGGCCCTGTCCCCGGGCTGAGCACCAAGAATGCCTCTTTCCCATCCAGCACGCCAAGGCTCTGAGCCCTGCCAAACCCCAGTGTTTGTTCCTGCCTTTGGCAAGCAAGGGATGGCAACAAAAGCATGTGCGAGGCAGAAGGAGTTCAGTGAAGGAGGGAAGTGGGTTTCTCTTGGGTCTCTGTGACCTTTTCTGGTTTGGAAAGAACAGAGATGTGCAGAGATGCTCACAATGCACAGCAAGGCTGTTTCCACTGGCCCAGCAGCAGAGCAAACCTCGTGGCCTCCTTCAGTCACAAGAAATTGGAGCCCAGAGCCACAGCCCAGCCTTTGGCTGCTGGGGTGGAAGCAGGAATCCAGCCCCTGGGAGTTGGTGCCTTTGCCTGTTTGCAAGGAAAATTTATGTGCAGCCATGGAACCTCACTGTGTGCCTTGTCTTCCAGCCCTGCTTCTGGATGTGGGATGGGAACAATTTTTCTGCAGCTAAGTTGTTTTGGAGTCCATGGCCTGGGAGTTGTGTCAGCAGTGCCCTTGGCCATGAGGATCCCATTGACTCTCACCTCTCTCCTTGGAGGAGCAAGCACAGAAAAGGAGCTCTTGGGGCAGGGCCAAGAGAAGGGCTGAGACTGAATGACTCCAGTGATTTCTCCATGTGCTTCCAGCCCTTACAGAGAGAAAAAGTGGTGCTGGCAGGAGGAAAGAAGAGGAGTGGGGTTCTGTGCAGGTAAATCAGGAATGCACCTCCATCCTTCAACAGCTAAGAGTCAGGAGCAGGTTTATAGCAAAGATAGAAAAGCTGATTTGGCCAGAGGGATAATATTTCTGTTGGGAACCAGAGAGGTTACTCAAGTAACCTCAACTATTTAACAAACAGCTACCTCAGCAGAAAGAAATTTCAGCCTGGCTTTAGGGAGAGGATTGAGGGGTCTCCAGGGTGGCCAGGGTAGCAGGAATGTGAATTCCCACTCTCCTTGACTCTCCTTGCTGCACTGCTGCCCTGCCTGCTCCCAGTGGCACCAGATAAGGAGTGAAAACAAACACCAGGTAGGTGCCTGTGAGTGCCCCAACAAAGGAAAGGGAAAATGTTCACTGCAGTGGAGTGGTGGCCAAGATAGCCTGTGGAATAGGCAGGATTAAAATGTCTCACAGGACCTGGCTCAGCTCCCTGGGCCTTCTCTGGACACTGGCACAAAGGCAGCTCCTCCTGATGCTCCAGGTCTCTGCAGAGGCTCACAGATCCATCAAAGGGAGCACGAGTTCCCAGTTAATGTGTTTCTGTGTTATTGTGTGCCTGGCAGTGACAGCCTGTGGTGGGGGCTGAGCACACAGGTGACAGAGCATGGCTGTGGGGACAGGGTCACACCAAGGCACCGGGAGCATGTCAGAGCCTCAGCTGCTGCAGCTGATGTGCAGATGCCAGGCTTTGTAATAGTCACATGATCATCCCTTTTGCAGTGTAGGCAAGAATGGGGGAAAGCAGGGAGAGCCAGCTGAGCCACGGAGAAGGTCAAGGACTAGGAGGGGGTGACTTGGCCTTTCTGTTTGTGAGAGGTCCTGGTGCCATTCCTGCACTGAATTTTGAATAACCTTGAAAAAAAAATCAAGTTGGAACATGACTTTGAAGCAGTCCTGCTGCTGGTCATGCAGAACCACAACCTGGGGAATGAAACTGCAGAAGAACAGCAGTGTTAACTCCTCCCTGCACCCTTCCCAAGCTGGCCCTGGGAGCCCAGCTCAGGCTGTGCCCAGTGAGGGCCCCCTTGGGGCACAGGGGCCCATCCCCAGCTGGCTCCCTCCCAGCACAGCTGCCCTGGGCAGAGCTGAGGGCTGGCACAGAGCAGCTGATGGGCCCTCCCCACTCTGCCTGCCCATGCCAGAGGCTTGGGATGCAGCTGGCCCTGCAGCCACCGGGGTGACAGCACTGCCTGTCACCCTCCCAGCGTGGGGCTGCCACCCCTTGCCCCCAGAGAAGCCCCACAGAGCAGCACAAGCTGTTGCTGTTGGCACTTTCCATCCCAAAAGCAGCACTGTGGCCACATGGGCTGCTCCCAGGTGGTCCCAGTAGACCCAGCATGTGTGCCTTGGTGGGGAGGGATTGTGCCTCACACAGCAATTGAAGCATATTTATGCTTCTTGTTGCAATTACACCTCAAGCATTCCTCTGTGGTCCCACTGGGTCACAGCCCCCAGCCCTTTAAATGCCTCGGGAAATGTGTTGGTTCAACAAAATGGTCGTGACAGGAGTATTGGCCTCTCCCTGATCTTGGCTTTCAAGCAAGGTGTCTACTTTGTGCCTCTTCCATCTCCACCCCCATACTGGTTTCTGACACCCACAGGGGTCACCAACACTGAGCTTTTGACCCCAGCTGTGTTTTCCTCAACTGAGAATCCTGACAGGCCACAGTCAGGTCAGCACACATGAGTGGGGTGCTCACAAACTCATTTTCTAGTTTGCTAATTAAACTCAGCTAACCTGAGTGTAGGTGTAGAGTCCCTACACCCCACTGCTGTGGGATCCCACAAGCAGCAGGGAACCAGCCCAACTCTTGGATTAAGAAAAATATGAAATTCCCCCCAGGAGCATGGCCAGCACAGCACACAGGTACTGCTGGGCAGAGGTGACTGTCACCCTCACTCCCTCTGCTAACAAAACAGATCCCGTTATGCAACCCTTGTGCTAAAAGGCAACACGACACCCAGAGAGGCTTCAAGGACTGGGTTGTTTTGCCTTCCAGGTCTGCAATGCCCAGGATCCACATGCAGAGAGCTGCTGGCAGTGCCCATGCACCTGGCTGCCTTCCCCAGAACTATTGCACAGGCAGGGAAGTGCTGAGGCTGCTGGGGATGTGCAGTTTAGGATTCCCACCACAAACGCGCTGCTGGGCTCGGTCCCAGTGCACCAGCTCTGCTCTAAGATAAATGCAGCTCAGGGGATGGAGTCTCAAACTTCTGATTAATTTCATCCATGAGAAATTTATGAAATTAATTCCCAGGGAGAACTCTGCTCCCCTTCTCCAGCCAGGGGGACCAGGGCTGCTCTCCAGCCACTTTATCCTGTTCTGGAAGTGCAGGTACCCCTGGCTGTTCCCAGTACAGCACCAGTGCCACACACACACTGCTATCCTGGGGGGAATCATCTGCACCAGCTCCTGCACCAGCCAGCTGGGCTCTGACCTGCTCCCACTGTCCCACAGCCAAGCCCTGCTGTGCCAGGCTGTTCAGGCATTGTATAATATTCCCATTGCCCAGGGAACAGGGAATAGAGCCATCCCCCCGAGAGATGCCGAGAGATCCTACAGCAGCTCGCAGAGCCCCCTGCCCCGCTGCCATCCCTTACCTGTCCCCGCAGCCCAGTCCGGTGCCGGCTCTGCCCTCCGCAGTCTCCCCGCTCTCCCTTTCCCACTCCCGTTCCCTCTGCGCCACCTCCCCGCGTGATGTCAGCGCAGCCCGGCCCCCGCAGCCTCCCCAGCGCTCCCTCCACGCCCCGCAGCCGCCCATCGCATCCCGCTGCTGCTGCTGCTGCTGCTTCCCTGCCCAGCGTTGCCACAGCGACAGCAGGGGAATCCCATCCTCTGCTCCTGCACCTCCCAGGGCCTCGCTTGGTATCACCCACTGCAGCGGGAAGGACAGGGCGACAACAGGGGACAGCAGGCAGTGATGGCTTTGTGGTTCAACAAATCTGGGAGGGAAGGGAGAGAGAGCAGAGGGAGCCAGGGGAAGCAGAGCAACCACGCTCTCATCTTACCTGCAGCAGTTCCACCCCTGTCCCCTGAGCTCTGCCCACCTTCCCACTCCCTCCATCAGTTCTTTGTTCCTCAGCCCCACGTGTTCCTCAGCTCCTCCAGGGCTGTGCACATCAGCACCGTGATGGCACCAAGTCCCCACAGACATCTCTGCAGCGGCTTCTCCTCGCCCCCACATCAAGGTCAGGGATCAGGGTATTGATCAGAAACTCAAGCCCAGCTCCAAACCAGACCATCAGGAGTCGGTGGGTTCATTACCACCAACCACAAACCCACAGTGAAAGGTTTTCCTGCAATCCCTGTCTCCAATGGTTTCATTGGGAAGGGAGAAGGGCAGATACATTTTTAGGACTGCAGCACATTTTTAATGGAAAGAGATGGCCCAGGGCTTTCATCCCTCCCCCCATTCAAGATGCTGTTTCTTTTCAGCAGAAATATTGCTGCATTAGAGAACAGGTCACTTCCTCTATCAGTGAGAATTCAGTGTCCTATTTGATGCTGGTCCTTGTGCTATAAATAGGAATTTTCCCCTTTTATAGTTGCTGAATAATTGTGTGTATGAAATATGAACACAGTTTTCAAAAGAGTGCCTGATAAGCAGCTTGCTGGAACGAAATGGTTGAGCAGAAGGAATTTACAGCACCTGCAGAGCATCGTGTGCTGTGGAAAACATTCAAGGTCAGCCTGAGAGAGACAGGTCACAGCACAGATCCAGCTCCAGAGGAGCCAGGCTTGAGCTCACAGACTCCCCACAAATCCATTTCATGCTCCACACTCAGGTCAGGATCAAACAGAGGCAGCCCAGCTCAGAGGAGCCAGGATTCCTCCATCCCACAGACCAGAAAGCCAGGAGGAGCAGGCAGAACAGGTTTTTAAAACAACAGCAGGCAAGGAGCAGAGGACACAATCCCAGACAAGGAGGAAGAGCAGAGTTTAACATCCACCATCAAAAGGAACAAGGCAAGAACACCACAAAGGCCAGAGAGGCACAAGAATAATGGGAGGTAAGAGAGGTGATGAAAATACCTGAGTATAGACAGAATGGAGGAGCAGGAGAGCCCAATTATGCTGGAAAACCAATAATTTCTGCAGGAAATGGGTACAAGCAGCCCAACCCTTTCTGAACACATGCAGGGCTGCAAGAATCATGGATAAACAACGAACCTCCATCAGTCCATCAGGAACAGCCTCCTCTGGGGTACCACAGAGGGTCAGAGTCCCTGTGGAGGCAGGAGAAAGGGAGGCCAGGAAATGCTCTCATTCCCTGCATTAGGACAGAATTTTCCCAGTGAATTTAGAGAGGGAGGGATGCAGCAAAGTATGAAAGGCAGAACAGAAGACACAATAATGTGGCTTCCAGTTGCTGCAGGAGGAGAGAAGGAAATAACATCAGCTCCTCCACACACTGGAGATTCAAAGGGAGGAGGAAAAAAAGGGATTACATCAGTTCAAATGCTGCGAAGCTCTGGACAGAGAGGATACACAAGGGCTGGGTGCTTTCAGCCTCACACAGGAAGAAACAGGAGAGAGAAGCAGCAAAAAACCACCATTGCTATGGTGATCTAAAGCATTGGACACACTCAGCAAGGAGAAGAGATAAAAGGAATTACAAGCCACATTTCCAGCTGCACAGAACATCCTTGAGATAGGATCAGGCCCCAGGATCCACCCAGCTCAATTGTTAGTTGATGCTGTCATCTGCCTCCTCATCCTCCACGCTGTCTGCAGGTCAAAGAGGACACAGCACCAGATACAAATGTAAAGGGGTTATTTTATTATTGATTCAGAGGTTAGACAAGGCACCATTTGATCTAAAAAGAAATGCAAAAAAACTCCCCCAATTAAGTGTTATTTTTGCAGGCAATTAAGAAAAGTCTCTTTTGCATTTCTTCAGCATTGTGTGAATTCCAGCTTGGTCATGATCACAGAAAAGCCACCCCATTCCCAAGTAAGGCAGGTTTGGACTAGAGCCACAGCCCCTCTGTTCAGCAGCAGAGAATCCTTGAGAAGTCTTTATGCCAGGGTTTAGGAATGCAGCAGAACAAGAAAAACAGAACTTCCAGGAAAAGACCACGGCATCTCTTTTTCCTTTCCATTTCACACATGATGATGAATCATTTGTTCCTTTTGGTCCTCGCTGATAGGAAGCAACTTTAGAAAAAAATCACAGCAAACCTTTCAGTGGCCTCAGAGCACCAAGAGCCCACGAGACAAACCCTGAAAGTCCTGGAGTAACATCTGGCCCTGCCCTCCAACAGGTCAAGGACCTGCAGCTGATCACTGAGAGATGTTTCCCTCTCCACAATTGTTTTGCCTCCACAAACATGATTTCTAAGGAGAAGGCTGCCCCCTCTTCACAATGATTCTGCCAAATAAGAAATCCAACCACAACCCAACCAAATCAGCCCCCCAACCCCTTGTTTGCCACCTCCTTCCCCCCCTCCCATCATTCATACCCCCCTCCCAGCTGCCCTCCCTGCACCCAGGGAAGGCTGCAATGGGTGATGTAGCAGAGTGTGCAGCGTTTGGTGGTGTCTCATCTGCTTGATGGAGTCACTCAGCTGGAATAAATGGGAACAGAGAGAAAAAAAATATTTAGGGAAAAACAAACAAACAAAATTAAGCATGGTTTATGGTAAAAAAAAAAAACAAAACAAAAAGCAAACAAAGGCTGGTGAGCTGGATGTGAAGAGAGCACAAGGGAGGAAAGGAATGAAGAGTGGAGGAACATCTTGCTCTTGCTGTAGAGTAAAACCTTGACCAAATCCAGGAATGCCAACTGGCTGGGAACCCTTCCCACAGTGTAGAGAGCTGCATTTCTCCCTTTGGCTCTCAAATAAGAGCTGCTTCCACACGACTTCTTTAGTCACCAAGATGCCAGGGCAGCTGTAACCCACACACTTCCCACTCTCTGGGGCACAGCAGTCCTATCCTAAATGCTGTCCCAACACACCAGTTCCAGGTTATCCTTCCACAGGAAACCCAGAGACAGAGCAAGGGCTGTCTGGGAGTCCCAGGGGACAACAGGCTGCTGGCAAACCCAGCCCTGTTTACTGTCAGAGCCTTTCTCCTCTGTCACGTGCTTGCTAGAGCAACAAGTCCCCTGCTTTTGGTTTGCAGTTTGCTGGAAGGGAAGAGGTTCTGTCCCTGGAAAGGATGTGTGAGGACAGAGAGGGGATTGTCAGGCAAAAGAGAAGATATCAAGGAAAAGAGCAAGGGATTCCTGAGGATTAAACATCTGCTCTGGCCACAGAGCTCACAGCAGCTCAGTGCACAGGATGGAGTGGGCCATCCCCAGAGAGAGAGACAGGAGGATACTCAGTAACAATCAGTAAACACACAAGGAATGCCAAAGGACAAAGTTTCATCTGAGCCAATCCATATTTACACCAGGGTCCTCTAGGAAGGGCTGGAATCCCTCATGGCCAAAGGTCAGTGCCAGCCCTGCAGTGTCACCACACAGCAGCACAATGCCCTGGAAAGGCTCTGAGCACACACAGTGTCCTCAAACACAGCCTGCTGGAGCTGCTGGGTTTGCTCAAGAAACAGGAACATTTCCATGAGCTCAGTGAAGGTCGTTAGCTCAAGGGCACATGGAGCCAGTGCTTAATAACGCTGCCTCTCGAGCCTTGAGAAATCATTTGCTTTGCAATAAGGCTTTATTATATTTAGACTTTGGGATCAGGAGAAGCTCAATGCATCTTCCTCTGCTTGGTCAAAACCAAGAGTGAAGAGTTAAAACCCAAGTCCTTTTCTCATCCTCAGGACATCCCAATCTGCCACACAGTAACCGTCAGACTCTGACCACAGATTTCACATTAAAAAGAAGCATCTCACTAATTTGCTATAAATCCCACAAATAAATAAAGGTTGAAACCCCCCATCAAGTGCCATCAGAACAGGAACCTGCTACCCCACAGGGAATAAAACACATACAAGGAGAACCCATCATCATCCAGCCCTGAGCAGCAGCCAGGCTGTCCCTCAGGCTGCTCCCACATAAACAGAGCAACCCCAGATTTCAATCCTGCAGCTTCACATATCCTGGGAAATCCTTCCCCCACATTCCCAACTTTCTCCAAGGCCCCTGTGGGGTAGCTGGGAGGAGCTGCAAGTACAGCTCCTTTCAGAGAGGAGCATTTCTAGGATGAAACAAAGGCTTTTTCACCCAAAGGAGTGCAGAGCCCATTTCGAACAGCTGGAGCCTGGGCTCGCTGCGGCCTCTAGAGGCCAAAAATCCCAACATCTACACACAGACTGACGTTCACATATAGCCACATCGAGACCGTTAACAGCTCGTTTAATTACATTAGAGAATTAGCACAGCCCTGCCTTGGGCTGCATCACCTCATCCCTTCCCCTTCTACTCTGCTCAGCTCTTCACCCTCCTTGGCCCCAGAGAGACAGAACAGAGAAAGAGAGAGGAAAAAAAAATAAAAGGAGAACCCCATCCTGGGATGGAGCTTTAAATGAACATAACCAGGTCTTTACATGTAGCTTTGGTGAAGGCTGCCAGGATGCTGGCAAACACCACATCAGGGGACTGGGAGGCATCCACGGCCGTATGGATCCCTCTCTTGCTGTAGTAGGACACCAGGGGGGAGGTCTGGGTGTGGTAGGACTTCAGCCGCGTTTTCAGCGCCGTTTCGTTATCGTCCGAGCGCCGGATCAGGGGCTCTCCAGTGACCTGGGAGAAGCAAGGGGACATTGTCCAGCCAGCTGCAGCCTGGCATGCTCCCCCCTTCTCTCCCTGCTCCCCTCCTCCTCCTCCAGGGTGGTGCTGCAGAGGAGATGGAGTGAACCCAGAGCAGCCAGAACAAGTCTCAGAGCGGTCACTGAAGAGAGAAGGGCTCAGCACTGTGGTTGTTTTCCCTACACACCACTCTGCTTGCTAAAAGGCAAGGCACCAGCTACAGCTGCTCCCCAGGATGGAAACCAGTCACAATTTGAGCTCTGCAGACTGGCCATGCCCTTCATCCAATCCATCCATCCCTCCAGGCCTCGCTCCCCGCATTGCTGTCGGCTCAGGCTGCCCAAGCAGCTCCCCACACTCCCCAGAAAGCCAGGACAGGAAGGTACAAGAGAAGGAAAGAAATGAGTTTTTCCAGGGAGAGACTGCAAAGCATCAGCTACACCCAAAGCAAGGTAAGCTGCAGCCTTGGGAGCTCACATACATCGTCCTTCATGTGCTCTTTCGGGGGTCTGAACTCCTCGTGGTACGAGCGGCCGCTCGCTGGGTGAATCAGCCTGAGACAGAAAAGAAGTGTCAGCAAAGCAGCTGGTCAGGACAAGATCTCCTGAACCTGCCACTCATCAGCACAGAAACATCTGCCACAGCAACATCGTTAGCCTTTCACTTGTAAGAAAATTCTCTCCAGTTATTTCTGTACCAAGGGCCTCTTCAGTTTGGAAAAGCAGCTGCGCTGAGAGATGGAGAAGGGGAGGTTTACATCCTGCTCTGCTGGGAAAGGGGTCTGGAAAACAGGGCAAGAGAACACACTCCTGACCCTGGAGGAAGTTTACTGGTACCCAAATGTACTCAGTGTCCTGTATAACGGAGGAATTACAGCTTTGGAGAAGGAGGACCTTAGAGTGAGCTGAGATTTTCTATAGAAATCTCTGATTATAGGGCAAGGAAGGTGCTCTGTTCAAGGCTGGCCTAGGCATAGGGCAGAAATAGAGACCAGGGAGGCATAACCAGCCTTAAGCTGGAAGGGAAGGACAACCTGGGGACAGCCTGGGATCTGAAATGAGGATGCTCTTCCATAGACCAGGAAATCCCAAGCCCTGAGCACTGGGAGAGGAGGATTTACCGTCCCGTGATCCTCCGGATCAGCAGCGAGTCAGGGATGCTGAACTCAATGACAGAGTCGAGCTTCTCTTTCCTCTTCTCCAGGAGCTCATCCAGCTGCAACAGCAAACACCCACCTCAGAGGGGCTGAGGGAGCAGGGACCCCTGGGTTTGAGGGAAGGGGGAGCTGGAGCAGCCCCCAAGCAGGGGCTCCCATACCATCTCTGCCTGTTTCACTGTGCGCGGGAAGCCGTCCAGGAGGAAGCCGTTCTTGCAGGGAGGGGAGTCCAGGTTGTTCTCAATCAGCTCCACCACCATCTCATCGCTCACCTGCAGACATGAGACAGGTATGATGTCAGGAGAGACACCCTGAATTTACACACAGCTGTGCCCATGTGGGCAGGATGGGATTTTTGGCATTGTCCTGTACAGGGCTAAGGGTTGGGCTCAACAATTCTTGTGTGTCAGGATATTCTGTGATTCCATAATTCATGTCAATGCTCAGGCTGCCTGTTCAGACCTGCCCACATCAGGGCAGCACTCCCTGCAACACCAGGACATGGGCAATGCCACATTTCACTCCAGGGACACTCCAGCCTACGCAGGGACTTGGATCAGCACTGTAACCACACTGTTACAAAGGTTACTGTATTGCAAGGAACGCTGTCAGCTCAAACTCCTTAGATTATTATTTTTTTTTTAACCAATTCACAATACAAAGTATCAACACAACCTTGATTTCCTGTTACTTTGTACCTTCACCTACAGATCCACCTCGGAAGGCAGGCCCGGGCAGGAAGGGCAGGGTTGCTCATTGACTCCCATAAACCTCATCCGGAGGTAAAAACCCAAGAGTTGCTGACAAGCTCTGGCTTCCCTGCATAGTTTTTTCCCCCATCTAACAATCTCAGCATACCACTGGGATTAGTGCCTTTTCCACAGATGCTGCAGCCCCAACAATAGCTGTTTATTTGGGAGCAGCTCTGTTTTCTCCAGCACACACAGCTGGGACCCAGCAGGATTGGGGACCAGGCTGTCACAACACACAAACAAACAGCTCTGCAGGCAGGAGAAGTAAGCAACAAGTCACTCCTGTGCCTTTCTGATTACACCCTTTGGAGAAAATAAGATCCTGAGCATAAAGCCCATCCTGAAATGCTGGGGTGCTCCCAGCTGAGTTATCAGAGCTGCTGGATGTGCCCCTGGAACAGCCTGGAGCTGCCTGCCACACACAAACACACGTGGCAGATACCACCAGCCTGGCCAGATAACGGCCCTATCTTTCATAACCAGCTGGGTATTGCAGGCTCGGTGTTGCAATGAGCCCTGAGCAGAAGTCAGATAAGGCTGCTCTCCCCATCTGGGGCCTGCAGATTCTCCCTGGGGTGTTAGGAGCCTGTGGCAGCCACAGGGATGCTTGAGATCTGCCCCACACTGGGGCAAGTCACTGCAATTTGTGGTCCCTCGAATTTCCCTGAGATATTTCAGTCATTAGGGTGAGATAATGAGACCCTCAGAAAATGAATATCAGAGATTCTAATTTGTGTCCCATGAGAATCCAAAGTGTCTCTCTCACACAGCATAAAGCCCATCCCACCACAGCAACACCTTTAGGTCCATTTTCACCTTATAGTTACAGGTGAATTGAGCTTATGCAAGAACTGGGATGCAGATGAACCCCTCTGAAGTGATACCTGGAGCTCAGGTATCAAGTGAAGAGACACAGGAGCCTCAAAGCCTGGCTGTAACACCCTGCAGCTCCAAGGAAACACTGTGACCTCAGTGTTCAGGAGCCAGAAAATTACCAGCCAGACTGCATCTCCTAAAAGGTAAAAACAACCCAGGGCCACAAGCTGCTGGTAAGCAAACAGTAATTTGGAATAGGAAGGATGTTTGTATAGGATGCTTCTCCTGCAGGGTGATAGAAGGAAAGCCCCCACCCCATCCTTACCCTCACCCTGCAA
>JAHXMQ010012343.1:13220067-13232720 GCA_020466415.1 Ammodramus savannarum pratensis | reverse complement strand
ACCTCTGCCACACCAGGGAGAGGACGAGCATGGAGGGGGGGATTGCAACAAGTTATTTGTCAGGGTGACTCTGGAAAAGATTAGCTGGGCAGAGATAAGCCTGCAATGCCTTAATATTGTTAGTAAGCAGTAACCAGCATTATTATTAGCTCAGCTGATAGCACGGGCCCCGGGGCTGGGGAGGTTTAATCTGGTGAGAGCCCGGGAACCACCAGAGGAGGTGAAAAAGGGCAAAAAAACCAGAGGAAAACCCCCAATTTCTGCAGGACATGGGAACAGGGATTTCATGGAGCCGCCTTTGGGCTGTGGGCACTGCTGGGATGCAGCGTTGGAGTGACAGTGGGACCCGGTGACACCCATGGTGACACCCATGGTGACACCCACGGTGACACCCACGGTGACACCCATCCCTCCTCTGTCCCGTGCGATGCTCGGGGGCAGCAGCGCGGCTCCTCTGGCCCTCCAGGCCGGCAGAAGGGCTGCAGGGCGATTATATTTAGAAGAAGAGGAAGAGAGGCGCTGATAAGGCGGCCCCCCGTTATCTCCCCGCGTGCCGAGCTCCGCGACCGGGACATGATTTGGGCACAAGCCTGGGGCTGGCGGGAGAGAACAGCCGGGCATTGTCCCTGCCGTCCCTGGTGCAGTTAACTGGAAAACAAGAGGAGGAAAAACAAGCCAGGAGCGGCGCCGGAGGAGAAATAAGCCAAGAGCGGGGCCAGCGGGCAGAGCCTGGCTCTGTGGGACCAGCCCCATCCCACATCCCCATCCCATATCCCCATCCCGATCCCGCATCCCCATCCCGCATCCCGATCCCACATCCCCATCCTGGTCCCTCATCCCGATCCCGCATCCCGGTCCCTCATCCCCATCCCGCATCCTGGTCCCTCATCCCGATCCCCGTACCGCTCCCGCATCCCGATCCCTCATCCCGCTCCCTCATCCAGTCCCGCATCCCGCTCCCGCATCCCCATCCCGACCCCTCATCCCGGTCCCGCATCCCCATCCCGATCCCGCATCCCCGTCCCGGTCCCGCATCCCGATCTCGCATCCCGATCCCGGTCCCGGCTGCGGGAGCCGCTCCGCGCTCGGCCTCCCTTCATCCCCACGAACCGGAGGGAGCGGCAGCTCTGCCCGGAGCGCTCCGAGCTGCCCTGCCGGGGCTCGGGAGGGTTCTGCAGCCGGGAGCGGAGCGAGGTCGGCCGGCGGCGATGGCGCGGAGGAGGAACGGGAGGAGGAACGGGCGCTGCCCGCTCTGCCGGGGGCACCGGGGGTAGGAAGTGGCTGGGTGGGAGGAGCTGTGGCCCTGAACTCATCCGTCCGCACCCGCCGGGGTCGGGCTCGGCGAGCGGGAGGTGCCGGCTGAGGACCCGGGTGCTGCGGTTTGAATCGCCAGCCCGGGCCGGGACCATGGACAGGCGGCTCCTGGCCGGGGAGAAGCGGCGGCTCAGCGCCTGCCTGGTGTGCCGGATGTGCTGCATCGGTCAGTACCCCCTCCCTGCGTGCCCGGGGACACGGGCTGCGTCCATCCCCACGGGCTGCGTCCATCCCCACGGGCTGCATCCATCCCCACGGGCTCCATCCATCCTCGGTGGGCACCAGAGTTGGGAAGGGATGTGATACTGCTGCTTTGGAGAGGTCTGGTGCAGGAAAATCCCTAAAAACAAAAGTGGGATGTCACAGCTTCCCCAGAGTTGGGAAGGGATGTGACACTGTGGATCTGGAGGGGTCTGGTGAAGGAAAATCCCTAAAAATAAAAGTGGGGTGTCACAGCTTCCCCAGAGTTGGGAAGGGATGTGACACTGTGGATCTGGAGGAGTCTGGTGCAGGAAAATCCCTAAAAAACAAAAATGGGGTGACACAGCTTCCCCTGCCTGGGGATATGGGTTCCATCCATCCCCAGTGGGCACTGGAGTTGGGAAGGGATGTGATACTGGTGCTTTGGAGGGGTCTGGTGAAGGAAAATCCCCAAAAACAAAAATGGGGTGACACAGCTTCCCCAGAGTTGGGAAGGGATGTGATATTGCTGCTCTGGAGGGTTCTGGTGCAGGAAAATCCCCAAAACCAAAAGTGAGGTGACACAGCTTCCTAGGCTGGCACCGGCATCTCCAAGGCTCCTGCAGCCGTGCCAAGGCTGGAGCCTGGCAGGATGGGAAGGGAGGGTGGATGTGGCTCTGCCCATGGGTGGATTTTGGCTCCTGGTTCCGTGTCGTGGCCTGGGGACACAGGGAGGGGACACTTGTGTCACCCTGTGCCACGTGTTTGGGGGAAGCCGCGGGGTGGGTGAGGAAGAGGAAGAGGAAGCACCGTTGGGTGGTGCTTTGCAGTCCGCGTTCATGGAGACATGGGGAGGTTTTCCCCAGGGTCTCTGGGGCTGTGCAGGGACCCCCAGTGATCCCCCCAATCCCAGGACGGGGTTCTGGGGCTGTCCTGGGGAGCTTGGCCTGGGAAATGTTGGTTTTGTTTTCCTTTTTCTCCATTTTTGACTTAAAACCAAAGCAAGGGGTGCTGCTGCCTGGTAGACCCTGATGTCAGGGATGTGTTTTGGGTGAGCAGGGCTCATCCTTTCCCAAAAATCCATGGGCTGGAGATGCAGGGCTCAGGGTTGTGTGCTGTGGGTTGGTGCTGGGATCTCTCTGTGCTCCATGGTGTTATTGTTAAATCCTGCCCTGAGCCCCCCTCTCTGCCTGTGGAGCTGAGTGGGACCCCCCTGCCCTGTGGGACCATGTCATTTTGCCTGTTTGTCTGTGTTTTTCCTCTGTTATTATTTTTTAATGGAGCAAAAAGCCTCTCTAGAGCTCCCCCATGGCTGTTGGCATCACCACAAATGTCCCATCCCGTCCCCCTGGCACCCCTGGAGGTGGCACCCACATTGTCACCCTGTCCTGGCAGCACTCAGGGCTCCCAGTGCCCGGCCAGGGCTGAGCTGTGGGACAGAAATAAACATTAAATCCTGGCAATCCAATGAACCAAAAATACAGGGGCAGAATAAGCTGCTAATTGCAGCCAGGACCTGTGATGGGACATCTGGGGGTTTATGTAACACCCTAAAACCTTCCAGAAATGGGCAGGGGAAGGGGGGGACACCCTCCTAAAATCGGGCAAAACTCCTCTGGGGAGGTGAGGAGTCACAGAGAAGGTGAATTCTGGTTGTACCCATCCCAGTCATCCACGCTGCTTTCCTTGAGCATCCTTATCCTCAGCAAGAAAAATAAAAGGTGTATTTGGTTCTGGCTGTCATTTCTCAGCCCTGGGGGCATTCTGGAGGCTCCTAAATGGTCCCATCCTGCAGCATTCCCTGAATAAGCTGCCTCTGTTCCCTGTGCCCTGCGCTGGCACTGTCGGCGTTCCCTCTGTCTCTTCCCCTCATTTCAAAACTCGTTTGAGTTTCTGCATGAGAACCACTGACCAAGAGCTGCCTTTGTCTCCTTTTGACAGATGAACGGGACAGAGTCCAAAAGAAAACCTTCACTAAATGGGTCAATAAACACTTGATGAAGGTAAGAGTCACGGATTTTGTTGTAAAGCCACCGAAATGACCATCCCTCTGCCTGTTGCAGCTCAGGACTGGCAGATAAATTCATTTTTAAGGGTTTTAAATTTTTTTTTAATGCCAGCACTGTTTGTTTTGAGTGTTCATGCGAGTCAGAGCAGAGCAGGATGTGCTGGAAATGTGCTGGAGCCTTTGGAGGGCACTGTAGCATCACCACAGATCCCTTTTATTTCCTTTCCCTTATCCTTGATTAACATGAGGTTTGTGCATCCTGGGGGAAAGGAGGGGATCCTGAATCCCCCTTTCATCCCCTAGCCAGGAAAAAAGGTCATTTTTGTCCTTTGAAGGATGCAGGATGCTCAAGATCCAAAGTTTGTTAAGCAGGATTAACATGGCACCACAAGGTGCCTCCTGCCTTCTTGGTTAATGCTGGGTGGGTTTTAATTAATTCTCCATTTGCCAAAAAAAAAAAAAAAAGAAAAAAGGAGGAAAAAAAAAGAAAAAATGAGGAAAAAAAAAAGAAAAAAGGAGGAAAAAAAATTGGTTTGAGCACTAGGTGTCCCAGCTGTGTTTTCCTGCCAGCTTTGCAAAGCTCTGTGCCAAGCTTTGGGCTGCTTCCTAAACCTTGCAGAGGAGGGGAAAACAGAGAAAAGTGGGAAAACAGAGAGAAATCTTGAGGCTGCTGGGGGAAATATCCAGGGATTCCCAAGTGGGAGAAGCTCTGCCCTTTGGGAAGGGGGAGGCTGCTTTTCCTGCTGATGATTTTGCTTTCCCTGCTGATGATTTTGCTTTTCCTGGTGATAATTTTCCTTTTCCTGCTGGTGATTTTCCTTTTCCTGGTCATAATTTTCATTTCCCTGGTGATAATTTTGCTTTCCTTGCTGATGATTTTGCTTTTCCTGGCCATGATTTTTGCATCACTGATGGTTTTTCCCCTCCCCAGGTGCGCAAGCACATCAATGACCTCTATGAAGATCTGAGGGATGGCCACAACCTCATCTCCCTCCTGGAAGTGCTGTCAGGAGTGAAGCTGGTGAGTCCCCAGGGCTGGGCAGGGATTCTGGAGTGCCTCTAATCCCCTCTCCATCCTCTCCCTGCTCCCCTTCAGCCATCAGCTGTCTTTTCTCACCCCGTGGTTTCATTTCAAATGTCTGTCATTGGTTTCTTTAATTATCATTAATATTATTATTTAATATTATACTTATCACTGTATTATTTATTTATTTATTTTATTTTATTTTATTTTATTTTTTTTATTTATTTATTTTTACTCAAACCCCTGTTCTCCAGGCTGGTCTCTCAACCTGATCACGGTGCCTTGGGCAAAGCCCTCTTCTTGCCAAGTTTTACACACCTTCCACCTTCCAGATGTGGCTCCATATTTAAAATCATGGAAAACAGCAGAATTTGACCAAAAACTGCTTTTGTTGCAGCAGCTTTGCCCAGCAGTTTATCTCAGATGTGACACTCGTGCTCAGCTCCTGGGTTTGTAGCACTCACTGGAGCATCGTGGAGTTCCCCCTCCTTCCTCCTCCTCCTCCTCCTCTTCCCTCTCTGACTGACACACTCCCTCAGCTCTGGGAAGATCCCCATTGCCGTAGCACAGCAGGAATTATTTCAGTTTCCCCCAAAAATAGGATCTGGGCAAAGATCTCCCACATCCATCCGGAGACGCCGAATGCGATTTTGCGGGGGCTGCAAACTTGGATCGCTCCACTTGTGATCCAGACAGCTTTCCAAAAAACCAGGAGGAAATTCCACTCTTGGAGCCCAGGGCGTGCTGGAGACTCAGCCACCTTCACCCCGTGCTGCTGCTGTGTTTTATTTTTTTATTTTTATTTTTTTGGGGTGTTTCTCCTGTTGCTGTCTTTTATTTTTTGTTTCTGGGTGTTTCTCCTGTTGCTGTCTTTTATTATTTTTTGGTTTTTTTCTCGTGCCTGGGTGTCACATTTTGGTTTCCATTCTGTGTCCCTGCCCTGTGTGTGCCACCCTCCCTGCCCTCCTTAGCCTGTAGAGCCAACAGCTCAGTGGAGCCTTCGCCTGGTGGCAGCACCAGCCTGGTGCCGTGCGAGCAGCGAGGAGGAGGAAGATGATGATGATGAAGAAGTAGGTCCAGCAGTGCCACCAGATCATCCAGTGCCATCCCCAGCGGGGTTTGGGGTAAAACCCATCCCTGGGTGCTCTGCTGGAGCAGGGATGTGCTCCTGCTCTGGATTGTCTGTGTGCACTGCAGGGTCAGCCTGCAGGCAGGACACGCCACCGACCTGCTGTGACAGCACGTGTGTCCCCTCCACGGGGCAGGGTGGGGACAGGGACAGCTCCTGCACGCTCTGGGGGCCGTGTGTGAGGGCTGCACAGCTGGCACTGCATGGACAGGGCACCACGGGCACCTTGTGGGATCCTGCATGGGACTGGGTGGGAGCGAGCACAGCACGGCCCCGGATGAGGGACAGAGCTCAGAATGTGCCCAGATGGGTTTGTCAGCCCGGGGTGACAATGTCCTTGTGCAGTGTCACCTCCCTGGAGCACCTTCCTGATGGTCCCCTGCAGCCCTGGAGGTGTCCCCTTGGCAGGGACAGCTTTTCCCTTGGCAGGGACAGATTTTCCCCTTGCAAGGACAACTTTATCCCTTGGCAGAGATAGATTTTCCCCTTGCAAGGACAATTTTTCCTTTGCAAGAGCAGTCTTCCCCTTGCAGGGGCAGATTTTCCCCTTGCAGGGATGGATTTTCCCCTTGCAAGGACAGTTTTCCCCTTGCAGAAACACATTTTCCACTTGCAGGGACAGCTCTTTCCCCATGCAAGGACAGCTTTTCCCCTTGCAAGGACAGTTTTCTCTTTGCAGGGACAGATTTTGCCCTTGCAGGGACAGATTTTCCCCTTGCAAGGACAATTTTTCCCTTGCAGGGACAGATTTTGCCCTTGCAGGGGCAAAATTTCCCCTTGTAAGGACAGTTTTCCCTTTGCAAGGACAGTTTTCTCCTTGCAGGGACAGATTTTACCCTTGGAGGGGCAAAATTTCCCCTTGCAGGGATGGATTTTCCCCTTGCAGGGATGGATTTTCCCCTTGCAGGGACAGCTTTTCCCCTTGCAAGGACAGTTTTCCCTTTGGTAGAACAGATTTCCCCCTTGTAGAAACATCTTTATCCTTACAGGGACAGATTTTCCCCTTGCAAGGACAGATTTTCCCCTTGCAAATCCAGCTCTTCCTTGCAGAGGCAGATTTTCCCTTCAGGCTGGAGCAGGAAGGTGGCTCAGAGCATTTGGGGTGTCCCAGCAGTTCAGAACATGGCTGTGGGCTGTGTCCCCCCACCATGGCTGGAATCAGATGGTCTTTAAGGTCCTTCCCAACCCAAACCTCCTGTGATTCCATGAACATTCCTCATCTTGAGGCTGGGATTTGCTTTTGGGTGCTGCTCCTCCTGATTCAAAGCCTTCCATCCCCTTTTCCTGGCCGTGGCTCAGCTGATAGAAACCTCTGGAAATCTCTCAATTTCAGCAGAGATGGGCAAGGCCCAGGGTGTCTCTTGTGCCCTTTCCTAAGGGATTCAGAGGTACCTGGAGCAGGAGCCCCTTCCCAAGGGGTTCAGAGGAACTGGAGCATCAGCCCCTGCCTTGTGTGGGAAGAGCTGCAGGGGCTGGTGCTGAGCTCAGGGTTCCTCTGCCACCATGGGGACCTGCAGTCCTGAGTCCCCCTGTCCTGAGTCCCCCTGTCCTGAATCCCTCTGTCCTGCCTCCACTTCCACCAGGACAAACTGGACTCTGTTCCTGTTTGAGTTCACCTTTTTGCTGAACCTTCTTCCCAGCTTGTCTGGCTGTCCATGAGCTGGGCAAAATCCTGCCCTGGGATCTCAGAGGTTGAACCAGGCCAGCACACAAACCCTCAGGACCTCAGCAGAGATCTGGATCTCAGCATCTTCCCACCTCCATGTCCCACCAGGCCATTTTAACCTCCTTCCAGCAGGACTGTGCATAGCAATGACCTTATTCACTGCAGGACAAGGCCCAGCAGGATGTGTGGGGGGCACAGGGGGTCACAGCAGCACGCTGACAGCTCCCAGGGGGGGATCACTGTGCATGTGGGGCGCTGCCAGCCCAGCCCCAGCAGCAGCCTGACCTAAAAGTGCTGCCTTGTGTCTTTGCAGCCGCGTGAGAAGGGGCGGATGCGCTTCCACCGCCTGCAGAACGTGCAGATTGCCCTGGATTTCCTGAAGCAGCGACAGGTGAGGGCTGATAAAAGCTCCTCCAGCAGAGCTGGGTGGTTTTGTGTGTTCTTTGTCTTGTCTGAGGCTTTGGGAGGAGTGCAGGAGCAGCCTGTGCTGGGGTGTGCCCGTCTCTGTGGCGCTGGTGGAGGATGGGGTGCAGGGGGATTTTACTCTGTGCATTTTCCCCTCTGGAAACCAGCCCTGCACACAAAAACCACTGTGAGAAAGGGACCTGAGCCCAGCTCTGAGAAGGGGTTGGCAAATGTCATTTCTGCACCCCAAAAAGGCTCCCCTGGGGTCTCAGCCCCTGCCCATGCATCACCCCCTCCCCTCTGCTCTCTGGGTTTTATTCCTGACCTTCTGAATTGTCTCCAGCTGAAACTCTCCCTTCAAAGTGAAGTCAGATGAAAAATATTTTTGTGTGAAGTGTTAACACATTTTTTTGAGGGAAAACCTCTTTTGAAAGGTGGAGCAAGCTAGGGCATTAAATAAAAAATGCTTTA
The DNA here is from genome assembly GCA_020466415.1 of Ammodramus savannarum pratensis. Classification (NCBI taxonomy): domain Eukaryota; kingdom Metazoa; phylum Chordata; class Aves; order Passeriformes; family Passerellidae; genus Ammodramus; species Ammodramus savannarum. The sequence continues at coordinate 13,224,523 of JAHXMQ010012343.1, read as the reverse complement.
TTTTAATAAAGGTACCTGTTGATTACCTGTGAGGAGAAAAATACTGTAAACCCAGCTGTGAGTTACAGTGTATTGACCACTACAAGGGACAATTTAACCAAAAACTTTTTTCTTCACTTAACTTGCTGCAGGTTATTGGAGGGAGATATTTGGGGATGTTTTTACAAAGAATGACATTAGTTATTGAGGGCTGAGCTAAATAAAATTAATTTTGAACAGGAAGTGAGTTACTCTGTCCTTGTCATAACCTCTAGTCATGCTGTGGGCATGGGTGGCTGTGGTACGTCTGTGCCTTCCCACCAATTTTTGGGGACACGTGGCAGCTGGCTCTGCCCAGCCCACACCGCCTTGACCTCAGGGCTGGAACTCCTCTGGAGATCAGCATGGACTTATTATCCCCCAGTTTTTGGAGGACAGGCTTTTGGGAGCTGCACAGCCCTGGGCAGACCCTGCCTGGAGCAGTGGGATGCATCCTGAGACTTGTTGGCTCTTCAGTGGAACCCCCACAGCCCCAGGGGCTGGGTGTCCTGTTCTGCCTGTTGGGTCAGGTCCTCCCCACCGTGATGCTCCCAGATATGCCAAGGTGATGGTGATGATGATGATGATAAATGGTGCCAGTTCATGCTGAAGCAGAGACTCCTCTCCCTCGCTGCCGGCCCGAGGGCATGGAATAAATTTGAGCACATTCCCTACTCCAGGGAGCTGCTTCCAGCCCCCCTCCTCCTCCTCCTCAGCTCCTTGATAGAGACATTTTGCCAAGGGCTCTGGGGAACTTGTTTCTCCACTTGCATGAAACAGCTTTTCCCTTTGAAGTGTGGTGGCCTTGCTGGGATCTTACACCAGAATGGGTGCTGGGGAGAGGAGACTCCCCCTGGGAGGAGTGAGGGTGTTCCTGCCTTCATTAGAGCTTGGTTTTGAGTTAAAGCTGGAGTTACAGCTTGGTCATCCCCCTTTTGCCCCCTCTCTGTGCTCTGTGGCTGTTCAATTATGCACCAGTGCTCAGGGCTTTGGGGACGCTGCTCTGTGAGCTGAACTAAAGCCATTAAGTGCTGGCAAAGCACTTCAGGATGGAGAGTGCTGGAAACATGGAAAAATCCATCTCTGCCTCTTTGGGAAGCCCTGGGATCTTCCTGTGTGCCTGCTCCTCACTGGGGTGGCCCTGGGGACAGCGTGGTGGGGACGTGTCCTTGTGCTCTCCTTGTGAGGCTGACGGGAAGCTTTAACCCTTTTTGCCTTTTTTTCCAGGTGAAACTGGTGAATATCCGCAATGATGACATCACAGATGGCAACCCCAAGCTCACCCTGGGGCTCATCTGGACCATCATCCTCCACTTCCAGGTAGGACACGGGATTTTCTTGCCATCAGGAGCTGTGGAATCTTTGTTTTTCTGCGTTTTCCATGGAGATGTCAGCACATGGATGGGTCTGCAGGTTCATGGCAGTGTCATGGAGACCACGCTGGGAGAGCAGCAGCAGCTTCCCCTCGTCATTTGCATAATGAAATCATTAATGATGGGTTGTGTGGTTTGTTGGCCGTGCCTGTTTGCTCAGCTGGAGTCTCTGGAGGAGAAGAGCAAATTTGGAAGGGGCCAGGGGTTTTATCCCAGGGCACTGCTGACCCTTTGGGTGGAGAACTTTTCACTGGTGTGGAATGTGTCAGCTGGGTGACAGCACAGGGATGGCAGAAGTGCCCTGACCTGGGACTGTCTCTGTGCTAGAGATGCTGTTGGAAAAGCGAGTTTTTTGGGTCTTTAGTAGCTTCAAATTATCCAGTTGTAGCTTTGATGGCCTCAGGGAGGTGATGTGTGGCCTTGTGGGCTAGACATGCTGTTGGAAAAGTGAATTTTGGGTCTTTAATAGCTTCAAATCATCCAATTGTTGCTCTGATGGCTTCAGGGGGTGACGTGTGGCCATCAGTGAGTTGGCATTTGGGGTTTGATGGCTTCAGGTGGGTGACCTGTGCCCATCAGTGAGTTGGCATTTGGGGTTTGATGGCTTCAGGTGGGTGATGTGTGCCCATCAGTGAGTTGGCATTTGGGGTTTGATGGCCTCAGGGGATGATGTGTGCCCATCAGTGAGTTGGCATTTGGGGTTTGGTGCTGCCAGCAGCTTGTTGGCCATGTGGCATCACCTCTGTGGGATTTGCTGTATCCCAGCTCCCTGCCTTATCCCTGCTGGGCTCTTCCAGGCAGGACTAGTGTGGCTGTGAGACTCTTAAGGAAGATGGCATGGGAAGATTGTATTTTTGGAGGCTGGGCAGTGCCTCAGGGAGAGGCTTTTGGGGTCAGCCTGGGGCTGAGCTGGGTGTGAGGCTGCTGACAGGGCTCTTTGGCCCTGGGAGCAGCCGGGGTCAGGCTCTGGATGCTGATGAGTCACTGTCATTGTGTGGGGCCCTGGCTGTGGCATCTTGTCCCTGCTGTCCTTGTGGTGAACCAGCTCTGGTGCATCCTCTGTTGCAGGAGAGGGACATCAGGAGGTCCTGGGTGCCCTCCATGGCTGGGAGGGGACACTGCCACCCTGGTGTGGGTGACACAGGAGCAGGGCTGATGCTGTGAGCCTGTGCATCCTGCTCCCACTGCTGCACTAACGGGATTTTTTCTGGGGTTGTAGCTCCATTGTGAACCTGTTAATCTCCCTTAGTGTCCCAGTGCTGCTGCCTGGGGGCAGGCGGCTGGGAGAGCCCCAGAGGGGTTGGGGATGGGATGGTGCTGCTGTGGAGCTCAGGCTGTGCCAGCTCTGATGTGGTGAAGATGAGGAGGGTGCTCCAGTGCCCTGGGGGTTTTTCCTCATGTCCTGAGAGCTCTTGTGGTCGCTGTTTTCCCTTAGTCATCTTCTGGCTTGCTCCCTGTTGAGCGTTTCCCATTGAGCATTTCCTCATTGAATGTTTCCCTGCTTGCTGGGGCTGAGCTCAGTCCCCCCATCTTTATGTCCCAAATTTTTGCCTCACCCCCACTTTTGGTGCGTGTTACCCTTCCCTGGTCCCTCTGAGCTGGCAGGCAGAGTTGGGGTGCTCATTCCCCTCAAACCCCTGCCCTGGGAGGCGTTTGGGGCAGGAACCACAGGAGAGAAGCAGAACTGGGCTGGGCAGCATCATCATCCTCCTGTTCCCATTGCTGCTGGGACCCTCTGCAGCTCCCTGGAGCGATGCTGGGTCCCCAGGGCACCTCTGTGCCCCAAACTGGGTGAGCCTGGCAGCAGCGTGAGCACATCAGTTGGGCTTTTGGGGCTCCCGGAATGAAGAATGAAGAATTAAGAATGAAGAATTAAGAATTAAGGAGCAAACCTTGCGAACTGGAGAGAAGCAGCCCTGCGGAGCATGCAGAGTCACTCTGACTCCTCCCTGCTTTTTTTTTTTCTTTTTTTTTTTTCCCTTCCCATTTCTCTCCCACCCCTTCCTTTATTCTACCTTTGCCAACCTTCCTTTAGGTTTTGTGTTTTATCCCCGTCTTCCCCAGCCTCTCCCACTCCCCTCCTCGACTGCTGCTCCCCCCTGTTTGTGTTGGCAAGGGCCGTGCTCCAATTACCTCATATTTGGAGAGAAGGACGCCGCAGCCAATCCCCGCTCCCTCTGCTTTTAGGTCAAGTGATTTCTGAACTGCAGTGAGATGCTTTGAATTTGTCTTCTCGCAGCGCCCAGGCTGTAAGATGGCTGTCTGGAGCGGCGGCGGTGGCGGCAGGGCTGGCGGGAGGGGACGGCGGCGAGGGGCGCTCGGTGGAACGCGGTGCCGGATCCGATGAAGCCCCGCTTGGGATTTATTCGGGAGCCGGCGACTCGCTCAGCTGCCTTCCTGCCGAGCAGCGGGAGATGGGGAATTCGCTGGGCTGCGTTAAAGAGCAGAAGGAAAAAGCTGCGGGGAGGAAGGCACCGCTGTCTCCCAAAAAAAGGGTGCGCTTCAAGCGGAGGCGGAGAGGGAAGAGGAGAGCGATGCCCGAGGCGGCCCCGCAGGAGGAGCCGCCGCCGCTGGAGGTGGCCGAGGATGAGGATGAGGCGCTCAAAGCGAAGGCATCCCCAAGGCAGGAGGGAGGAGAGGAGGAGCCCTCCGGCAGCCGGGACGCGGATTTGGGTGCGCTGCATCCCGGCATCATCGTGCAGGTGAAGGAGCGCTTCCAGGGCGAGCTGCAGAAAGCGCGGCTGGTGCTGGAGCCGCAGCGGCCGGGTGTGGCGGGAGCTGCCCGGGAGGAAGGCACCACCGTCATCGCCCGCCTGCTGGACAACCCGGCCGAGAGGGACTGCGAGAAGGCGGTGAGCCGCCTGGTCGAGCTGCAGAGGAGCGGCAGCTGCCGGGCTGTGCTGCTGCCGCTGCGTGCAGGGACCGATGGCCGTGCTGGGACAGGAACCAGCGCCGTGCCCGGCCAGCAACCAGCACCCAGGGATGCTTGGAAAGGAGGCAGCAATGATCCTGTGCTCGGCCATGAACCAGCACCCAGGGATGCTTGGAAAGGAGGCAGCAATGAT
>JAHXMQ010012343.1:13194470-13206337 GCA_020466415.1 Ammodramus savannarum pratensis | reverse complement strand
CTCTTCCCCTTGCAGTGTTGGCAGAGGGGATGCATTCCAAGCAAGGAGCAGTTAGTCTTTGGGAAAATACACGTGGTGGTAGCACTTGTGACACCATGAGTCCCACCAGGAGCGAGGACTCCGGTCCTGTGGCTGGACTCATTTCTAGAGGGAGATGATTTAGTGATGTAATTAAGGTGCTGATTTAATTATTCCATTGAGGTCTTTTCCTTAATGGAAAACACTCCAAACACCTTCCTTTCTGAGCTCAGAGATGGAGGTGTCTCGTGAAGGTGTTTTCCACCTGAGCAGAGATGCTCAAAGGCTCCAGGCATTCCAGCAGCTCCCGTTTGGGACAGCTCCTGACCTGTGGTGCTTGAGCTGCTGTTCTGTGTGTGTGTGCCCTGCAGAGGACAAGGATGAGACCGTGGCCAGGACGTACCTGTCGGAGCTGAAGAACATCCGCCTGCGGCTGGAGGAGTGCGAGCAGCGCCTCGTGAGCCGCGTCCAGGCCCCGAGCAGCGCCCGGGCAGACGGCGACACCATCCAGGAGAACACCCTGCGCATTGCAGAGCAGGAGGTCAGCCCCAAAAACAGCTGTAGCTCCTCTGTGTGGGTGAGGGGTGTGGGGTTTGAGGGGATCTCGGGGTCTGAGGGGATCTCAGGGTCTGAGGGGATCTCGGGGTTTGAGGAAATTTTGCTATGCAGAAGGCAGCAGGGAATCTCAGCAGGTGGGCAGCCTGCTTCATTTCCTACCAGCTGCTTTGCCAAGGGCAATCCTGCCTTTTTCCCTGCCTTTTTTTTCCCTGCCTTTTTTTTTCTATGCCTTTTTTTTTTCCATGCCTTTTTTTTTTCTGCCTTTTTTTTCCCCTGCCTTTTTCTCTTTTCCCCTGCCTTTTCTCCTGCCTTTTTCTCTTTTTCCCTGCCTTTTCTCCTGCCCTTTTCCCTTTTTCCCCGTCTTTTTCCCTTCCTTTTTCTCTTCCTTTTCCTTCCCTTTTCCTTCCTTTTCCCCCGTCTTTTCCCCTGTCTTTTTCCCTTCCTTTTCCTTCCCTTTTCCCTCCCTTTTCCCTGCCTTTTTACCTGTCTTTTCCCCGTCTTTTCCCCTTCCTTTTCCCCTTCCTTTTTTCCTTCCTTTTCCCCTTCCTCTTCCCCTTCCTTTTCCCTCCCTTTTCCCTTCCTTTCCCCAACCTTTCCCCTTCCTTTTCCCCTTCCTTTTCCCCTTCCTTTTCCCCTTCCTTTTCCCCTTCCTTTTCCCCTTCCTTTTCCCCTTCCTTTCCCCCTTCCTTTTCCCCTTCCTTTCCCCCTTCCTTTCCCCCTCCCTTTTTCCCTTTTCCCTGCCTTTTTCCCTCCCTTTTTCCCTTTTCCCCTGCCTTTCCCCTGCCTGTTTCCCTTTTCCCTCCCTTTTTCCCTGCCTTTTTCCCTTTTCCCCTATGTTTCCCCTCCCTTTTCCCTGCCTGTTTGGTCTCTCCTTTCACATTTTCTCCCTCCCCATGCAGCGCACGCAGGAGGATCTGCAGCAGCTGCAGTCAGAGCTCCGGGTTGTGTCTGAGAGGTGCTACAGCTTCCTGGACAAAGCTCCTGCAGGGCCCAGCACGCCCCAGCTGCGCTCAGAGCTGGACTTGGTGGTGAACAAGATGGAGCAGACACATGGGCTGTCTTCCATCTACCTGGAAAAGTGAGTAGGGGATGTGCCTCTGCTCCCAAACACCCTTTTGAGTGTTCCCAGTTCACTAAAGGCTTTATTCTCTCCCTCCAACACAGCTTGTGGTGGGTGTAACTTAATCCATCCCCCTCCATGTCTGTGCCACGCCTGGGATGTCACTGAGCTCTGTTTGATTCCACCAGGTTGAAGACGGTTGACATCATTATCCGCAGCACCCAGGGAGCAGAATCCCTGGTCAAGGGCTACGAGGTGAAGCTGAGCCAGGAGGAGGCTGTTCCTGCTGACCTGGCAGCCATTCACACCCACAGGACAGCCCTGCAGGTTGGTGATGAGGAAGGTTTTGAGTGTTTGTAATTGCGTTGGGGATGTTCTTGAGGTTGTTGGATACGAGTGGAAATAGGATAGGGGTGGAGAGGCTTGTTAGGGTTAAGAGTATGGATGTGTTTAGGACTAGGAGCAGCATCCTCTCCTTTTTTCTGCTGAATTTGGACTGTGGGATGTTCATCTTGCCTTGGTACATTTTTGGAGGGTTTTGTGCTGCTGATGTGAGAGCCCTGATCGCTTTGTGAGTGTACAGGAGATGCTGTGGCTTGTGCTTTGTCTGCAATCTGACCTGGGAGCATGTTCCCCTTCATTCTACACCTCCCCGTTCTTTGCAGCTTAAGGAGAAGGGGAAATAAGCCCATTAACCCCTTCCCAGCTGTGTCACCTCTGTCTGGGAGGACATCCCTGCCTTGGTCCCTTCCAGTGACAGTGACCCAGTGCCGTCTCCTTTTGCAGCAATGGCTCGGCGAGGTGAAGGACAAGGGCTCCGTGTTCTCCAGGCTGGAGGAGGAGATGGCGAAGGCAAAGGAGGTGGGGGAGCAGCTGTTGAGGCTGAGGCAGGAGCGCAGCATCGACCTGGAGCGCTTCCAGGAGAAGGGCAGCCAGCTGTGGGACCGCTGGCAGCGCGTCTGTGCCCAGATTGAGACCCGGTGAGACACCTCCTTCCTCTTCTCCCACCTTCACCCTCACCCTTCAGTGACACCTCGGGTCAGCCTTGGTGCAGGGGGAATTTTTCAGGCTGGGATTTCACCCTGGTGGTGTTTAACCCTCCTATCTCCTGTTACCTGTGGTGTTTTTCTCTCAGGCACACGGAGCTGGAGAGCATCCAGGAGGTGCTGAGCGATTACCGGCAGTGCCACAGCGCCCTGATCCAGTGGATTGAGGAGATCACGGCCCAGCAGGAGCTGATGAAGCCTGGCCAGGCCGAGGACAGCCGGGTGCTGTCGGAGCAGCTCAGCCAGCAAACGGTGAGGCAGGAGCTCGTGATGTGTCCCTGCTGCCCTGGCCATGTCACTTCTTGTCATTCTCTGAGCTTGGGAACATGAGAAGCAGCAGGGAAGAGGCTGCAGGCCTGAGCTGGGTGTCTGGGAGTGGAGGAGCTCTGCTTGGCTCGAGGTGCAGATCAGGTCTTGCGTGAAAAGTTGGAGAGTGTAAAGATTTTAACCAAAGGTGCAGGGATGTGAACCAGAATTCTGCTCACATCCCCATGGCTGCTATCATAGAAAGGTTGGGTTGGAAGGGATCTCCAAGATCATCTTGTTTCCATCCTCCTGTTGTGAACAGGGACACCTTCCACTATCCCAGATTGCTCCAACCTGACCCTGAACACGTCCAGGGTTGGGGCATCCACAGCTTCTCTGGGCAGCAACTCAGCCAATCTATTCTGACAACCGTTTTTGCTTTGAATTCCCTCGAAGGCTTTGGCTGCAGAAATTGAGAAAAACCAAGCCAAGCTGGACCAGTGTCAGAAATTCTCCCAGCAATACTCGGCTGCTGTCAAGGTACAGCTCCTGGCTGGGCTGGGCTGGGCAGGGGCAGCCCTGGCAGAGTTTGCAGATCTCACAGGCTCCACATCTCCCCACCTTTCCAGGACTATGAGCTGCAGCTGATGACCTACAGGGCCTTCGTGGAGTCGCAGCAGAAGTCGCCCATGAAGCGCCGGCGGATGCTCTCCTCCTCAGATGCCATCACCCAGGAGGTAGGAACCCACCTCAGCTCAGCAGGGGGACATTTTGGGGGCTTCCTCCACGCCCAGCAAAACCACCCAGCAGCCTCTGTGAAAATGAGCTCCCTCCTGCTGAACTCTCTTGTATAAATAAAGTTTCCACCCTCGCTGTTTTTTCCAATAGCCAGAGAGGATGGCTTAGTGCCCTAAGCACCAGGTATGCCATGCCTTGACTCCTGCCTGGGAACCCCTGGGTCAAATCCAGCAGGGTCGGCTCAGCCCTCCAGCCTTGCTCGAGGTAAATAACCAGAGCACCATGCAGTGTTGCTGTGTGTGCATCTTTGGGATGAGAACCCTGTAGGGAGCCCGAGCTCCTGTCTGCTCTGTGTGGATACATCAGAGATCCCAGTAGCCCTCTGTGAGAGTCCAGCACCCGCCCCAGTGTCCGTGGCAGGAGTGTCCCCTCGCTCCAGTGTCGTGCAGCATGCCTTGTGTGGCCACCACCACCACCACCACCCTCCCCAGCAGACTGGCTGCATTCCATTGGTGCCATCCCAGCTCTAACAGAGGTGCCCTGGGGGGTTCCTCCCGAGCCAGAGGTGCCTCATCCATGTCATGTGCTGTGAAAGGTGGCACTGGATCTGCCAGCAGGACTGATGCACTCCCTTTTCCCTCTGTTTTTCCTTCTGTTTTCCCCCTTGGCAGTTCATGGATTTGAGGACTCGTTACACAGCCCTGGTCACTCTGACCACCCAGCATGTGAAGTACATCAGTGACGCTCTGCGGCGCCTGGAGGAGGAGGAGGTGAGGCCATGGGGCACACCTGGGCCTGTCCCCACATCCCCCACATCCCTCACATCCCCAAGGATGCTGCTCCATGCTGAGGGAGCAGCATCTCCCCTTCCTCCCCCTCTGGACACCCCTTTTGACGTGGTTGTCTTCCTCCTCCCTGCTCTGTCTGCAGAAAGTGGTGGAGGAGGAGAAGCAGGAGCACGTGGACAAGGTGAAGGAGCTCCTGGGCTGGGCCCTGGGCTTGAAGCAGAGTGTGCAGGGCAGGGCAGCTGCTGCTGGCAGCAGAGAGCTGGGAGACATTGAGAAATCCATCTCAGAGCAGCAGGTAAAGCAGGGCTGGCACCAGACCCTGAGGTTTGATTTCTGCTCTTTTTTTCACAGTTGCATTAAGCTGCTTTCTTTCTTTTTTACATTTTTTTTTCCAGGCCCTGAATGAGGAGCTGACTGCCAAGAAGGAGCAGGTCTCTGAGGCCATCAAAACCTCCCAAATCTTCCTGGCAAAACACAGCCACAAGTGAGTGTGACCAGGGAGGGAACAGGGGCTGGAATGAGATTCCTTAGAGCTGTGGATCCATGGGATCCAGTGCCTGACTCCAGTTAAAAACAATGAGCTGCACGCCACAGTTTTCTTCTTTATTGTCTGCAACGAGATCTGTGAAATGTGCACTCATTTATGCAATATTAATCCTCTTAAGCTGAGATGCAGACACACATATTTGAGGATTTGGTTGTTACAATGCAGGTTGGTTATCCTGGCAGGTTTTAGCTGAGCTGGGCAGGGAGAGGAAGGGGTTCGTGGTGGATTTGGCCTTTTCCTGTGCTTGGAAGGACGTGGCAATTCTGTGGAGCTGGTTTGGCCAGCACCCTGAGATATTTCCCCTTCCCCTTTGCAGGCTTTCCCAACCAGAAAAGGACCAGATTTCTGCTCAGATTGGTGCTCTGAAGGAAACCTACCAGGCTCTCTGCAGCAACTCCACAGAGCAGCTCCAGCAGCTGCAGAGCCAGCTGGCTCAGGAGACAGAGCACAAGGTACTGCTCCCTTCTCAGCCCTGCCCACTCCTCAGGCTGTGGAAAAGGTTTCATTTTGTGCTGTTTCTCTGGCCTCTCACAGCCTCTTGCACGTGGTTCTCTCCTGTTCATGGTCACCCAAAGCATCTGGAGGCCAAGCAGGAGATGTTGTGAGAGCTGTGCTTTGGTTGCCATCAGGGCTCTGCCCCCTGCACGAGGCTCCCTCGTGCTTGCTGAGCAGGGTGGAAGATGGAATTCTGCCCTGGAAATGTCCCCTTGAGGAAATCTGTGTGTCCTGTGAGCTCAGAGGGCTCAGCCCCACTGCAGGAAGGTGGGACTGATGTGGCCTCAGGGTCTGGCCAAGGGTTTTTCTCTTCCTTGTGGAAGGCAAATTACATTATCCAGCCCCTCATCTGACCTGGGGGGACCTTCAGGAGCTGTTCCCTGTTCACATCCACCAGCCCCATCCTTGCAGGGAGGGCTGGGAGCGCATCCTTATTGCCTCTGTTCCAGCTGTCATTCACAGATTTACGTGTGCCTGTTCTCTCAGTGTATATTCATGTGTCAATGGATATTTTTGTGTGTTTGCTTGCTGGCTCCCTGTACCCTGAAGCAACAGCCCGCTCACATCTGGCTGTGAGATGCAGGTTTTGGCTCTCAGGTCTGTGAGTGAAGCCCTGTTCAAGCCACTCATGGGGAGAAGGTGGCAGAGCTGCTTTTTTTGAGATCTTTCTGTCCAGCTTTCACCTAAATATGTAGTGTTTTGCTCCAAACTGGACTTTACAGCACATTCCAGGTGTTTCAGAGCAGGAAATGATTTATTTTATTGCAAGCCCTTTAGCCCTTTTGCTGGCAGCAGAAAGATGAACAAATCACTTTGTTAAGCCATCGCAGATTTGGTGCAGCCTCCCTCTGGAATAGATGCTTCTTTTCCTTTCCCTCTTCCTCCCTTTTGATCAGGAAAATTATTTTAGAGCAAAAGCCTTCTCCAGGGCTTGTCAAGCTGTTTTGGTACAGCACGAAGCTGCTTTGGGGCTGGAACAGTTTTCACTCACAGACTCAATGAAGGCCAGGCAGCAAAACAAGAGACGGCAGTGGGGCTTCACCTCAAATCCCCGTCTGCAAAACCATCCCTGCAGCTCTGCTGCGGAGCTGTTGCTTCACTGTAGAGGGAGCATGAAGAACTCTTTAACATTTGCTTGCTGGGAACATCCAACTGTCAGAAAGAAGTTACAAAAGACCAAAAAAAAAAAAAATTGCAAAGCAGAGCGCGCTAAATTGAGCATGATGTGTCCCTGTATGGTTTGTGTTTCATGTCAACTGTTTTTAAGATTAACTGACATCCTTGCTTACAAGTTTAACTAACCCCCCTGGGATTTAAACAAACAAAACCAAAACACACAAAAGGGAAAGAGGACGGACCTGTGTGTGGGGTTCTTTTTGCAAAACAAAACAGTCGCATGCTGGACGCTAACCCCAAGCTTTACACTGTGTGTGATACGGCTGAACTGCTCCATAAGGCTCTGTCTTTAACTGCTCAAGGCACACCCTGCAAGTCGGTAAGTAAAAGCCTTTTACTCCCCTCCCTCCCATCCATCTCCTTTTTTGATCTTTCTCTTTTGTTTTCCCCCCCTTTTCCCTCTTTCTCTGTCTTTCCACGTCTCTGAGTTTGCACGTCAGGGCCTGGCCATGGTGGTGGAGAGCTGAGGCTGTCCCAGAAGGTTCCTCCTGTCCCCACAGCAGGGTGTTGGGATGCAGAAGGAGTTCATTCCATAGTCCTGATTCCCTCCTTGTTATCCCCACAAAAATCCTGGAGAGCTTGGGCCAGCCTTACACCCAACCAGTGGCACTGGGAGAAACCCAAACGTCCAAAGAGCCTTTGAACAAAGACACTTTATCACCTAAATTATCACCATCCCCGTGGGGATAGCAGCAAGAAAAGCCCATCCAAAACCCACCACAGTAGCTGGTGTGGTCCCAGTTTGTCCCTGTTCATGCTGGAACCCCCAGCTTGTTCCATTTGTCCCCTGGCCCTGTCTGAGGAGCAGCTCGGAGGTGCTGCAGTGGTGCCATGGTGGTGCCTGGGGAGCTGTGCTGCTCCTGCCCTGATGCATGGCTGGGAGCTGCTCCATGCCACGGGGCTCTGTGGTGTCCCCCAGCCATCCTGGCACTTGGGATTTGCTTGGGAAGTGCAGGATTCTCAGCATGGCAGGGGTCAGCATGGAGGCTGTGCTGGGGAAGGTTCCTCTTTACCCCACAGTGGGTGGTTCTGGGGGGTTTTCTTCCCCATGAGTGGGATTTGTGTTGCCTTTACTTTTTAAAGGTGGAGTTGTTGAAGGGCTTTGTTGTGCTTGTTGGTCTCCTGCCCTCTTTTCTGTGGAGCATTAGGAATGATTTTAAATTTTGGTGCTTGCTGCTTTGCTGCATTGCTGCTGGTGGATATTGGAAGCATCTTGGTGCTGCCCTGGTGATGGACTAGGTTGCAAACACTTTAGGACTTTCTAGCTTGTTTGGGGATTTTAATTTTTTTTTGTTTTGTTTTTTTAAGTGAGGCCTCCCTGAAACTCATTCCATGAGTGCTGGAAATGCTGGATTTTGATCTAATTCTTTCCCTTCTCTTTCTGTTGCAGGGCAGCGAAGCCGTGGCAGGAGTGATCGATCTTGGCACGGTAGAAATATTCCCTGTCTTTGGTGCCATGCAGAGAGGTCTGATAGATCAGGACACAGGCCTGGTCCTCCTGGAGGCCCAGGTGATCTCCTCTGACTTAGTTGTCCCAGAGACCAGTGAGAAACTCTCCTTGGAGAAAGCCCTGGCAAGAAACATCATTGATCCCAGGGCGTTCCAGGTGCTGCAGGAACTGAAGGATGCCCTCCAGCAGGTGGAAGAGATCAGATGTGAAGGGAGGCAGCTCCTCCCCGCCGCTGCTGCCATACAAGAGGGCAGGATCAGTGAGAGCGTTGGCCTGAAGATTCTTGAGGCTGAGCTCCTCACTGGGGGCTTTAAATTCCAGCAGGGCAGAATCAGCATGGAGACAGCAGTGCACGAAGGGCTCCTTCCCCACCAGCTCCACTCCAGGCTGCTGTCTCACCTGGAGGCTGGCAAGGATCTCATTGACCCCAACACTGCTGAGAAGATCAGCCTGCCTGAGCTCCTGGACAGGTGCATCACCCACCAGGACACCGGGCTGAGGCTGCTCCCAGTCAGGCAGCTGGCGGGTGGGATGGTGAGCCTGAGCTCAGGCAGGCAGGTCAGCATCTTCCGTGCCCTCCAGGAGGGGCTGATAGACAGGCAGGTGAGCACCAGGCTGCTGGAAGCCCAGCTCTTTGCTGGTGGCATTGTGGACCCCAGGACAGGGCACAGGCTGACCGTGGATGAGGCTGTCAGGCACCATCTGATTGAGCAGGATTTGGCCTGCACGCTCCTCATCCGGCAGCTCCAGACTGGTGGGATTGTGGACACCACCACGGGGGAGAGGCTGAGCATGGATGAAGCCCTGAGGAGGGGTTTGGTGGCTCCAAGGACTGCGCTGCTGGTGCTGGAATCCCTGTGGTCCTTCATGGGGCTGCTGTGGCCAGAGACAGGGGAGGTCATCCCCGTTGCAGATGCTTTGGAGCAGGGGATGCTCTCCACGGAGTTGGTGGAGGAGGCTCTGAGCAAGAGGCAGCTCCTGCAGGCTGTTTTCATCCCAGAAACCACAGAGGTGGTGTCCTGGCAGAGGGCAGTGGAGAAGGGCATCCTGGACAGAGAGGTGGTCAAAGAACTGAAGTCAACAGCCATCCCTGATGTCCTGGCCAGTGTGCAGCTCTCTGGAGCTCCAAGCAGGAGCCCCATGGGTCAGGAGGAGCCTCTGCAGCTCTCTGGAGCTCCAAGCAGGAGCCCCATGGGTCAGGAGGAGCCTCTGCAGCTCTCTGGAGCTCCAAGCAGGAGCCAGAGCTCCCCTGGAAGGAGCCCCACGGGTCAGGAGGAACCTCTGCTGAGGAATGATGACGAAAGGCTGATGTTCCACCTGATGACACATAGCTACATCAACATCCACGACGGCCAGAAGGTGCTCCTGGTGGATGCAGAGTTGAAGAACCTCACTAAAGCTCTCATCCAAAGGCAGGAAAATGGATCCTGTGCACAGGTGTTGGAAGGCTTTGAGGAGACAGAGGCAGCTCTTGAAAGCAAACCTTGCAATGGTTTGGCTTTGCAGCAGCTTGAGCTTCAATTTGCTCCTTCAAAAGGTGAAAGTGAGAAGATCTCACCACCCAGAACTGCTCTGGAGAATGGGGAGGTGGTGGTGGGACCTGAAAGTCTCCTCTTGGAGGATGCAGAGGATTTCCTGCATGTGGAAGAGCAGGAGGAGATTTCCACTGAGCTGGAGAGCATCAGGAGTGAAACTGATGCTGAATTTGGAAAAGAACAGGTGACTTTTACAACCAGGGATAAACATCAGGTAAAATTACTGATGCCAGAACCTCCCAGTGACCTTGACAGTGGATTAACCAGAGAAACAGAGGAAATGATGCTTGAGACAGAAGAGTCCAAGCCTCCTGCAGCAGATGGAGTGGAAGGTCACGAATATCAGAAGAGGACATTGGAAAGTGGGGCAGTGGTTGTGAAAAGTGAGATCTGCATTACAATGGGCATTCCAGAAAGCAGAGACAGACTGAAAATGGTGGCAGAGAGGTCTCAGGGTGTGAGGGAGCCTGAAGGAGAGGCAGGAGATGTGAGAGAGGTTCATTTGCTGAAGGAGGGGACAGTTGAAAATGGTGTGCTGGCAGGAGAGGAGGTTGTGCTCCCTGCACATGGGGAGGCAGCACCAGCAGAGAGGCAAAGCAAGGACGTGGAAACCATGCTGAAAGTGGAAGAAGGAGAGTGGGAAGAAGTTCTGGGTGATGAGGGCGTTGAGGAACCACCCCTGCCACCCCATGGGGAGCAGGAAGCAGAGGACACAGGAGAGCGGGAAGAAGTTCTGGGTGATGAGGGCATTGAGGAACCATCCCTGCCACCCCATGAGGAGCAGGAAGCAGAGGACACTTTGGAAAAGCTCCTGATGCAGCTCCAAAGTGGTGGCATCACCCACGAGCAGACGGGCAGGACCCTGCTGCTGGATGAGGCCGTGGCCTCTGGGCTGGTGTCTGGCCACACGGCTGTGAAACTCATGGAGAAGATGAAGATGTTCAGTGGCTTCTTTGACCCTCAGGCCTGTGAATCCCTGACCACTGAGGACGTGATTGAAGAAGGTCTGATGGATGAGGAGCTGCTCCAGAAGGTCCTCACGTCTGACAAAGCCATAAGTGGTGTCCTCGACCCGGGCAACAACTTTGTCTACTCCATCAAGGACGCTGCTGCCGTTGGGCTTCTGGACAAGGAGACAGCCATGAGGATCCTGGAAGGGCAGGTGGTCACTGGGGGCATTGTTGACTTGAAACGTGGCAAGAAGGTGTCGGTGACTTTGGCTTCAAATCTGGGCCTCATCGAGCCAACGAGCCAGGCAGAGCTGGTCAAGCTGGAGAAGGCTTCCAAGGGGAAAGGCACTGATGAGGTGACCAGGCAGAAGCTCATTAATTTACAGGCCGAGACCAGTGGGATTGTGGATCCTGCAAGCAAGCAGCCTTTGACTGTGGCAGAGTCTGTTGAAAAGGGGCTCCTGGAGAAGGAAAAAGCCTTTCAGCTCTTGGCCAAGCAGGTTGGTGATGGAGGGATCATCCACCACGTGTCTGGGATGAGGCTGTCGGTGGACAACGCCATGAAGCACGGTTTGATCGGCCCAGACCTGTGCAAGGAGCTCAGGAAAGCTGAAAGCGTGGTCCTGCAGGGCTTTGTGCACCCAGCTACACAGGAGAAGCTGCCCTTGCCCCAGGCAGTGTCACTGGGGCTCATCAGTGCAGAATTCCAGAGGAAAGTGCAGGAAATCCAGGCTGAGAGTGGGAGCATCCTCCATCCAGCTTCTGGCCAGCGGCTGGCGCTGAGTCAGGCAGTGCAGGAGGGCTTGGTGCCCCAGCAGGTGGTGGAGAAAGCCCTGACATCTTCAGCAATGAGAGAAGGCATTGTAGACCCCGAGACCTGCCAGATCACCCCTTACTCAGAGTTCCTGAAGAAGTGCAAAATCGACATTGAATCCGGCCAGAGGTACCTGGAGGTGCATCCCTTGCAGGCCATCAGGGACGAGGTGACAGGGACCAAGCTGCCGTGTGCCCAGGCAGTGAGGCTGGGCAAGGTGGACCCCCTGCCTGCCCTGAGGCTGCTGCAGGCACAGGCAGATGCTGGAGGGGTGGTGGAGGGCTCTGTGAGCAAGAGGCTGTCCCTGAGGGCAGCTGTGGAGCAGGGCGTGCTGGATGAGGCCATGGCCAAAGTCATTGCCAACAACCAGCTCAGGGCTGGGGGAATCGTGGAGGCCCCCGGGGGGAAAAGGTTGAGTGTGAAGGAAGCTGTTGGGAAGGGATTGA
>JAHXMQ010012343.1:13156000-13169403 GCA_020466415.1 Ammodramus savannarum pratensis | reverse complement strand
GGTTGTATTTGATGGTGGAAAAAAGGGGTTCCAAAGGTTTCCCGCTGTGCAGAAATCTCCATCCAAGGAGCACCTCGGGCCGTTTAATGGGTAATTTCCCCCGACCCCTCCCCTTCCACAAAACATCGGTTCCCATCTCTCCAAAGCAAAACAAAGCTTTGGGAATGCTGTGGTTGGTGTTGGGACATGGGGATGCAGGAGCTGAGGGCTTGGGGATGTGGGAGCTGGGCTCCCACCACACCACACCATGACTTTTTTGGCAAAGCCTCGGCGTTTTCAGGATGGCAATGCATCAAAAATATTCAGGATTTCATCTTCCTTGGCCGTGGCTCTCCATGGCCAGGTGGGAAGGATTTTGGTGATGCTGTGGCACAGAAGGCACAGACCAAGCTCCGATTCTCGCGGTGTTGGTGCTTTTGGAGTGCAATGCTGCACGTTTTTCCGTATTAAACACCTTGTATTTTTATCCCGATGCCATAATTCATCCCAAAGTAGCAGGCCGGGTGGCTGGTGGGGCGGGTTGTTGCCTGGAGATGCGTGGAGGCTGTTCCCAACCCTCCTGTTTTCTCTCCCAAGTCTGTGACTTCCCTCAGCATCACTTCGCAGCGGTGATTCACGCACCCTCCCCACTCCCAATGTTCCCCATCTCCTAAACCCAAGGGTTTTGGGGGAGGAAAAGAGGGTGACAGCACTCAGGATGGGAGGAGCAGGATGCTCCCCAAGAGCCGGGGCTATAAAAATCATGATTTTTACCAAAAGAGCCTGCAGTGGTTCAGGGGAACGGTGGCAAATCGCGGGCGGCTTTTTGGCAGAGCGATGAGGGGAGCCAAAATTGCCACTTTGGGGGTGTTCCGGGTGCGGAATTCGAAACTCGGCTCTTTGTGCGAGGGCGGGTGCGAGGAGCAGAGGGACACCCGATGTGTCGCCATCTCCCCGCCAGCTCCGGCTCGGGGAGCGGCGGACAAAGGGCCGGAGGGGGAGCGGGGCCGGCGGCGGGAGCCGGAGCCGGAGCCGCCGCCGAGCCAGGGCGTTGCTGCTCTTTGTCGGGGGCTGCCGCCGCCTCCCCCCGGAGGAGGGGCCATCCCCGGCGGGGCGGGCGGGCGCCTCCCCCGCGCTGCCTCCTCCGAGCGTCCCCCCGCGTTCCCCGCGGCCGGGCCGCGCTCCGCTTCCCCCATCCCGGGCCCGCCGGGCGGGGGTCGGCGCGGGGGGCGCGGGAGGCCCCGCGGGGCTCGGCCAGGGGGCGGCCCCGGCGCTGCCGCCCCGCCCCGCGGCGCCGCCCCCCGCCCGCCCCCGCGTCCCCCCGCCCTCCGCCGGGGCTGGAGCTCCGCGGGAGCCGGTGCTGGCGGCGGCGGCGGGGCCGGGGCGTGCGGCGGCCTGCGCGGCTCTCGGCCTTTTGTTCCGCCGGCGGGAAGCAGAGCGGGAGGCGGCGGCCGGCAGCGGGAGGACGAGCAGGAGCAGCAGCAGCAGGAGGAGGAGGAGGAGGAGGAGGAGGAGGAAGGCAGCGGCCATGCATCCCGCCGCGCCGGCCGGGGGCTGCCCGCGGGGGCGGCGCGGAGCCCCCCGCCCCCGGCCCGGCCGCTGAGCCGCGCACAAAAGGGGAGAGAGCGGCGGGGAGAGGGGAACGGGAGGGCGGTGTGGAGGTGTGTGTGTGTGTGCCCGCCCCATCCCCATCCCCGGTCCGCCCCGCATCGCCGCCGGTACCGGCCCCGCCGCCCCCCGCCCCGCCATGGCCGGGCCGCCCGGTGGCGCGGAGCCGCCGCAGCCCGACACCGGCCGCCGGGAAAGTTAGTGCGAGCGGGGCCGGCAGCAGCAGCAGCAGGAGGAGGAGGAGGAGGAAGAAGAAGAAGAAGCAGCAGCGGCAACAGCCGCCTCCAGCCGCCGCTGCTCCCCGTCCCCCCCGTCGGCTCCCGGAGGCAACTCAGGGGATTCCATCCCGCTCCGTCCCTTTGCCATTTTTGGATGCGTTTTATAGCCAATTTTTTTTTTTTTTTTCCCCTGGGGAGAAAGCAAAAAAAAAAAAAAGCGAAGACCCAGCAGCCTTCCTCCACCTCCGGAGCCCGCGGCAGCGCTCCCACCCGCTGGATTTTGGGGGTTCCGCCACTACCGGTGGCACCGGGCGAGGTGACGGCAGCGACAATGCCATCATGTTTTTGAGGCAGGAAACCTCCGAGTTTGCCCCGAATGAAGAACTTCCTGTGTTTAAAGTTGTACGAATATCCGCTGACAAGCCCGGTTCAAATGAAAACACGGGAGTCGGGGGGAGAGGCTAATTCGGACCAGCTGGACTCGCACGGCGCTCGGAGCTGGGCAGAAAACGCGCGGAGCCGCTCGCCCCTGCCAGCCGGGACAAGCAGTGCCTTTGTTAGTCAAGAAGGACGGACGGGATAATTTAAGAGCGCTTCAAACTCTTCCGCCGTTTCTGTCGCGAACCGCTTGGAATATTTTTACCGGAGCTGTTGGATTTTGGATGAGCCGCTGATGGATGGGGTTTTTTAGGGGGGCCGGGGGGGTGAGATGGGTTGTTTCACTGCTCGGGACTGCCGCTCGGGACTTGCCATCCCCGTAGCGTCACTTTGGGATTAGAGGCTGCCCCGGCGGCGGGTTTGGGACCTGCTGGCCGTGTGATGCTTCCTGCCGTGGCGGGCCAAAGGTTGCCGGGGTGGTTCTGTCATCCCTAAGGACGAGAGTATGGGCAAACCACTGAGCCGGCCAGACTGTTTACGGCAGAACCGCACTTGCCTGGGGAAGGGCGAGGATGAGGATGGCTACATAGAGGATTGCTACGTGCCCCAGAGATCGATATACGACACCATGAGAATTAACGAGCAGATCGATCAGGGATCGAAGCTCAACCAGCTCTCCAAGAGCACCCTGGGCAAGGGGGACGGCAGCACCATATCCAGCAACGGCACTCTGGGGGCTGCCAACGTCTTCGAGTCCAGGCCACCAGAACCCAAGAAGCTGGACGAGCGCGTCATCTTCGACCAGCTGAAGCTCAGCAGCGACGTCTCCAAGCCGGCGCCGGCTCCGCCAAAGCGGCGGCCGAACCCCGAGAAGAAGGAGAACGTCAACCGGCGCTCGTGGAAGTCCTTCATGCCCCCCAACTTCACCGAGTTCGCCGAAAGGATGGGGGCTTCTCTCAGCGAGGTGTCGGAGGCGGGCGCCTCCAACCCTTCCCTGCGGGACAAGCGGGATTCCAGCGCCATGCTGGCCGAGCAGCCGGGCCAGCCCGAGCACGGCGAGCCCATGTCCGAGTCGCTCACCTTGGAGCACGTCTCCAAGGCGTCTGGCGCGGCAGAGGCTCTGGGGGCCAAGCAGTTCAGCGTGGATGGCTATGGGGAGGAGCGCCCGGCCCTGCTGAGCGCCGGTGACAGCCGTGCCAGGGACCTGGCCAGGGCCCGCCGGCTGCCCAGTGCCACCTGGCCACGGGCCAGGAAGAATTTCATCAGGGGGAACTTCAACGATGGGCACCAGGAGACCCTGGAGGCCTCCGAGTCGGACTCTACGGTGGAGAACGTCAACCTCTCTCCATGCCTTAGCGAGGAGCTGCTGGATACGGGGCTGGATCTTCTCATCACCTCCAATCTCAGGGAGAAAACGGAGTCTGAGCTGAGATTTGAGGAGGACGAGCGCTGGGTGATGATGGAGGAGTGGGAGGAGGCGACGCTGTCAGAGAGAGGAAAGGCTGTTCTGGTGGTAGAGGAGAAGAGGAGCTGTTGCTTGGCAGATATTTCTGAAGAAAGGGAACAATCCACTGCTCTAGAGGACGGCTCTGCCCCCACCCCGGGGACCTCCCTGTCCTGTGTGTCCCCTGGGGATGGTGGCACCACGTGCTGCACGGAGGACGTGGCTGTGCAATGTGGGGTTGAGGACTTTGCTCCGGTTTTGGAGCGCCCAAGCAGCCCCACGGGCCCCGAGCTGTCCGACACGGACTCGGTGCAGATGTTCCTGGAGCTGGAGGAGCAGTGCCTGAATGAGGACGGGGGTGATGGAGCTGTCCCCAGCTGCCTGGAGATTCAAATGTCCCCAATGGACTCAGAGGGGCTGGACCCAGATCCGGCCAAACTGGCTGTGTTGGTGGTTGAAGGGGGTCAGCACAGGGTCCCCTTGGATATCAGCGCCTCAGACTCGGCCGTTGTGTCAGATCTGGAGGACTTTGATGTCACCTGCAGCTCCCAGGTGCTGAGCACGCTGGAGCCCTTGACAGAGCCCTTCTCAGAAAGGGACACCCTGGCTGTCACCCCCACAGACTCGGACGGAGGGGCCTCCCCCAGCCCCGTGGCCATGGCAGGGCTGGGGTCCCTCCTGGAGAGCCCCCCAGTGCTGGGGGAGGCTGATCCTGATGCACTCGTGGACACAGAGCTTGTGGCATCCCACCCAGGGGCACATGGACTGGGGGGAGAGGGGTACCCCAGTGCTCCAGAGGGGTGGGGTGAAGAGAACCAAGACTTGCTTCCTGAAGGGACCTGTCCTGGCCTGGTGTCCCCCTGCCAGCCCCCAGCCATGGAGGAGCTGGGGTCCCCCCCAGGGCACAGCCAGGCTGGCACTGAGGGCATGGATCCCTTCAGGACCCATCACCTCCTGCCTGGAAGGACTGAGGTCGCCAGCTGGGATGTCCCAGAACTGGTTTCTGAGGATGAAGCCACAGATTTGGGATCAGGGAGTGGAGCTGAGGGCTGGACTCGTCCAGCAGGGAGTGGGGATGTTTGCTGTGGTTCTCTGCTGCCTTTCCACGCTGGCTCTGCATCAGAGCCAGGCTCCCAGGCTCCGACAACATTCCCAGTGCCTGCTGAGGAGCTCCCATGGGAAATGGTGTCCCTGTCTCTGGAAGGGGCTGCCCATGCAGAGGGCATGGTCACACACGGGGGGACACCAGCAGCCGTCCTGCAGCCAGCAGATGTGGATTTGTTGTTTGTCCCCAGCTGGGAGGTGCCATGTCCTGCCAGCCCAGCTGCCCCTGAAGAGCTTGCTGCCACATTGTCCATTGCAGGCCCTGCCATCCCCTGGGATTTTGGGGAGCTCTCTGCTCCAGCCCACCCACTTTCAGCAGGAGATGTGGCTGCCCTGGAGCCCCAGGGAATGCCACCAGCCACAGGAGATCCTACCATGGATGCTGAGGAACCTCCAGGAGACACCACCACTGCCATGCCCTTGATGGTGGAGGAGCTTCTGGAAGCCCCACCACCCTTTGCTGACGTGCCTGTCGCCACCGTGCCACCACCACCAGCAGCTGAGCCACTCACCTCGGGTGCCAGGGGCCTCGCTGGTGCCCCCGTGCCATTGCTGGTGTCCTTGGGGGACGCAGATGACTTTGCCATCACGCTTGTGCCGCCCACGCTGGAGCACCTGCCCGCTGAAGCGGTGGCTTTGGAGCATGACCCCGTTTCCAGCTCACCTGCAGCAGGGGTGGCAGCTTGGCAGGGTCCCCCTGGTGCCTTGTCACCCCTCCCAGAAGGTCCCAGCAGGGTGCTGGGGACAGCAGCCAGGGCACAAACCCTCCCCAGGGCTGTGCTGAGGGGCTCCCCCCATCCCCGCAGCTATGGGGGTGCCCCTTCCCTGTGTCCCAGTGAGGAGCAGGGCACACCGGGCACAGAGGGACCCCTCGGTGCTGCTGCCATGGCAGAAGGGCCCCCAGCTCTCCCAGATGGATTCGTTCCAGATAACGAGGTATTTGTTGCTCAGGCTCAGGCTCCAGGCACAGAATTCGCTTTATTTTGCACTCCAGGGATGGGTGGGAGGTGGGAGCCCACTCAGTAACGCACGATCTGGGCTCCCAAGCAGCCTTCTCCCTCCTGAGATCGGCTTGGATTTGGCAGGCAAAAAATTCGGGATTTTTTTTTTGGGGGGGGGATGAATTGTGTGATTGTGTAAGTAAGGGAGGCAAAAGATTCTCGCTGCTCGATGACCTGAAATGTTGACTTGCACTTTTTTGGCTTATTAAAGTACATTGTGGTCACTCAGATGGAAATCACGGACTTTAGAAAAAAAACCTCCTCGCTGGCTCCTGGCAGGGAGTTCCCATCTTTGAAGCAGAAAATATATCAGGGAAGAGAAACCTGTAAAATGAATTAAGTGCAGGCAATTCCTGTCCCGTGCAGTCATTGCTGTCTGTAGTATTTTTTTCTGTGAGCATTGAGGTGCTGAGGCTCAGAAGGTGCTTGGGAAGGGGCTCAGGTTCCCTCTGGTGTTTGGGGATTTGTGTTTCTCGTGGCTCTTGCCTGGAGAGACCTCGGTGCTGGAGTTCCCACAGCCCAGCGCTGATTTCCTGCCATCTGGAACAGGAGAAATATCACTAAGGAGACATCAGAAGTTAGTCAGCACCAAAAATCCCGATTTGGTGGCAATTACTCATCCTTTGGGCTGCACCACCCCTTTGAGATACGCACGTGGAGGGGCTTGGAGAGGTGGTTTCACATGGGGGTCCACGTGAGCACAGGCTGGGACACCCAGAGGGGACCTGGGTGAGGGAAAAATCATTGAGTTCATGCCATAGTTGTTTCTGTTTTTTGAAATTCAGTGAGGGAGATCCTTATTTTAGGTTCAGCACCTCTGATTGTTGACCCCACAAACCTTCCCCTTGCTGGAGGGGCTCCCTGGAATTCCACAATCCAGCAGCAGAGGGGTTAAAGGGAGATGAGGGAAGCAGAAAGCAAAGGGGATGCTGTGTGAAGCCTTTCTGGGAGTGAGGAGGAGGAGGTGTGGTGGAGCAGATGTCCCTCTGCTCTCCCAAAATGTCTGTCCGAGGCAAGGCCACCTTGCTCCACAGCAAAGGGGAGTCATTAAATATTTGTTTCCAAGCTGAGTCACAGTGAGGTTAATGAGCTAAATCACTGGAATCTTTTATGAGCAAAGGAAAACAAGTGTGTTGGACACGCTCACCCTCGGGCTGTTGCTGGGATTATTTTTGTCAGGCTCCTCAGGGTGTTCTGGGCTCCCAGGCTGGCTGATACCTGTGCTGCAGGTAGCCCTGGTTGGATCACCCAGGCTTTTCCACAGGGCTCCCTCCCTGCCTGGCTCCTTTGGAGTTTGTTTTGCAGAACATGGAGAGCTCGGAGCAGCCTGGCATGCCAGCCTTATCAGCCTGATCCTTTTGTGGGTTTGGCTCTTGTACCCAGCAGCTCCATATATAAACAGTAACAGGAGAACAGCCCAGGAATTGGTGATTCCAAGTCCCCATTTATTTCTTATAACCGTGGCAGAATTCTCCATGAGCAAACAGCTCTGGACAGTGTCTGCCAGCTCACCCTTCGCTCCTGTCCTGGAGGGACCTCCCTGCCCTCCGGTTCCTGAGCTCTGCTGGGAAAAAGAAGCTTTTTTTCCCTTTGGAAACGAGGCAGGGAAAGTCAAAGCAGTGCCTCTTGCTCAGGCTGGGAGCTGTGCCTGTGTGTTTTGGGGGGATTTTGGTGTTTTTAGGGGGTTTTGCTTCGTGCTGCTCCGGTTGCCGGGCGCAGAGAGCCGTGTCCTGCACAAGCTGCAGCTCTGCTGGGGGAGATCTTCCATCCAAGTGGGAATTTCTCAGTGCAGGCAGTGCCCCTGCGTTCTTGGGCATGGGGAGCAGGTGGCTGCTTGCCATCCCCTCTGCTTCCCAATGAGAAAATGCTGTGACAGGGCCAAGGGCTGTGGGGTGACCCGTGCTCTGCATGGGCTCCTGGGCCAGGGGAGCAGAGCCAGCCAGCAATCTGCTCCCTATTTTTGGGGTGTTTGCTGTGGGGGAAAGGCAGGCTGGTCCCTTGGGACTGCTGGGGAAGGACTGCAGAGGGACAGTGCACGGGCAGCGCGTGGTTGCAGCAGATCCCCAGCTCTGATAAAGAGCATTTATCTCCTCCGGAGGAACAGGATTCTCCCTGCTGCCTCTCCTGACAATGGGGAGCTTCATTCGCTCTCCTCCCCCTTCCCTATCGAATCTTTTTTGGTTTAGAAAGCTTTTCCCCACAGGATTCCCAGGCAGGACCGTGCCAAATCCGTGGTAAACGACTCGCACATTAATTGCCTATTGCCTTTGTCTTTCGAAATGCAGCGAGCTCCTCTGCTGCCTGTAATTTCGTGGTTAACAAAACTCATATGATGTCAGGTCTCTGTTCTCAATAGCTTCACTGTGAGAATTGCTTGGGGTTTTTCCCCAGGAGCATTATTTCCCAATCTGATGGTGAGTCGGAGCCGATGCTCTCATTTCTTCCTCAGTTTTCTCTTTTTACCTCACTCCAGTGCTTTTCCCAGGAAAAATGGGATTTTCCAATTTAAAACCAGAGGTGGGTGTGGAAAGACCCTGAGTTGTGCTCCAAACCAGCAGATTCCTGTGACATCTGTGTCACTGGGTCAAGGCAAGGGAGGAGTTCAGACGAACTTGCACAATTCCAATAAAATCAGTGCAAGTGGCTACTGCACCTTCCCTAGAGAGGAAAGCCTGTTGTATCCATGGAAAGACTGAGTGGCTGGACGAGCAGCTCAGACCTTATAAATTCACCTTTTCTCTCCCACCTTTTCCACCCCACAGCAATTCCAGAAGGAGCAAGTGGATCCCCTCCAGCTGAAGCTACAACAAGTCAATGGAGTTGGTCAGGGACTCATCCAAAGCGCCGGGAAAAACTGTGATGTCCAAGGGCTGGAGCATGACATGGAAGAGATCAACACCCGCTGGAACACCCTCAACAAGAAGGTGGGAGCCTGGGGATGGGCTGTCCCTGGGTTTTTTGGGGTCTGGGGGAAGGAGGGGATCACAGGCAGGGAGCTGAGGCTGTGGTGCCAGTGCCTGACACTGCAGTGGGGTTGTTTTGATTTTGGGGTGCAGGTGGCCCAGCGAGTGGCCCAGCTGCAGGAGGCTCTGTTGCACTGCGGGAAGTTCCAGGATGCCCTGGAGCCACTGCTGAGCTGGCTGGCAGACACTGAGGAGCTCATCTCCAACCAGAAACCTCCCTCTGCCGAGTACAAGGTGGTGAAAGCCCAGATCCAAGAGCAGAAGGTGAGTGAGCAATGGGAGAGGAGCTCAGGACAACCAGACAATATTTTGGGGCTCCAGCTGGGATGTCCAGCTGGTGGATCTCAGTTCCTCACATCCCAGTGTAAAGAACAGTTTGCCCACACTCAATGATCTCCATCCCCTAAATCACCACGTCCCTGCGTTGTCCCGCTGCCTCTCGAAGTTGGTTTTGCTGGTTTGCCATGTTTTTCCAGCCCTGAGTTTTGCTTTGTGCTGATAATTCTGCTGTGTCAGGAGCGAGCTGGTGGCGGTGCAGGGCCTGGTTGGGGTGTTTGGACAAAGGGAACGTTACAGAGTGTGAGAGCAGCCCCAAGGTGTGCCGGTGTTTGCTGAGATAACAGCCCGGGGTCGGCGCCTGCCCTCGGAGCGGGAGGAGGGGAGGTCAAGTGTGGTCATGGGGAAATATTTCAGAAATGAATTCTCACCCAGGCTCGGTCTGACGTGTGGAGGTTGGAAGAGGAAATGGGCTTCAAGTGGAGGTTAAAAGCTTGATAAGTTGGAGGGGGTTGGTGGGAAAGAGTCGGAAAACTCTTCTGGCACAGAAGTGGTTTGGATCTTGGGTATTGTAAGGGAGGGAAGGGGAAATAAAAGGGGAAAGTGAAAAGGGAAAGGAGAATGGAATGGAATAGGATAGGATGGAAATGGAATGGAATGGAATAGGATTGGAATGGAATGGAATGGAATGGAATGGAATGGAATGGAATGGAATGGAATAGGATAGGATGGGAATGGAATGGGATAGGATAGGATAGGAATGGATAGGAATGGAATAGGATAGGATGGGAATGGAATAGAATAGAATAGAATAGAATAGAATAGAATAGAATAGAATAGAATAGATGAAAGTTCAGTTGGACGGGACCTACAATGATCACCCTGTCCAGCTGCCTGACCACTTCAGGGCTGCCCAAATCAAAGCATGTGATTATTATAATGTAATATAACAATACAATATAACTCTATAATTTTTTGAGCTGGTTTTGAAGGCAGAGCCTTGCCCCTGGGCTGGGCCTGCTCTCAGCCCAGAACTGGCAGCGCTTCTGAGCCACAATTAGAGACGTGACCCCTCCAAGGGCTGGATCTGCTTCTGCTGCCCCAATCTGGTAACT
Organism: Ammodramus savannarum pratensis; assembly: GCA_020466415.1. NCBI lineage: Eukaryota > Metazoa > Chordata > Aves > Passeriformes > Passerellidae > Ammodramus > Ammodramus savannarum. Next base: position 13,159,317 of record JAHXMQ010012343.1, on the reverse strand, counting down.
TCCCCCTTCCTTTGCCTCCCCCCAAGCTGCTCCAGCGCCTCCTGGACGATCGCAAGGCCACGGTGGAGATGATCCAGGCGGAGGGCGACCGCATTGCGCAGTCGGCCGAGCCCGCGGACCGCGACAAGATCGTGGGGCAGCTGGAGAGCCTGGCACGGCGCTGGGCAGGGCTGCTGGGCAGGGCAGCTGCCAGGTGAGGGGCGCTGGGAGCAGCTCATCCCATGGGTCACAGTGCCCTGGGGCGTGGGGACAGCGCTCGGGGAGCTGGCGGAGATTTGGGTGCAGATACATCCTGGAAACAGCTGGAAAACACCAGGAATCAAAGGCTGGCTGGGAGTGGGCTGATAGCAGTGGTTTACAATGGCAGGGAAGAGCTGAGATTAAATAATTTCCCTGCAGGGGAGTGATGTTATTTTTATTCCTGTGAGCTTTAACGTTCAGCAACATCCTGTTGACACCTTTATGCTGCCAGAATTTTGTTTATGAGTTACTTATTTCTACCTAAGCTGATGTTTGAGGTTATGAAGTCATTTCTGAGGCCAGATTGGATCTTTCTCCATGTTTTTAATCATTGCCAGCAAGCTGGGCTGTCCATCCAGGACTGTCCATCTAGGATTGTCTAACCAGAAATTTTTGGTCTTTTGAAAGACCAAAAACCTGGCCACAAGCTGAGGGATCTCCAAGACAGTGATAGGGATGGAACAAATGGAACTAAATGATCTTCAAGGTCCTTTCCATCTCAAACTGATTCATGAAAAGCTGCACAATGGGGAAGCCCTTCTGCTGCCTTCTCAGGGCATTAATCTAAAGGCACAGCTGGAGGAAAAGCTTATTTTGCAGTTCCTCCACATTGATTTTTATCTTTGCCATTGTAGCTTGCCTGACAATGGTGTCTCACCTTGCTCTGAGCAGAGCTGCCTCCTCCAAATACCTGAAGCTGCTCCCCATGCCTGGCTCCAACTGGGAGCTGCTCCTTAGCGTTTTCACTGACTCAGAGAATCACAGACTGGTTTTGGTTGGAGGGGACCTGAAAAACCATTTTGTTCCACCCCCCTGCTGCGAGCAGGGACACCTTCCCCCAGACCAGGTCGCTCCAACCTGTCCTTGGACAATTATTCCCTTCTGATCTTATGATTGCTTTTTATAGGCAGAAGCAGCTGGAGGATATCTTGGTGCTGGCAAAGCAGTTCCACGAAACCACAGAGCCTGTGTCTGACTGGCTGTCGGTGACAGAGAAGAAATTGGCCAACTCTGAGCCCATTGGCACCCAGACTGCCAAAATCCAGCAGCAGATCAGCCGCCACAAGGTAGGACCTGTGCAGGAGCAGGATGGAGGTGGTTGGAGCCAGGTCCCGCTCCAGTGGTGTTGTTTCCACCACAACCAGAGAGGTTTTTGGCACAAACAAGGACTGGAGGAGTTACCCAGAGAAAGCTGCAAGCCCTGACCCACCAGGGTAAACATTAAACCGGTGTCCTTGCACCTCCCAGCAGATTTGGATAGGAAAAAAACCATCCCCATTCATGTGTTTCTTTTTAATTTCTCCTCAGTTTACCCATCAGGGGTGGCTTTTACATCTCCTCCACTTTTCAGTTACGTTCATTGTTGCGTTCCCCCTTTTCAGTTGCGTTTATTTCATTTTCCTCATTCTCCACTCATTTTTTTCCCCCCCCTTTCTGTTGTCCATTCTCCCCACCACCATCCAGGCTCTCGAGGAGGACATAGAGAGCCACTCCACCGACATGTCGCGGGCGCTGGGGGTCGGGCAGTCCCTGTCCTGCCTGAGCTGTGCTGCAGAGCAGAGGCTGCTGGCAGAGAGGTTAGAGGCTCTGCAGAGCCGCTACGGCGAGGTCCGCGAGCGGTGCGGCCGCAAGGCTGCCCTGCTGGACCAGGCTCTGGCCAACGCCAGGATTTTTGGGGAGGAGGAGGTGGAAGTGCTCAACTGGCTGGCTGAGGTGGAGGACAAGCTGGGCTCAGTGTCCGTAAAGGATTTCAAACGGGACGTCCTGCAGAAGCAGCATGCCGACCAGCTGGTATTTCCCCTTTATTTTTGTTTAATTTTTTTTTGTTTGTTTCTTCCATGTTTGTTTTGTTGCATTTTAGCTGGTTTTGTTTATGTTTCTGGGGGCCTGATTTTAATTTTGCCAAGCTGCTGGGTCTGTCTGAGGTTTGGAGAGGAGTGTAAAGAGATTTCATGTGTTATGAACAACAATTGTGGCCTTCCCCCCCCTTCCCCCATAAAAAATTGGGTTTCTTAAATGGCGAGGGAACTTCAAATGGTTCGTTTAATTTGTGAGCAGTGTCTGAGGCAGCTTGGCCACCCTGTGCCTTCAGAAAGCTGGATGCTGTTTCCAAAACTGAGAGCTGGGAAAGTCTGCTGGGTTTTTGGAGCTGAGGAAGCCTCTGCATCCGCTCCCTGGGGCTGTGCAGGCTCTTTGCAAGAGAGTGTTTCTGTCTAATGCAAGGACAAGTCCTTTGGTGACACAGATCCAATGGGTTGGGTTTGCTCTGAGATTTGGTCCTTTGAGTCCCAAAAATCCCAGTAATTCCCATAGCAGGATAGCTGGACAGTTTTCAGATGGGTTGTCCAGCCTGCCTGTGCTCAGTAGGGAAGTTCATGTTCCCCACAGCATCTCAGGCTGGCAGGACACAGGGAGCTGCCTGCAGCAGGGTAACCCAAATTTGCCTTTTCCTTCAGGCTCTGAATGAGGAGATTGTGAACAGGAAGAAGAACGTGGACCAAGCCATTAGAAATGGACAAGCTCTCCTGAAGCAAACCACAGGTAACACAGAGGAGATTTGGGAAATGTGGGGGGTCTGGGAATCCATCCTCCACATGCCTTTCCTTGGGAAGTCCATGCTCTGTTGGGTGGAGGCTTTTCTCCCTCAGGTCTTCATTTCCTTTTGGAAACTCCCAGAGTGGCTGGTTTGCATCCAGATGCTGAGCCACAAACACTCCAGCTTAGGATTTGCTTGGTCCCAAAATCCCGAACTCCCAGCTTGGGGAGCGGGTGATTCCCAGTGCTGCTGTGGGGATGCTCAGTGCTGAGGGAGGCTTTTCTCACTGCAGCCAGCTGCTAAATCACATGGAAAAGAGGTTAAAAATACCCCCAGCCCTCTCCTAATGCTGCTTTCCCAGACTGAGCAGTTGTGGCTGTTGCCACGTGGGTGTGAGTTTATGTTTGTGAGTGGGAAGAGAGGTCGGGGCGCTGCGTTTCCTTCAGATGTGGTCTGCTCAGAGCAGATGTACAGCCCTGTGTCCTTGTGGGAGCTGTGGAGCAGGAAGAGTGATTACAAAGGATTTGGCAGGCAGCTCTGT
>JAHXMQ010012343.1:13127734-13141346 GCA_020466415.1 Ammodramus savannarum pratensis | reverse complement strand
ATTCAGGGAGGTGGGAAGAAGCCTCCTGCAGCTCTCAAAGGCAGGCTTTGTTGGTCCAGCCAAACCCTCCTCCGAGCTGACTCCATCCTCAGCTTTTGGCCGGGGATGAGATAAAACAAGGGCCCAGGATAAATCTGCAGCTGCTGCCACCAGAACCTCATCCCCATGCAGCCAGCCCTGTCCCCAGGAAGCCGAGGGTGACGCAGCTGCTCGTGTGCTGAGGGAGGGCTCCTCTTTCAGGCACCATTCTTGTTTGCAGAGAAAGCCTTGCCTTTCAGTGCAGCCCCCTCCCCTTGGCACAGCCGTGGTGTTTCTGGGCTGGGGTGATGAGGTTCCTGCTGCAGGGACACAAAGGCTGCCTCTGTCTGCAGATCACAGCTCTCACCCCTCCGTGTTGTGTTTTTTATTCCTCTCTTTTTCCCTCCCTTCCCCGCTGCCACAGGCGAAGCTGGAGGAGGCATTGGCCCTGGCCACGGACTTCCAGAACTCCCTGCAGGATTTCATCAACTGGCTGACCCTGGCTGAGCAGAGCCTGAACATTGCACCACCGCCCAGCCTCATCCTGGCCGCGGTGCTGGCCCAGATCGACGAGCACAAGGTACCCCAAGAGCTCCATCCCTGGGATGGAGGGATCCAGGGAGGCTCCTCACCTCTCCCGTGGCTCCTGGGGGTCACCCCCATCCCCTCTGACACGTGGGAGGTCACCCCCATCCCCTCTGACACGTGGGACACCCTCTGCTGTTGGCAGGTGTTCGCCAACGAGGTGAACGCGCACCGCGACCGCATCATCGAGCTGGACCAGACGGGCAACCAGCTCAAGTTCCTCAGCCAGAAGCAGGACGTGGTGCTGATCAAGAACCTGCTGGTCAGCGTCCAGTCCCGCTGGGAGAAGGTGGTGCAGCGCTCGGTGGAGAGGGGACGGGCTCTTGATGATGCCAGGAAGAGAGCCAAGCAGGTGAGGGGCATGGGAAAGGTGTGCCAGACCCCAAGGAAGGGCCAGCAGGGCCACAAAGGGACTGGGGACACCACCAGTGGGATGTTTCAGGCTTGCTTGCGTTGCCTTGCAGTTCCACGAAGCCTGGAAGAAGCTGATTGATTGGCTGGAGGATGCAGAGAATCACCTGGACTCAGAGCTGGAGATCTCCAATGATCCTGACAAAATCAAGCTGCAGCTCTCCAAACACAAGGTGAGCCAGGCTGGTGCTGGATGGGGTGGAATGCTTTTCTCCTGACCATGCCTCCCATTCCCATGGAAATCTGGGAATCCTCACAGCATTTCCAGGCTTTCTGAAGCAGTTTTGTTTCCTCTCTCCATTTCCCAGGAGTTCCAGAAGACCCTGGGTGGGAAGCAGCCTGTGTATGACACCACCATCAGGACAGGCAGAGCCCTCAAAGAAAAAGCCTTGCTTCCAGATGACACTCAAAAACTGGACAATTTGCTGGGAGAAGTCAGGGATAAGTGGGACACAGTGTGTGGGAAATCCGTGGAAAGGTGAGCCCAGCCCCAAGCTGCACCAGGGAGGGTGTGGGGTCACTGGGGTGTGACAAAAGAAGGTGAGTTTGCTCATGGATGTTCATTGGGGTGTTTGTTTTCCAGGCAGCACAAGCTGGAGGAGGCCCTTCTGTTCTCTGGGCAGTTCATGGATGCTCTGCAGGCTCTGGTGGACTGGCTCTACAAGGTGGAACCCCAGTTAGCTGAGGACCAGCCTGTCCACGGGGACCTGGATCTGGTCATGAACCTGATGGATGCTCACAAGGTGAGAGCAGCTTTCCCCCTGAGTCTTGACTGGGGCAAAAAGATGCCCCAAAAAATGCCCAAACTAAAACAAACTTGGGTGTTGGAAATGGATGACTCCCCAAAGCTCTGGCTTTCATTTAGGCAGTGATTATAGAAATGTCTGCAACCAAAACTGAAAATGGATGCTCACGTGGTGAGAGCACCTTTCCCCAGCTCTTCTCCAAGTCCTGAGTGGGGCAAAAAGATGCCCCAAAAGATGCCCAAAGTGGATGTTGGAAGTGGATGACTCCGGAGAGCTCTGGCTTTCATTTAGGCTGTGATTATAGAAATGTCTTCAACAAAAACTGAAAAATAATGAGAATTGATTCATCCTCCCCAAAAGCCAGAGAGCAGGCACCGCGTTGATGCTTTGCTGCTTGTCCTGCTTTCCTGCAGCGGATAAAAAAGGGAAAAAAGAGCAAAAAACCAGGGAGAACTTCCACATTACTGAAAAGGTGATAACAGAGGAGCTTCCTGACGTTGCTCAGCCTCTGCTGTGTCCGTGCAGGTGTTCCAGAAGGAGCTGGGGAAGCGCACGGGGACGGTGCAGGTGCTGAAGCGCTCGGGCCGCGAGCTCATCGACAACAGCCGGGACGACACCACCTGGGTGAAGGTGCAGCTGCAGGAGCTCAGCAACCGCTGGGACACGGTGTGCAAGCTGTCTGTGTCCAAACAGACCCGCCTGGAGCAGGCCCTCAAGCAGGTGAGGAGAAAATCCATGGCTGGAAACTCTTGGGGTGCTTCACTGGGCTCCAGGGAAGAGGTTTTGCCTTCTCCAGGTAGGACACGGCAGCCCTGCAGTGGTTCCTGTGAAGCAGTGAGGTGGTATCAGGCTGTTGCTGGTTGTATTTCCCAAAAAATGAGCAGATAAAGGCTGGTTTGGAAAGGGAGGATGGAAAGATCTCACTGATGTGCACAGCAGTGACCAGACAGGCCTCCAGTGGAAGAGGATTTGCTCTCTCCAGGCAGCACACAGTGGTTCCTGTGAAGCCCTGCAGTGGTTCCTGTGAAGCAGTGGGGTGGTATCAGGCTGTTGCTGGTTGTTTTTTCTAAAAGATGAGCAGATAAAAGCTGGTTTGAAAAGGGGAGGATGGAAAGATCTCACTGATGTGCACAGCAGTGACCAGACAGGACTGATGTTTGCCGGTGTCCAGAGAGACTTGACTGGAGCTTATAAAAATTTTAAAAAAAACAACCAAAAAGGTCAAAGGCTCTTAAGCAGCTTTTACTTCAAGTAGGCAATTTACAGAATAAACTACCCAGGTGCCAAATTGCTCAGGATACAGCACTTGTGCTGTTTTTAAAAACATTTCCTTCTTAAGAGCAGCTGATGCTGAGAGGAAGGAGGCGCCAGATTACCCGGCAGCCCCAAACAGGGCTTTTTCCCCCTTTTTTAGTATTTTTAAAGCCCTTTTCAGCCCTACAGCTGCCAGGGGGCTGAGCAAGGCCTGTGCTGTTGTTGCTGCAGGCTGAGGAGTTCAGGACAGCCGTGCACATGCTGCTGGAGTGGCTCTCAGAGGCAGAGCAGTCCCTGCGCTTTCGGGGAGCGCTGCCTGATGACGCCGAGGCCCTGCAAGCCCTCATTGATGCCCACAAGGTAAGGGGCAGCTCCAAAACACCACCCAGGGCAAGTTTAGAGGGGGGGGAATATCAGTAAATAATTCCTTTGTGGCTTGCAGGAGTTCATGAAGAAAGTGGAGGAGAAGAGGGTGGACGTGAACGCGGCGGTGGGGATGGGCGAGGTCATCCTGGGCGCCTGCCACCCCGACTGCATCACCACCATCAAGCACTGGATCACCATCATCCGGGCCAGGTTTGAGGAGGTGAGTCCTGCAGGGGTAATTCCAGGCTGGTGGTGGTTCCAGAGATGGCCACAGAGTGGTGGGTCCTGCTCCAGGTTTCCCACGCTGAGCGGTCACCCCGTGTTTCCAACAGGTTCTGACATGGGCAAAGCAGCACCAGCAGAGGCTGGAGTCAGCACTTTCCGAGCTGGTGGCCAATGCAGAGCTTCTGGAGGAGCTCCTGGCTTGGATCCAGTGGGCTGAGACCACCTTGATCCAGCGGGACCAGGACCCCATCCCCCAGAATATTGATCAGGTCAAGGCGCTCATCTCCGAGCACCAGGTGAGCCCCGAGCTGAGCTTGGGACAGGGGCAGGGGAGGGAGGCTTCTCCTGGCTCCCTGGGTGCAGGAGGCACTGCCTTCTCCTGGAATTCCCAATTAAAGCAGCGTGGGACCCAACTGGAACAAAACCAGCCCAGGGATGATCTCCAGCCCTGGCAAACCCAAGCAGCAGCTCAGCCACAATCCCCAATCGCTGCTGCATGATGCTCACCTCCTTCTACAGGCCTGGCACGTCCCAGTGAGGGCTGGAAAGCAAAAAAAGGCTGAAATTACAAAGGGTTTTTTTCATCCTTTCTGTGTTTTGACAGTCCTTTATGGAGGAGATGACACGGAAGCAGCCAGACGTGGACCGGGTGACAAAAACCTACAAAAGAAAAGCGACTGAGCCTCCCCACGGGCCCTTCATCGACAAATCCCGCAGCAACAGTGAGTCTGCTCTGGGTGCTGGGATGGCAGGAAATGAAATTCCTAGGAAGATAATTAGCTCTGATTATCAATTAACGAGGCATCCTGCGCTAACAGCCACCAGGAAGGCGCTGAGCCTCGTCAGGAGGGGAGAATCCAGGTGACATCTCCCAAACCTGGGTGTGCTGTTCCTGGGGTGCTCCAACACTGCTTCCCTCTCTCTGGGATGAAATTTTGGGGTCTTTTATTGTGGTTTCTTGATGCCAGAGTCCAGTGTGGGTTCCTCAGTGCTGGGGTGTGGGTGTAGAGCTGTCTGTCACCCTGTCCTCCTACCTGGGGACAGCAGCCAGCAAGGCTGTGGGAGGTTTTCCCCTTCCAAAAAAAACCAAAGCACATTTCACTGCTGCTCTTCAGACTCCATGAACAGCACCTCCAACGACTCCTCTCCCTTTTTATTTCCAGGGAAATGCCTGGGGCAGGCTGCTCCCCCCAGCATGCCCATCATCTCCCAGTCAGAAACCAAGAACCCCAGGATAAACCAGCTCTCAGCACGCTGGCAGCAGGTCTGGCTGCTGGCCCTGGAGAGGCAGAGGAAGCTCAACGATGCCCTGGACAGGCTGGAGGAGGTAACAGCCCCTGGCTGCTCTGGGAGCTGCCAGTTCATGCCCAGAGAGGTGCAAGAAGCATTTTAAAAATCAGTGTTGCCTCAGCTCTTACAGGCAGTTCTGCTGCCTTTTCAGAAATCAAATATTCCTAAAATATTAAGGCTAAAAAACCCTTTGGTCATTAAGTAATTAACTGCACATTAACCAGCTTTATGCCCCTGTATTTGGTATCTGTAGAGTTAATGACAGCCAGGCCCTGCTTTCCTCCTAATAATTAGTTTAACAATTACTGTCTCTATTTTATCCAACCATCTAATGCCATTTTTGTTTTTATTTATGCTTAACAAAGCAGCTATGCCCAGAAGTGAGTGGTTTTTTTTGTTTTCTGTTGCTTTTGCTGTAGGTCAGTTCAGTTCCTTCGTATCCATGTTTTTTCTTTGTTGCTTTTCACCCCAAGAATGTTTAAAGAGAGAGGGGAAAAAAAACCTAAAAAAAACCTTTAAAATTGTTGTGTTACCTTGGTGTGAGCTGCTTGAGCTAGTGGGTGTTCTTTTGGGGTGGGGAGATAAGAGTGTTTAAATTGTAGGGTGTTAGGCTGGGACTTGAGCAAGAAATCCTTTCTTGGCTGCTCAGAGGGAAAGGGAGAGGGGAGATTGTGCCCAGATTGATGCTGGCAGTGGGAATTCCTCCCTGGCAGGTCCCTGGGGTGAGGAAGGGCTGTGTGTGTGTGTCTGTGTGTGCCTGTAGCTGACCCTCCCTACCTGTGTGTCCCCACAGCAGCGTGGGCAGCGCTGCATCCCCAGCCCCTGGGATGCACAATCCACCTGCTGGCTGTTGGCTCCGCTGTGTGTCCTGTGCTTTGGGCAAAGCCCTCGCTGGGAATTGTCTGGAAAAATCCAGATTAACCTTCCCATGAGGGTGGGAAGGGAGAGGTGGCACTGTGAGCTCACCAAAGGGCGTTTTGGGGTGGGTCTGAGCGCTGCTCCTTTGGGATTTCCACCACTGACTCTCCCTGGGTTTCCCTTCCAGTTGAAGGAGTTTGCCAACTTCGATTTTGATGTGTGGAGGAAGAAGTACATGCGCTGGATGAACCACAAGAAGTCGCGGGTGATGGATTTCTTCCGGCGCATCGACAAGGACCAGGACGGCAAAATCACGCGGCAGGAATTCATCGACGGCATCCTGGCTTCCAGTGAGTCCCTGTGGAGCAACCCTGCTGCTCCTGCATGCCTCTCTCTGATTGAGGAGCTCATCTTTTCCTTGTCTCCTTGCAGAATTCCCCACCACCAAGCTGGAGATGACGGCGGTGGCCGATATCTTTGACCGCGATGGTGACGGCTACATCGACTACTACGAGTTTGTGGCTGCCCTCCATCCCAACAAGGACGCCTACAGACCCACCACTGATGCTGACAAGATCGAGGATGAGGTGAGGCAGCAAAAAAAGGGGGTGCTCAGCAGGGTTTGAGGCGGTTCAGGCTGTGGGGAAGAGAAGAATTCGATTAAAAGAAGATTTTGGTGGCGCTGAGCTGAATTAATTGGTTGGAACTGAGATGTTCTAGAAGGAAAGGCTGCTTGGGGTTGCTTTATCAGAGCAGTGATTTGCACTGGGGGAGACCCCCAAAATGCTGGTTTCTCATCTCTTGTGTTGCTGGTGGCAGGTCACCAGGCAAGTGGCCCAGTGCAAGTGTGCCAAGAGATTCCAAGTGGAGCAGATCGGCGAGAACAAATACCGGGTAAGGCAGAGAAGAGGATGCAAACCCCCCCAAATCCTCCTTCCCCTTCCCACTGAGGGAGGGGGCATCACCCAGCTTGGCACAGGGTGGGGGACACGGGGTGAGGCACAGACCTCGTCCCCTGGCACTGGTGGAGTGGCTGGGACGTGTTTTCCCAGCTCCATCCTCGGCCCCAGGGCGTTCCCTGAGCTGGGAGAACATAAAAGTGTCCCTGTTCTGGGGCAGGCAGCCCAGGGGCCCTGTGAAATGCTGCATTCACTGGGCTGGAGCCGCCCTTGGAGTTTCCCTCCTGGATGAGTGTACCTTGTGCCTGTGTTTTTCTTAGCTGGCTCCCCAAGAAGGGAGAAGGATTTCCTGACAGAATCTCTTTGTAACCGGCTGCTGGTTGTGTTTCAAGCCCTTCACCGAGGTGAAGTGGAGGCAGAATTCCCATTTCCCTGCCCCAGCTGGGTTTGGGGTTGATGTTCCAGCTGGGAGAAGCTGATCCCCCTCCACCAGCACCAGCCTCAAGTTCCCAAATAGCTCCCGAGTTTCTCCTTCCCCCCAAATAGCCCAAATTCCCCCAAATTTCTAACTCCTGCAGTTAACAGATTTCATGATTGTTGCACTGTTAATCCCATAAATGTTTTTTCTTGTTTTTCTTTCTCCCCTCCTCTTCCTCTGGACTTTCCTCCCCTCTCCCCCTTCCCTCTCTCCCTCCATAGTTCTTCCTCGGCAATCAGGTACAGTTTTACCTCGTGGTGCTGTCTCTCACCTCTGGGATTATTTTATAACCCTCTGTGTGTTGTGGTGCTGCTCTCTGTCCTGTGGTGCTGTGGGAGGATGTGATCTGGGAGCTCTGCTCAGCAGAGCCTGGTACAGAGGAGTGCCACCCCTAAAAAAACACAAAATTTGGGCAGAAAAAAGGGAAAAATTTGATGGAAAAAGCAGGATTTGGTAAAAGTGCAGAGATTTTTCTCTCTGGATTTATTTGGGATGTTCATGGTGGTGAATTATGGTCGCTGGATGTGTTCTGCTGAGGGGCACAGCCTGCACCAGGCTCAGGGTGGGTTTGGGCTGCAATCACCATGGAATGAGAGCGCTGAGCAATCCTGTAGGACAACTAAACCCTCATCCTGCTACTCCCACTGAGTAACTCCTCACTGGGGCAAGGCTCCCCTCCCAGAACCTGCATGTATCCTGAGAGTGTTGTGACCTGAGGTGAGCCCAGCCTCCTTCAGAACAGGGCTGTGTCCCCTGTGTCCCTCTGATGTCCCCACTGCCCCTGCCCAGGTTAAAATAAACTTCTTTTTCACCTGCAGTGATGGTGCCCACCCAAAAAGATGCCCCAAAAATGCCCAGAATGAAACAAACTTGGATGTTGGAAGTGGATGACTCCTGAGAGCTCTGGCTTTTGTTTAGGCAGTGATTATAGAAATGTCTTCAACAAAAACTGAAAAATAATGAGAATTGATTCATCCCTGGGGTTGGCTCTTGAAGGACACCTCATGTGGAGGTTTCCCTGCTCCCTTTCCTGCCTGTGAGCACAGTGGCAGCTCTTTAACTGGGACAAGGACACCTTGGTAGGACCCTCGAGCAGGGAGATCCACCAATGGTGCAGTCCCATGTCCCTGTGGGTCTGAGATGTCACCTCCTGCCCTGACCCATCCCAGACACTTTGCATTCTCCTTTTTTCACTGAATCTCTTATTTTTAGCGTCTCCACCCACAGAAAATGTTCCTGTTTGGGGTTTTTTTCCCCTTTTTAAATCATTCTGGAGAGGGTCTTGCCTCCAAAACCTGGTTCTCCTGTCTTCTCATCCCAGCAGGTGCTCTGCAGACCTGGATGCAGAGCTGCCACATCCCAGCCAGGCTCTCCATGTCCCTCCCAGGTCTGGCAGACACCCAGGAGCCTGGGCTTGGGTGCCCAGGAGATTTAGGGGAGCTTTACAAGCACATGCTTTTGATCTGGGGTGCACTTTTGTGATACCACAGGCATTTCAAACCACTAATGAACATCGCAATCACTAATCAGCATTGCTGGGGACTCCTGCCTGGATTCCCATCACTCTGCACTCATCCAAACATCCTCACTGGGCAATTGCTGGGGCTTTGTGGCTGGTGGGGTCAAGTCTGAGGCTCAGGGGAATCCCTGGGTTTCAGACTTGCTTGGTGGTGATCAGAGGTGCCTGGCTGGGCTTGTCCTGCTGAATCAGCCGGCTCCTTCCCACGTGGGCTGCACCAGGAGGGTCAGGGCATTGCCAGCCTCTATTTCCTTCACAAAATAAGAGGGAAAAACTAGAATTCTGGTTGTGAAAACCCATCCAACCCCAAATTCTAAAATCTCCTTGAACAGCTTTCAAATTAAAGCATTTGGGTTGGTTGCATCATCTTCAAACCAGGCAGGAAAACTCCTCATCAGCTGGGGATTGCCTCTCACTTATTCCAGAAGAACCTGTCTGGAGAAGCCTTCAAAGTGTGGAATAGGTGGCTGAGAGCCTCTGGTGCAGCCTGGGGAGGGAAGGAGCCGTGTTCCCGTGGTTGTTCCCCTTTCCCTGACCCTTTCCTTGCCCCACAGTTTGGAGACTCCCAGCAGCTGCGGCTGGTCCGGATCCTGAGGAGCACGGTCATGGTCCGTGTGGGAGGAGGATGGATGGCCCTGGACGAGTTCCTAGTGAAGAATGACCCGTGCAGAGGTAAGGCTGGGTGCAACCTGAGTCTTCCCACCCACGGAGGGGAGTTTGGATGCTGTGGCTGGGTCACCAGCGTGATGGGTCATTGTCCAGATGGGCAGGAGCTGGAGAAAACAAATCCAAAGCAAACCAAGAAATCGGAATCACCAGATTTGGTGATGCTGCAGCTAACCTGGCAATGTTTATCCATTGTCCAGATGGGCAGGAGCTGGAGAAAACAGATTCAAAGCACACCAAGAAATTGGAATCACCAGATTTGGTGATGCTGCAGCAAAACTGGCAGTGTTTATCCAGTGAAAGAGGGAAGGGTTGTGTTGTCCTTGGTTTTAAAGCCTCAGCAAGTGGAGCTGGGGTCACCTTCTCCCCAAAACCTTGAGGTGTGGCAGCGATCAGAACCCCTGGGCTGTACCAGAGCCATGCCCAGGGGGCAGAGCAGGATTACCCAGGGGCTGGCCAGGACTGGAGCGTGTTTTGGAGAGTGCTCCCCGTTTCCCTGGGGTCTCTGGGGTGTTAATTGCTTCGGCTGTGTCTTGTTCAAGCTGCCGCATTCCGCGCCCCGGCTGCCCGACGGCTCTTGCTGAAAGCAGCATGATTGATTTACCACCAGCCAGGCTTTTCCTGCTCCTCCTGCTCCTTCACGCTTTGCAGCAGATGTTTTGCAGCGCTGGCATCGAGGTTGTTCCCATCCCTTGCTTATCTCAGCGTGGTGCTTCCCTCCTGATGTTGCTTTCTTGGCTTTCTGGCCCCGGAATTCCTCCGTAAGGCTTGGTGCATGCCCTCGCTCTCTGCTTGAACACCCCTGAGCATGAGGCACCCAGACCTGCTTCCAACACGTCAGATGAAGCCCACAGACCTTCTCCCTGCTTGGTTGCTGCCCCTTGCTTGTCAAAAGGAGACCCTCCAGCTCTTTGAGGCGTTTGGATGAAAGGTTTTTGAAAAGTCGGTTGGTTGGAAACGTTGGGAAGGTGGTTTTCTCCTCCCTTCCCAAAAAATTCATGGAGAGCTGTTGGAGAGTAGAATCTCTCTCAGTTTCTCAAGAATCCAATGGCTGGTTGGAAAAGTTGGGAAGGTGTTTTTTTCTCCTTCCTCCCCAAAAAATGAGTAGAGAGCTGTGAGAGAGCAGAATCTCTCTCAGATTCTCAAGAATCCAATGGCTGGTTGGAAAAGTTGGGAAGGTGGTGTTATCTCCTCTCTCCCCAAAAAATTCATGGAGAGCTGTTGGAGAGCTGAATCTCTCTCAGATTCTCAAGGATCCAATGGCTGGTTGGAAAAGTTGGGAAGGTGTTTTTTGATCCTCCCTCCCCCAAAAATTCATGGAGAGCTGTTGGAGAGCAGAATCTCTCTCAGATTCTCAAGAATCTCAACCCTCCAAAGCCGCTTTTGCTATTTTTAAGCCACGTTAAAGATCACACTGCCGTGACATGGTGAGTTTAAAGGCCATCAGGATGCTTTTCCACAAGAGAGGAACTGAGCATCCCGTGTGAATTCCTGACCTTGGGGCAGCTTTTAATCAGCCAGTTTCTCAAAGAGCTGATCCATGGTTGTAAGGCAGAGCAGGAGAACCTTGCTGCTCTCAGAGCTGGGCTTGGGGAGATGCCCAAAGAAGCTGCTCCCAGCCCTGGAGCCTCCTGAGCCCTGCTGAGGACGGTGGATCCCTCCAAAGCTGAGTTCTCCTTCCTCTCTCCCCTGCAGCACGAGGAAGGACCAACCTGGAGCTGCGGGAGAAGTTCATCCTGCCCGAGGGAGCCTCGCAGGGGATGACCCCGTTCCGCTCGCGCGGCCGCCGCTCCAAACCCTCCTCCAGAGCCGCCTCCCCGACCAGGTCCAGCTCCAGCGCCAGCCAGAGCAACCACAGCTGCGCCTCCATGCCCTCCTCTCCTGCCACCCCAGCCAGCGGAGCCAAGGTGGGCACAGGGGGGAGCTTTCCCTTCCCTTTAGGCACTCCAAAACCCAGATGAGGAGCTGCAGGTGTAGGGAGGAGGAAGGTTTGGGGGTTTGAGGAGGGGTCTAGAAGGTGCTCATGTGGGATGGGGTGGGATGCTGCAGGATGGATTTCCAGGTTTCCAGCACTCACCGTGCAGCTGAAGGCTCCTGGTGCCCAAGGCAGGGCTGTGGTGTCAGGAGGAAACCATCACCCCTCACCTCTCCTTCCCCACCATGTCATTATTTCATCGCCTTTTGGGTTTTTTCCCTTTATTTTAATTTACGCAATTCCCGTTTGTTTCTCGCTCCATTTTAGTGCCATTTCCCCCCCAATTTTCCAGATTACTCTCCCATTTCTCTTTTTATTTTATTTATTTTTTATTTTTTTACCACTCATCCCACCTCTCCCCCCCCACCCCTTTCCTTGGCTTTTCCATTTCACAGACTCCACACCACTTCTCCCGATGTTATGACAAACCCTGGTTGATAAACAGTAAAGCCAGCACCCCCCTGAGGGGAATCGATTATTGCGACTTCCAGCTCCCCAGCACTGAGGTAGAGTATGGTCTGCCAGCCCCCAGGAGCTGCTGGCAGCCTGGCACGGAGCCACCCCACTGCCCTGCCTGCTCCTAACGCTTTCCTCCTGGTAGAGCAGCGCTTGTAGCACCGCTAACGCTCCTCCAGACTGTTGGTTTTTCATCAGTCTCCAACTCGGATTAAAATTTAAATATCGGCTTCAAAGTGAGGCACAACGCTCTCAGTTCACCCTCACCTGCTTCCAAACAGCATTAATCCTCTCGTGCTTTGAGAAATGTATTAATTTTCCGAGCTTTATTGGAAAGGGGCCGCGTTTGGCTTCCCAAAAAAATTGAAACCCGGCGGCCGAGTTGAGACTTGAAAATCAGCTACAGCGCATGCACCGTGAGCACAGCGCCTCAGTTTTATGGAGAGCTTGTGTTTATCACCGTGTTCAAGCACGTCTGGTGTGTCCAGCCACCGCCTTGGTGCTCCCAGGAGGATGAATTTGGGCTGAGGTTTTGGTTTTCCTCAAGTTTTCAGCCTCCTCGTGGACTTTTCCTGCCCTTGCGAGTGGGTGATGAGAAGCACTGGGTAGATCCTGGTGGTTCCCTGTGTCTTGCTGCTCAGCGGTGCTTCCATGTGCAAAATGGATTAATTTGGTTCACCAGGAGGTCAGGAGCACTTCCCCAATTGCCCCAAATTGATGCTTGCTGCCTATTTTAACATAGGATCAAGGATGAGAATCGAAATCTCTGATGATGACAGTGGTGCCTCGAAAATCACACGTTAATGGATTTTGATTCCCTCAGCTGCCCCTCTCTCCCTGCAGCTCCAGTTTCATCACATCCCAACATTTCTGAGGTTCCCAAAAATCACAAAATTGCAGGGGATGGAGGAATTGCCCTCTAGGATCTGTGTATCTCTCCAGGGATGCTGCACCCCTAAAACCCCCAGGGCTGGGGACACCACAGGCAGGCACTTTCCTGCAGCTCTGCCCCAAACCCAGAGCTTTGGATGGTGAACTGGAACTGGAGCTGCCTTTTCCAGCTGGATCCAGGTGCCCTCGCCCTGCTGGCACCTTCCCCTTGGCTTCCTGCAGCAGCAGTGGGAGCAGAGTTGCCTGTTGTGCTGCTTCACCCCACACCAGCTGCACTTCCAACATCTTAAAGGTCGGGAAAAGGCACCATGAAAGGAGCTGAGCTGCTGTGGTTTGTGTCCCTGTCCATCACTTTTCCAATTTGGCTGCCTCTGGGCACTGGGAGTGGTGTGGACATCAGCACCAGGGTGTCCCTGCACCTCTGCCCTGTGCTACTCAAGATCCTGAGTTGGACTTGATATTCCAAAATGCTCCTGAGCTGCTTGGATGCTAAAATCCCTATTTTTCCCAAATTCCACATTCCCTTTGTGGAAGTTTCCAGCCCAGCTGATGCTGCCTCTTAAGAGCTTTGCTCAGAATTTTCTTTTTTCAGCCTGCAGCTCACAAGCTGCCATTCCCCTCCAAATTTTCAGCGTTTGGGCTTTCCCCTTCTTTTATAAACCACTGAAGCAGCAGCTTGTGCCTTCCCTGACCATTGAGATGGGGGTTCCTCAAACGCCCAGGTTTTTGCTGAGGATGTGATCTGGGCTGTCACCCGGGCCTGTCGGGGTGCAGGTGGCAGCTGAGGGATGTCCTGTGTGTGCTTCCTCCCAAGGTGACCCCCTCGGCGGGCAGCAAGCTGAAGCGCCCCACGTTCCACTCCAGCAGGACCTCCCTGGCTGGGGACACCAGTAACAGCTCCTCCCCAGTCTCCACAGGTGCCAAAACCACCCGGGCAGGTGAGTGAGGGGAAAAGGTGGGAAAATTTCCCACCTG
>JAHXMQ010012343.1:13084182-13100069 GCA_020466415.1 Ammodramus savannarum pratensis | reverse complement strand
TCCTGGTTCTCCCTGAGCAGATACTATTGCACTGCTCTTTCAGCAGGTTGCTACTGTTCCACTCTATTATTACAGCCAGACACTCGTGGGGAGCTGTGAAAGCCCTCCAAGGATTCCCCGAGGGATCTGTGCCACACCCACAGGTGGAGATGGAACACCAGGACCTCAGAAAACCTGAGAAGGATCTGCAGGAGCTCCGTGAATGACTCACACCAAGCACATCTGATTCACTTCCTTCATCTGAGCAAACACCTTCTCGTTTTCTTCTATTTAAGCCACAAAGCTTCAGCCATTTCAGTTCCTGTATCTGTTTCTCTCCCACTGGTTCCTGTCATCCTTCCAGCAGACTCAACTGCGGCTCATCCAGAACAGAAAACACTCACAGCCCCTTTCAGGCTTGATTTTCATTCCTTTTCTGATAAGGAGAGCACCTGAACACTCACTGCAGTTTGCCTCAGGCCTCAAGAGCAATCAACCTCCCTTGTAATGCAGAGTTAACACAATGCTGGAATTAGTGGCTGTGGTTGATCAGCATGAAGATCAATAACCAACCTCACACCCCAAGATTCAACCAAAACTCCACACAAGGAGTTTTATTCTCCCCAAACTCTCACTTAAGTCACTCAGCAAAAAAGTCCTGACAAGAAAAGCTTACAAACCAAATGTAGCCATTTATTTTTAAAAAAAAGAGATGGTGCATATTTAAAATAATTAAATTTCTCAATCACTGAGGTTACAACAAAATGAGAAGCCTGTGGCAGTACCAACTCCTCCCTTTCAACTTCACAATTTGCCTTACACAGCTCCTCCTTTACACTGTCTCAAAGGAGGAGAACAAACAAGTTTATTTATACTTTCCTACAGAAACACAGATCTATTTCCAGCCCTGGGATCCTCCTCAGCTTGGGAAACATTCTGTTTTTCCTGCACTTTCAGGACACCTCATCTCTGCAGCCAAACTGAAGTTTCTCTGCTTCACTGCCCTGAGCTGTCTTTTTGTGACTGTCAATGTTTGGAACTCAATTCCATGCAACACACGAAAAGAGAAATTCAGCTTGTTTGTTGAGTTTGTTTTCTTTCCCTTCTGCACAGTCAGAAAGAATAAATATTAACAAGAATAAATATTAACAACTGCTGAGCCTGAATTAGCCAGAACTTCGAAGTTCAATCCTGCCTATCACAGGATGACAGGCTCAGGATTCAGCATTCCCTGGTTACTACAGCAAGGAGCTGCAATCAAAACCAGCAGAGCTCATTTTCCCTAAAAATAAATTCTCTGCAGCAGATTACTGCCAGTCAGACAATGCCTGACCAGCATCACTCCAGCAGCTAAAAATTGTAAAAATTAACACAAGTTCTGGCCCAGTTTGGACACTGGAAGTGCAGAGCATGCTCAAGATGTGACAGTGAGCTCCTGAAATGGGGAAGAGTTCTGGCTGCTTGATTTGCTCTGTGGACACAGGGGCAGAGCCCTGCTGTAGAACACACCAAAATCGAGTTAAAACATCGCTGTCTTCAGATTTACAAAGCCCTCACCCTTCCACAAAAGGTGCAAGGAAATGCAAATTATCATTTATCAACCTTTTTAACACCTACCAGAGTTCAAACACACCACGTGTCCACAAGAAGGCTGCAGAGCACAAACCCTCCTGATTACTGTGAGCACCTACTCCCAACCATAAATCCCATCAGATCCTACAGTGCTCCCCTCTCAGCTTTTCTCAGACTCAGTGGGATGAAGCCAAGTGCATTTCTGATTATGCATTGCTGGAAGAAAACACTGAAGCCCTCCTCCTCCTCTCAGGAAGCCTCATGCAGGCAAGTGGCACCCTGAAAACAGTCCAAATTTCTGCATTTTACAACGAAAATTATGTTCTTCATAGTCAAGTTTGTTTTGGAGAGACCACAGCCCTTTTCCAAACTATCTGTCTCCATGTCCTGCTGCACTACATGGAGTGCAGCAGTGGGGTTTTTATTTATTTATGCTGCAGTTTGATAGGAGAAATTCAAAAATTCACATTTCTTCAAGAGAGCAGGAGGAGTTTGACCATTTCCCTGTCCCAATATTCACTCAATGATTCGGTTTAAGCCACTTGACCTTCTAAGACCTACCAGTAACAAGACACCAGCTACCAGCTCCAAGTATCACTTCAAGCCCAGGAGCTTCCTAAAATGTCTGCTGCCTCCCCAGCAGGCCAGAACGGTGCAGCCTCCCCCTAAATTCCTGCCTATTTATTACCATAAAAGATTACCTTGGAATATATTGGGAAAGCCCCAGTTGTACAAGGTGATTCTGCTAAAGCACATGGGAGCAGCCACTGATCCCCTCTGAGATCACTCTTTTCTGCTTTGAGAGATTTTTATCTACATTTCTGCAGCCCATCTCCCCAGAATTTATCTAATTCAAGCTGGAGTTCCTTCCTGGCTTGGTTTCTGTTTGTTGCTTTTATTTCTCTGATCCTGCAAAGTAAGTTCAGAGCCTAAGACACTGCCCCCAAAAAAAAAAAAAAAGCTTTTTGGTGCCATGAATGAGAAATTTAACAGTGGGGTGCAAGTCAGCTTTTAATCAGCATGACAAGGGAAAGAATTCAAAGTGCTCAGCCAGATCAGCCCAAGGAAATGGCATCACAAGGAACAGCCCTGGGAGAGGATGGAAGCTCTGTGAAAATGTAAAGCAAAGTCTACTTGTTGCTGAAATCTGTGCTGATGTAAACTGATTGTGAATTCAAGGGAAAAGATCACTCTTTATCTCTACTTGGATGCCCCTATGACACAGAGATGCTGTTAAATCCCAGCACGGAGCAGTAAACTTGCAGCAGTCAGCAGGCAGAGCTCTAAAAACTGGGGCAGAAAACGCTGACCCATTTTCCTTCCAGAAAAGACGTGTTCCAAAATGACCTCTCCTGTCCCATCTTTCATGTGCTGCTTCAGCTCTGCAACACCTGGCTTTGAGCAGGAAACAAAGTGTGGAAAAAAGAGAGTCTGGCAAGAGCAAAGCAAATGTGGCTTCTGCACAGGAGAAAATCTGGTTATTCACACATTGAACAAAGTGTTTTATTTCACTTTAAAGCAAGAACGCCACTTCCCCAAATGGGAGGCACATTCTAGCTGTTTGAACAATAAGAGATATTAAATTTATTAAACTGGGAGTGTGTGGAGCAGCCACAGATCAGTCACTCAACTGAGCACTCAGCCTACTCTGAACTTTCTCTGCTAGGACTGGCTGCACAAAACAGCCCCAAACTACCTCAGAATGAACACCACGGGGATTATTGTCTCATGAGAGGAAAACACACAAATCACTGAAATTTACCATCAGTGCAAGAAAGAGGCCTGTATAAAATTAGAGATGTTAGTGAGAAGTGCATTTTGTAGACACCAAGCAGTAAAAAAATCTTCCAGCTGCAATCACCAGAAAGAGACGACTCACCCTGTAAAGTACGTGAATTAGTGGGGAAAAACGAGTTAAAATAAAGGGAAAAAAGCGATGGATGTGTCTGCAATTGTCACCTACCATCTGCGGGCTGCTGGAAGTTGACGTAGGCGTAGCCCAGGGAGCGGCGGGTGATCATATCCCTGCAGACCCGAATGGACAGCACGGGGCCAGCGGGGCTGAACTTCTCATAGAGCATGGCCTCGGTGATATCGGGGTGCAGGTCCCCCACGTACAGCGAGGCCATGGGGTAACTGCTGGCGGCCGTGTTCATCTTCCCCTCGGCGCTCTCAACCGCTGGGGTTTTGCACTTGGGGAGCTCGAGTCAAGCTTCTTATAAATATTAATTCTGCGGGAACACTCAAAACTCTTAATTAAAAGCTAAGCTGCGGCCGGCAGAAGCTTGGGACAAGGGGGGCTGGCACCAGGACACGGAGCAGCTGAGAGGGTTGTGCAAGCTTGAAAAATCAGCAAAAACACCCCAAAGTTAAACCTCCTGGAGAGGATAAGACGCCAAAATTCATCCGCCGGCTCCCAACGCTTTGAGGCAAAAAACTCCTAAAACCCCAAGGTCTCTTTATCTTTCGCTTCGATTTAGCCCAGATTCTGCGGAGCGGCGGCCCGTTGATTTCCTGAGGAAATAAAAAAATAAATAAATCTATAAATAAATAAAAAAAGCTCTAACACGCACTAATACAACTATTCCTCTTAAAACTGGCTCGGCTAGACAGCCTGAAGGTATTATAAATAAACCAGCGCGGCACGCGGAGGCCTGAGGGCGGGCAGGGCAGGGCGCGGCCGCCGCGCTCTCCCAGCGCGCCGCGCTCCCCCGAGCGCTCCCTACCCCGCGGCGCCGACCCGGGGCGGGCTCAGCGGTGCCGGCGCCGGTCCCGACCCCGACTCACGCGGTGCGGCCGCGGCGGACGAAGAAGCGGCGGTTTCGGGCGGCGGGCGGCCCTTTATAGGCGCCGCGGCGGCGCGAGTGGGCCGCGGTGCCGCCGAGAGGAGGCGGCCGGGCCCGGGCCGGAGCGCCCCGCGCCGCACGCAGCGCCCCCCAGCGGGCGGGAGGACTCTCCTGGCTCCCTCCCGGCTTCCACCATTTCGGGGGAATGGACCGCTTTGGGAATGATTAAAGTTAATCGTTGTTGGAAATTGTGTTTCTTGCGTTGTTAGTTTTAGGGCAATAAAGGCAAGGAGATGAGGGGGGTACGGCAGAGGTCGCAAAGATGGCTTGGGGTCTGAAGCATCACTCTCATGAGGGGAGGCTGTGGGAACTGGGCCTGCTGGAGGGAAGGCTGAGAGGGGATCCTATAAATCTATAAAATATCCCCAAAGGGTGTCAGAGGAATGTGCCAGACTGTTCAGTGTTCCCAACACGGAGCAACAGCCATAAGCTAAAACACAAGTTCCACCTCAACAAGATTCAGGGATGCACAATCCTCTGTGGGCAGCTGGCAGGGAGATGGATCCACAGCAGCAAACCCCAGAAGAGTTTGTGGGGTTATTTCACCTCCCACTCCATCCTGCATGTGCAGATGTCTCACAGGGCAGCTCAGTCCCACCATAAAGCACAAAAAAATCCGAGGAAGCCTTCTGGGGAGAGCGGGGCCATGGGGCCGAGGAAGAGCGAACAATTCCTCTGGGATTTTTCTTCTCCGAGCTCTGGTTTTGGAGGTGTCGCTGGCAGTGGGATGAGGAGTGGTCGGAGCTGGAGCTGTTCCCACCACCTCCTCCTCCTCTTCAGAGCATCATTTTTCCCCAAATTAGCACGAATTCCTGCAGCAGCTCCGGCACTGTGCCAGCTCCCACCATGGGCTGCCCTATCCCAATGTCTCCCCATGGAAGAGAGCTGTCAGTCCCTCTTCCCAAGGTGAGGCTTAAACAGCTCCCAACAGAAAGCTGCTGGAAAGGGAGAGGGATTCTCCCCCCTCTGCTGCTGTCCCGTGGCTTCACGCTCACGAGATCAGCTCTGGGGAGATCCGTAATTATCTATTTCCAGCATCTTCAGCGGAGCGTGAGGACACAGCAGTGCAGGATTCAGTGATTCATCAGTGACCTTCAGGCTCCATGGCTGTCCTGTTAAGGGGGACTAAGTCTGTAGACACTGGTTAGCTGGGCATTGTGGCTTTTCAATTGTTAAATTGCTTTTAATTTGCTTTAAAAGCAGGATACAGCGTTATAATAAAAACGGGATGTGGCATCTTCCCCTTCAGTGGAATAATCTTCCACTACAGTAGAATAACGAAGAGTAGCAGAAAAAAGGTAAAAATAGCAAAGCAAATTGTAGTGATTTGCAATATTTTCTGTCCTGAAAAACACGAATGACACAAATCCTCCTCCTCTTGCTCTCATCATTCTCCCAGCAGCTGAGGGTGCTGCGAGGCCACACTGGTGGGATCACACCTGCCACTGTTTTTGCTCAGTCCCTCACAGCTGGCACCTCCTCCGCTGGGAAACCAGGGACATGACACAGGCATGTCGCTGTGGAAGCATTCAGCTCCTGCTTTGACAGCTAAAGTCAAAACACAGCCCAGCTCAAAGAGCGTGTTTCCACATAAAACGCCCTTTGGCTGCAGCAGCCGCTGTGGCTCTGATTTGAAACATATTCAGTGACATTTGTGCTCCCTCCCAGGGGACTCGGTGCAGACAGCCACAGTCCTGTGTCCTGCTCCATCCTTTTCACTCCCCACACAGACTGACAGGCTGTGGGTACAAAACTGCCCCAGGGACCCCCTGCTCTTGGTGCCCTCAGCAGCTGCTCCTGGTGACCTGAGATACCTGAGATCTTCCCAGCTGGCTCTCTCAGGACCTTCAGCAGCGCCTGGAGGAGAGGGGACATCTGTTAATGGCTTTATCTGGCCAATCCATGCCCATCGATGGTGCTGGTGGGTGACCCATCCATCATCCAGAGGCCTCCCAAGCTGCTGTGCCACCGTGTGTCTGAGCTGTGCCTCAGTCCTTGATGGTCACCCTGAAACATCAGCCAATTCTCAGCACATATGGCAGGTTTTCCACCAAATGCTGCCCCAGGTTTAGGGTTTCTCCTCCTCAGCTTTAGGATTTTACCAGCAGATGGCAGGGAGGGATTGCTCCAGGAGCAGGGAGGAGGGAGAACATTTCACCCAGGGCTGAGATAAGCAATGTTTGTCATGCAGGGGAATTTGGGAGAGCAGGGCTGGCTCCTGCAGCACCTGCTGCACAGGAGCTCTCCCACAGCCTGGGAGTGTCCCTGTCCCCTCCAAGCTCGTTCATCAGGACCCTGTTTTGTTCCACTTTGGGTGGGAGCCCTGTTTAACACCGCTGCGCCACCGAGCTGCCCACGCCTTCCCACAGCCTTCCCCATCAGGATTTTTATTTTGCCTGAAGAACAAGGATGAAGGGAGTGCACCCAGAGTTCGGGGATTTCCCCTGCAGGGTAGATCAAAAGCTGCCAGGATGCATTAGGGTTTAGGCTA
Source organism: Ammodramus savannarum pratensis (assembly GCA_020466415.1). NCBI lineage: Eukaryota > Metazoa > Chordata > Aves > Passeriformes > Passerellidae > Ammodramus > Ammodramus savannarum. The sequence continues at coordinate 13,093,181 of JAHXMQ010012343.1, read as the reverse complement.
AAGAAAACCCTGGGAAAAAACAAAATGAAATGAAGCTGCAGTCCCGAGCTACTTGCTCTGTAATCACAGTGTTGCTGTGGGGAGAAAACCCCACGGGCCTGAACTGATGCCCTTCCACCCACCCTGGCTCCCTTTTGATCCACAGAGATCAGGAAGTGGCTTTGGTTTTTTTATTTTCTTTTTTTTTTTTTCCACTGTCTCTGTTTTGTTTTAGCCCTGTAGCCCGCGGGGCTGGTTTGTGTGGCTGCCTCCCACGGAGGGGAATTTGGTTTTGGTTCTTCTCTCTGTCCGAGGCCACAGCAGAGCACTGAGCTCCCACCATCACCTCCAGCCGGGTCAGGGCAGCCCGGGCACCAGCGGGACCAGCCTTCATCAATAGCCCCATTATTGCTCCTGAAGTTTCTCCCCGCTCCCAGACGGATGCTGCATGACTCCATCACAGCTGCAGTTGCTCCCTTCCAGCAATTCCCCACACAGCACTTAAGGAAGGGATTTATGGGCGGTTTTGAAAGGCATTTTGCAGCGAGAAGGACTTATGGGAAAGGAAGTTGAATTCCCACCATTCCCCAGTAAAATTCTCCCAAGCATCTTTCACGAAGAGGGATCATTTACTGGTCCTTTCCGCAAAGCAGAGACAGGCTCTCAGCTGTGGCTCTTTGTTTAGGCCAAAGCATTTCCCCACAGCGAGATGCCACAGGGGTTGTTCTGGTCCTGGCTGCAAAGGGTCAGCAGAGCAGGGCGAGCCCTCAGTCTGGCTGCCAGGCTCTGCCAGACTCCATCTCTTCCCTGACATTTTTGTAAACATTAAATGAAATTATTTCTTCTGTTGCCAATCTCAAGGCAAGACTTGCTGAATATCCATCTGATTCTGACTCGTTTTCCCAAGTAAAAAGTGTTAGGGCCCGAATGACCAAGAGCTACAAAACAATCAGAGGGGATGTCACATTAAAAGCTGCATCTTACCTTTTTTTTGAAGCTTTTCAGGGATCAAAACCTGCCACAAAATTACTCACCAATGACCTTCCCAGATCCCTTCTGTGATCCGAGCAGATTGGATTCACTTCAACACTACATTGCACAACCAGGACAGGGGTTTGAAAGACTTTATTTGACACCTTAGCTGATGTCACAGCTCGTGAATCTAAGAGCACTGCACAGTGTAAAGTGAGGCTGTGAGCTCTAGTGCACAAACCAGCTGCAGGAACAGCCAGGGCCCACCAGGATTTCCCTCCTGTGACTTTATTAAAAGGGAATATGTTTTTTCCTGGCTGATTCCAGCACTGGAGGACAAGGGTGAGAAGCAGCAGAGGCATTTCTGTCTGTTAATGCAATGACTTCCACCAAAACAGCTGGGAGGGACTCACTTCCCAAACAATGGCAGATACACACATTGACATGCACAAGGCAGATACCATCTGCAGGAAGGAAAACAACAGCTCATCCACACAGCCCAACCGGCTGCACCTCTGACCTGAGGCATGGGAAGAGTTTCTGCCATTCAAAAGAGATCTTCTCCCTCTTTTTCACCTTTCTTTGCACTGATCTCTTCTCTCTTTCCACGTGGTGGGCAAGGGTTGGGCATGCAGAATATTCTGCACTGTATCCCAGCTAATCAAGGCACAAATGCTTGTTCAGGTGAGGGGGAGCACTGGGACACCCTGCCCTGCCACCATGGGACAGGGTGGCTTGAAAGCTTCAAGATTCTGTTTTTTCTGCCCAAAGAGGAGAGGAGGGGAGGCCAGCTGCAGGAGCAGAGGTGTGACCTGCTGTGACAGTCATCATGGGGCACACAGGGAGAGCTCTCAGGACTCAGGACAAGTGCAGTGACACCTCAGTGGGTTTTGGTCCCGGCCCAGGGAGGGGGATGAGAGGTGTGATGAGTGCTGGAGAAAGAAAACAGAGACATCGTGGGAGGGTGAGGGATGCTGAGCTCAGGGAGAACAAGGGAGGCACTTCAAATTCAGGCTGCTCCAACCCATTTTCCCCCTTTGCAGTCACGGCTCTTCAGCAGGGGGTGGAGGAGAGACAGCTCCAGCAGGGAGGCTGGCAGAGGGAAAGGCATTTTCTTCTCACTTTGGCAGTCAGAGCCTTCCCCTCGGTGACAGGCATCCCTTTGAAATCCTCTGTCTCACCTCTTCACACCTCAGTGCAGGGCAGGGGCTGTGCCCAGGCAGCCTGGCCGGCTGCTCCAGCAGGGTTTGGGCTGGAAACCCAGCACAGGCCCTGCAGCCACAGCAGGATCTCAGCTGGGCTGTGGGAACGAGCCCTGCTAAGCCGCTGCCTCACTCCACCTTAAGGGCACATAAGTGGGAAAAGCTGGTAATGCAGAGAGGAAAGCACGGGGATTAGCAGGCAGCCAGTTCCCTTGGGGAGCTGGGGGAGGCTGGAGCCTGCCCTGAGGGTGCCAGCAGTGCTGGGCACGGGCTGTGAGCTGTGTCCATCCCAGCACACCAAAATTAGGTGCTGCAGCTGGGGGATGCATTGCAGGGAATCGGCACGAGCACGTCTGGCTGGCAGCTCTGAGTCCCCAGGGAAATAAAGGCAGTATTTCAAGGCTGGCTGTGTTCCAAAGGAGAGCGAGGCTGGGTTCTGCAGAGGGGTTTGCTGGAGGAGGAACGGGGCTGGGATCTGCCTGTGCCCCCTCCTTCATATCCAGAAGGGTCTGGAGCGTGGCCTCGTGCAGACAAGTGCGTGGATCTGGATGTGATTTACGTTTGCAGGCATCACGAGGGAGAGGACGTGTGGTGGTGAGGCGAGGAGGGAGGCAAGAGCAGAGAGAATTTTCTCTATGGATCCTTGGCTTCTGCAAAGCAGGAAAGACGCCTTTTCAACCGAGTTTGTCCTCAGGGTGATGAACACTGAAGAACTCCCGTCTCCAGAAGAGGAGGGAGGGTCAGAAAGCCCCGATTTCCGTCGCCCAGGAGCGGCAGATCCTGGATGTCCCAACCCTGATCCCTGGTCCCTGCGTGGCAGCGCCCAAGACGGGAGGTGCCGCATAAGCTGGCGGCACAGGGATGCCTGCAGAGGCCGGGGAGAAGAGGAATGTGGTGATCTGGCTGCTCTTGGATGAGCCCTCTCTCAGTGCTCCCGCTGGCGATGCCATCCTGGGCACGGCTGGCACGGCTGCGGCCGAGCTGGCACCGCGGGCCCTCCGGCTGGAGGAGCCCATCCTGCTGGCCAGGAAGCTGCGGCGGGAGGGCAGCATCTCACCGGGGACACGGCGCAGAGGGGCCGGCCTCACTGCAGGGCTGGGGTAGGGCAGGGAAGATGCAGTCAGAACGAGCGGAGCAGCAGGAGCAGCCTCTCTCCTGGGCATCTGCACGGGCCCCGCGGCGCCGTGCAGGAAGGACCAGGGCCAGCTCTGGATGGGCAGCAGGGAGGTGGCCACGGGTGAGGGCTCCATTTCTGCCACGTAGTTATTCAGGTGGGAGAGGAGTCGCAGCCGGATGGGGTCGGCAGCATTCTGGCCCTCAAGGATGCCCAGGTACCTGACAACCTCAGTGAGGCATTCACGGAAACCGATGCTCCTGTAATCCACAGCCAGAGCCCGGGCATCCAGCAAGCCTGGAGAGAAAGGACATGGGTGGCAGTAAAACCGTGCAGAGCTCAGGAATGCGCCTGGATTTCAGTACCCTCTCTAATGCACTGTGTATCTCACTTGAGGCACTTTGCTGCCGTGTGATACTCCTGAAGCAGGCAGCCAAGTGGGTGTCCCAAGGGGCTGGGCGTTTGTGAGATGAGAGAGGCATCTGTGGTTATCTCAGAGGGATAAACCTGCCAGGGTCAGGCAGGGTTTATCCCTCTGCCTGGGTCAGGAAGGGTTTTTTCCTTTTGGATTCTACCAGTGATGCTGGAGAGGTGGCTGTGGGATAGAGCTGCCTTTGCCAGTGGGATATTCCACTGAGGACAATGTCTCCTCAACACACAGCTGAGCACCACTTCCCCCTGCCTGGCTCCCAAAATTTACACACCCTTTAAAGCAGTGTCAGAACCAAAGCAGCTGGGCTGAGGAAGCTCAAAGCCACAGAAATCACCAACCAACCGCTGATTTTCAGGCTTCTGCTCCCAACTTGCAGCTTCATGAGACCATAAGCAATAAAGCAGAGAATGTCACAGCACAGTGAAGTGCTGGACCACTGTGCTTGATGGGGTCTCTCGTGACAATGCAGCCCTTTGTTGCAGTGCAGTCAAACTGAATATCTAAACAAATGTTCCAGACCAAGTTACAGCCCTGAACCAAAGCCTGGATGCCAGCAATGTCCCCAGCAAGCCAAAACTGGGTGGTAAGCAAGCCAGAGGCTTCTTTACTGGAGCTGTGATCTCCATCCTGTTAACTGGAACAGGACAGAGGGTCTGTACTGAGGTCTCAGTACAAATAAGACCATTGTTGGATTTTACACAGGGCTCCCTCTCTCTTCTTATAACAACCAAGAGACACACAGACAAAAAAAAAAAAAAAAAAAAAAAAAAAAAAAAAAAGAACAGAAAGGGAAAAAAAACCTTGTTTATTTGCAGAGTCCTCATGCAGAATTCAGCCTCCGCAGGAAATGTATCCCAGGGAGGAGGTAAAGAGTTTAATATGGTTTTTCTGGAAGCAGGCTCCGTTTCTGAGCAGGAATAAATGAGTCTCTGGCAAAACAGCTTTTGGCAGGGGGTGTGACACCAACAGTGCTGTCCCTGTGGGGCTGGGGGTTCAGCATCCCACATACCCCAGACTCCCAAATGGGTGCATGGGGTGCTGACCCATCTGTAGGAAAACGCCCATCTGCCCTCCCTCAAAAGGTATTTCCTTTGGAAAGCAGGCAGAGCTGGCTGGAGGCAGCTCCCCAAATTCCAGTGAGGAATTTTCCTTCCAGGTTTGCACCTTCAGCTCACCCGTGTGCTCACAAGAGCAGCTCTTACCTGCTCCTCCTGTGGCGTGAAGCATTTTCAAGTGATCCACTGTCATTTGGAGAATTTCTGCCTTCTCCAGCTTGGAAGACCCCTGTGTTGGGAGCAGAAAGGAAAAGCCATTTGTCATTTTGTGGTCCAGGGCTTTGTGCTTCTCAGAATCCAGGGTTTGACCAATGATTTCCTCCCTGAAGCCCAGGAGTGCTCAGAATGGCGCAGGGCATCCACCAGGGCTCTGCTTTTCACATCAAGTGAGCAGAAAAAAGAGCTCCTTCATGATGCAGATTGAAAAAAAAACCCCATTTCTGTGCTTCCTCATATCTACAAAACACTTCCTAGATTGATTTGATCCTCCCCAGGGCTCCTGAATATTTGCTAATATCATTTCACCACCCCATTTCCACCACCTACTTACTCCCGCGAGTGAGGAAGATAAGAAAGGCAAAGCCTTGCTCCAGACTGCCTCATTCTGGGGGCTGTACCCCAAACCCTGCACGTCCCAGGGGGCACCAGGGGCTCCCCAAACCCAAACACACACCTGCTTCTCAAAGGCCGTGGGCACCAGGCGCCGCAGCTCCGAGAGGCTGCTGTTGATGCGGTCGCGGCGCCGCTTCTCGATGATCTGTGGGAGATTCCCAAGCACAGAGAAGGAACCACAGTCACTGACAGCCACAGCTCACAGGTCTGAAACCCTCCAGGTGTTTTGGAAGGGCTGTGTGTGTCAATGTTTTGGGGTGCAGGAGTTGGGTGGAGAAACGTGGGCTGGTGTGGTAAGCCCAGGTGAAATTGCTCTCCCGTTTTCTGCCAGGTTTTGAGGCCAAATCTCTGGGGAAAATTGGCTTTTTGGGAGAGTGTAAAGGTGATTTTAACAGTAAGGACTGGCCAACAGCTCCCCAGTGCTCCCCTGGCACACATGGCCAGCCTGACCAGCTGCCCTGATCATCATAAAGAACACTCACCCCTCTCCTCTTCTTCCTGGCTTGTATCTGAGATGTCGTGGTGGGAGACACAGACCTGGAAACGTGGCTGCAAAGGAAGGAGAGGGGATAATTTCTGGCTGGAGAGCAACCTCTGTTGCACATATGTTCTACACACGTTTGCCATCTGCAGTTTCCTCCTCCCCCCCCACCCCAAAAAATGTCTTCTGTGGTTCCCATCTCATTTTCACCCACAACACAGAGCTCAGGAATTGGGGATGGGGAGCAGAGCAGACACTTGAATCCCACTCTCTCCCCTCTGAGAACCTCCCACCAGCCTGGGACAGATTTCTGCACCAAACTGTCCATCCTTTCCCAGGCACAATTCCTCCATCCCAGCCAGTGATGGCATCTCCACAGGGCTGGAAAAGCAGCGAGCTGAGCTCTGGAGTCACGGCCTTTTCTCCTCCATGTGTGAACCTCCCGTCTCTCTCTCGTGTCTGAGCCTGCCCTGTCTGCAGGGCTTTGCATCTCAGAGCTGTGATAGCAGCAGGGATGTGAGCCCTGGGATATCCCAGCTCCTACCCAGGGAGGGCTGGCTGCTCCTCAGGGTGAGGCCAGTGGTGGCACTGATGTGGTTTCTGAGGGCTTCCCAGAGCAGTCGCTTCCCCAGCCGCGATTTTCGGGGTGGGCTGAGATGTTCTGAATTCACAGACACCCCTGAACTGTTCAGAGAAGACACCTGGTGACAGAGCAGGGACCCTCCTGCTGGCTCACAGCCCTGCTCAGGGGATGAGGGACATCATGGGGACAAACTAAGGAGCAGGGCCCCACAAACCACCCAGCTGAAAGCACCAAAGGTCAGCACAAGACGCGCGGAAAGAAGCAAAGTTCAACCCACGGAGGTGAAGCCTCCATAACCACGGATAACCAGGTGTGAGAAACTCCCTGCAGCAAGAACCCTGAGGCTGAGGAGGGGGATGAGGCTGGCTGGGCCCCCTCCCACCTCCCCCAAGCAGGGTTTGTCCCTCTGCAAAGGGCAGCTGGCTCGGGGCTGTCCCTGTGCCTTACGAAACTCACTGGGAGCAGGGATGTGAACACAACCCTGGCCAGCCCAGCACGCCCCAAGGAGCAGAGCTGGTGCCACACACCCAAATCTGGAAAAGGGGCACTTGGGTCCACCCCAACCCAAATGTTTTTCAGCTTGACGAAGCATTTTAATAAGAGTCTATTAAAGATTATCCTGCACAGACAGTGCTGTCTGCAGCCAGCCGACCCAGGGCAGCCTATTAAAAATAGGCCCAAGCAAGCTGCTTTCAGAAGTGGTTTCACACAATAACACGTTCTTCTACTGCCTGCTCTGCTCATCTCCATGCAGGTCCCCTATTTGAATGTCTGCTGGGTGGGCTCTCTCTGGCTCCACAAGTACTAACATGCATCGCCAGCTACACAGACACACAGAAAATGAGCAATTTTGGTGTGAAAACAGGCTTTTATGGACACCAGGGTGTTTTAGGTGCAGGGGGCAGGTGCTGAATTCACCTGGAAATGCAAAATAGGCACCCAAAGAGGAATAGGGATTTTTGAAACTCTCTTTGTAGAGCTGTCTGGATGCTTTGCTCTTGGTGAGCTCTTGGTGATGTGGACATCAACGCCCATCTCACTCTAAAATGTATTTTAAAAATACATCTGATGCATTTGAACCACATAAAAAGTAGTGTGAGCGTATTCTCCAATGATTAAAATTGCTGCATTGCTCTTTGCTTGGTTTTATCACCCACAGCACAACTCTGGCTGTGAACTGAGCAGATCTTGCACTTCTGCAGTGACCCCACAGCCTAAACTTGCTCCACACTCCAATCCAAGCCTCACACCCGGCGTGACTCATCCCCTCACTACAGGGAAACTGGTTTGCCCAAAGCACCCAACCGATGGGTAATGGCCTGGGAAGCCCAGCCAGGCAGGCAGCCTCTCTCTGCTCTAATCACTCCTCCTCACTGGAAATGTTTGATTTTTCTGGGTGCACCAGCATCCCATGCGGGCTGGCATTACTCAGGGTGTGCCCCCAGCAGGGCAGGAACTGCTCTTTTGGCCGTAGATTTGCGTGGCATGAGGAACAACATCCACCCATACAAATATCACCAGATCACAGCCAGCCTGGTTCCACCACCGGCTCGAGAAGGCAAACACATTAGCAGCACCACAGAGTGATTAAAAGTTCATCATTACTGGTCACGAAAATAAAATATTGTGACAATAAAAAAAATTCCAGTATTTTATCCCTCGGGGTCCTATGGGCTCTGTGCTGAAGAGGTGGGATGAATTTTGGCTGCAGCAGGAAAGCAGCTTAAATATTGATGCACTTGGAAACGCATAAGGGCTCAGGGAATTTCTGCAGGACATTTTGTGTAAGACGTGCCCGACTCTGCTGCGACTGCATCAGAGGCAGATTCATGAATTTAGTCCCATGAGAAGCTGAGCTTGGCACCAGCCAGGCAGTTCCTCCACTCAGGATAGCAAAGAGCAAGAGGGAATGAATTAATCCAAGGCCTCGCTGGACGCTGAGGGAGGGGAAACACTTGGCTACTGAAACAAGAGTTCAAAAGCAGCTGATTTTTGGATGGGAACAAATAACAGAGCCTTTCCTTCATCCCCTGTGCCGTCTGCACCCTCGGGAGGGCTGAGCCAGTTTGGGATGCCCGGTGCCAGGGGAGCCTGAGGGCATCGCCAGGGGAACCACGCATGGCTCCTGTCCTCACCATTGCCTCACAAACAGCAAAACCCCAGAGCTGAAATTGCAGCTCGGCAGCGATGGGACAGAGCCTGCCCTGCCGAGGGGCACCGGGGCAGCCCTTCCCCAGCACATCACAGCCCCAGCTGCTGCCTTACCAATGCATCAGCACGGCAGAAGCGTTTTTCTCATGCAAAACCTCCCATTTCTTCCACATTCCCTCGGAGCCCTCGGGTGTGGGTGCCTCTGCTCTGGGGCGGCTGCCCCATCTCGGGGTGCAGCGAACAGAACAGGTCCCACTGCCCTTCTGCCACCTGGCAGGAGAAGCCACCTTTGATGGGATTCTCCTGACTTTAACACTTGTATGGCCACTTGGGTTTCCTTGCGGGGTCAGCCCCATGGCCAGCACCACCCCTGGCCGGCACTTTGGGGTCATTCATCCCGCAGGACCAGCCCGACCC
>JAHXMQ010012343.1:13066865-13077335 GCA_020466415.1 Ammodramus savannarum pratensis | reverse complement strand
ACACCCAGAGCAGGGATGCTGCCCCAGGGCCCACGGACATTCCTTGGCTATATTTGGTGATGGATGGAGAATTTGCTGCTTCCCCTGTGTCCATCTGTTCCCCTGACTGGCAGGGAGGAGCTGCAGTGGATGGAGCTGGTGCTTCAGCAGCCATAAATCTCATAAACCTCACAAATCTCCTCTGCTGAGCCTGTGCTGCCTCCCACCTGTTGGCTGGGAGAAGATCAAGCTGACAATAGCCTCCTGCCAAGCTGTATTTTTACCCATCACGAGCCCAGGTGCCCCACAAAAGCTGCTCACGAAGCACAGGGAGGTGTTTGGATCCCAGCACATCCCACCCCTGGAATCCCACAGCTCTCCAGTCCCAAAGCAGCAGCTTGAATCACGTTTTCTGAACCCCCTTAAACCCCCAAAACCCCTTTTTCCTTCTGCCCCACCACCATAAAAAAACCTGTGAGGTCCCAAGCAGGGAGCCAAACACTCATTGTGGGAGCAGGGCTGGGACCAACACGGTTTATTATGGAAAAACACCCCGAGGGATCCCATTTACATGGCAAAAATCCCATTTACATGGCAAAAACCCACCGGAGGGGTGGGACAATGCAGTGAAATCCACAGCAACAACACACAGCAGGAAAAGTCCAGTTGTCAGCCAGGACAGCAGGAGAGGCAGAACCCCGTGGGACAAGGGGGTGACACCTCAGGGACACTCCCAAACCCCAGGGAAGTGCACAAGCAGCAAGTCCTTGTCTTCCAGTTGTAGGGATGGAGGAGGAAAAAATAAAAAACAAAACCAGAGGAAGCCACGTGGATAAAAGCAAAAGGGGCAGCCGTGGTGGGAATGGAAAATCCTCCCTGCTTGGGGGGATTTGGGGAGGTCTGGCTCACCTGGAACCCAATTCCTGAGCCCCACATCTCCCAAAGAGCTCCCAAACTGCCCTAGCAGCACAAGAACCCAAAGCAGGGTCACTAAAAGCTGTCTCCAGCTCCTTGTGCACCTCAGGGAGGATCTGGGGAGGTCTGGCTCATCTGGGGACCATTTCTGAGCCCCACATCTCCCAAGGAGCTCCCAAACTGCCCTGGCAGCACAAGGACCCAAAGCAGGGTCACTAAAATCTGTCCCCACCTTGCACCCACTTCAGGGCAGCAGGAACCTGCTCAAATCCAGGGTTCTGCCCCAAAACCATTTGGGTAGGTCTGGCTCACCTGGAACCCAATTCCTGAGCCCCACATTCCCCAGAGTGCCCCTAAATTGCCCTGTCAGCACAAGAACCCAAAGCAGGATCACTAAAACCTGTCTCCAGTTTCTTGTGCACCTCAGGGAGGATTTGGGGAGGTCTCTGCTCACTTGGGGCCCATTTCTGAGCCCCACATCTCCCAAGGAGACCCTAAACTGCCCTGGCAGCACAAGGACCCAAAGCAGGGTCACTAAAAGCCAGTCCCCACCTTGCACCCACTTCAGGGCAGCAGGAACCTGCTCAAATCCAAAGTTCTGCCCCAAAACCACAACCCAATGCTTCCCTGGGCATCCATCTCCTCCTGCCAGCAGCAGCATCACCTCTGGACCATCCCACAGACACATCCCCGTGTCCCCAGCCCCTCTGGCACCCTGCCCTGCTCCCCAGGGCTGGCTGACAGCCCCATTCCTCCTGCACAAGCTGGGCTTGGCTGGGCTTCCACCATCTTCAGGAAACACCTTGGAAATGTTTACTGGCTGGGCTCCCCCTCCCAGCTGCCAGAAAGGCCTCCAGGATCCAGCTCAGATCCCAAAATCCTGGGTTCACATTAAAAAAAGACAAGACCTCTCCATAAACCTGAGTGCTGGAGGATGTGACACTCAGAAACTCCTTTCTCCCAAGATTTTTCCTTTGTTTGTTTGGATTTCAGACCTTCCTCCGAGGTGTTTGTCACCAAGATGTGACAGCTAACAGCCTGCCAAAGGATTTTTTTTTATGGGGGAGAAAAAAGTGCAATTTGCTTTTCACTGCTAGAGCAGGATTTAGTGCAATGAGAAAAATCTCCAGAGCCACTGAAGGCATCACCAGCTTGGTTATTTACATATTCCTCAAAAGGGTGATAACTCCAGCTCCAGCCTCGCTGTTTGAGCTGAAACTTCCCTGGAAAGAGCCAGACACACAACAATTTCAGCCCATGATATTTGTAAAAAACTGGGTAATAATACTGAGCACCCTTCCTGCTCAGCCATGGGATGCCGTGCAAAAAAAACCCAAAAAAAAAATAGAGGAAAAGAAAAACCCACGAGAAAAAAAAAAATCTTTAAATTTTCCTTCCTTTCCTCCTTTGGGACAACAGGGCTTTGAGCAGAAATGTCAGTGTGATTTTCACACCAGTTTCTCTCCCATTGATTTCCCATCCTGTTTTTTAATCAGAGATTTGCTTCTCTCACAGCATCGCTAACAGAGGTGTCTATTTTAGGAAACACCAGAGGTTTTAAGGAGCTGAGGAGAAAAAGATTATCAACTCATATGGGCTCAGCCTGGAAAGGGAGGAAAAAATCCTTTAATTGAAATCCTCAGGCTGAAATTCTCTGCAGATTTACCTAAATGGACTTCAAATGATGTCCCTAATATATCAAGGCCTGCTTTTAACTTAATTCAAGCCCTGGGCATGCGTCTGCAGCCCTTGCACAAGCTGGGCTTTGGATGCTCACTGAGATTATTACTTTTAAGTGCTAAATCATGCAAGTGTGAAAGCCAAATATAAAAACCTGGGCCGGCAATACACCAGCCCAAAGCTCCAAGCAGGAAACAGGATTTTTTTTTTTTTAGTATGTTAAGTATTTGTTTCTATTTTTCCAAATTTAAGCTGGCAAAATCTTGGTGAAAGGATAGATATTGAGTATTTTCTGGTTGGGGAGCAGCAGCTGGGGCTGTGAAGGAACAATACCATGATTTAATTCCAGTTCAAAGGGATAAAATTTTGTTTCAAAGCTGCTTGGAAGGTTTTTGAGTGCTCCCAATTTTCCAGCTCAGCCTAAACATTCGCTTGGGAAAGCCAAAAGGCTTTGGGAGTCACTGGGGGGTTTTAAATAAATAGGTTAAAATAAATAGGTTAAACCTGCCTGGCACAAAGATTCCACACAAGGCAGACCCATCCTCGAGGGGTTTTTGCCCCAAGCAAGTGCAGAGTGCACAGATAAAAACTGGGAAAACATCTCCTGGCACAGAGGAGCCCCCAGCCCCACGAGGAGCAGCAGCAAACAGAGGCACCAAGGACATTTCCCCTCCTCTCTCCTGGGGAAAACGAGCCCCCATTCCCAGAACAAACATTCCCTGCACGACCAGGGAGCTTGGCTCACGGGATGAGGTCCTGGGGATCCTCCCAACCCCACTATTTGCTGTTTGGGGTCTGCTGCTTCTCCTGCGCCGGCCGCTTGTGTTTCTGCGCCACGCCATAGGGAACATGGGCAGCCACGGCGCCCATCTCCTGCGCCCCCTCCACGTGGAACATCTGGTCATCAAAGAAGATGTGGGGCCTGATCTTCCTGAGCAGAGGGCCCTTGGGAGCCCCTGCTAAGAACAGAGCCTCGTCCGTCTCCAGGCCCCAGCTGCGCAGAGTCTTTAGGGCGCGGGCGCCCGAGCTGGCCGCGCTGCGCGCCGTCACCAGGTACGTGCGGATGGGGCACTCCAGCCTCAGCCCCTTGGAGTAGAACTTCTTCTGCAGCTTGCCCAGCGCCTCCAGGAAGCCCTTCAGGGGGCCCTGAGGGAGCAAGGAATCTTTTGTCAGCTTTTTAATCAGCAGGTTCCTGTCATCGCCACAAAAAATGACGCTAAACCATCCCCTGTGCCACCACTTCGTGCCGCAGACATCTTCTATGAAAAATCCTTTCCTATGGATTTCTCCTCCTGAGAAGCTGAGAAGCCTCAGGAACAAAAGGTAAACATTGATTATCTGCTGCTGTGGAATGCAACAGGTGCATCTGTGACTGGTCTCATGTGGTTGTTTCTAATTAATGGCCAATCATAGTGAACTGGCTGCAACAGAGTCCAAGCCACAAGCCTTTGTTATCATTCTGTCCTATTCTATTCTTAGCCAGCCTTCTGATGAAATCCTTTATTCTATTCTTTCAGTATAGTTTTAATATAATATATATCATAAAATAATAAATCAAGCCCTCTGAAACATGGAGTCAATATTCTCATTTCTTCCCTCATCCTCAGACCCCTGTGAATACCGTCACAACCTCGCACCCCACTGTGGCTTGATCCCAGAGTTTGGAGCATCCCATGAGAGCTGCCTCACTCCCAGAGCTTTTCCCAGCCCTCAGCCCAGCTGTACCTGTGCCAGGGGTTTGTTCTCATGGGCCTTTTCGTGCTCAAAGAACATGTCCAGGCCGTGAGCCTTCACAATCTGCTCCGACTCATCCGAGAAGAGCACGGCGTCCCCGTCGAACGCCACCCTCAGCTGCTTCTCTGACACCTCCAGGTCCCTGCTGGGGCTGAAGATGGTGGCTGCAGCAATCCCTGAGGGCGAGGCAGGACGTGGCAGTTATCCAAGGATCCGTCCTCGTGGCTCAGCCACCAGGAGCAGAGCAAAACACGACGGGCTGGGAGCAAAGCGCCGCGAGGAAACGCGAGCGGGAGCACCTGCAGCTTGGCCCCGAGAGCTTCCACAGCAAAAACAAACCCCCAGATGACAAATCACCCTTTGCATGCAAGAATTAAGGAGGAAAAACACCGCCTTTGCATCGGGAGAGCTGTGGAGCTGGAGGAAAGGCTCATTTCTATGGAAACTGGAGGCTCTTTGGAGCGTCAGTGATGTGGGGCGAGGCAAACCTTAAGTGCACATTGGGTTAGGGACATGGAAATTTGAGTTATCCTTCCTGGGATCAACCCCCTGAGGGCTCCAGGCTCCCCCCACTGCCCTTCCCCTGAGCTGGACCCCAGACTCACCCTCTTCAATGGCCCCACTCACTTTCTCTGCATCGGAGGAGAGGTAGAGGTTGGTGTGATAGGCCTTGAGGTAACAGATGGGGCTGTTCCCTCCCGTCATGCAGAACCTCTCGATGAACAGATCTGGGGGCAAGAGGGACCCCGGGGTGAGCCTGACTGCCCCCCAAACCCAGCCTTGGTACTGCAAGTTAATTTTGGTTCTGCTGCCCAACAGCAGGGCCAGCACCCAGAGCTCCTCCCCACCAGCCAACTCCCAGAAAATCCGGGAAAAATATAAAAACTGGGAGAAAACATCTCCTTTTCATGGTGCCCAGCAATGCCACCACCCAAAAGCCACCAAGGCCAGCCGTGTCCCCATCTCACCATAGTGGTTGATGCTGTTGATCAAGCGAACCCCAACCTGGGCGTGGTTGTTGGTCATGAGGACGATGTCGAAGAGCTCCTCGCTGTCGGGGTAGAGCTCACGGAGCTGAGCATTCACTGCCTCCAGAGCCTGCAGCACCATGGGGAGAGGGGCTGGGTGTCAGCCAGGCCCCCCCAGGCATGGCCCTGACCCCCTTCCCACCCAGCAAAACACTCCTGGTCACCAAATCCACACATCTGGCCAGCCCCAGGTGTGGTGCTCATCCCTTCCCATCAACAAAACGCTCCTGGTGACCAAAATCCCCACCTCAACTACACCCCGAGCCAAGCTGAGATCAGCTGGGAAAAAATAGATTCATTTTAAGAGGGGGGGAAATTCCACCTAGCTACTCCTCTGTTTTTAAACACAAAAGGTTTGGAGTTATTAAATGAGGATAAATTAGCTCCGAGTTACAGACAAGTGTTTTTCAAGCAATCAGATACAAGTCTTGCCCCACTGATTAATCTATTTATTGGGAATTAGCTCCAGCACCCAAAACTGCACTAACTGCTACAAGAGTTAGAAAATAATTTTCAAGTTTGAAATGCCTCATTTCAACACGTCAAAATTAGAAATTGGCCGACTCGGGAGCAAGGCTAAACTCAGCCAATTTACAAGAATAAACAAATTGCAATAATAATCATAATTACAAAAAAAAAAAAAAGACAATTCCCTAAAGGGAAACTTTAAATGTGATCCAAGGAGATGATTTGTTCAATTCTTGGGCTCAGGATGGAAAATTCAGCCCTGGAAGCAGCACATCACTTGCTGGGAGGTTTGTCTGCCCTCTGTTTGCTCCATGGCTCGAGTCCATCCTGGCCTCATATGAGCTCTGCCCCTTCCCCAGAATTTCTGGGGAGCTGTGGCTGCTCACCTTGACGAAGGGGAAGGCAGCCCCAGGGAGGAAGGGCTCGTTCTCGTGGTCCAGCTGGTATTTCACATAGGCCTCCACGCCCTGCTCCGTGTAGATCTTCTGCTCCTCCTCCATGCGGAACAGCGCCCGCGAGGACACGGCGATGGTGATGGCGTTCTCAGGTTTGGGCTGTGGGCACAGGGACAAATCAGGGAGGGACAAATTAATTAGGGAGGGACAAATCAGGGAGACAGCCCCTGGGTGGATGACACCCAGGGTGGGTGACAACTCTGAAATTTTTTGGAGAATGACAGAGCGGCCGCATCGCAGCGCTTCAACAGGTAAAGCCCTGTGTCACAGACATCTTTTATGGAAAATCCTTTCCTATGGATTTTTCCTCCTGAGAAGCTAAGAGGCCTCAGGAACAAAATGCAAACAATGGTTATCTGATGCTGTGGAATGCAACAGGTGCATCTGTGATTGGTTTCATGTGGTTGTTTCTAATTAATGGCCAAGTGAGATGGCTCTGAGATGGCTCAGAGAGTCTGAGCCACAAACTGTTGTTATCATTCTTTCCTATTATATTCTTAGCCAGCCTTCTGATTAAATCCATTCTTCCATTCTTTTAGTATAATTTTAATATAATATAGATCATAAAATAATAAATCAGCCTTCTGAAACATGGAGTCAAATCCTCATCTCTTCCCTCATCCTCAGACCCCTCTGAACACACAAAGCCCAGATGCTGCATCCCCACACATCTGGGACGCCTCAGATCCCACTGCCAAGCCCTCCCGCTGCAAGCAGGCTCCCAGCCCCTGTGCAGAGCCCGGGAGGAGCTGCTGAGGGCCGTGCAGATGGAATTTGATGGAATTTGTGTGGCTTTTCCCAGCCCCCAGGCAGGAACGGAGCCGGATCCGCGTCCCGTGACGCCGTCCAGATGTGACAAACAGCCCGTGCCAGCTCAGCTCCTCCAAACACTTGATACAGCTATTGTGGGTGGGAACATGACAAACAGGTGGTGCAAGCAATGATTTATGAGTCATTATTATTGATGTTCGAGGGCTCCATCCAAAATCCAAAACCTCCTCCAGCTGAAGCCATGGAGGCGCCTCCAGAGGGACGTGGCAGGGACAGAGGGGACAGAGGGGACAAAGTCAAGCTCATCTTGACCCTCACCCATCCTCCCTCTGTCCCCTGTTAATCCCCATCACTCACTTGCAAGCACAAAAATAAGTTAATTACTAATTACAGTGAGCAATCCTAGCTGCCAGGACAGCAAATCCTACAGAGGGACAGTGGCACAGGGAGTCCTGTCCCCTATAGGGGCGTCCAGCGAGCAGGACAGGGCTTGGGGGGCTCTCTGAGTAATCCTGGCAGTGAGCACTGCAGGAACACCTCACCCCTGCTCCTGTGTGCCCTCCAGGATGCTCTGTGCCATGAGTAATCCTCTGGCAATGCCGTTTGCTCAGGGTGGAGGTGCCTCCTCCAGCTGCTCCAAAGTTCAAGCTCCCACCCTGCCTGGGGCTGAACTTTGCCAGGGTGCCCCATCCACACCGGGCTGGCTCTGCCCCCAGCCCCACCCAGGAATGAGTCAGTGGGAGCCTCCAGGACATTCCCAGCACCAGATCCATCCCAGGCACCTCTCCAGAGGCTGCATCCACTCCCAAAATCCCCAAAATCCCCCAAATCCCCAGCAAAGCGATTAAACAGCGGGCATTAGGACGAGACCCAGATTAGCTGGGGCTGAGAGGATCAGTGTGGGCACAGGGATCCCTCTCCCACAGCATTTTCAGGCAATCAGGTCCTGTTTGGAAGTAGGAAAGCAGGGGAACAACCCCCCAGGACATGCAGGACCTGACCCATGACACCATCACTGAACCACAGCCAGGTCCCCAAGGAGTGCCAGCTATTAACTGCTCACAGGCCAAGCCTTGAGCACTTCAGCTCATTAATTAATAACCCTGGCGTCATGGGCCATTTATTAGCTGAAAATATGAATAACTCTGAAAGGTCTTGGGACATCCGGCCATTAGCTGGAGTCCCTGCAGTGCTGGGTGGGCAGGAAATCTTCCAGGTGTGTTTGCTCCCTGATCCTGCACTGGGGTCAGCCTGGTTCAGATTCCCAGGAGAGAAAACAGCTCAGCAGCCCAGATGTGACAGCACTGAGGGTGTTTAGGGGGGGTGAGAAGGATATTTGGGGCCACAAGCCAAGCTTGGGGTGCCCAGAAGGAATTTCCATCTCCCTCTCCACACCTTGCACAACAGCCCTGGCTGCTCAAGGTCCCTTCCCCAGCCCTCGGGGAGGTTCATTGAGGAGGCAATAAACACAGCAATAAAAATAACCCTGAGCTGCAGGCGTGGGCAGCTGCAGCCCCAGAGGGCAGGCAGCTCTGGGAATGGGACCCTGCCAAAGGAAGATTTGCACCTTGTGGAGCACCCGGGGCAGGAAAAGTCTCACCCGGGTGTGCTAAGGCAGCTCCCAGCCCTGCTGCTCCCTGGGAAATGCTGACATTTGGGGAAAACCAGGCGATTCTGCACTGCAAGGAGGGAATCTGCGTTTTGACATTTCTTTGAAGTGGATTTAATTTGGAAGCGTTCCCTCCTCAAGGTTGTTTGGATGCCTCTCTCCGTCCCCATTAGTGCTGCAGATGGTCACTGCAACGCTCCAAAATGAGCTTTAAAAAGCCTCAGGAACCACAGCACCTCAAATCCTCCCTCTGAGTGCTGCTAACAGCCCACCCAACCCTGCTTTTCCCCAGAAATTGAGATGTTTCAAGGCAAATATTCTTCTTTTGCAAGAGGAAATGTGTGCATGGCATGGGGTGGGTTTGGTCCCACAGCCCCCATCCCACCACAGCCTCCTGCTCAGCCCTGCAGGCTTTGGGCTGAATCACAAACTCTGTTTTCCCCTCAAAGCACCATCCAAGGTCAGCCAAGGGCAGTGAAAGCTTATCCAGCACAAATCCAGGCTCTGCTCAGCCCAATCCAACTGAATTTGGGGATTCTTGGTGAGCTCCTCTTCCTCCCCATGGGCAGGTCTGATCCAGCCCCCTCCTGAACCCTGAGCAATAAATTAATGATGGGTTTAAGTGTGAACAGGGTGTGGGGAAGGTCCCATCCCAACCCTGGGTCCATCCTTAGGGTCAGCCAAACAGGAGGGACAAGCAGGGACGTGTCAGAGGAACATCAGCCACGGGCACAGCTCTGGGAGCTCCACAAGGCCCAAACCCCACCTGAGAAGTGCAAAAAGACCTTTCCAGCAGGCTCCAGCTCCACTGAGAGCAAAACCCAGCCCAGATCCCCCAGTTTTGGGGTGCAGGTGTACTTCAGGAGTGGCTGGGAACAGCCCAATTTTCTGCCTGCACATCCAACAGCTGGCAGCCTTTAAATCGCTGCTCTAATCACTAAATCCCCAGCAGCCCCCCCAAGGATTAGAGGCACACATTTGGAAATCCCAGAGGCTCCCAGGATGTGCAGAGGGGCTGTGTTATCCTACTCATGAGAGCCAGAGGTGCCCCCAGTGCCACCCAACCCCAGCAGCTCCACTGCCACATCTGGAGGAGCCCATTCTGCACCCCTGGATCCTTTTGGCTGCACCCAACTCCATCCTAAAACCCTGCAGGAATTCTGGGCGCTTCCCTGGATGCTGCAGAACACCAAATTCTCATCATTAATTCAATATTCAGAGGATTTTTGGTCATGGAAAGGGAAGAGGAAGCATTTGCTCCATGGTTAACCATTTTCCCCACTCCAGCATCCCAAAAATCACACAAGGGTGAGAGGTATGGGTCCCAAAGGGTGCTCAGAGGAAGGCAGCCAGCAGAACACCAGCTCCCACTGTCACCAGAGAGGCTGGGGACATTTCCAGCATTGCTGAAGGGTGACAGGTCTCATTGCTGACCTCCCTGGCAGGAGCCAGCCTGAGGGAAGAGCTGCGACCACTGGACCCATTCCCCAGCCAGGAATTTCCCCAAAATCACCTTTTCTCTGGTCACCTCACAGCTCTCTGCTGCTCCTGTGGGGCCAGGGGCACAGACAGACACACAGACAGACAGACAGACAGACAGACAGAGAGCTGACACCAAACCCCATTTCCTGAAGGAGCCCCGGGCACCCCCAGCCCCCTGCTCGGGGATCAGATTAAAGTTCAGGGCTGGTTTGGAGCTTTCCAAGAACATTATTTATACTGCAGGGAAAGCGCCCTGCAGCCATGAATCAGGGGCTGGCAGCTGTGGGAGGGCAGCTGAGCTGTGCCCACCGCCCACAGGAGAGGGGCACAGAGCCTGGCATCACCCACA
>JAHXMQ010012343.1:12997576-13008858 GCA_020466415.1 Ammodramus savannarum pratensis | reverse complement strand
TCTGTTTTTGGTGGATCTGGAAGCCATCCAGAGGGGTTTGTGCACAGGGTGTCCCCTGGCTCAGCACAAACAGGAGGAAGCTGCTCCTCTTCCTCCTCTCCCTGCCCCCCGCGGCAGAGCTGCCTCTCCTGCTGCAAGGAGGGACAGCAGGGTGGAAAAAGGGCCTTGTTTGTCTTGTGACATCAGTGCTGGGCTCGTGACTAACGCTGGGTCTGCCCCACATCCTCTGGAAATGAGGTGAGAACTGCACTGAGCAAAAGCAAAACTCGCAGTGAGAACTGGAGGTTTCCTCTCCGAGGGGATCCGGGGTCAGCTGGGCTGAGCCAACCCTGCCTTCCTCTTTAGGGGTGTTGGGGAGGATTCCCCTCCTCCAGACAGGGCTCTGAGCCCCTGCAGGCTGCAGAGGGAAGCTGTGTGCAGGCCAGCACGGTGATTCATGCTGTGAAACCTTTCTGATGGGTGCTGATAAGATGGAAATGCCCCAGTGGCTG
Organism: Ammodramus savannarum pratensis; assembly: GCA_020466415.1. Lineage (NCBI taxonomy): Eukaryota > Metazoa > Chordata > Aves > Passeriformes > Passerellidae > Ammodramus > Ammodramus savannarum. Next base: position 13,008,367 of record JAHXMQ010012343.1, on the reverse strand, counting down.
CGCTGCTCCCTCCCTGCATTCCCTGGGCATTACTGTGCAGGCAGCCCGGCCTGTCTCACAGCAGTCATTAATGGAAAGTTTCTGTGACTTTTCAGACTTTTTCCAGATGACATGCAGCCAATGGCTGGCGTGCCTGGGCCTCTTTCCTGTGTGGTGGCTGCAGGGGAGGCTCTGCAGAGGAAGAACAGGGCTGTTGTTGCACAAGCAGCTCTTGCAGCTGCCAGGGTGGCTCAGGCTCGGTGCTGGCTGATCCTGAGCTCACAGATGCTCCTGGGAGCAGTTCAGGACTCCAGGAGGTCCTTGCAGATGCATTTGGAGACTTCAATTCACTGCTTTTCACCTGGAGAGTGTGAGCTCCCAGCAGAGCAGTGACTGTGTGGGACTTTGGCCAGGAGCTGACTGCAGTGAGAGCCTGGGCACACCTTTGTGGCACTGGGTGCTGTCACACAAGGTTAAAAGGTGGAAGTTTCATGTCCTTACACATATAAGGAGCCCTTAAAATGGAATAGGAACTATTCAGGAGCGAGTGTGGCAACAGCAGGAGGCTGTTGTGTAACCCAGCTGTCTGTGTAATGTCAGGGTGCACTGCTGGCTGTCCTCAGGGTGCACAGCTGGGCTGGAATGGTTCTCCAGGAACTGGTAGAGCTTGTAGCAGCCAGCCACAAACCCCGTGTGGCACCTGGGGATGGGGTAACTGTGTCCTGTTGTGCAGGTTGTGGACAGCAGCAGACATGGAGAGGCTGGTGGAGCGCCTGGAGAAGGCTGTGGAGCGCCTGGAGAACGTGTGCCAAGGCCCTGGCATGTGTGGAGATGTCTCTGCCAAAGGTGAGGCCCAGGGCACCCCCAGGGCACTGCAGAGCTGGCACAGGGCTCCAGGCTGGAGGGGGCTGCCCCATGGAGATGAAACTCTGTGGCTGCAGCACTTCCCCAGCTGGGCTCAGCCTCCTGCAGGTGGGAGATGCTGTGGCAGCCTGGGGGTGCTGTGGCAGCCTCAGGGGTGCTGTGACAGCCTCAGGGGTGCTGTGGCAGCCTTGGGGGTGCTGTGGCAGCCTCGGGGGTGCTGTGGCAGCTGTGGGGTGCTCCTGGGTGATCTCTGTGCTCTGCTTTTTCCCACAGGAGTGGCTCAGTACGTGCAGGCTTTCGATGCCCTCCTGGCCGGGCCCGTGGCTGAGTACACCAAGATCAGCAGAGAAGTTGGTGGGGATGTGCAGAAGCACGTAAGGAACCCTGTTCCCCTCTGCTCCAGGGGTGCTGCAAGGGCCAAATTTGCTGTCAGAATCTGCATTCCTCTAGCACTGTGTCCCAGGACCTTCACAATCCCTGAGGGTTCAAAGCAGATGCCCAGATAAGCTCCAGGTTGCCACCTACACACTCAGGGTGGATCAAACCTTCTCCTGGAGATCCTCAAGTGCCTGGCTGTGTCCAGATCTCCTTCAGGAGGCCTGAAAGCTCCCCAGATCCCTCTGCTGAGGTTCCTCTGGGGATGGTTCCTCCAGGAATGTGCTTTGGGCTCGGTGTGGGTGGTTCCTCACAGCTGGGGTGGTTGGTTGTGTTCCACAAGGGAACGTCCCTCATGTTTGTGTCTGTCCTCAGGCTGAGATGGTCCATGCAGGCCTGATGAGTGAGAGGGCTCTTCTGGTGGTGGCATCTCAGCACCAGCAGCCAGCAGAGGTGAGTGTCCCCTGTCCTCCCAGCTCCTCTTTTGGCCCAGCTGTGATGGAGTTCACAGGGGTCTGAGGATGAGGGAAGAGATGAGGATCTGACTCCATGTTTCAGAAGGCTGATTTATTATTTTATCATATATATTATATTGAAACTATAGCAAAAGAATAGAAGAGAGGATTTCATCAGAACGCTGGCTAAGAACAGAAAAAGAATGGAATGATAACAAAGGCTTGTGTCTCAGACAGAGAGTCTGACTGTGATTGGCCATTAATTAGCAACAACCACATGAAACCAATCCCAGATGCACCTGTTGCATTCCACAGCAGCAGATAACCATTGTTTGCATTTTGTTCCTGAGGCCTCTCAGCTTCTCAGGAGGAAAAATCCTAAGGAAAGGATTTTCCATAAAAATGTCATGGCTACAACCCAGCTGTGACAGCCCAGGTTCCCCCAGCACTCACAGCCACCCCTGACCCCAAAGGCAGAAGTTTCTGATCAGGGATTTCCCACACTCTGAGAGCATGAACTGCTCTGGGTGCTCCCCAATACTGGGCAGAACCCTGGATGTTGTTTCTGGGAGCTGCAGAATTGGCATTTCCCAGTTGTTCCAGCAGCTGTGGAGCTGTCAGCTCCCAGCCTCTGTCTCCAGTTTCACCTGGCACCAGCTCTGCTCAATCAGTGCTCCCTGGGAAGTTCAGACAGGAGCTTGTCTGAGTCAGGAGCCACCCTGGGATTTGTGGAGCTCCTGCTTTTCATTATGTGATGCTGCTCAGAGACTTTGAGGCATCAAACTCCTCCAGGAGCAGAGCAGACACTTGTCTCTGCTGAATGGGCTCTGAATAATGCCTGGGCTTTTAGGATTGATTTGTCCTTAGCAGGTAATTTAACACTTTACCCTGAGCTGCTGCTTCTCAGCAGGATGTGTGCCTGAGAATCTGATCCTGAATGCATTGGCTTTTCCCTGCTGAGAACTGTATTTTCCTGAGCAACAGGATCCCACCTTGCTTTTCTTTGCAGTTATTATCTCTCTCAGTCGTGCCTTCTACTGTTACCTTGTGGGAGCTGGGTTGCTGTGCTCCTTTCCTGTTCACTGCAAAATAAATCTGCATTTTATCCCCAAAATCAGCCTTGAAGGGTTGTTATGTTCCACCAGGCTTGCTGGGATGCAGCTCTGTGCAGCCTCCAGCCTGAGAGCCTGCTTACAAATCCCACGGCCACGTTATTTAAATAAAGGATTATGAACAAAGAGCAGCCTTAATCTAGGGTAGCTCTTTGTGCAGGTTGTCTGGCAGGAGTCTAATTCTGGAGCAGCCAGTTTAAAATGCAAAATGTGTGAACTCTCAGTGCTTGTGCTGAAGAATTTCCCCATCCTGGGACTGGAATGTGCTGCTGGGCTGGAGCTTCTGAAAGTGTGGCCTGGCCAGCAGTGCTTGGGACCTCTCAGTTTTCATCTAAACAGAGAAGAAAGAGCAGCAAAAGCAGAAGCTGAGGTTTTGGAAGGCGAGTTTTGCCCAAATTTGTCCCTCTCTGCTGCCACCAGCAGGAGATTCGGATGCTAAAGGAAGGGAAAGTTTCCTCAGAGGCATCTCTGGAAATGTGGAATTGGCTCTTTGCTGTCTCTGACCCCAGAGCACTTCTGGCACTTGCAGTCAGCATTCCAAGGGAACAGCACACAGGAACAAACTTTCACCATCCAAATACTGAAGGATTGACTCTAGAAATAGCTGGAATCCTCAAATCTGGCTTGGTGGGGGTGACCTTAGAACTTGTGGGACTCTGGTTGTGGGATGGGCTGTGGGTGCCAAACCTGCCCAGCACCCCTTTCTCTGAGGGTTCATGGAGGAGAGGAAAAATTCCACAAACTGTTGGAACAAAAGAAGCCAGGAAAGGCAAATGCTATTTCTGTGCTCGTTACTAACAAGCCCTGTCAGTGTCTCCTGGATTGAACATGAGTCACAGATCTTGGCGTTCTCCCACGGCGCCGATCCGAGGGGAGCAATGACTTCAGCTGCAGGAGCTGGGCTGTGGGACCAGCCTGGACAGGAGCTGAGCAGCTGGAATCTCCTTCTGAGTCCCCACCAGCCCAGCTGTGCAGCCATTGCAGAGCCATTCCAGAGCCATTCCAGTGCTAATTAATCTCTTTAATTGCCCTGTCCCCGTGTGTGTTTGCAGAATGCCTTCTCAGAGCTCCTCAAGCCCATCTCGGAGCAGATCCAGGCTGTGCAGAACTTCAGGGAGAAGAACCGTGGCAGCAGACTCTTCAACCACTTGTCAGCAGTCAGTGAGAGCATCCCAGCCCTGGGCTGGGTGGCCATGGTGAGGACTCCATGGGAAGGGAATTTCCTTGGGCTGCTGGGGAGGTTCTGGAGGGGCTGCTCAGTGCCAACGTGTTCTCTCTGCCCTAGGCTCCAAAGCCTGGTCCTTACGTGAAGGAGATGACTGATGCTGCCATGTTTTACACCAACAGGATCCTCAAGGAGTACAAGGATGTGTAAGTTCACCTTATCTCCCAGGGCTGGTGTTGAGCTTGGCCAGCTGGGGCTGTGTGAGTGTTCACAGGGGTCTGAGGGTGAGGGAAGGGATGAGGATCTGACTCTATGTTTCAGAAGGCTGATTTATTATTTTATCATATATATTATATTAAATTTATAGTAAAAAGAATAGAAGAAAGGATTTCATCAGCAGGCTGGCTAAGGATAGAAAAAGAAAGAATGATAACAAAAGCTTGTGGCTTGGACAGAGAGTCTGAGCCAGCTGACTGTGACTGGCCATTAATTAGAAACATTAATTAGAAACAACCACAGACAAACAATAAGACCAATCACAGATGCACCTGTTGCATTCCACAGCAGCAGATAATCAATGTTTGCATTTTGTTCCTGAGGTCTCTCAGCTTCTCAGGAGGAAAAATCCTAAGGAAAGGATTTTTCATAAAATGTGTCTGTGACAGGGCTGCTCCAGCATCTGCCCACAGCTGCTTCCCTCAGCCTTTAATTCCTCCTCTTTGTGTTCTCAGAGATAAAAAACAAGTGGACTGGGTGAAAGCTTACCTGAGCATCTGGACAGAGCTGCAGGCCTACATCAAGGAGTTCCACACCACAGGGCTGACCTGGAGCAAAACAGTGAGTGCTGCCTCAGCAGGGACCGGGGGGCTCGGCGGGGCAGGAGCAGGGCTGGCTCCAGCTCCTTCCCTCTTCCCTGCTCTTCCAGGGTCCTGTGGCCACAGCAGGGGCTAAAGCAGCCCCTGCCCCACCAGCTGGGCCTGCACCCCCACCTCCAGGGCCTCCCCCTCCTCCTGCCCCCGTCAGCTCCAGCACAGACGACTCGGCCTCGCGCTCGGCGCTGTTCGCGCAGATCAACCGCGGAGAAGGGATCACCTCGGGTATGTGGGGCTCAGCGAGGGGGGGACTGCTCTGCTGCTGCTCCTGCTGCTCCTGCTGCTCCTGCTGCTGCTGCTGCTGCTGCTCCTGCTGCTCCTTGTTTTCCTGCTGCCCCTCAATGCACCTGGCTTAAAAAAGACATAAAAACCCACCTGGCCCCACTCCAGGGCTGGTGCTTTCCCAGGGACAAATCTGTGGGGTAAATGTGGAGGGTAGCAGCCCTAGAAGGGTGATGGGTAGGAGGAAGATTATGAGGGATGTTAAAATTAGGGCTCATTTGTGTCTTTTTTTGTCTAGGGGTATTATTGGTTGTTTTGTGACTAGGTTGATAAAGCATAGCTGGAGGGTTGAGAGTCAGTAATTCATTGATTGTCTAGGGAGGGTAATGAGAGAGCTGGGAATGTTATTGAGATGAGGATTGTCACCCTCATCATTGTCCCCCTCATCTGGCAGGTGGAGCAAGGCTTGAACTTCCACCTGTAAACACCTGAGGCTGAGCCCTTTGGTTGCCTGCATCTTCCTGGTGCATAAAGTGCAATTTGGCAGCTGTTGTTTGCACAAATTTTCCCCTTTTTTGTGTTCCCTAGTGAGCACATCAGTTCATGGGGTGCTGGGCTTGGGGCTTTTCCCAGCTGCAGAGTGGAAGAGCTGTGGCACACTCTGGTTCTGTGGTTCATGTTGTGTTCTTGTCACTATTACAGCAGCATTTCCTGCTTCCTCCTTCCCTTCCTGTCACTCACACTTAGCCCCAGCCTCAGGAGTTTATTTGTGTTTTAACAAGTGTTATCTTAGCTAGGATAACCACTGATGCCTGGTGTTTGGGGAGCTGCATTCCTGGAGCTGGCTCTCAGCTTTGCCTTCTCTTGCAGGTTTAAGGCACGTCTCAGATGACATGAAAACCCACAAGAATCCAGCCCTGAAGAACCAGGGGGGCCCCGTGAGAAGCGGCCCCAAACCTTTCACTGCTCCCAAACCTGCCTGTAATGCTAACCCCTCCCCAAAGGCACCTCCTTTGCTAGAATTAGAAGGCAAAAAGTGGAGAGTGGTGAGTGCCTGGTGCTGGCAGGAGTGGGTTGGAGGGATGGGAGCTTTGGAGAAGCAAAGGGGGCTCTTCTGGAGAACTTCCTCCTGAGAGGAACCAGCCTGAATGCAGCTGATTGTTTTTAAAGGGATTTTCATGGATTAATTGCTCTGCATTCAGAAAATGAAATGTGTTTCCTCTGCCTTTTCAGGAAAACCAGGAGAATGCCACTAACCTGGTGATCAGTGACACAGAACTGAAGCAGGTAGCTTATGTTTTCAAGTGCACAAACAGCACACTCCAAATCAAAGGCAAGATCAACTCCATCACCCTGGGTGAGTGGGGATGGCCCTGGGAGCTGCTCCTGTGTGTGGGCAGGAGCTGGGGCCTCCAAAACCTCTGCCCTGATCTGCTTCTCTTTGCAGACAACTGCAAGAAGCTGGGTCTGGTGTTTGATGATGTGGTGGGCATTGTGGAGATCATCAACAGCAGGGATGTCAAAGTTCAGGTGAGTCCCTGTGCTCTCTCCTGGCTCTGGAGCAGTTGAATTTCCAGAGCAGGAGTGTGCAGCTGTGGAGGATACCCATGGAACACCATCTGTCCCTTGGGAAAGAGCTGAAATTTGTGTCTTTGAGCTGTTCCAGGGTTTGGGTAAGAGCTGGTGGAAAAGCACATTTGGCTGCCAAAGCAGGAGGGCAGCAGCAGCGTTTATTCCAGTTCAGTTTGGGATGCCCAGATCTGATTTGGGATGGTCAATTTGCCCAGTGCTGGCTCAAGTTTTGTTCTAAAGAGATCAGAACAAGAAATTGGGGAAAATCACAGTCAAAAACTTTGGATTTCTGCTAAAGATGGGAATATTTGAATCCTGCGTGATCGTCACGGGGAGGGCTTGGAGTCCAACCTCTTGCCTTGAAAGAAAACACCTCAAAAATTGCTGTGGCTAATTTTTGGCTAAAAAATTAGCCAGTTTAGGCTAATTGTGCTCTGGCCCTGCCAGGTCATGGGTAAAGTGCCAACGATTTCCATCAACAAGACAGATGGGTGCCACGTGTACCTGAGCAAGAGCTCCCTCGACTGCGAGATCGTCAGTGCCAAGTCCTCGGAGATGAACGTGCTCATCCCCACCGACGGGGGGGACTTTGTAAGTGCAGTCCTTGGGGAGGTGGAAAACTCTGTAAATGCTGCTTTGGAATCCTCCTGAAGCCCTGCTGGGGGATGCAGGAGTTGTGTCTTGATAAAGCTCTGCAGGGAGTGTTGGTTACTGTGGGGTTTGTGGGGTTTGTGAATGATGGTCTGATTTATAAAAACAGGAAAAAGCCTCTGTAAATAAGATTATTGCTGGTTTGTGAGAGCTGCTTATTCCTCAGGATCTCCTGGGGGCAGAACAGGCACCAGTGGTGGTACAGGACAGCACAAAGCTGAAAAAAGAAATGCCTTAAGCAGTGGGAGTGGTTTCTAACTCAGCCATAAACAGATTTTTGACAACATTTTTCTGTTTTTACCCTCCAGACTGAATTCCCTGTCCCAGAACAGTTCAAGACAGTGTGGAACGGTCAGAAGTTGGTCACCACTGTGACAGAAATCGCTGGCTAAGCCGAAAAGCTCCAAGGCTCTCACCCTCCCCTGGCCCTGCTGTGGGACAAATCTGCTTTCAGATGATTTCTCTTAGATTTCTTGTACCTTTCTGCTCTCAAACTGCTTCTCTTCTACCCGAGAGACACAGCTGCCTGCCATCACTGAGGTTCCTGTGCCTGGGGCTTGGGGTAGGTGGTGGTTGTCACCTCTCTCAGCAGGAAGGTTCTTTTCTCTCTCCCCTTGTCCCATCTAACTGCACCAATCGATCAGAGTCTCGGTGAACTCCACAGCCAGGCCTGGCAGTTGGCTTCCAGAGTGTTGTTTTTGTATTGCCTTGAAGCAAAACTGGTCCATGTGAGAGGAATGTTGTCCCCTTTTTTACCAAGTGACAGTGTCTGTCAGAGGCCACAGCACCCAGCTGTCCTGGGCAGCTCCTGCAGGCTGCTCCCTCCAGCTCTCTGGAGCAGCTGCTGCCACCACAGGACATAGGAACGGTTTTGTCGGACCAAAGGCTGAGGACCTGGGCCAATTCCTCCCTGATTTCTCTTCCATCATTCCCACTAGCTCAGTGCATTCCTGATTGTGCCATGACAGGAGGCTTTCACGCCCCAGTGCCACAGGAAGGCTGCAGTGGTGCCACCAGGGCCACCCAGCAGCCTGGCTGGTAGCTTGGAGCTGAGCACCTCTCATTCCACGAGCCCTCCACCTTCACAAGGCAACCTTTGCCCCAGGGCTTCCTTCCTGGAGCAGCTGAGCTCAGGTTCAGGCTGCCAGGATGGGTTTTCTCAAGCTGTGCCCTTCCCCAGAGGAAGGAGCTGCTCCATTCCAGGTCAGCAGTGCAGAGCTGTAAATACCAGAGTCGGATCAAGTCGGTTCATCGCTCTCTTCCTCATCTGCAATCAGCCCCCTCTGAATCCTCCCCTTTTTCCCCTCCTGTTGCTTGGCTCTTTATTTTGGTGGAAGCTTTGTAGCCTCTGTTCCAGGGCCCTGGAGCAGAGTGATGGATCTTACAGTACTGTACTGACCCACAAAGGGAGCTGCACGTGCTTTGACCTTCATTTTTCCACTGCCTCGGGTGGCATAAGCATATCTGAAATGCATTTCTTCTGTAAAGTGTCAATGTTCTTTTTCTCTAGTACAAAACTTGCAAAAAAATAAAAAAAAAGGAAAAATTATGCAAATTTTTTTTTAATTTTGAAACTGTCCTGTGACTTGTACTTGTCTTCTCCTGAGGCTTGTGAAAAAACCTTTCTTATGTACTTAAGATTATACAGAAGATAGAATAAAGTTAATGCCAACTTGCTCATTACTGTGGCTCTTGTTTTATTTTTGGGGGGACAAGTTCCCAGGAATACTTGCCCAGAATTTCCTCAGCTCCCCTCACACAGTCAGCAGCTGTCCAAGCTTTTATTTAGTTTATTAGATGGCAAGTTCTTTATTGATTTTAGTTGTACAAAAGAGCATAAACCAAGCCATTAGTTAAAAACTGTTCAAGCTGTTAATACTGCTGAATTCTAAACCCTCTTTATTATCCCAGAAACCCCTAAATTTGGCCTTTTTGCCCCTGCTGAAGCAGAGGCTGTGACATGATTGCCCTGCCTGCCATGAGAGTCCTGCTGATCCCTGCATTAGTGATGGGTTAATATTCCAGGGTGCCCTGCAGGAACAGGGGGTGGAGAGCAGCTCTGAGAACTGGGGTGGGTTCAGCAGGGCTGGGTCAGTCAGGGCAAGGCTGAGCCCAGCTGGGAGTGCAATTTTACTGTGGCAAAGCCCCCTGAGCCCAAACCCCCTGAACCAAACCCCCTCTTGTTCCCCTCCCCAATCCCTGCAGGCCTGGATGCTCTGAGAGCTGAGCACAGTGGCTGGTGTGAGTTACTGCTGTGAGTTACAGTGAAAACCCTGCCCAGGGAGCTTCACTGCAGGAAGGGGAGGATGGTGCTGTCAAACCACTCTTCTGAGAAGTGCAGGTGATCCCCCTGCACCCCCAGGAACACCAACTTCCCTGCCTTGTCCATCTGCTGCAGCCCCAGGCGGTCCTGTGGGGAGAAGGGGGACGTTCCACCTCTGCTCTGCTCCTCATGGAGGGGAAAAGGGATTCCAGGAGCAAGGAGCAGAGCTCATGAGGCACTGAGGGGACCCTGTGCCAGGCAGGAACCTCCAGAGTCACTCCCTGGGTTCCACCAGTGCCAGGAATGGCTGCAGGGAAATGTCCCCCCAAACCCAGCAATGCCCCAGGAGTGACAAGAGCAGGGCTGTGGGACCCCAGGGACAGGAAAGGGGACACAGCAGAAGCCCCCAGCACTCACCTCTTTGTACAGCGAGGTCTCCTGCAGTGGGATGGTCTCCTTGGCTTGGCCACTTTTGTAAAACCCAAACCACTGCATAAAAATGGATAAAAAATGAAGGAGCAGCTGCTGAAGGAATGCCAGGAGCCAAGGGGGCTTCCAGGGCAGTGCCAGGCCTGGGTTTGTGCCCTCTGGCAGCAAAGGACAAAGCAGAGACAGGGAAGCCCCAAGAGCTGCCTCACCTCAGAGATCGGAGGGTCCACCATGGTATCATTGAGGAATTTCACCATCACAAACTTCTTCAGAGCCATCAGGTTCTTCTTGTAGGTCTCATTGATGCCCTGGATGGAAGGAGAACACATCCAAGCCACTGGAGAGCCCAGAGAGAGGGAAACTGCTCAGGCTGAGCCCTCTCAGGGCAGAGTGTCCTTACCCTCTCCTGGTTGATGTCAGCCAGGAAAATGCTGTTTTTCCTGTACTCCTCCTCCTTCAGGGGGTCATGCCAATACTCTGCCTGCACCAAGCTGCAGAGGGGACAAAGCAAAGCTCAGCCTGGAGAGGCAGAGCTGCTCCTGAGCCAGCCCTGGGGTGTTGCAGTGTGTTTTTCTTATTTAGCATTTCAGTGTTTCATTTGTAGTTTTGTAATCCCTCTGTATTTAGAGTGGCACAGACTTGTCTTTCATTGTTATTCAGTTTAGTTAAGTGTCAGTTTGTTTGTTTGTTACCTACCTACTCCCTGCCAAGTTTCAAACCCCTACCCCTTTCCCCAGAACGTTTCTCACTCTCCCTCAGTGTTGTGTCCTTCCAAACCCCATTAGTTTACTTAAGCTGTTCTCCTGCCTTGCAATCCTTCACTGGTGTACAC
>JAHXMQ010012343.1:12941733-12964479 GCA_020466415.1 Ammodramus savannarum pratensis | reverse complement strand
GGATGCACAGGCAGGGCCCAGGAGCTCCCAGCCCGGGCTGGCTGCAGCCCCTGGGGGTTCCCATGGGGGTTCCATGCCTGGGGCTGTTCTCTGTTCGCTGTGGTTCTGCTCTGTGAGATGCAAAGACCTGAGGGATGAGGATGAGGAGGGGGGAGGCTGAGGATGCTCCAGCCTTGCTGCCCCATGCCAGAGGCAGGAGGGGAGCTGGAAATGCCCTCCCAGGACAGTGACAGCCCTCAGGAAGGAGGCAGGGCTGGCTCACAGCACCCTGGGCTCAGCCAGCCCTCGCTCACAGCTCAGTTCTTGCTGAAGCCCGTGGGGTTCTGCAGCTGCCACCGCCACAGGTCCTCACCTGGAACGGGAGGAGGGAGGTGAGGGAGGGCAGGGGCTGGCAGTGCCCGCTGTGCCAGGGAGGGGATGCCCTTACACATCTTGTCCAGGCCAAAGGCAGCTTTCCAGCCCAGCTCCTGCTCGGCCAGGGCAGGGTCAGCGTAGCAGGAGGCCACGTCCCCCTCGCGCCGCGCCGTGATCCGGTACTTGATCTGCAGGGAGAGCAGCACCGAGGGCTCGGCGGGTCCCGGGGGGCTGGGGGGGATCAGGGAGCAGCTGTGGGAGCAGCTGCTGCCCCTCCTGTGCCCCTGAGCCTGCAGCTCTGCCCTTACCTCCCGCCCCGAGGCTTTCTCCATGGCCCGCACCATCTGCAGCACGGAGTAGCCGGTGCCTGTGCCCAGGTTGTAGATCTGGGAGGAGGATAAAGGACAGGGATCAAAGGGAGAAGGGCCAGGCTCTCCTTCAGCCCCCACTGGCACCCTCACACCCCCTCAGGGCTGGCAGCACCCCGAGGTTGGCACCTTGCAGCCACAGTTCTCCTTGAGCTTCTTCAGAGCAGCGATGTGGCCCTTGGCCAGGTCCACGACGTGGATGTAATCCCTGACTCCTGTGGGGATGCAGAGGGTGAGGGCAGGGCCAGGGGTTTGGGAATCCCAAATTCCCCATCCCAACCTCCCCCCGTCCCCTGACGCACCCGTTCCATCGTCAGTCTTGTAGTCGTTCCCAAAGACGCTCAGGAATTCCCGGCGTCCCACTGCCACCTGCACAGAGGGACAGCCCCGTGGAGCCCCAGCGCCTGCGTCCCCTCCCTGGGACCCCCGGGGGCTGTGGGGGCTCTACCTGAGCCACGTAGGGCATGAGGTTGTTGGGGATGCCCTGAGGGTCCTCCCCGATCATCCCCGACTCGTGGGCGCCGATGGGGTTGAAGTAGCGCAGGAGGACGGCGTTCCAGTCCTGGGGACACACGGACAGGGCTGCTGGGTCACCCCGTGGGGACACCCCCGGTGTGGGGACACAGCCCCACGGGGCAGCTCCTCACCTTCTCTGCTCTGCAGAGATCCCGGATCATCTCCTCGATGAAGAACTTGGATTTGCCGTAGGGGTTGGTGCAGCCCCCCACGGGGTGATTCTCATCCAGGGGGAGGTACTTGGGGTCCCCGTAGACGGTGGCAGAGCTGCTGAACACGATGTTCCTCACGCCGTGGGCCTTCATGGTCTGTCAGGGGCAATGGGCAGCATTGATCCAGCCCTGTGCCCACTGCCAGCCCTCCACGGGCACGGGCAGGGCCTGGGCAGGGCAGGGGGAGCAGCCCGGGATCACCCCCGGCCCCTCTCACCTCCAGCAGCCCGATGGTCCCGGTGAGGTTCACTCTGTAATACTCCAGAGGCTTCTGCACCGATTCCCCCACGGCCTTGAGCCCCGCAAAGTGCATCACGGCCGAGAAGCGGTGCTGCAGGGGCACGGGCTGGGGTCAGGGGAACGGCAGCGGGAACGGGCTGGGGTCAGGGGCACGGGCTGGGGTCAGGGGCACGGGAACGGGCTGGGATCCCCCAGGAACCCGGGGCGCTCCCACAGGAGCGGGCACCGCGTTCCCTCCCTCTCCCGCGGCTCCCACCCCTGCCCGGGTTCCCCGGAGCCGCCCCGGGCCCCGCAGCTCCCGCTCGCACCTTGCTGAAGAGCTCCTGCAGCGCCGCCCGGTCCGTGATGTCGAGCTCCTGGAAGAGCACGGGCCGGTGCGCGATCTCCTGCACCCGCCGGAGGCTCTCGGGGAGCTCCTCGGAGCCTGGGGACGGACGGAGCGGATTGAGGGGGGCTGGAACCGGGCCCGGGCCAGGCACGGGGCCGGACGGGGCTGCCGTACCTCGGATGGCGTTGTGGAAGTTGTCGATGACCACGGGCTCGTAGCCCGCCTGCAGCAGCTCCAGCACGCAGTGGCTGCCGATGTAGCCGGCGCCGCCCGTCACCAGGATGGTCTCGGCCATGGCTCCTGCGGGGAAGGGCAGAGCCGGGCTGGGCACGGCCCGGTACAGGCACGGCACGGTACAGGTACGGCACAGCCCGGTATGGCACGGCACGGCCCCGCACGGCACGGCCAGGTCGGTGCTGTCCCAGGGACGGGCAGGGCGGGGCAGGGCCGGTCACACCTCCCGGACACGGAGGTGGCACCTCCCGGAGTCGAGCCCGGGTTGTTCCTGTTACACCCAGCCCTGGGTTCACCTGTCCCCCTCAGGGCAGCAGTTCTCGCTGTTAATTAACTCATTAATTAATGAATGAATTGGGGTGGTCTCCGCGGGGTACCAGCCCTGCCCTTCAGCCGCTCCCTGTTTCCCAGCCCCGCAGGAAGGGCTCGGGGACAGCCGGGGATACGTGTGGGACCCTCGGGACCCCCGGCCCGGGGAGGGGCGGGAGCACCGGGAGGACCCGGCCCGGGACCGGGACATTTCCCTCCGGAGCTGCGGCCCCAACCGGAGCCCCCCAAACTCCCGGGCTGGGGGAATAGCACCGGGCCCGGTGAAAGGCAAAATATCGCGGATTCCTCCCTTCCCCGGAAGGAGCGGAGGGTCCCGGGGCCGAGGGGCAGAACCGGGGACCGGAATCGCTCCAGAGCGCGGGGGTGCCCCAAGCCGCGGGGGTTTGGGCTGTCCCTACCAAAGGCAGCAGGGCAGGGCAGCACTCCCGTTCCCCTGCCCGTTCCTGCCGATCCCCCCGGTTCCCGCCCGGTCTCTCACCCGCCGCTGCCGCCGGTCCCGCTCAGCCCCGTGAGGGGCGCGGCCCCTTTAAGGCCGGGCCTTGGCCCCGCCCCTCGGCGCCACGCGCGCGGCTCCTCCATGGAAACGTGTCAGGGCTACGGGGCGGCGGCGGGGACAAAACTCCGCGGGGGACGGCGGCCATTGGTGCGCTCCGGCGGGAGGGGGCGGGACCACCGTGGGGAGCTCGGTGCCGCGGCGCCCCCTGGCGGCCGGAGGAGGCCGCTGCACCAAAACCCCGAATTATTGCCCCAAAACCCCGAATTATTGCCCAAAACCCCGAATTATTGCCCAAAACCCCGAATTATTGCCCCAAAACCCAAATTATTGCCCCAAACCCCTGAATTATTGGCCCATTCCGCCCCATTTCTGCAGCGTTCATTACCAAAGGTTTGGTAACTGTTACATTTTATTGCAGTCATGTGGAGAGGAGGCACACACAGGCTCACACCTGTCCTGGCTCTCAAAGGACAAAGTTCCTGTGTTCTCTCCAGTCTCACAAATAAACTGCTCCATAAATTTAAAAAGAGCTGGGAGTGGTTCCCAAGGTCCTGAGCACTGAGGAGTTTCACTCTCTGCTCTCAGGGTGGAAGGAATTCCTCACCCCCAGCCCACGATGGTGCAATTTCCACGTACAAGAGGCACCTGGAGCCAAACCAGCAGCCAAAGCTCCTTTGTTGGCTCAGGTGAATCAAATTTTCGCAGTTTAGATTATTAAATAACGTGTTTATTACTCCTGGTGTGCCAGGGTATCTTACAACAGATACACAGAGCAGCAGCACACACAGCCCTGGAGGCTGAGGGAGCACCAGGGGAGGTTTGGGCTCAGCCTTGGGCTGTTTGTGGAGGGGAGAGAGGGGACAAGGGGCAGCCTGAGCTGGAGCTGAGCTCCAACTGCAGAATCTGTGCTCAGAGCTCTCCTCTGCCCCTCCAAGGCACGTGGGGACAGCCTCAAGGTCCAAGAGAACACAATCTAACAGGAGATTCTCTCACTTCTTCCTAATTCTGGTGGATTTTGAGCTTCCTCTCAAATGCTGAGCAGGGAAGGAGCTCAGGAGGTCAGACAGGAATCCCAGCCAGGGCTGGATCCTCAATTCTTGATCCAAGGAGAATTCCCACTCAGTGTCACAGTCTGCACGAGGCCTGAGACACCTTGGAGTTGGTTTTTCTGTTCAGGGCATTGCAGATGAAGGTGCCTATGTCCATCAGCTTCTGCAGATCCACCCCCTGCGTGGCAAAGGGCCAGGACATGCCTTGAGGGACATCTCCCACCACCCCAGGGTGCCCCACACCCTGTCCAGCCTGGCCTTGGGCACTCCAGGGGCAGCCACAGCTGCTCTGGGCACCTGTGCCAGGCCTGCCCACCCTGCCAGGGATGTTTGCCCTGATATCCCATCTCACACTCCCTCTGTCAGGGGAAGCCATTCCCCCTGTCCTGTCCCCACCATGCCCTGGGCAGAGCCTGGGGTGGCACTCACCGTGTGGATGCCCAGCCCGTTGAGCATGTACACCAAATCCTCTGTGGCCACGTTGCCAGAGGCTCCCTGGGCATAGGGGCACCCCCCAAGGCCGGCCACGGACGCGTCCACCACGCTCACCCCCATCTGCAAACAGAGCTGGCTCAGGGGCTGCTCTGGGAGCACAAATCTGCCATTCCCAGCAAGGAATTCTCCACCTGTGGGGCTGCCCCATCCCTGGCAGTGCCCCAGGCCAGGCTGGGTGGGCTTGGAGCAGCCTGGGACAGCGGCAGATGGGCAGGGGGTGGGACAAGATGGGTTCTAAGGTCCTTCAAGGAATTCCCTTTAAAGAATTGGTGCTGCAGAGCAGGGATCCTACCTGCAGGGCCACCAGGATGTTGGCCAGGGCCTGGCCATAGGTGTCATGGCAGTGAACAGCCAGGGCCCCCACGGGCACCTCCTTCATCACCGCTGCCAGCATCTCCCTCATGGAGCCCGGGGTGCCCACGCCGATGGTGTCCCCCAGGGAGATCTCGTAGCACCCCATGGAGTACATCTTCTTGGAGACCTGGGCAGGGCCAGCAGGGCTTCAGAGGGCACCATCCCCTCCCAGAGCTCATTCCTGCTGCACCACAATCCCCTAGATATCCCTCCTTCCATCCCCAGAGCTGATTCCTGCTGCACCACAATCCACTGGGCACTCCTCCTCTCCCAGAGCTGATTCCTACTGTACAAAATCCCCTGGACACTCATTCCCTCCTCACAGCTGATTCTTGCTGCCCCACAATCCCCTGGACACTCCTCTCAGTTCTCCATTTCAGCCCCTGAGAACCCAGATATTTCCTTATATCCCCCTCTTATATCCTGGATACCCCCAGTGCCCCCCTCACATCCCTCAAATCAATCAGAGCCCTCTCAGGAGTCCTGGCTGTGGTTATGAGTGACTCACCTCTGCAACTTTAGCTGCAGAAATCTTCCCTTCATAGGGACATCCAAGGACACAGGAGACATATCTGTGGTTAAAAAAACCCCAAACTTTTAGCTGGAAAGGGGCAGTGGGAGTCTACTGATAAACCAGTCAGGACTTGTGCACCTTCCATGTCTGCAAGATGGGAGAATCAATTTTTATATTGGATTTCACCAATTTCTTCTTCCATGGGTGTAAAATTTGCCAAGATGAGCCCAGAGGGCTGCTGGGGGTGTGATCTGTGCACTTCCATGTGGGATGTTGGCCACGAAAATCTGACCCCAATGAATGTGGGTGAGTTCCAGAGGAAGGCCTTACCCCCTGACAGGAATGCTGGCTTCCTTGGCTGCCCTCATCACCTCCTCAAACCTCTCCAGGCTCTCCTCGATGGAGCAGTTGATGTTTTTCTGGGTGAACAGCTCAGATGCTGCCCCAAAGATTGAAACCTCTTTGGCCCCTGCTGCCACCTGCAAACAGGAAATCCCAAACTGGAACCACAGCACCACTGGAAAGAGCCCTGAGATCAGCACTGATCAAATCAAAGCCAGGGGATTTATCTTGTGAGAGAAATGACAAACAGAGCCACAACTTCATGATTTCATGGCCAAGAGTTAATCCAAGGGTTTCAGAGGCATCTCTTGGTAGGGATGTCTCAAACCAGACCATAAACACGTTCCATTACAGAGGCTCCTAAATAAATCTGCTTTGCTTATTTAGAGCTGAAGATCCTGGAGCTCTTCTCCTCCTCAGTGTCTCTGTGATCTGCAATCCCTGAGTGCAGCTCTCTCATTTCACAAAAGCATTTTCCCCCAACATCCCAACCCTGCCCTCAGCCCACTCTGCAGCACCAGGCCAGTCCTGAGCCTGCCTGGGGAAGGGGAAGGCAGAGGGGCAGAGCAGAGCCCAGGGGAGGTTGGGGTGCCCCCAGCCCTTACCGCTGCCTGGAACCCCCTGAGGTTTGGGGTGAGCACGGGGTAACTGATCCCAGGGCATTTCCTGATGCCCTGCAGCACCTCAGTGTGATCAGCCATCTGCAAAGCAAAGAAACCTCTGTGAGGGTTCTGCCTGCCAGAAAATCATCACTCAAATTCCTTTTTGTAAAGGGAACAGAAATGTGCAGGGATCAGAGGCTCTGAAAGCAAACAGAGCCTGTGAGGGGCCAGGGGTCACCCAGGCAGGCACAAACTGTTTGTGTGTGACCTGTGTGTCCCTGTGCCCTGTCCAGGGTCCAAAGGGAAGCTCTGGGATGTTTTAACTCCTCCTGCCCAGTGAGAGGGAGCTGGGAGCCTGCAGAACCACTGGAGTGCTGCACGTTCAGAGCACAGCACTGCAAATCCTGTGTGAGCACTGACCTGAGGGACCCACTTGGGGGACACGAAGCTGGTGGCCTCTATGACCTGCAGCCCTGTCTCTGACAGCATGTTGATTAAATTGATCTTCACTGGGGTGGGCACAAGATTCTAAGAAGAACAAGAAAAGGAAAATAACTTTAAATTATTATTATTTACACAATAAACTCTTCCACTGCTGAAAAAAAAAAGCAGCGAATTTTTAATATAAAAAAGCAGTATTTAAAGAAAACCCACCCCATTGGGGGGCACAGGGGGGCGTTTGGGGGATTGGGCTGGAGAGCCCCCCGGGAGGAGCCCGGAGCCGCTGTTACCTTCTCGTTCTGGAGCCCATCGCGGGGTGCCACCTCCACCACCTTCACTCGCTTCGGGTACGCCCCGCCCGCCGCCGCACCGGAGCTCACCTGGCACGGAGGGCACGGTCAGCCGGGCCCCGGTACCGATCCCCCCACGCTGGCCCCGTCCGGGTCTGTCCCGGTGCCCTCGGTCCCTTTTCCCGCAGTTCCGATCCCCTCGGTCCCTCTGTCCCGTTCCCGGTGTCCCCGGTTCCTCTGTCCCGTT
Organism: Ammodramus savannarum pratensis; assembly: GCA_020466415.1. Lineage (NCBI taxonomy): Eukaryota > Metazoa > Chordata > Aves > Passeriformes > Passerellidae > Ammodramus > Ammodramus savannarum. Next base: position 12,957,067 of record JAHXMQ010012343.1, on the reverse strand, counting down.
CCCGGTGTCCCCGTTCCCCCTGTCCCGTTCCCGGTGCCCCCGCTCCCCCTGTCCCGTTCCCGGTGTCCCCGCTCCCCCTGTCCCGTTCCCGGTGCCCCCGTTCCCGGTGTCCCCGCTCCCTCACGGGCCGCAGCGATCCCGCCCAGCGGGGCAGGAGCCGCCGCGCCGCCATGTCCGCCGCGCCACGTGACCGCACACACCCCCGACACGTGACATTACTGGGGGCGTGGCACTGGGGGCGTGGCCGCGGCGGTCACGTGAGCGCAGCCCCACGTGGCACCGGCGCCGTGCCCTCGGTCCCCTCTGTCCCTTGTCCCGCCCGCAGCCCCGGTCCCGGTACCTGTCCCTGTCCCTGTGCCCAGGCGCCGTCCCGCGGCGCGCAGCCCGTGTCACAGCGCGGCATCTTCCCTGCGCCTCTGCCGCCAACGCGCCCGCCGCGCCCTTATAGCGGGGCTTCGCCGGTGCCCGGTGCGCCGAGTAAACACCGGGCTGTTTGTTTGGGGCGGGCCCCGCTCCGCGCCAGGGGTCACCGGCACCGGTGAAGGGGCAGTGAGGCAGAGGCCATCGCTCCGTTGTCCCCGTTTGTCCCATTTTTTGTTTGTAACGGCGTCACCGGCGGCGCTCCCGTGAGCGGCTCCTGGCACCCGGTGCCGGTGGATGTTTGTTTGTCCCTTGGGTAACGGCGCCCACGGCACCGGCTCCGCACGTGGCCCGGCCCGGGGCTCTGCTCCAGCTCGGCTCGGAGTGTCCTGGCAGGTTTAGCTGGGACAGGAACAAAACACAGCCTGCCTGCAATGCTGGGGTGCCTGCAATGCTGGGGTGCCTGCAATGCTGGGGTGCCTTCTCAACCACCTGTGCTCTCGGTCATCACTCACACCCACATTGTTCAATTCTTTTTGAGAAGTTCAGCATCCACGCAGGAGCCCTGCTCCAGTTCTGTTCCCTGAACTGGAACCCAAAGTTCACAAGTTCAGGAGTGCCAGCAGAAGTCACCAGTGCAATTCACAACAGTGGAGTCTCTTCAATTCTCTAAGAACAAAACCTTTTGTTGTAGCTGTGTCCAGCAGAACATCAATAAAAGTTTGTTGATGGATTTGTATATTTTTTATAGATGGTTTCTTCCAGCAAGCTTCTATTAGATTTATTCATCATGGAAGCACTGATCACAGCTGTTCCAACCAACACTGAAGTGACACAATGCAACAGAGACTGGAGGAGAGATTCTCTCAAGTGAAAAATAATGTATTCAATGTGAAACACACAATTCCTCTTGGCTTCAATTGAAAAGAAAGGCACTGGGAGATGCTGTGATCCCCCCCAGGCATCACTGCACCCCCTGGAGCTTCACCACCCAGCCAGGCTGGGCAGGGAGGGCAGATGGCAGCACGTAGGGCAGGGCTATGAGCATCCCTGCCCCGGGCTGCCCCTGCCACTGCAGAGTGCCAGCAAAGCCCAGCAGGGTCACCTGCAGAGGAAGGAAGGAAGGGGACACTCAGCTGGGGCTCAGCAGCCCCATTTGCACAGCCCAGAGCCCCTGCAGCTCCCCAGGAATGGCTCAGGTGGCACAGGGGTGGCACAGGGTGTTTGGAGGCCACAGCAGGCTGCAGTTTGTTGTTTGGGGTCCCCAGCCATGGCTCCCATGGCACAGGGGTGTTTGGAGGCCACAGCAGGCTGCAGTTTGTTGTTTGCGGTCCCCAGCCGTGGCTCAGGTGGCACAGGGGTGGCACAGGGGTGTTTGGAGGCCACAGCAGGCTGCAGTTTGTTGTTTGGGGTGTGTTTGTTGCTGATGCTTTGCCCCTGTTTGTTCAGAGCAAAGGCCACTGCCACGTGTGCGTCACGGTGACATGTGCCACCAGCAGGGCACTGCACCTGGGCTGCAGGACAGCCACTCCTGCTGCCCTCCCTGCAACAACAGGATCAAAACACCCCAGGGCTGGAATCTTCCCTGGCAGCTCCTGTGCCACGTTCTGTGTGAGCCAAAGCCTGGGTGCTGCAAGGAGCCCACAGCACACACCCTCCCTGTAGCCATGAAAAATCCTTTCCTTAGGATCTTTTTCTCCTGAGAAGCTGTGAGGCCTCAGGAACAAAATGCAAACATTGATTATCTGCTGCTGTGGGATGCAACAGGTGCATCTGGGATTGGTCTCATGTGGTTGTTTCTAATTAATGCCCAACCACAGCCCAGCTGTCTGGACTGTCTCAGTCAGTCACAAGCCTTTGTTATCATTCCTTTTCTATCCTTAGCCAATCTTCTGATTAAATCCTTTCTTCTATTATTTTAGTATAGTTTTAATATAATATATAATAAAATAATAAACCAAACCTTCTCAAACATGGAGTCAAGATTCTCTTCCCTCATCCTCACACCCCTGCAAACACCCCACACCTCCCCAGTCCCCAGCTCCTGAACAAATCCAGGCTGGCCCTTCCAGCCCACAAATGCCCCCAGATGCCCTCAGTGTGTGCTCAGTCCCTCACCTGTGTGCCTGGGGATGGGATGGGTGAGGACAGGTGCAGGACATTGTCCTGAGGCCACAGCAGGAAGATGGCAAAGACCAGGGGTCCCTTGGAGGTGTACCTGGGAGAGCAGGAGTTCAGGTGAAGGGCACAAACCTCACCTTCCCACACAGCACAAGAACACAATTCTGCCCTCTGCCACCACACAGGGGTGCCCCCAACTCCAAATTTAAGAAAAGGAAAGAAATAAAATCAGCTCAGCTGTCTGAGCAGCAGAGCCCTCACCAGACAGTGTCTGTGGTGTTCTCCATCTGCACCCTCCAAGGCTGGGATTCATAAATCGCCTCCCCATTGGTGCCCAGCCACCTCCCAAGGGCCAGGAGTCTCTCTTGGAAGATGGGGACAATCACCCCTTCTTTTGTAGGTCCCACATTGAGGAGGTAGTTGCCACCCAAGCTCACAGTCTGCACCAGCTCCTGATAAAGCAAGATAACATTACCTTCACCTCAGACAGCACAGAAAGGAGCAGCTTTACCCAAAACCAGCAATCCCAGCAATCCCCCCAGGCTATTGGAGTCAGGTTTCTCACCTCGATCATGCTCCTCTCATCCATCACCTCGGGCAGGCTCATGTTGCTGCGGTAGCCCCAGGAGAGCCTGTCCAGGGAGGAGCACATCTCCCACTTGTGCTGGGGCAGCGTGCCCGGCCTGAACTTGTCAGCGCAGTTGTAGAAACCCCCGTGGCGGCAGGAGCAGCCCCGGCCCCAGCGGTCATTGACAACCACGGTGTCCTGAGAGAAGGGAAACAGCTCAGGGCACTGATCCTTCTGTTCTTGGGCTGTCCAGCTGGCAGCCACCCCCTGAGGAAGCACCAAAAACTCCCAGTGTCATGGAAACCCTCCTGAGAAGGCTGAACCTCCCTCTGCTCAGGCAGGAGCTGAGGGTCCATCAAAGGTTGGAGCTGTCCCAGCAGCACAGCCAAGGTTCTCTTTTTGTCAGAGAATAAAACACACCAAATGTGCAGGAGGTTTCTGGTTTGATCACACACCCACAGCCTCCTGCCCTCCCACACCCACCCAGGGCCACGAGGGGCAGCAGGCACTGGTACCTTCACGGGGCTGTCGTTGTAGAGCCAGGCAAGGAAAGAGGTGGAATTCCAGTAGGAGTCTGGAGCTTCCCAGTCCCCATCCGACCAGATCAGGTCTGGTTTGTATCTAAGGGAGATAGAAGTTGTTTCATAAAGGCTCATCTGCTCCTGCCACGCTCTGTTTCTTCCCCTTCTCACTGCCTGCCATCACCAGGAGGTTTTTGCTTCATTTTCTGCTTCACACAAAGCTCTACGGGAGGTTCTTGCAGCAGCAAAGAACAAGGTGTAGATCCACAGCTCAAGAGAGGGTGCAGTTCTTCCAAAAAACCCAGAATTTGGAACCTCAGTGCACATTCTTGAGATGGGACAATGACCCACAAGCCCAAGCCTTTTATTTTTGTCAGCAAGGCAGGGATGTAAATTCCCAGTGAAATCACTTTTCTATTCTACTAAATACTGAACAGTTTGTTCCACTTCCAGCCCCCCTGCACAAAGGCAGGATAAAAGGGAATTGCAGGAAAAATTTGTCCCTGGTTATTCTACAGATTAGACCTTCCACAGGTTAAAAGTGAGCCCCTTTTCTAATTACCACAAATCATTACTGCTCAGCAAAGAAAATTTGCCTCGGCAAAAATCAACATTTCTCTTCTTTGCACCCACTTTGTACCTTTCTCTACAGAACTGAAACCAGGAAATGCTGGTGATTCTGAGCTGGTTGTGGCTCTTACTTTAAGACAAGATCATAAAGTTCTGGCATCGTCTTCTTTAAAACAAAGCTCTGGGTCTTGAAGTCATTTTGTTTGTCAGCGAGGTAGAGAGGGTTAAACCACTCCATCAGGGAGTGATACAGCCCATAACGGAGGTTGCTGAAGGACAAAACACAGAGGGGAGTTAGGCTTCAGTGGGGATTAGAAATAGGTGGAAATTAAATTACTGGCTTTATTATTTCTCATCATTTGCAAGCACTCCATTTTTCACAGGGTTTTCTGCTGTTTGTCAAGCAGAGCCAGGAGCATTCACTGCCCTCAGAGCAGAGCTCCCTGCCAGGGCCTCACCTCTCCCTGAGGGCCTCTCCCAGCTCTCCCACCAGGTCCCGGTGGGGCCCTGTGTCCACAGAATTCCAGTTCCAGGACACTGGAGACCCCCAGTTGGTGAAGCCCTCGTGGTGCTTGGTGGTCAGGACCACGTATCTGAGAGGAGAAAAGGAATTGTTGGGATGGCAAAGGAACAATGAGATAATTCCCAACCCCACTGCAATCCCAGTCACTAAAACAAAGCACTGGATAACCGCACTGTGAGGAGCTGTCTGCCACTATCCCTTAGATTTAGAAGCAAATACAAGAATAAGAGAGGCTTTTAGCGGATTTTAATGTTGGGAAAGAATGAACGGGAAGTACTTAGGAAAGAGCAAGAGCTTTCATCTCCTCAGCACCCCTCCGGGATGCCCAGCACTGTTCAGGGACCTCCCATCCCCTCAGGAACCCGCAGCCATGGCACTCATCCCCTCAGGGACCCCCCCATCCCCTCAGAGAACCCGCAGCCATGGCACTCATCCCCTGAGGGACTCCTCCATCCCCTCAGGGACCCCCTATCCCCTGAGGGACCCCCCTTCCCCTGAGGGACCCCCAATCCCCTGAGGGACCCCCGACCATGGCACTCATCCCCTCAGGGACCCAGCTCCGGCCATCCCGGCGCTGACCTGGCCCCGGCCCGCTGGAAGAGCTGTGCCCACTGTCGGGGCTGGAAGTCGTAGGCGGTGAAACGGGGCGCGAACTCCGCGTAGGTGGTGCCGGGCGGGAAGCGGCGGCGCACGAAGCTCTCGTAGGCGGCATCGTGCTGGCCCTGCCAGTGCCACCAGAACCACTCGGAGCCCCAGGCCGGCACGGAGAACACCCCCCAGTGCACGAACACCCCCACCTTGGCCCGGTCGTACCAGGCGGGCAGCGGCCGCGCGTCCAGACTGGCCCAGTCCGGGCGGTACCGGGGCGCGGCCAGGCCCGGGCCCAGCGCGGCCGCCACACCGAGCAGCGCCAGCGCCGCCATGGCCGGCACCCCGTGACGTCACCAACGCCGCGGGTCCCGGGGCCGCGGGTTCGAGGCTGGGGCCCGACAGCTGCCCGCGGGCACGGCGGGGAATGGACCGGGAGAGATGGGGGGACACCGGGGATAGCCCAAAAACTGGGGAATGTCCCGGGGAGGGATGGAGGGACACCGGGGATAACCCAAATAATCAGGGAATATCCCGGGGAGGGATGGGAGACATTGGGGATAACCCAAAAATTGGGGAATGTCCCTGGGAGGGATGGAGGGATTAACCCAACAATCCCAGGAAGGGATGGAGGGATAACCCCAAATAATTGAAGAATATCCTGGGAAGGGATGGAGGAACACCAGGGAAAACCCCAATAATCCACCCTGAGCATCCCTGGAGCAGTGTCCAACCACTCCTGGGGCTCTGGCAGCCTCGGGGCTGTGCCCATTCCCTGGGTACCCTGGGCACTGCATCCTCTGGGACACAGGGCAGAGTGCAAGGCCCTCGTGGCCGTGCCCCAGGCAGGCTCATCCCTGTTGGAGGCACTTTGGGGGCTGGCAGGAGCCCAGCTGCTGCAGGTCACCGGTGAATGGCCCTGTCCCATTTCATTGTCCATTCAGTCAGAAGTGCTGCTTTTGCGTAATTTGCAGAAAAACAACCCCAAACAAGTTCCTCATGCTCAAAGTAGCTGCCCCAGTTTGGGCTTAACCTTGTCACCTGGAGAACTTTGCACACCAGGAAAGAAAAGGAAGAAAATCCTGGAAAATGGCTTGTATGTTTAATCACATAACATCCCACAAACACCTGTGTGGTTTGGTCAGTTCTCCTGAAATCTGCTTGAAGAAATGTGCTGCCTGCAAGGTCCTGTCTGCCCCAGCTCTGGCCAAGACCTTAAGCCACAGGGAGAGGTTGGAAAAGCCCTCCCAGACCATCGAGTCCCAGCTGTGACCAGTCCTCACTTTGCCACCAACCCAAAGCACTGAGTGCCACATCCAGGTGACACCTACAAGAACAGGGACTCCAAACCTCCCTGGGCAGCTCCTTCCAAAGCTTTTCCAAGACTGATGTCCAATCTGAACCTTCCCCAGGTGGGAGATTATCACAGAATCATGGAATATCCCGAGCTGGAAGGGACACCCCAAGGACCATCCAGTCCTGGCCCTGCACAGGACACCCCAACAATGCCAACCTGTGCCTGAGAGCAAAGTCTGTGCACTTCATGTCCCAGCGTTGAAGGGTGACATCAGCAGGAGCTGTCTCCCCATCACAGCTGACCCCTCAACCCCCATCAGAAGAGAAAATAAAAAGAAAAGTGATGCAGACTGTTCCTTGCAGGCTCAGTGGGTGGATCTCCCCGGTGCCTCCCTACACGGCGTGCGTGTTCTCGCAGACGGTCTCTATCACGGAGGACTTGTGGGTGCTCTCTGCTTCTGGGCTCTCCTCAGGGGCCTTCAGCTGCCTCCTGAAGTGGGACAGCACCCTCCTCAGGGAGGAGAAGAGCTCCTTGCTCCTCAGGGCGTAAATGATGGGGTTGACCATGGAGTTGAGCAGGCAGAGGGTGCTGCAGAAGGCAAACACCTTGCGCAGGCGGTCGCTCAGCCTGCTGAAGACGCTGTAGATCATCAGCACCAGCACGGGGGACCAGCAGAGCACGAGCACAGCCAGCACCATCACCAGGGTCTTGGCCAGCATCACATCCATCCTCATCCTGCTGTTCTGCTTCCCTGCCTGTGCCTGGTGCTGCTCCATGTAGGCCACGTGCTGCCGAGCCCTCCAGAGCACGTGGGCGTAGGCGCAGATGATGCAGCCCAGCAGCACCAGGACCCAGCAGACCCAGCCCGCCAGGTAATTGTCATCCACAAAGGGGAACAGCTCGGAGCAGGAGGAATCCAGCGTGCAGCAGTTCCAGCCCAGCAGGGGCAGGCCAGCAATGGTGGCACAGGTCACCCAGAGCACTGCCAGGGCTGTCCAGGCCCTTTTCCTGGTCATCAGCAGCTTGTACTCCGAGGGCCGGCCGATGGAGAGGTAGCGGTCCAGGGCTGTGAGCAGCAGGCTGCTGAGGGAGGCTGAGAAGGAGGTGTTCACCCCTCCCAGCTGCAGCAGGAACACCTCCTTGGAGAAACCAACCTCGTTGAACACGTGGAAGTTCACGAAGCTGCAGACAAAGATGATGCTGGCCAGGATGTCAGCCAGGGCCAGGCTGCCGATGAAGAGGTAGGAAGGCTTCTTCCTGATCCCAGGGGATGAGAAAATCAGGTAGAGCACCAGAGAGTTCTCAAAAACACACATTGTCCCAAAGAGGCCACACAGGATACCAATGCTTATCTTCTGTGCCTGCGTGCTGAGCACCATGAAGCACTCCATGGTGCTCCCGCTGCACTTGGAGGCGTTTGCAGGGATCCTGCAAGAATCCATGGTGGTGACCTGGAGCTGGGAGCTCACAGAGAGCCTGCTGCTTCCCTCTGCACTTCTTCAGGTGCTCTGGAAAAGGTGGAGGTGAAGAGGACTGAACAAGCAAGACACATTCTTCCCTTCAGAGGCAAGTAAGGAAAACGAAATCAGCCCAGAGAGAGCTGCTTTCAGCTCCACTGCCCAACTTCCATGCTTTTCCCAGCTGGTTCTGTGGCTGAGACCCATTTCCCACAGCCCAGGGGAACCCTGGCAGTACCAGCTCGATGGCACACCACAAGAGGGAAGCAGCAACACCAAGAATTGTACAAATCCTGAGCCAGATCTTAGCAGGACTCACTGCTCAGGGCCAGCAGCACTGAAGGGACAGCTCAGGGGGACACCACAGCTGCAAAAGGCATCCCAAGGGGAGCACAAAACTGCCACAACATCCCTGCCTCCATGGCTTTTTCCTTGGGAGTAGCCCTAGGGCCAGGGCTGCTCTTCCTGCCTAGGGTTAGGATTAGGGCTGTCAGAGTGATTAATAGATATTATTAGAGATTAATTAGAGATCGATATTAGAGTACAGGTTGGACATACAAACTGAGACCACTTGAGCCTCAGAACCCTGCCCACACCCAGAATTAAGTTCATTTCATCAACACTTTTAGCACCATCAGAGGTGTGATGGAAGGAAGTGCCTGATTTTACACAGGGCAGGTGCTGAGCTACTCAGTGCACTCTGCAGCAAGAGCTGGGTTTTTCTCTACAGTTCTGCAGCTCAATTTAACCCCCTTCATCTTCATAACCTGTCCTTGAGGTGTTATTTTCTCCCATTCTTTCAGTGGATTGCACTGGTGTTTAAACCAAGTAGTGCATCCTTGGATTTCAGGGAACAAGGTCATCCTGGACTGGGTTAGAGTGTGTAAAAACACACTACAACCAGCTGTGGGACACCCCAAACCTGCCTGGAGTACAGCAAAATGCTGTGCCCAAGCCCATGGAACAGGATCCCTCTTCCCAAAAGCTTCCAGGATCCCTCATGCAGGCAATGGGATCGTGAGTTCCCTCTGCTGGAGGAGAGCGCTGAGCTGACAGCGTTCCCTCTCCCCCAGAACAATTCACTGTCCCTCGCTGCCCGGGGCTCTCTTGTGAAAGAGGAAATGTCCCAAACCCCGAGGCACGGCCAGGATGTGTGACAGCCACAGAGCAGGGGCAGGGCTGTGGGTTCCACCCTCCTGTGCCCCTCCACCTGCCTGCTGTGTGAAATTCAGCTGCTGCTGGAGGCGACAGCAGCCAGCACTGCCCAGCAAACCTCAGCAGAGATGGGTTTGTAAAACATGGGGGTTTTAACTGGCCTGGAGACTTCCTTCCCCACTGATTCCCCTAACACTCATCTCTCTTCCTGTGTTTCAGGAGTTGCAAAATACCCCAATGGCTCGAGAGGCTGCCCAGGAGGTGACAGAGAAGAGCCCCAGCCCCACATTTGACTGTCAGGGCTGGGGCAGTGGTGGCTGCAGGGAGTTCAGTGCAGCTTTCAGGCACAGCAGGGCGATCCTGATTTCCTGATTGGGATTTCTTGGTGTTCCAGGCTGGACTTTGGGCTGAGGAGTGGCTGAGTGTTGCAGCAAGCTGCCCTCCTCTTACATCAGGCTCTTGCATGGGGTAACAACACAGGAGAGGATGTTGCCCTCACATCTCAGGGCTCTCGTTTCCTGCAGCCCTTCTCAGGAACACCTCACAGGCAGCAGGAATTACCAACTGCTGTTATTAAAGCTGACACATCCCTTCCTCTGGAGAGAGATGGATTTAGCAGACAGATGGACTTCTCATACAGCAGGGCTCAGCAGGGACCGACTGCCTCGAGTTCCCAGCCAAACCCCAGCATCCAAACCAAGACATTTCTTCATTAAGCAGCCTCCAGCATCACCTTGGCATCCATTACCTGCAGCCAGCATTCCCAGGACCACCATAAATCCTCAAACCTGCAGTTGTGCAATATCCAACTCACATCCTTAGGAGCCTGGAAACCACTGAACACCAGGCAAGGGAGTGAGGGCAGCAAAATGCCATCCCTGATGTTGAGCTGCTAGGGGAGAGAACCTGCTTATCATGTTAAAATAACTCCTGTGCTGCCTGTCCTGGCCCAGCTCTCTGCACTAGGCTGAGAAAACTCAGACAAGCCTCAGTTCAAAGTGGTGTGCTGGGCTTACAGCAATCAGCCAGCCCTGATCTTCCTCTCCCACATCTGTTCTGTCTCAGGCTGAATGACAAGGACAGATCTCTGCTCCCCAGAGCCTCCTTGCAGCTCCTGTGTCCATGAGGGAAGCACAGAGATTGCTCTCCTCTGCACAAGCATGAAAACACAGGCAGTGCCAAGAGCTCCTCTCCTTGCACTGCCTGTCCCTCTTTTTTTTGCTTTTTTGGCCACAAAGCTGCTTTTTCCTGCCCAGGGGACATTTTCCTCCTGTCAGATGGGCCCCTGCATTTGTGTGACCGTGGCCTCTGCCCCCTGCTTGCCTTGGCTGCTGGGAAAGGTGCCAGCCCATATCTGGTTCCTGGGGCAGAGCTGACCTGCAGCATCCTCCATGGGACAGGTCCCACCCCAGGGTGAAACCCCTTTCCAAGAGCAGATCTCCAGATCTCCACCTCCTCAGGAATCCCAGCTCCAGGCCCAGCCAGGGAGTCCCAGCCCCACGGGCTGACAGCTCAGCTCAACAACATCCTGCTGATTAAAAAGTTATGTACCAGTGCTTAGATAATGTAAAATTAAATTTGCCTGCTGCAATCAGCCAGTGCATTGTGCCTGCAGCAGTCTGAAAGCTGCTCTTGAATATTTCATGTGCAGAATATCTGAGAGTTTTGAGCTTTCCAATAAAATAAAATGTCCTAAATGATCACCTACTACGAACATGTGCAGTGATTTATGCAAAAATTTGTCACTAATGATTGCAAATTTCACTTGCTGAAGAAGCAAAGTATCTTTTGCTTTACAAACATTTTAGTTTATATGTGATTTCCTGGTTTAATTGCAGAAGTTTTTTCCATTATTTTGGAATCAGCTGTTCCCCCTGGTTTGTCCTGACCACATTAAATGTCACAGAGTGGAGTTCCCTCCCTGGTGTAAGAGCTGTCTGCCTCAAATGCCTCACTGAGGATTATTGGGTTATTTATCAGCTCTGCCCATGTGTGACTGCCTGAGGGACAGTGAAGTTCAGGACAGGGTGGGTGCAGAGCAGCTGCAGGTGCCACTTTGGGTACAAAGCAGGGCACACCAGGGCTGCTCTCACTGCACCAAACCCATCACAGAAACACTGAACTCAGCGTCACACCCCTGTGAGACATTTGGAAATATCTCTGACAGAGAATCAGGGAATGCTGTGGGCTGGAAGGGACCTTGAAGCCCATCCAGTGCCATCCTTCCACCATCCCATGCTGCTCAAACCCCATCCAGCCTGGCCTTGGGCACTGCCAGGGATCCAGGGGCAGCCACAGCTGCTCTGGGCACCCTCCCCACCCTCACAGCACAGAATTTCTTGGAACCCATTCCCCCTTGTCCTGTGACTCCAGTTCCAACATTAACAACTCCCAAACTCAGCTGTAAAGAGTTAACCCACAGCCTGCTCTGAAGCACTTACCTTTCATCTCCTTCAGAAAGGATCCATCCTAAAAAGCAGTTCCACATTGCCTTACAGCTTATCCCCAACAGCTGATGGTGAACCCCAGGAGTCTCCCCAGCTGCCTTGTGCAGGGCAGCACGAGGGCTCTCCCATCAGGGTGATGTGAGAGCAGGGCCCAGGGCTGCAGGATGCTGTGGGTCAGCAAACACAAAGCACTCACCTCCCCACCGAGGCTCTGGGGCTCCCCATGGCTCTCAGGGCTCTGCTGCAGCTGTGGACAGTGCCCGCTTCCCTCTCCTCTCACGGCACTTCTGGTTTCGGCTGCGTTTCTTGAACCATTCTGCTTTATTCCCCTGGGCTGGAAACCCATCAGTGTGAATCCTTGCTCTGCTTCCTCGCTCTCTGGCACGTTCTTTCGGAGAATGTGTGTCGGGTTTTCTTTCCTTCCTCCCTTCTCCTCTGGGTGCTGTGTTCTGCTGCCTGCTCGTGCCACATCTACAACCACCCAAACCCTCCGGCTCGCTGAAATTGTCCTCCCAGTCCCTCTCATTTCTCCTTGTAACTGCAGAGTTTGAGGCAAGAGGCATTCAGGTTCTCCTCCTGATTTCTCTGGGAGCATGGAAAAGTATGAGAGGGGAAAAAAGCAAGGAGGCAGATGTGGAAGAATCTGGATGTACCTGGCTGAGTGCAGGTCTAAGGACAAGCTCAGAAATTGTTGTCTGTGCCTGCCCCTGAATTTCTCTGTACACAGTCCACTCATGCTGGAGGGACAAGGTGATTTTCTCTCTTCAAGTGGAAGGAAAATCCAGGTCTTCAGCTCCACAATCCGTGTGGTCAGGCAGGACTGGGGGCTGTGGTGCTGCTGTACCTGCTCTCATCCATCCCACTTCCCTCCTCGGCTGGGCTGTGCTGGTGCTGATGGAAAGCAGGGACAGCTCTCCCTGCCGGGTGACACCAGGGACAATGCCACCGGTCAGGGGGGACAGGCAAGCTGGCCCCAAATCCCAAAGGAGCTGGCCACGCTGTGGTTGGATGTGACCATCAAGGCTGTAGTGGGGAGCCTTGGAGCAAAGCCAAGCCGTGATCCTCAGCCCTTGGCTGCTCCTTACCCGGCTCTGCCACCCAGAGCCACCCCACAGCCCCATCCCAGCACCAGCAACGCGGTTCTCCAGCTGGGAACCCAACTTTCCCTCCTGCTGGGATCCCAGTTCCCTCATTCGGTGGCATCACCAGCGGTTACACCGCGTCCTCTCCAAACCCCGCTTTGCCTCCTTCCCCTCGGGCAGCGTGTGCGGAGCTCCGCGGTGCTCGGCTGCCCTCTCCAGGGAAACCCGGACAGCGCTCGGGGAAAGCTCGGGAGGAGGCAGAGCTGGGAACTCGGCGCTTCCTCCTGGGCCCCGGCCGGGAAAAGGAGATTCCCTGGCTCTGTAGGGACCTGCCCGAGCCTTCGGGGCTGGGAGGGGCTCTGGGAACCACAATAACCATGAGAGGCAGCACAGGAGACGATGGATTGTCAGCTCTGTCCCAAAAAATAATTCTTCCATTCTCGTTTCCAGGAGCTGCGAAATTTTGCAGGAGCAGGCATGAGATTGTAAAGAGCAGGTGAGAAACAAAGATTCTTTATGCTGGTCCTGAGTTCCAACAGCAGCACCCAGCCCCAAATTATTCCCTGCTCTGACACAGCTTCACATTCAACAGCATCCTGTGAAACATGGCCCCAAGTTTCCTCTGTCTGCAGGGAGAACTTTGTGTCACAGGAAAGAAATATTACTATGGCAGCATAGTTAGAAGCTTTTGAATTGACTCTGATTTATAGCAAAAATTGTCCTGCCAGACTAAAGGAAAAGCATCAGAGCTGATTGTTGGAATGTAAAGGGTTTTTGCTGGAATAACCCAGCTTTGGGAACGACCCCATACTTGGGGTTGGAGCAACGCTGTGCAGGTGCTGGGGAAAGGGACTGTGAGCCTGGGATTGCTCAGGAGTGCAGCAGTTTCTGTCTCAGTGCAGAGTGAGGAGCCCTGGGGCTGTTGGAAGGGAGGCTGTGCTCTGTGGGAGAACAGGGATTGCTCATTTTTCTCTGCCTGTTGTGTTTGCTGGGCTGTGTTTGAAAACTGGGTGGTGCCGATGGGGCTGAGGGTCGGGCACTGCTCACCTTGACAAGGTGTGACTCAGAGAGGCACGGTGAGTGACTCTGCTGCACTCAGAGAGAAAATGCTGAGAAAAATTCCCATCTTTGCTGCCATGTCTAGCACAGCTCCTGAGAGCAAACAGAAGTTTTGGGCTTGGCTGAGGGACTGTCCTGTGCACAAACACCTCCTGGAGGGAGGAGGGTTCAGGTAGAACTGTTTTCCCTGCTGGCAGGACGTGCAGCAGGCACATTGATTTACATGGGCTGAAGGTTCCTCTGTGACTCAGAGCCGATGAGGGTTCCAACGGGAGCTGTGAGGCACAAAGCAGGGTGTGACTCGGCAGTCCTGCCTGGATGTGTTTGTTTTCCAGAGTGGGAAAAGCTGTCAGCTGTGACAAAGCTGCTTCAGCACAAGCCCTTTAAACCCCCAGGCTCAGGGTTTGCCTCTGTCAGTGTCCAGGGGGGTTTTACCCCTGGGTGCTGTGCACACCCCACACACCAATGCACAATGCTGGATGTGATCTCACACTCCAGCAGGGCAGAGGACAGAACTTGTGTTCTAGAGCTGATCTAATTCAGGTGCTGCTGGATACCAACTTAATTCATGTCTAAAGCATATATCAATATACTTATAATGAGATTTAAACAATAACAATGTGTAGTTTTATCACATTGTTTGGGTTCTTGAGCCTCTTCTCTATTTACCCTGCAGAGGTTCAAATGTGTGCTCAGTTCCTGTAGCTCACTGCTGTGAATATCCTGAGCTTCATTTGATGAACACGGCTGCTCTGCCAGGCAGAATAAAGGATATTCTAAACATTAAAGGATATTCTAAACATTACCCAGTGCTTCCATGCAGCCTTTAAAGAAAACACAAGCTCACACGTTTCCCTCATAAGGAAACTTAGATTAACAATCTGGTTAATGTTTGGCTCAGGTGGCAACGTCTAACGAGTTTCAAGTGTGTCATGGGGCTCTTGGAGCCACGAAATGTAAACACCTTGGGCTTACTGAAAGTCACCCACTGCCGGAAACTCGTCACTGTGAAACAAAACTGGGGCAATGGTTCACTATTGATTTAACAAATGAGTCATCCGTGCTGCAGACTTCCTGCAGCATCCACTGAAACACCCGGCCAGGAGCGTTGTGTGTGCTGAGATCCAGCTCAGCCACAGCTGGGAGCATCTTAATGTGGGGCTAATGAAGCTCTGCAGGCTTTGTCTTCACTGGGACTTGCTGGTTGTGGCAGTGCCAGCACAGATGGAGCTGCGTCCCTGGGCTGGATTGATGTTTGCTCTGAGAGGGAGTGGAGGTGCTGAGTGAGAAATAAAAGTGCCTGGGGAATTCCTTGAGGTGCTGTCACCGTGGCAGCAGGAGCGTGGTGGGGAGCTGAGGAGGATTTGGGTAACACAGCTCCCTGGGAACACGAGGGAAGCTGGGATTTACTGCAGTCACCTTTGGGCTGCCTGGAGGAAGTGGAATAATCCAGACAGGGCAGACACTTGCACAATAGAAAACTCCTGTTTGTGCTGTGTGCAGGTTGTGAGAGGTGCAGAGGAGGTCACTGAGTCTGGGGCACAGCAGGGTGGGTTTGGAGGCACTGCCCTGTCCCAGCAGTGTTT
>JAHXMQ010012343.1:12929221-12941633 GCA_020466415.1 Ammodramus savannarum pratensis | reverse complement strand
GTGGTGATGATAAAGGACTGAGACAGAACCTCAGCATTCAGTCTGTGCTGAGTCTTCAGGATGCAGCAGGAACTCGAGTGCTTCTGTCTGTTGTGGTTTCTCCTTTGCTTCCACTGCAGGGCAGGAAACCAGCCCAGGGTTTTAACAGCTGAGGGGTGAAACCCACAACTTTGCAAGCTGGACTTTGTGGTGTTTGGGGTTTTGTCCCTTTGATTTAAAAAATGCCCTCGTGTTCCTGCTCGGCCTCCCTTTGTTTCAGTGGAACAGCTCCTGCACAAATACAGGAATGGCTTATCACTGACATTTCCTGCTCCCCCAGGCTGAATGTGTCAGCCTGACCCCAACAGCAGCTCTGAAAGACAAGATGTTTCTTTAATTATCTCAGAGATAGCGAGGACAAACAGCCAGACCTTGTGTCATCCTTGTTCTGAACTGAAAAGTACACGCTGTTGTGCTGCCCAGACCAGAGCAGAACATTTGCAGCCTGCAAAATGCTGTTTCTCAATGCCACTGACACGTCCTGGCTTGAGAACATGCACACTGGGGTGAGATTGTGTTTTAGCAGAAATAAACACACCAAAGAGAGAAACAAAGCAAAAATCGGCTGATGTGCATTGGAGGAGAGTTGTTAATTAATGAGTGGAATTTCCAGGCTTACAGCAGATATTGTTGCCTTCCATGTAAAGGCAAAAAAAAGCTGCTATAAGGACCTCAGCCATTACATTGTGCCAAGAAATCCAAAGCAAAGGGAGGAAAACAAATTAATTTCAGCTGGCTTTGTGCTAACATACAATAAAGAACAGGAACAAAGGTCTGGGCTTAGGTATGTCAACATCTCTCATGTATTAAAATAACATCACAATGAATACAAACTTCTATTTAGAGTCTTTACCTTGTCCTGGGCTGGGTCAGAGCACTGTAACACTAGGTCAGTAAGGAAACAGTTTTGTTTTAGGGATAAACCAGGATTTTTTCCCTTCTGTAGTTAAGAAACCAGGGTCTTTACTTAAAAAAAAACAAACTCTGAATGCTCATCTGTTGTTTTCAAGTACTGCCCTGACTTGGTGGGGCTGGAACTCAACTCGTTCTTTTCCCCTTTCTTTGAAACTTCCTTTTTTCAGCCTTTAATCTGATGTACAGTGCTAGACTGGCCCCACAGTGGTGGGCAGGGAACACTCTCACATGTGTGAATTTCTTATGTATACCTAATTTTTAATCATCCTACACATAGCAAAGGCTAAATCTTGTGGGTTTTTTCTTTGAAACACTCCTTTGAGGCAAAATAAGAGAACGTGAATATAAACACAAAGTGCAGCCACTGCCAGGGGCTCTGCATACCCACAGCGCTGTTTTAAACCTAGGAAATATTTTCTCTGTCTTTTGACCTGAAACATCCCTCTATAGTTTTCAATACTTTAAATTTAAACATTAAATAGTTTAACAAAACGCAGGCTGGGGAATGGGTACAACAAACCCGACACCGTCCATTTGACACCGGAGCGCTGCGGCCATCTCCGGGGGGCCGGATTTCCCTCTTTGTTCGCTGAATCCCTTCTCTCGAAGCCCCCCGCTCGCACAGCCGGGTGTTTTGTGCGTTTCTCTTTTTTTTGTTGTTGTTAATCATTTCACCTCTTTGAAGCCCCCAGCGGCAGCTGGCGGGGGCGTTCCCCGCGATGTTTGTTGTGCTAATTCGCGGGCGGGGCGGGGCTGGCAGCGGGGCCGGGGGGCTGTGGCGAGGGGCCGGAGGGGCCGGAGGGGCCCGCGGGCGGTGCCGGGCGGCGGGGCCGGCCCGGGCGGGACAAAGAGCGGGGCCGCTCCCGCGCTGCCCTCCGTGAGGGGATTCAAATGGCGGCCCCGCCCGCCCGCGCGCCGCTGCCGCTCTGCCCCGGGCCCGCCTGGCAACAGGCGGGGCTTGGCTCCCATTGGCGGAGCGCGCAGAGGGCGCGATCCCATTGGCTGAGACCGCGCGGCCCCGCGGAGGGGGGAGGAGGGAGAGGGTGTTAAACGGCGCAGGACGCGGCCGCCATTTTGTGAGGGAGAGTCAGGGGCGGTGCGGAGCGGAGCAACGGGAGCTCTGGGGGCGGGGGTCGGACGGTGACGGCGGAGCAGCGCGGGGTCGGTTCCCAGAGAGCCGTGTGTGTGTCCGTGCTTGTGGGCGAGCGGAACGGACAGAAGTCGGTAAGGACGGAGCGGTGCGGGAAGGGCCGGGCGCGGCCGCCGCCATGTTGTGCTCCGTTGTTGGGCAAGAGGGGACGGGGGGTCCCGGCTGCCCCCCGGTGTCGGTGAGAAAAGGGAGAAAGTTCGGAGGCGAAGAAGCTCCGGTCAGCGGGAACAGAGGGCAGCTGGGCCGGGGCCGGTGACGTTATCTCGGCTTTTGGTTGCAGTCCAAACAAGGCGGAAGCTGGAAATGGAGATGGGCGGCTCCTCTGGAGCTCTGGGAGGAATGGGCAGGGGGCCGCTGAGTTGGGGAGCGACGGGAGCTGAACAGACTCGAGTGCGTCAAGGTTAAAATCTCAGACATCCCAGGAAAGACAAGCCATGAGCAAAACAGGACATTAGTGTGAGGGTTATTAAGGAATTACTCGGCTAGCGAAGATTAAAGAAACAGCTGACAGATGACAAATGGAGCTCTGTGTTGGCTGGGGAACGTTTGGACAATGTGGGCAGTTCCTGTATTGTCCCAGTTCCCAAAGGGTTTTCTATTGTACTGTACATTTTCCCTACTAAAACGAAAGGGAAAAAGTTCTTGATTGTCTGTTAAAATGCTTTGTAAGACAGAGCACGAGCAAAATGTTACTTGGGATATGCTAAATATGGTGGTGAACTTGATGTGAGTAGAGAAAGACAAAGCTGTGTCTTTTTGGGTGGGGTTTTGGGGTTTTGTTTGTAGGATGTTGTAGTCTTTAACATATAAACAGACACAGCAGAGTCTGAACTATTTCCGCTTGCCCTTCTTTCCACCCCCAAGTGAAGCAATTGTTTCCATAATCTGAATTGAAATTTTTTTCTCCTTTTTGCAGCAGGACTTCTCCCTTGGAGCTTCTGTGCCGAGAATCCGATGTTGGGCTCGGCTCCCTGGCTGAAGACAGCAGATCAGCCCATGAAAACTTCTATTCCCAGCCAAAGGAAGGAGTCCAGCACAAGGCAGCACCTCTTCTTTCAGGCTTGGAAGCAAGAAAGGGGGCAAGAGTTGGAGAGTGTGGAATCGGAGAAGACCACTGAGAGGTAAATGGAAATAAACATTGCAGGAGAGCCAGCAGGGAAGTGCTGGGTGTGCTGTGCTGGAGTCTGGGCATGGGAATTGCACGAAATCTGCTCCACTTGAGATGCTTTTCACTTCATTTTGAGTTTACCAGAGCAATTCTTACAGTTATCAGGAAGTTTGGGCAGTGGCCTTATCAGTGCAAACTTTGCCCAGTCTTAAGGTGCTAACAGGCTGAATTTAAACGTCTCAGCACTCAATAGTGACTGATAAGATCTGGTTCTGCATTTTTAAACCAAGGTTTTGTCACTCCCATTCCTCCAGTTACACCTTTCCTGAGGAGAGGCGTGGGGTGTTTAGAGCCAGCTTTGGTTAGGTTGTTTTTTGTCCCTTTGCTTGAAATCTAAACATTCTCTGAAATACTTTGTTTAAAAAAAAGCAGTAAAGACTTATCTGGACTCCTGTTGTTTTTGCAGGTGACATTTAAGTTGAAGATGGGCGGTGGAGAAAGATACAACATTCCCGTTCCCCAGTCTAGAAACACCACCAAGAACCATCAGCAACTTAAAAACAGGCAGAAGAGCAAAGACCCCAATTCTCAGATGAAAACCTACGTGAAGAAGGAAAGAGGCCACGGCTGCAGCTCCTCTCCTGGTGCATGGCAGGCCATGCAGAAAGGGGGCAAGAACAACGTTCACTTCCCCAAGAACCCCAACTGGAACCCTGCTCTG
The DNA here is from genome assembly GCA_020466415.1 of Ammodramus savannarum pratensis. Taxonomy (NCBI): domain Eukaryota; kingdom Metazoa; phylum Chordata; class Aves; order Passeriformes; family Passerellidae; genus Ammodramus; species Ammodramus savannarum. The sequence goes on along the minus strand of JAHXMQ010012343.1, from coordinate 12,937,700 downwards.
TCCAATCACAACCTGTTGTTCACCCCTCAGAGCAACCAGAACTATGCTGGGGCCAAGTTCAGCGAGCCACCCTCCCCAAGTGTTCTGCCTAAGCCACCAAGCCACTGGGTACCTGTTTCTTTTAAACCTTCTGATAAGGAAATAATGACATTTCAGCTCAAAACCTTACTGAAAGTCCAGGCCTGAGGTGTAACTTGTGTGATTTTCAGAGGTGATTTCGACTGTCAGGGTTTCAGATTTGAGCATTTATTCCAAACTCCAGGTGTGCCAGGACCAGGTGTTCTTGCTGCATGTAGTTAGTCACTTGGAGAGGGGTGAAAGTTTACATTCCCCTCATCTTTTACCTCAAAAGTTCAGTGCTGTGTTCACCTCACTGTGAAATGGATATTTTCTTGTAAATCAATCAAATCCTGAGCAGTCACCATTTACTGTATTTAAGAATAAATGGGACTGTGTGCCAAAATTGGAATTGTGGCTTTGAATAGTTAGAAAACCACCTTTTAGCTAACTTAATGCAGCATGAACTGAAAATAAAAACGCACTGAGAACTTTAGTCAGGTGATTTGCTGCTTTCAGGCTGGTGTGAGATTTGCAGAGCAGAAAGCTCCACCTGGGCACACAGGGAGGCACAGCTGATCTCTGCCCTGCCCTGTGAGCTTTAGTGGCACTCCTGCAGTGCTGGGTGAGCGTTTCCAGCCCCTGACTCCCATCTGGAATGTTCTGGAAGGGTGTGGAAGAACTCCCCGGGCAGACCCAGCTGTGCTTCCCAGGAATCTCCATGAGTGCCAACTAAAGACCTTGCATTGCCAGGTGACTGCCAAAAAAGCTCCCCCAAATCCTTTGTGTGCCCACTGCACTGAGGAGTTCTAAACCACGGTTTTATATCAGTTTTTATAAAAAAAAGGTGGAGTAGTTCCTTAGTTTGGTGTTAATTGGTTCCTCTGTAACAATTAATAGTTTGGGGCAGGTGTTAGATGTTCTCACAGGGAAGACAGAGCCATGTAAATACATGTAAAACATTGTAGCATATGTAAATTTCTGCTGGGCTTTCCTGCACAGAAGTATTTTTAGTACAAAACTGCTGAATGTAAGATGACCATGTTGAGTACGTGGCCTGGTTTAAAAAAATGATATTTTGTTTAAAAAAAAAATTTTAAAAAAAAGACATTTGTGGCTGTGCCCTTGCACTTCACATGCAATGAATATGCACATTGTATTTGGTTCTAATCTCATTTTTTAAAGTAAAATCAGTGCAAAAATGCTTATTTAGATTTTTTTTAATTAAAGAAAAAAAAAAAAAACTAAAAAAAAAAAAAAAAAAAAAAAAGCTGCTGGAGTTTCAGATCCCAGATCCTCCTGTTGTGAATGTAGGAGAGGAGTGTGTTCAGTGATGAAAAAACACTGAAATGTTCCAAATCAAGTGTTTCACAAGAAATGCAAATGCCTGGGTTCAGGTGCTTGATAAAACTGAGGGATTGGAATCATTCTGTTTGTGAAATGCATCAATGCTCTGTAAAACATTGTGTCCCAATCTTTGCTAAAATCCCTCAGCAGAGGGTCAGGGCAGGTGGCTCCTGAGCTGTCACCCTCCAGCTGATCCTGCTGCAGGTGACATCAGGAGCAACCAGGGTTCTCTCAAAAAGATGACAATGATTACTTTAAAAAAAGTGCTTTAATTTGAGCGGGCCTTTTGCAGATTGTGAAATGTTTGGAGGTGTCTTTCTGTACATTCCAAATGCAGTGGCAGCTGAGCTGAATGTTTACAAAATTATTGCTCCAAATCACTCGGAATTGGCAGTCTCCAAACTTGTGTTGTGACCTGGACCTTCACCAGAGTCTGAGCTGTATCCCAGTTAATTATCTATTCTCCACTTCAAATTGTCAATTACTGATGATGTTTGTACAAATTGGAAACAAAACATAAATAAACTTTTTTTTTACCCCCTAAAAGCATCTCTTTGTTTTCAGATGGAAATGGAAAAGTGGGATGACCTCATTTTGGCAGTTCCCTTCTCAAGGGAGGTTTCTTTAACTGCAGCCTTCTCCTCATGCCTTTGCAGTGGTTGGGGAACTCAGGGCTGGAGAATTAACTCTAATTAACATTCCTGACAAAACCAAAGCTTGGGGCTCCGTCTCCCACACACTACAGCTGGATTAATTAAGTCAGAAGGTGCTCTCGAGTTATAGTCAAAACTTGTACATTTTATTCCCAATTCACAGGGTTATTTGCACAGATGGAACACAAAACTCAAGAAGAAAGGATGTGGGTGAATAAAACATCAGCATCTCCCATCAAACACACTACAGGGTACAGAGTCTTCCCTTCCTACAATAGTCTCAGCAGCAAGAGCATCTTTAGACAAATATTAATTATAGCAATGGACTACAGACTTTTTTAAGCAAGTTACAAGATAAATGGAGAAAACCAGCAATTCTTAATGGGTGATTATGTCCTAAAAATGTGTCAATTTTATCCCTTAGTACTTCCCTGGCCAGGCCCGAGCAGCAGAGCTGGGTGAGGCTGCACTGCCCTGCTCTGAGCACGCCCCAGCTGGCACCAGGCAGGAAAAAAAGCTCTGTCCAAGCAGAGAGCTCCAAACAACATTGAAACCAAAAGATTCCACTTTGAGTAAAACCATGATACTGTACATTAAACATCTTGATAAGACATAGAAAGGATAACATTGAGCTTTCAGAGACCAGGCTATCAGAGTCCCTAATTAAACACCCAGCTACTTAACCACTAAATTGAAGATTTTTAATTACCAGTTGGGTGCATGGACTTTAGGTGAAAAAGAAGTTCCAATAGAGCCTTCTATGACTGCTGACACCAATCGATTCGCTGCAGATATTTTGGAGCACAGCCATTAATTTCAGCAGAGGTTTTTTTTTTACACGCTACTTCAGTTCTACAAATTTTGCAGGAATGACAAAATCTAGATTTACCACAGAAAAACGTAATTCCCACCGTTCTTGAGACTCCAAAAGAAAGATATCTAGACATGATCTTTTGTAGCCTGCAAAGTTCTTGCATTCCAGCTGTGCATAACCTGCAGGAAGCTTGCACAAGACAGGCTCCTGCTTTTTTTAGGGCAGGACTGGGATACCTGCATCAAGGAAGGGAGATGTTATCTAGATGGGCTGTGGCTTGGTTTGCATGAATGCATAAACATTCCCTGCCCTTTTGGCCACATCCTGCTAACTCGTCCCCAACTGAAAGGCCCACAGAACAGCTTCTTCACAATTTTTCCATGGGAGCAAGAACTAGGACAACATCTTTATTCATGCACTCTTGAAACATCGTGGGTTTGTGTTCGGCTTTTCTGGCTTGTTCATATACACAAGTCAAGTCAAAGTTTAGTCCTACCTCTGGGAGAGAAAGAAAGAACCATCAGAACTGGCAGACACTACATTATACTTGCAATGATCTGGCTTTTCAAAACAAAAGTTAAACTGTGCTATACATCAATGCTGAGGCACACAATATAAGGACATGCTGACACAACAGTTAAGGAACAGTTACTGTTACTGTGCCTGGACTGGAGATTTCTCCTCCCTCCTCCCCCCTTCAGGCTCCAATTGCAGCACCGAGCACAGCAATCCCTGCAGCCCTGGCAGACACAGCCACACTCCCCAGCACGCAGCCACCAGGACCCTCTCAAGCAGCAGGCAGTCATGAAGACTGTGTTTATATATATTTATATAGAAATCTATACAGCTGGAGAGTGGGGTTTGTGCTGCTAGAAGCAGAAATAATCACAGCTCAGCTCAGAAAGGGTGACAGTGGGTTTATGAAAGCAGTTCAGTGCTTTACAGAGGATTTTTGTCTTTCAGCTGGGCACACACCAGTGCCAGCAGGCAGCTCCAGCCCTGCTGCCACCTCCCACAGAACCACTGCTGGCACAGTTTGGATATGGCAATTAGAAATTGTTATGGTGACACCATAATTTTGATTCTGTATGAACCTTCAGTCGTTGTTTTTAAGTACTTTCATAACCTGGCTAATAATATCTGAATTATAACCTATGGGGCAAGTCCATCCAGCAATAATGAAAGTTAATGGCAAAGAAAATTCAATATATTAGAGTACAACTTAGGCTTAGTGTTCTCAGTTTTCTTGTACCCCTTCAAAAATGTGAAGTGACATTATTTATTCAGACACTAAATGAAAAATTCCTGCCCTTACTGAAATACCATAGTAAGGATTTTACTCCATAAGGGATGCATAGCTCTACTCCTAACCATGCTCTGGAGTCAAATTCTAATGCTACAATAATTCCAGTGGATCAGTATTTCCTTCATTTTTTTATTACAGCATGTTTGCTAAATTTACAGCAAGCAGAAAATAAGCTGGGTCTTTAGTTATTTTGATCAAAACATCGATGTTTTAAAGGTAGTACACAATATTTGTTAAAAAGAACATATAAAAATACCTTTTTAGAAGCCTCTATAAGAAAGGAAATACAAAGTTTAATCCCACAACTTTCCTCTGCTAGAGCTGCACGCTACTGCTACAGTTTTAAATAGACTTTTTGCTGTTTTTAAACTATACATCCAGGAAAGTCTACAAAATTAAAGGAACGTGCATATAAATGATTGCATAGCAGAACATGAACATTAACTGCAAACAGTAAAGAAAAAGTTAGAAATACTATTAAATGTACAAAGGTTCTAGGATCAACCCCTAAGCACGTTCCGCTGACGAGATCCCAAAGCCGGAAAGGCTCTGCTCAAACACTAAACCCAAACCCTAAAACATTTCTCTAAAAAGGAACTTTTGGAAATCAATGTCTTTGTATGCTACAGACATCAGACAGCAGGAACACTGAAGTGTTTGATGGTGGCTTTTGAAGGCAAAGAGAAAAAAAAAAAAATGCCAAAAGCCATTTCCATAACAAAGGATCTTGCCTTCTAGAGAAATACTGGTGAGAGTACACACTGGGTTTGTTATTTTTCACGTTCAGTTTTCTAAATATACTGTATTAGTGATAAACTACATAACTAGAGATGCAGCTCTTGTTCATATCCAACTTCAAACATTTGTTCTGAAGGAAAATGAAATCTTTTAACCAAACCACTATCCATTCTGAGGAAGGAGTGATTCAGGCTTGCTTGACCAACTGCTTTTTTGCTGTGTAAAAAGCAAGCAAGCCTGGTAACCCAGGGAGATGGCTACAGTTTGATACCTATGAATACACCAACTAACCACAGGAGTCATTGGCATAAAAGTTTAGTTCTTATATACTGTACACACACAACTGGAAACGATCTACTTGTATCTAACAGCAGGAAAACTAAGCAACTTTATGGTTAACTGCTCACTAAAACTGAGAATAGATACAAAAAACTGCATAAAATGTACACACAACCTAATATTTAGTTGCTCTGCTGAAATGTGAATTTAGATTTTCCATTTCAAGGTGGGTTTTTCCCTCACTTTCAGCACCAGCAGCCAGGGCAGAGGCAGTGAGGCCTCTCCTCTATCTGAGTGAGCTCCCAGAGCAGCTCTGCCCATGTCGTACATGCAAGGTCAGTACCATCTCTCCAGACAGCAGCCCGAAGAGAAATCTCCCAAATCTCCCTGCACAGAGCTCCTTGTGCCAACCTGCTGGGGCTGTGGGCATGGAGAACACCGAAACCTGCCCTGGAGCCATGGAAACAAACTGCCAGGCTGATCTCCAGCAGCCAGTGTTACACTACAGCTGTCCAGTTTTCCTTTGCCTCACAAAGTTTATAGAGTTGTAGAACCAGTCAAACAGCTGGTTTAACTGCCCAGCACAAACTGGTACCAATTTCTCTATGGGTGTGACATTTGTAAAAGGACAATGTTGCAAGTTACGATCAATCAAGTCATCACCAAATATCTAAGCATTAAAAATGCAAATCTTTACAAAAATATACATAGAGACACCACAACCAAATCAGTAGCTGCCCATGACATTTAACCAAATGGACAATCTCTCTCCCTCTCTCTCTCTGTGGCTTCTCAACACTGTTTTAATTTCAACCATTGTCGGCTACAGGGAAAACTGACAAAGAAAATATTTTTTAGCACTGTTGCAACATCATATTCCTGATAATTTAAGTAAACTGAACTGTGTGTAAATGAATCTTACATGCCTAAACCAACATGGACACATTGTTAGTGGCCACTGGACTTGGGACTAGTCCAAGACCTCGATCTGGATTTTGACCTAGATCTAGAATGTGATCTTGACTGTGATTTGGATCTAGCTGGTTCTTTTTTTCTCGACTCCTTCTCATATCTTGAGCTGGACTTATAGTGTGTTTTAGAATCTGTTTTAGAGGTGCCTCTAGATTTGGTGTGAGATGCAGACCTAGACCGTGATTTAGCCTTCATTTCTTTCTTGGGCTGTGACTTGGATCGTGATCTTGAATTGGACTTAGATCTTGAAAAAGATCGATTGCGGTGTTTGAACCTAGCAGAATAAAGGGGAGAGAGGAGATTTGAATGTAAAAACACTATTCTTACACATCTAGTACATCAAAAATTGTTTACCGTTTTTGCAGGAGAAACTTTTTTTTTAAACCTATAGTTAAAGGAATACAGTGATCTAGCTTGCAATTGAAAGGGTGTAAAAAGTGGATTTTTACCTATCATTGTCCGAATGGCTTCTGCTACGACGAGGTCTTCCAGTAGGTCTACTGCTAAAAAGGTACATCAGAAAAAGTAAACGGTGACAAATACCTACATCAACGTACAAACACTTAACACATTCTATTCTCAAGCTGTGCATTTGCTTTTAGCTACTCTCCAATGCAGCACAGAATTTCATTCATTATTCCTGATCAGATGCAGCATGCAAGGTACGCAACTCCCAGCGGTTACTCCCACGATAGAAAAAATAAAATATTATTGCAAAGTGTGCCAATGAAATAGTGAGCGTGGTGTGTGAAACAGTGACAGTGCTGTGCAGCTGAGGCCAGCCCCACACACTACACTTACTTTCTGGGACTGTAGGATCTTCTATAGCTGTAATCAAAGGAGCGACTCCGGGACCGCCTGCGCTCGTAGCTGCGACTCCGGGACCGCCTGTATCTGTCGTAGTCATCGTAGCGAGAAGAACTGTACAGGTTTCTCCCTTCCTTGGCTTTCATTTGGTTTGGTGCTGGAAAAACAGCAATATTGGCAGGTGAGGATGATGCCCTACTTTTCCCCCACCACATATTTGGTGTTGAGCAGAAAGGTTCATTTGTGATTTGATGTTTATGAAGGGACAGGAAGAGGCTGCCCTGTGCCATTTGTTTGGTGCTGCTTGGGCCACTGGACACAAATTAATGCAGCCCTGGGGGCACTGTAAATCCAGAAAGCAAAACAAACACAAAAAAAGCCCCCTCAAAACCAGTCAGAAAGGACTAATGCTCCATAAAAGCAGAGCACAGAGCTGGCCAAGGTGATTTCAGGCCAGCTGGAAACTGGTACAGCAGGTCAGCCCCATGACTGACACATTCTGACATTGCTGAATTTACCCAAGGAGTGAAAGCTAATTAAACACTTTCCCCTGGCTGCACAGCACCATCAGCACACCTGATCCACAGCTGTCTGCAATGATTAAAGGCCCAGCTTGTACAAAGGCTTTGGTGCATGCCACACAAAGGGAAGTCTGACTCCAAAAGGAACCCCCAATAAAACAATTCACTTTCACTCTGCAGCTTAGTTATTAAAGTCATTAAGAATGAATGAACCTATTAGTCTTGCACTGTATTTCCTCTAAGCAGCAGAGCTATCCTTCCTTTGTATGAAATTCATGCTCCCAGTATTTAAACATGCTGGAACAAACATCCTCTGTACTAAACAGCTTCAAATTTTAAAGTTTTTGGTGCTGCTTGCAACACACTAAGGTGGATTTAGTTAATTTTGCTCAGAAACTTGTTAGAAATCCCAATGTTTATATACAGGGCAGAAAGTTGTCCTTTGGAGGGTAGAATTTCCACTGACTCCATTAAAGATAATTGTGAGGACCTGAGGGAGAACTGGACAGTCAGGTTGTTTCTCTGCCAGCTGTAACCAAAGCCCTTTAAGGTCTCTTTATTTCCAGGCATCACATGAGTGTTACAGTCCTGGTTTATTCCAGCAGGGCTGAGCCAGGTTTCACAAATCTTTATCTCCCTGCAAATTATGACTATGCACACAAACAACAGATGTAAAAGACCCAAATTCTCTTTGCAGAGAGAGTACAAGTTCTGCTCCACCTTGAATTGAGATAACTTGAAACTGACTTTTATCCTGAAGCCAAATGAAAATGATGACATTACCTCAATCCTGGAAATCACACAGAGCTGCACAGAAAGCTCTGAAGGAGGACTGTGGTGACTGCTGTACTTAGTTATCCATTTATAATTAAACGAGTCATTAACAGTCACTGGATGAAAGGCAGAACATCCAGGTGCTATTTATATACAACAAAAACACATCACAACAATGAGCAGCACGTGCAGGGCTGGGTGCTGAAATCAG
>JAHXMQ010012343.1:12880584-12890733 GCA_020466415.1 Ammodramus savannarum pratensis | reverse complement strand
ATCATCCCCCACTCTGAATAATCCTAAAATATTCACAGGATTATATGAACCATTATATGAACCACAATACAGGAGAAACAGCAAAATCAGCTTTTCTCTCTTGGCCCTTCTCTCTCTGAGACCCCTAAGAACAGCCCCAAAGAAGCAAACTTCACATACTGTTTGTACTGGACATCAAACACAGTGCCAGGGGGAATATCTGCCTCTGTTTCCCACGTCAGGATGTTCTCAAAGTTTGTGGAAGAAAATGCTGCACGTTTCAGACATGAGGATCTCTCTGTAGTCACAACACCTGAAGGAGCAGAGAAACTGGTATTAAAAAACATCTGATATCTCAGCCCTCAGATGAAAATGGATCCTGAGTATTTTGCTAAATCTGGGCTGAAAAGAAGGAGCTTGAGCAGAACAAGGCTTCAAATTGTGTTCACATCACACTCTTGCAGACAACTGACTCATCCCAAAGAAATGAGGAATTTATACAGAAAAGCCTCAAAAACTCAAATCAGAAAGAGAATCCTTGAATTCCTAGCTGGGTTTCTTTAAGAGCTTTTCCATGGGTGATAAAATAAGCCAAATAATCTGTTTCCAAGCCAGAATCAGGTCTGTGGATGTCTCTGCTTTGTGCCCCTGCTCAAGGAAGTGACATGCAGAGCTCAGTGTCCCCTCCTGAAGATGTGGCTCCGTTCTGCTCTCGTGCTCCATGTTTTATTGGATGGAAAGTGCCCGTACAGAGTGACACCCAGGGTCTGGACTCTGGCCTGGGTGTGCCAGGCTGACAGCAAACAACTCAGCCCAGTCCCTGCTTTCTGAGCCCTGCTGCTCTTCCTTTGGGGTCAGCAATGTCACCTGTCCCTGCAAACGTGTCCCTGGACAGCAGGACCCCACCTTGGCCCTCCTGCAGCAAACTGGTCTGAGCTGCTGCAGAAATTCCCTCAAGGATTTTGTGTCTCTTATCATGAGAAAACACAGAGCAAATCTTTCCCAAGGCTGATCCACAAGAGTTTCTAAGGTCAGGATTTATAAACTCTGAATTCAGATTATGGGCAGACCCTCAAAGGTAAATCATTTATACATTATTCAGCTCTGGGTTTGTGGCACTGATGAACACCTGGGGCATGTGAGGGCTTCAGCCTGCAGTGAACAATGTGAGCAAATGAAAATAGCACAGATGGGCAAACTGAGCCCTGGGATGGGGCTGCCTTGGACAGGATCATTGAAAAGAGAATAAATCCCAGCTGGATCCTCCCTTCAGGCTTTCCCCCATGGACCAGAACTGAGCAGCTCAATCTGCTGGCTGGATGCAGGAGGGTCAGGCAGAAGGCACAGATCCCCTCTCAGTGCTGTGTGTGGCATTTGGGCAGGGAAGTGGTGCAGAAAGGAGCTGCTGCCTGCCCCAGATGTTCTCCTGACTTCATCTGCAGCTCCACATCTGCCTCTGCCCATGCCAGGCTCTCAGGAGCAGCAGTGTGGGTATGAGGAGTGGGGTTCCCTGTCTGAGCACCCCAAAAACTGAGTCACAAATACCCCAATCTTATCAGGAGTGGGAAATCTGTCTTCCCACATTTATCCATGCTGGAACACTTATGCAAAGCAGCATAGCACAAGCACAGTCAAGTGTGGGCAGGGGAAATCCAGGATATTTCACAGTGTGACAGTCCCTTGGGCTGAGGAGATGCCAGACACAGCAGATGAATGGCAGGGCTGAATGCTGAAAAGCTGGGTCTGGAAAGAGCAGGTTTATCCTTCATTCACCCATCTGGAGTAGGATTAAATGGCTTTTAGAGGGCAGATCTGCATCAGATACCAGGGAGAAGTTGTTCTCTGGCAGGGTGGGCAGGTCCTGGCACAGGTGCCCACAGCAGCTGGGGCTGCCCCATCTCTGGCAGTGTCCCTGGACAGGCTTGGGGCAGCCTGGCACAGTGGGAGGTGTCCCTGCCATGGCAGGGGTGGCATGAGATGAGCTTTAAGTCCCTTCCTACCCAACCACTCTACGGTGACTCCCTCATTTTAAGCTTCCATTATTTGTTTGTACCTCGTTTAAAATCAGCACTGTTCTTGTATTCATTTGTGCTGAAGCCATGAGGAGACTGATCCAGAGCCCCCTGACACCAGTGAATCCTTCTCTGCTGTAGGATTTGGGTCCCAGCAGTGACAAACCCTTTGAAGTGAAGGAATCTTTCCCTGTCCCTACTAATCCCGAAAGTGCCGAGCGTACCAGCCACACATGGGAGTTACTACAAGGAGAGAAAACAGAACTCAGAGGAGAACTCAGCAGCTCATTCTTAGGTGATAATTCAGCAAACAGCAGTGAAGAGCAGACTCCAGGGTCAAACAGAATCCCACAACCAACAACAGCAGAGCAGAGCTCAGGACTCACCCAGCACTGAAACTGCAGCCAGGACGATCAGAAATCCCTTCATGAATGGCTCTGCAGGCTGGGCTGTGCGAGCAGGCAGCTGCTCCTGTGTGCAGGTGAATCACCTTTTGGCTGAATTGTGCCTTGCCAGGCCAGGTTGGGTCTGTTGCTCAGTAACAGAGCCCAGCAGAGCTCCTGTCCTGCCTTCCCTGCTCTGCTCTGAGCCCTGCGCATGTGTGACACTGCAGTGACAGCAGGAGCACCTCTCCCCTCCAGAGCACACCTGACTGTACAAAGGTGCACGAGCCAGAGGCTGAGAAAATCCCCAGCTCCTGAAAAAGAGCCAAATACCTTTTTGCTGAGAGCTTCCTGCCTGAAAGCCCTCCCTGAGGTTCCTGGGGTTTGAGGTTTGCTTTTCTGCTCGAGTAACTTGAGCTTGTTACAACTCCAGACATTGAAACTTAAAGCACCGGATTAGTTCAATACCTATTTCCTCCAAAAATACTCCTGAATACTTTCTTACAGTGAAAGTCAGCCAGAGCACTGGGGTTTTTCACCTGATGTGGGCAGAAGGCAGAAGAGTGGTGCCCTTTCCACAGGAGGAGCCCCTGCTGTCCCACAGCTTTTTGCAGGGACTGTTGTACCCCTGCAATGTTTATTTTTGTGGCTGTTTACAGTGTAAAGTTCTGTTACTGAATCCACGTGATAAGAAAGGGAGTTTGTATGGACAGGGAGAAAGGGATACAGCCCCTTTCCCATAACGTGTGCAGCCTTTAGGGTGATGTTGTTTTCAAACAACAAACCCTGCGTGCTTCTGAATGCTGATTTCACTGCTCGATCCTTGTGGCCAAACATGTGATGGAATTCACAAACCCCTTCTGCTTCCCTCCTCCCCTGTGGATTTCCTGATGCTGTTTCTGTTCCTGCCCTGCCCGGGTGTGGGAGGGCTCTGTGTTTCAGCCCTGCCTGGTGCATCACTGGCATTTTGTCTCTCTCAGCTCACCTGGACAAAGGCATTGGCCTCAGCTTTGTTAGAGCAGACACACCTATGCACCAGTGTCTAATTAAGCACAACTGTTTGTTAGGGTGTTTCCTGATAAAAGTATTTTCATTTTCCCTTGCCTCACATCACTGCCTCTGCTCCTGCTGGGTGATGGGGCAGAGCTGGGGGACCTTGGTGTGCACCTGAGCCTTCAGTTCTGACAGCAGAACTTCAAACTTTACCTCTGCCCTTGTTTCTAGCAAGGTGTCACCTTTTGAATAGCCCAGGAAACACCTCTGTGAATCTTTGGGGACCTGAAGATGTCCAAAACTCGACTTTCAAGTTTAAAATTAGGGTTTTATCTTTCAAACTTTTGATTCCCTCACAGTGTGTGGGGACTGCAGCAAAGCTGTGAGTGCTGGGCATGAACCCTCGGTGTGTGGATGTGGCCCTGGGGACAGGGTGGGCTCCCAGCTGGACTCGATGATCCCCAGGGTGTTTTCCTAAGGAAACGATTCCCTGATGCTGTGCTAACACCTGGAGCAGCTGCTGTGGGAGAGGAGCACCGTGCTGTGGCCAGGACTGACCCTTGTGCAGAGGAAAGCAGCTCCAAGCCCTGCTGAAATGAGGAGTTGGTGCTGCCACCTCCTGTGCAGCTGCCCTGGGCTGCAGCCTGGCCCTCAGCCCCTGGACAAGGCAGGAGCTGGTCCCAGGCCGGGTTTGCAGAGCTGGCACATGCCAAAAGCATTCTGGAGATGTTACTCAACTTCAGAGCTTCCTGTAAATCAAAGCCTGGGGGGTTTTCCTGGATTGCACAAGAAATTGGGTGGTGATTATGTTTGGATCATCGGTGTCTTTCCAAATGGACTGGAGGGATAACAATGCAGGATGTACCTAAGGACACTGCAGAGGAATAGTGCAGCTGGTGAATCCTTTCCCCACCTCTCCTTTGGACTTCATTCAGGAGCTCAATGAGTAAATCTTGCTGCAGAGCAGTTCCCACTCCCTCCCAGCACCCCTCACTTCTTTATCCCTGCTTCTCACAGGATTTCAGCTTTCATACCCTCCATCAACAGCCTCCCCCCATCTGAGCCCTCTCCCTGAGTGCAGGAATGGCTGGGGAGTGTTTCCCTCTCTCTTTTACTGCTCTGCTTTCCTGTGAGCCCTTTACACAAAGGCTCCTTTTCATGCTGCAGGATAAAAAGCTTTTACAAGGACATGAAGCGATGGGACAAAGGTGATGGCTGTAAACTGCCAGAGGGGAGATCTAGATTAGATACTGCACTGAAATCCTTCCCTGGGAGGGTGGGGAGGCCCTGGCACAGGTGCCCAGAGCAGCTGGGGCTGCCCCAGGATCGCTGGCAGTGCCAGGGACAGGCTTGGAGCCACCTGGGACAGTGGGAGGTGTCCCTGCCAAGGCAGAGGTGCACTGGGATGAACTTCAGGATCCCTTCCCACCAAACCATTCTGGGGTTCTTTGTTCAGCAGTGACCAAAGTGACTGGCTGGGAATTTCAGAATTCCACTCCAGCCCAGGATGGGATCCTGTTCTAAAGGTAATTATTTTTCAGGATGAGCTGCAGTCCCCCTTTGTAGCTTTGGAAAACAAAACCATGTACACATGGAGATTTATATAAAAATATTATTGCTCTCAGACATTCTGCACAGCAGGAGGAATTTCAGCTTCAATAAATAGAAAACAAAAAATAAATAAACAAACATGCTGCACACTTTGGCTTCAATTCCCTCTGCTGGAACACAGAAGGTGATTTCTGCAGGATGAGGTGGAGAACTCTTCATGCCACAAAAACCAGATCTTGCTGAATATCTCTGTAAGGAACTTCCTCTCAAGCTCTGGACTTACAGGGAAGCAAAGGTGACACAAAACAGTTCAAAATCTGCTCCAAATGCACGTGCAGGCACAACACTGCATTTTCAGGCCCTTGTTCTGAAGTCTGAGGTGACCCCCAGGCAGGGCCTGTTTGCTGGGGGCTCCCTCAGAGATGTCCCTGCTGACAGTGACAGCACAGAGGTGACTTGGCAATAAATTGCACTTTTGTGTCTCTAAAGCCATTGCCTTATAGGCCAGACATTGGTTGTTGTCCTTGTTCAAGGATCCTTGCTTGGACATCTGGAGCTCCCCAGGGTTTCCAGGCACTACCCAGACCTGCTGGGCACTTCAGATCCTTGCCAGGTAATGTGAGTGCTCATAGCCTGGGAATTGCAGCTTTGGCTCACATTTTCCCTCTGTAACTGAAGTCCCAGAAGTGTCACTGAGCACTGTGTGCTCGGGAGGGGTCCCCTCTGTGGAGCTGTCACTGCCACAGTCGCTGGCAATGCCTTCATCCTCTGCCAGCTGCAGTGTCCACAGGGGGATGAGCAGCTGCCTGCTGGGCTCCTCCTGGAGCTGCACATCAGGGGTGGGTTCCTGGTAACCCCTGCAGGAGTGAGGAGCCTTCCTGGGGCTCAGCTCGTGGGGTTCAGCCCCAATCCCCCCCAGCAGGGGCTGCAGGGGGCTCATTCCCAGCCTCTCCTGCCCGTGTCCATGGTGCTGGCCCTGCTCTGGGGCCCCTGGGAATGTCACAGCAGTGAGGGACAGCCTGTCCAAGGAGGAGCAGAGGTACAGGGAGGGCTCCTCGTGTGCCTGGGACCCCGAGGTGTCCCTCTCACCCTTCCTCTCTGCAAAGAGGGTGAAACCCAGGGCTCTGAGGTCAAGCACAGAGGCCACAGAGAGATCTCCAGACCCTGAATCCAGGATTTCCCCCAGAGCTGCTGGGGCTGGCTGAGAGCTGAGACCTCTCCTTGGACACCGAGGCATTTCATGGTATGGGATCAAAGTGCTGCTGCCTTCCTCCTCCTCATCCTCTGACCATGACGATGACAGTGATGATGATGATGGGAAAGAAGCCATCCATGGCAGCTGGTGTCCTCCTACAGCTCTGTTTGTCCTCCTTTGAGGCCCTGGCTGCTCTGAGCAGCTCAGATCATCACTGCACAATTCCTTCTCACCGAGCTCTGGGTGGAAGGTTGGTCCAGCAGCTTTAAATTGAGAGAAATCCTACAGGGAGAAGGAGTCAAACAGTGAGATGTGATGCTTCCAACAGAAAAACCTGGATGTCAGACAGGTTATTTCAAAAATGGGAATTACAAATGTAAAACTGAGGAGTGCAGAACCCCCCACTCCTCCCCAGTGACCCTCTGAACACCAGCAAGGCTCTGGGCCAGGAGGGGATTCCAGAATTTGGGCCATACCAGAACCTGAGGCATCTTCCTTTGCTTGGCCTCCTGCTTCACCAGGCAGCAGATGAAGGGACTGGCCACAAAGATGGGGAGCACAAACAGAGGGATCACAACCAGAAGCGGGAACTTCCACTGTGCTGATGAAAAAGACAGAAATAATCTCTTGTGAGTGGTGTTTAGGAATATAGGAATATGGAATATATATATATATATATATATATGAATTATGTGCTCTACACTGACATACAACACTCAGAGCTTTCAGAAAACATTTCAGGCTTTTTTAAATGAAACTATTTCTACAGAAAGCAGGAACCGCTCACCAGAAAATCCAACCAGTCCCTTTAACAAGAAGCTTTGTTTTTGTGGTGAAAACCTGATTTTAGTGGAAGTCTTTGCCTTTCCCTCATCCCACTGATGTCTCCCACATCCTCTCCCCAGAAGGGCCATACCTTTGTGGTTTAACAGCACACACACAGGCTGGGAGAATTCGCTGTGCTTCAAGTTGATGCTTTCATAGACAGCCCTGGCACTGAAGCAGTAGTTGCCTCTGAGGGCAGTGGTGTTGATGGTCACTGTGTCCTTCCTGAAGTAACCCTCGTATTTCTTCTGCTGAGAGACAGAGCAGGGATTGGAGAGGTGATTCTTTCATTATTGGGGTGGTGTTCCTGTCCCACCTTAGCCCATGGATCCCTTGTGTGGCCCCATGTGTGACATCTCCCCAGGGCTGATGGATCCAGGTGGGAATTGCAGCTGTGCCAGGGAATGCTGCCAGTGCCACCAGGACTGGTTGTTTTAAACCTCAGCCCTTCAGACTGACTGGAGTGTAAGCTCCCCTTCCTGATAAAAACAGGGAACTACCAAAAAAATAAGGCTGCATCACACACTTCTACTTTTTATCTCTGGCTTTGGTTTGGCTCTGGTTTGGCTGGTTCATTTCCTCCAGGCCCTGGATCCAGTCCCTCTCTCTCTGCCCAGAGCTTTGAAGCTTTTTCAGTTCCTCCATTTCATCTAAAAAGAGCCACTGGTACCAACCTTGTCTTCAGATCCTGCTTCCCAGAGGTGCAGGTCATACTTCCAGGTGAGGTTCTCCACACAGGTGGGCAGAGGGAAGGAGGCACTGACGTGGATGGAATTGTCCCTGACCTTCAGGGTGAGCACAGGGGGAGCCAGTTCCACTGCAATGGAGGGAGCAGCTCTGAGAACGGGGCTGGCTTGGCTCTTACCTTCACCAGTGATGGCTGCTCCTCACTTCCAGCTGTTATCTTGTGATAAGAGGGAGGCAAAGGACACCTTTTTATCTGAAACACCCCAGAGAGCCACTGGGACAGTGGCCACAGCCACAGAGGACACGTCTGTAACTAAAACACCCTTGGAGCCACTGGGACAGTGGCCACAGCCACAGGGGACACGTCTGTAACTAAAACACCCTTGGAGCCACTTTGCTCAGCTGATGCACAAATTCTGATACTTGCTACAAAATTCATCCTCAAATGATCCCAGCCCGTCACTGCTCCTGCTCACTCAGGCCTCTGCCATCCATAAAGCCCCTGGACCCCTGTGGGGTGTGTCTGTGTGTCTGTCCTTCCATCCAGGCTGTCACCTGGCAGGCACTCACCGTCTGAGTAGTAATCCTTGAACTGGGATTTCACCCAGGGCGACTGGGACCGGCCCCAAACCGCCTTGACCCGAGCCCGCACCTTGACGTAGAGGCTGGAGAGGGCACAGGTCAGATTGCAGGAGGAGCTGGGGATGTTCCTGCAGTGAGGAACCTTCCTCCACTTGTCCAGGCGATCCTGGCTGGAAGGAACAACCACACCAAAATGTGAAACACGTTCTGCTGGGATTTATAGAGCAAGAGAAGGAAGGGTTTGGGAGGGTGGGAGCAGGTGGGGCTCAGAGTTTGGAACATCTCCCACATGGATCATGTTTTGTTTTGGTGGGAGGTCACTGGTGATTAGGACACTCAGTAATCAGGAGAGATGCCCAATATTTTTCCCTGTGCCACCCCTTTGGTCAGACATGCTTTGGAGCTCTTACCTTTCATACCTCACAGTGTAGGTCACATCTGGGGGAGAGCCTTCCCCTGGAGCCCAGGTCAGAATCATGGCAAAATCCCTGGACAGCAGGGTCACGTTTTGAGGAGGGAGAAGCTGAACATGACCTGGTCAAAAGGGGAATTATGTGAGTGATTCAAAAGTATCTTTGGGACAGGAAGTGCCACTTGGCTCTCACTGAGGTGGTGTCAATGTCTGAGGCTGAGACTTTCATGAAAGGCTGGAAATTGGCTCTGGCAGCAGGTGTGATGCAATGTTTTCCTTGTCTCTCATAAAGCATCTTCATCTCAACAGCTTTTGCAACTAGACTCAGTTTGTATGAACAATCTGGTTTATAATTTCCAATTGCTTTCCCTGTCCTCTCTCTGCATTTCACTGATTTCCAACCCACAAACTCTGCCTGACTCCCTGGACAGGGCAGACATGGCTGTCCTACACTTCTCATTCAATCCCAGTCCTCCAAGGGCAGATCCCACCAGGAATTCAGAGCTGCAGGCTTGTCCTGTGTATTTTCCTGCCCCTCTTTTTTCCAGTAGATCACCCTCAGCAAGACCCCTTCCACAGACAGATTTTAAACTGTCACTTCTTTACCATGGAATATTCCACTTGATGTGAATCATTCCCATTTAAACTGATCAGAACTTCTCTCTCCTCCTACCAGCAAAGCCATATAATGAAAAGTAACACTCAGGTGTTCACATACCTCGAGCCTGCTGCAGGACACACAGAGCCATCAGGGCTCTCCAGCCACACAGGACACAGCAGAACTTCCCATTTGTCACAAATGCTTTTCCTTCATCCATTCTCACGGTGTTTCCTGTGTGAATTGCAGAGGATTGAGGAGCCCAGGAGTGCACACATGCGCCCTGCCTCTCTTCCTGGTACAGCCCTGCACGTGTGCCTGGCACAGGAGCAGCTGTGGGAGGATTTTGGGGGACAGCACAGGTGAAACTGCAGCACTGCGCCCTCCAGTGAGCCCAGGCACGGGGGAAGAGCTGTGAGACATCTCAGTGAAACTCTGACCTTTGGTACCTACCTGCGTGGCTGTGAAATATTAATAGCATTTAAATAAAGTTTCAGTGCAGGAGAGAGCTATTAATAACCTAGCAACAAAAACAACAGTGGCATGGGAGACTGCTGGCCTGCTGTTTACAGGAGATCAAAGAGTTGCTCCTAGTTTATGTTAGCACAGTGTTTTTGGGAGTTAGGGAATTGCTGCACTTTACAGCTGGGGGGGTAAAGTGCAGAGATGGGACAGGGATCTGCTCCTGAAAGGTCCTGGATCTGTGCCATGCTGCCAGGTGCCCAGGTGTGTGCCACTGCAGGAAAGGGGGAAATCCCTGGAGCAGGAGTTGTTTGGCACTCAGCTCTCCTGCCTTCCACCACAGGCACCCAGGCCTGAGCCATCGGAGCAGGAATGGATCAGTGAATTCCCCTCACAGGAGTTACAGCAGCTTGGACAAAGGGTTTTCCCGAGTTTTCCCCAGGTGGAAAACTCTCCCAGCCCAGCAGACA
>JAHXMQ010012343.1:12855494-12867583 GCA_020466415.1 Ammodramus savannarum pratensis | reverse complement strand
ATGGATCCAGCAGGGCTGGGCTGCCCTCACCCTGCAGCCAGAGCCCTCTGGGCCCTCTCAGGACAGGCAGGGACTCCCAGAGCCCAGCTGGAGGCTGAGGATGTTTCTCCCTGCTTGGCTCTCCCACCATCCCAGCCTTGCTGTGCCAGGGGGTCCCTGGAGCAAACCAGACCAAGCCTGGCCCTTGGTGTCCCTGCAAACTCAGAGTCAGGAGGTGCTGTGGGAGCAGAGGAACCAGAGCTGGGGCTGTGGAAGAGGCTCAGGCTGTGCCCCTCAGAGCCAGGAGCACAAACAGATCCCCAGGGTGATGTTTGTACTTTCATCAGGGCTCCAGATGTGGAGGGCCCCTCTCAGATCGGGGCAGCGATAACTCAGCACATGTAAATAAATCCATTTAAATCCCTCTCTGCCGAGATGCCGGCCCCGATCGCGCTGGGAGCTGCCGCGTTCGGAGCTCGCATTTCCATGATCAGATGGGGAAGGGAGCAGCTCGGTAACAGAGGTGCAGCTGCCTGCCCCACACCGACTGAGATGAACAGATTCCCTGTGCCCCCAGGGGCTGCGGGCTTTCATCTGCAGCTCCATGGAGATGCTCCACGCCATTGGCACCTCTGCTCATTACTCCCTCTCGCTCCGTTCCTACCCAAAGCCCTCCAGACAAAAGGGGAGACGTTTCCAGCTCCGTTTTCCATCGCAGTTTTACCCCGCCTCTCCTTTCTCCCCGGCTCTGAGAATCTCCCAGATTTGTTTGTGGTTTTCGTTTTTCACAGGAAGTTCAGACTTTCCTTTCCCATATTAGGAACGTCTGTAATTCCGTCTCCTACACATCCATTTTGCCATCCTTCAAAAACTTTTCCTCCACACCTTTCTGCATCCCAGCCCCGGCTGGTTATGATCTTGTTCCCCCACTGGGTGGCTGCTCATGTGTTTATTTGCAAAACTGGGTGGAGGTCTTTTAAGAGGAAGATATTTTCATTTAATTTCATGTCCTTGCTCCAAAGAGAGGCAGAAGGAAGATCTGAGGATTTTTTCCCCCAGTCCCAGCCACAATCTGCAAACACGAGTTGTTATCTTGGCTCTGCTGCTCTCTCAGCTGTGACTCTCTTTCCCCAATTATCAATAGAATCAATAATTGATAAATATCCCAGGGATGCTGGAATCCTTGATTAGGTAGAGCATTTCCAATCTACAAACTAACTTTTATTGTCCAGAAGAAAAAATATTCTGGAGAAAGCCCTGGTTCTCCCCAAAAGAGGAGAAATAAAGGCATGGGGATCAATTCCCTGAACCACAGACTCCAGAGGGTTCTGCAGAGGGTAACTGGGAAAAGAAGGTTCTTGTCAGCTGGCTTGAACTGGTTTTATGGAGAAGAATGGAAAATTCAGAGAGCTCCTCATCCAAGAGAGGTTGAGAACTCCTGATGGCTGGAAATGGGTCAGCTCTGGGGTGGAAGAAGTCAACAAAGCCTTGCTGCAACTTTCATGTCAGCTCCTTTGTGACTGTACCCCTGTGGGCTGTTCAGGGATGGGTCAGCTCCCCAGAATAATCCTGGAACTGGTGAATTTTAAGGAGCCTTGATTTTAATTCATGTAGTTTAGTTTCTGTGGTTTACATCAAAAGACACCAAAATGCTGGGAAAACCTCGGGAGCAGCCACACCTCAGTTCTGAGCACGGCAGTTCATTCACACTCCTCCCGAGCTCTTCCTTTTAAGCTGTAGTAATTGTTTTAATAAACAAAACAGTTTTCTTTCCAGAGCATTCTGCCCTCTTGGCTGCCAATCCCTTGCTGTGTCTCCCTATGCTGTGATTCCTTTTGTTTTTCCTTCCTCTGACTTGGTTTTTAAGGTTTTATTGAGTCTGAGATGGTTTTTGGGAGTCCAGTCCTGTCTCAAAGACATTCACTGCTCCCATCTCTCCAAATCCTTCACCTGGACACCCAAACAGGGCAGGGAGCTCTAAAACTGGGGAATTGCTTCCTCCTTACCCACTCTGCACAAATTGACATTTCTATGTGCAAGGGCAGCTCCTTGGATATGTAAGTGCTTAGGTGTATATTGAATTTCTCTTTCAGATACACCACCAGTTCCTTCTGCCACTTTCACTTGCTGCAAATTAGGGTCAGTGTGATTAAACTGCATCTTCAGTGAAAACTGCTGTGAACAAGGAGAGAATTGGGTTTATTGCCTGTGTGCTGTGCTGGGGTCATTGACTTTGCTGCATATTTGGGATTTTTGCTGTTCCCAGTGTAGGAAATCCCTGCCCAAAGCCACCACCAAACCCCCGTGTGATGCTGACGAGTGAATTCCAGCTGGAGCCTGGAGAAGTGATGATTAATTTCCAGCAGTCCCAGAGAGGAAATTATCCTGGTTAAATCAATCCGGGCGAATTTCAGCCCTTGCATGAAAGGCAGCCTAATTGCCGCGGTGAATGGAGGATGAAGTGCAGGACAGTGACAGGAAGTTCACACACGCCTGGCGCTGTCATTAGCGATTGCACAAGAGCCTGAAATGTTTACTCACCCGGCCAATAACATGTTTGTGCTCCCTCTTTATTTGGCTTTTCTGACCTTTAGTGGCAGCGGGAAGGGGGAAACCTCCGGGTCTGTCCTGGCTCCGTGTCAGGGGCTCAGAGCAGAGCCCCGGCTCTGTCTCGGTGTTATTTTCCATTTTGTGTGGCCAGGAGCTGGGATGGGGATGGAGATCCCTTCAGCTTTCCCTGGGCCTTTCCCAGTGAGACATTTCATCCTTGGGCTGTGTTGGTGATGCACCAACATCGCATCCATCAAAGCTCAGCTCAGCGAGCTGCGGAGCAGAAAACAGCCCAGGAATGAGGCAGGGAGTGCTGGGAGGCTCAGAGGGCTGAAACTGGGGCATGGAGGGGAGCAAAGGGGTGGCCACTGTCCCTTGTCACTGGGGACAGCACCCTTGGGGTCTCTGCTGGGTGTTCATTCAGGCTGGGTGAGGATTTTCCATCCCCTCTGTCCCTCCTTACTGGGGACACCAGTGCAGCACCCTCGGGGTCTCTGCTGGGTGTTCATTCAGGCTGGATGAAGATTTTTCCATCCCCTCTGTCCCTCCCTGTTGGGGACACCAGTACAGCACCCTCGGGGTCTCTGCTGGGTGTTCATTCAGGCTGGGTGAGGATTTTCCATCCCCTCAGTCCCAGGGATTTGTCAGTGTCCGTGCTGATGAATAGGAAAGCTAGCCCCAAATTAGAGCTAATGTGAGGTCATTTAACCCTTATGGGAGGTCTTTTGAGAAATCATAATAGAGGCAGGCAGGAGCCACTCACAGAGCCCTGCAAGATTGACAGAGTGCACCATTATCGTGCTGAGACAAGGTCAAAAATGTAAATATTCAAGAGAAACTTTTCCTCCTGCTGGGCTGATTATTCCCAAAGCAGGTGCTGCTCCCAAATCCCCGTGCAAAGGCCACAGGCTCCGTGTGTTATTCCTACAGGAGAATTCCAGGTGAATTGGAGTGGGCTGGGACCTCTCCAAGCAGAGATTTCCTTGGCACACTGAAGCCAGGGCAGCTCTCCCTCCTTTCCTTGTCCTGCCCTGGGAACAGGAGCTGTAATTGCCATGGACAGGAACGGTGTGGGGCTGGGCTGGGATGGGCTGGGGGCTCTGAGGGGCTGCAGACACTGCTGTGCTCCTTCCCTGGGCAGGGGGGCAGAGCTGCTCCTGGTGTCTGATGTGGGGTCTGTACATGGGGGGGACTTGATTCTGAGCAGAATCCACCCTGGGTGAAAGCTGTGGTGGTTTTTGGCACTAAAATCCCCTTTAGGGAGGAATTGTGAGGGTGACAGGCCCTGGCACAGGTGCCCAGAGCAGCTGGGGCTGTCCCTGGCAGTGCCCAAGGCCAGGTTGGATGGAGCTGGGAGCACCTGGGACAGTCTGAGGTGTCCCTGCCCCTGGGATGAGAACTCATGGAAGAATGGAGCACTCCATGGGGTCAGAGGAGATGGAAATCAATGAACCCAAACCCCTGGAGCCCTCACCTGTGCCCCAGCAAGGGAACAACAAACCCAGCTGCCTCCTTCCAATATTAAACCCATTTAAAGCTTCTCTATCACTTAGATCCAGATCCATGCTTTGAACCCAAAAGTCAGGAGGGAAACCTTGCTCAGGCTGTGTTCCCTGAGTGCAGGAGCTCCCTGCTCCCATCCCAGCCTCCCCAGGAACGTTCTGCAGCCGTGTTGGGAAATCCTTTCCTGCCAAGCAGGACCGGAAGCTCCGGATCCCTTCCCATCTGCAAAGGCAATCAGACAAAATGCCAAGCCCAGGGGGCAAAATTTCAGTCTTGGTGCCAGTCTTGCTTATTACATATCTGGGTTCTGCAGCCTGCTAGACTTTCATCATGTAATTTATTTGCTTCTCAACATCCCTGCAGTTATTAAAAGCGCCGTGCTCGGAGCTGCCACCCAGGCTCTCCCTAATTGGTACATCTGCCTCTCGGGCCACTCTGGGGCTGTTGCACAGCCTCCCCTGGGGCCAGCATCCCAGCTGGGTTCCTGATAGCCAGGGGGGCTGCCCAGGGTCCCTGGGACAGGGATCAGATAGTGCAGGGATGGGCTGTGGAGCAGTGTCAGCCAGGTGTCACCCTGGGGTCAAGGGGACAGCTCTGAGTGCCCTCAGCTGCCACTGCCAGGGGCACTTTGTCCTTGTGTGGGTGGAAGGACAGTCCCCACTGCAGAATCACCCAGCACTGCCCTGTCTGCACTGAGGGCTCAGGGCTGGGCTCCCCAAGGAGGATTCAGGGTGGATTCAGAGCAAGGAAAGCTCCTCAGGCCGTGCTGTGTCCCCATCCCTGCTCTGGGCAAGGTTTGCCATCCATCCATCCATCCCATCCCATCCCATCCCATCCCAGCCCTGCAGTGCAAAGGCAGTGCACACCTCAGGCAGGGAATGTCCCATTCCTGCCCCTGAGCACCTGCAGGGACACAAATGGAGACACAGGCAGGCCAGGTGGGAGCCTCGGGTCTCATTTCTCTCACCTTTTATTCAAGAATGGATGAAATCCATTGAAATTCTTACAGCAAGGCTTGCAGCAGCCATCTGGCATCCTCATCTGAGCCCAGTCCTCAACTTTGCCCCTCCACTGAGCTCTGAAGGGAGTTGTGTTGTCTCACGTTAGATTTTTCTAATTTATCCCAAAATGATTTCATTCTATGCTGAAAATCAGAGCAGCTTTCACTGGCAGTGATTAATCCCAAAGCTGCTGTAGGAGCTCACAGGGAAAGGTCTCACTGTCAAAGCCATAAATCCTCCAGGTTCAGGTGAAATCTGAGCTTCCTTTTGTGCCTTTTTAGGACTCAGCTGTGCTTGAGTTGTGGCCAGGAGCAGCAGTTCCTGCTGCAGCAGAGACACTTTGTGCTGCTGCAGCCTCATTTGTTTGATCTAGCTTCAGACTGGGGTGAAAATGCATTGCTGAAAGTCACATCTCCCCCAGAGGTTTGCGTGGGTGAGGAGACACCCAGGGTAGGCAAATCCTCCTGAGACTCACAGGGAATGAGTGCCAGGAGGGTCAGGGCTGAGAATCCATGAGAGCCCCGGGGGTGGCTGCTGTCCTGGGCCTCTGTGCCCAACAGGGCTGGCACAGGGGGCACAGGGGGGCACAGCCCAGGCTGGGGACACGGAGCTGGAGGG
Source organism: Ammodramus savannarum pratensis (assembly GCA_020466415.1). Lineage (NCBI taxonomy): Eukaryota > Metazoa > Chordata > Aves > Passeriformes > Passerellidae > Ammodramus > Ammodramus savannarum. The sequence continues at coordinate 12,861,932 of JAHXMQ010012343.1, read as the reverse complement.
GTTTGGGGGTGCTGAAACACTGCAGGGCCTGATACACTGATACACCCACACAGCCCAGGGCAGCAGAGCCTCAAATCCCTCAGGGCAGCTCTGGCTCTGCCCCCTGGGACAGGGACAGCACCTTGGGAGAGGCTGAGGTTGGATTTTAGGGATTTGAGCAGTGCCCAGGCTCCCCAGGGAATGGGCACAGCCCTGAGGCTGCCACAGCTCCAGGAGTGCTTGGGCACCACTCCAGGGTGGGATTGTTGGGACTCTGATCCTTCATCCCTTCCAACTTGGGATATCCCATCATTTTATCCTCCCTGAACATCACTGGTGCAGATAAATCAGGTTTTCCATTCTCAGCGGCTCCATTTGGCCATCAGTGGGATTTTTGTGTGGGGAAAACACAACAGTGTCAGCTCATGAGGGAGCAGTTCTCAGATCACAGAGTAAAAGAGGGAGGCAGTTCTCACATCCCAGAGCAAAAGAGAGTTGATTGATTTATTTAACAAAGGCCAGGCAGCAGTTGGTTTTGTAAGAGGCATGTGCTTCTTGCAGGAGACATTTTCTCAGAGGAAGGAAAATCCCCAGGCCCCCAGGCCAGCAGCTCCCATGTGCTCCCTGCCACCCAGGACATTCTTGGTGCATCTCTGGAAATGTTGCAAAATACCTGTTCTTTTTCCATCCATGGGATAACTGGTGCCTTGCAGTGAACTTTCTCTTCATCCCACAACAACAGCCTGCCCCAGGAAGCAAATTCCAGCCCTGTAGATGGATGGGGCTGCAAAGGCTCCAGAGTCAATTGAACCAGGAGAAAAACCCCAAAGTTTCTCCATTCTCCAGCCCAGAACTGTTCATTTTTTACTGTTAATTTTTATTGTTTTTTTTTATTGTTAATTTTTACAGGAGGCTTCAGCCCTGCTGCAGCCCTGCCCAGAACTGTTCATTTTTACTGTTAATTTTTATTGGTTTTTTTTTTATTGTTAATTTTTACAGGAGGCTTCAGCCCTGCTGCTGTGCCTGGGCTTGGCTGCATCACCCACCTTGTGTCCCTGCAGGATTTTGGGGGGCTGTGGCTGCAGTTAGCAGGACAAGGCCCCTGGGGGAAGGAGCAGCACCAGCACTGGGATGTTCCCAAGAGGGAAATCCAATCCCTCTGTGCCTGGAGAGAGCTGAGAGCTCCAAGGAGCTGGGGCTGTGTCCCCTGAGGGTCCCAGGACAGCCCTGACCCACCCAGGCCCTTTGGATTTTCCAGGTTTCTCTCTAGGAAGGAGATTGAGTTCCCACAGGAGCTGTCCCAGCCTCTCCTCCTTTGCCTTTTCATCTGAATGCTTCAAGAGCAGGAGGAGTCTCCAAACCAGGCCTGGCATCCAAGCATGGAATCCCAATTCCAGGGACAATTTCAGAGTCAAATCAAGATTGTGGAGCCGACTCCTTCCTGTTCTCTGTAAGTAATCAGCTCCCACAGCTGTTTTCTCAAGCTGTTGTGGGAAAGTCAGCTCTGCAAAGTGCTGAGGCAGAGAAAGGCAGGGTGAGTTCTGCTGTGTGCCCATTCTGGCCACCCCAAAACATCCCCTGCTCCAGTATCCCATGGGTGATTCAGATGAGTAATGACAGGTGTAGAGCTGAAGTGAGAAATAATTAAAATTGGCAGTGCTTTGATGAGTCCAGCACTGACCAGCACAGCACTAACGTGTCCTGAGCCCTGGTTCTGCCTGGAAACCACAAGCCAGGTCCTTGCTAGGTGGAGGATTGCCTTGGAAATTGCTTCACTTTGTGGGGTGTGTGAGGGAGTTATTTTCCTTTCTGTCTCTTCATTCCTGAGCCTGTAGAAATTGGGGTTTGGAGTGTTTTGCAATGATCCTGAAGGACAGAGATTTTTGTGTAGAGAACACTTTCACATGATGGGATGATTACAGGAAGCCAGGCTTGAAGAGGCAACTAAATAAACTAATAACAGCAAGTATCAGCAGATTTGAGATGAAACCAGGGAGGCTGGCAGGGCTGAGATGTTATTAGTTCCAGATGTTGCTCACAGATAAACATCTCTGGCCTGAGCTTTTCTAATTACTGACAGAAACTGAGCTGTCACATTAAGATGCCTCTCAAGGCTCCCTGAGCACATTCATTACAGTCCAGGCAGGACTGATATCCATTCATATTTCCTTTTTTTCATTTGTACTCAGGAATTTGCTGAATGAAATTCCATTTCTGTGCTGTGCTCAGATTTTAGGTGAGGGCAGCAGACAAGGAGCCTGAACCCCAGCCCAGCTGTGCTGCTGGGATCTGCCACACTCCTGATAAGGGAAATTTATTCTGAGCAGCCCAGGACAGCTCTGCCAGGGCCATTTCCATATCTCTGCTCACCAGGGCTGATTAAGGAGGAGAGGAGTCAACTGAGGTACCCGAGCCCAAGCTCATCTGTGCTGCAGTCACTGCCTGACATCAGATAACTCCCCAGGGGAGGCAGCTTTGATCAGGTGCAGCACTGGGGGAAATGCTGGGGAGCAATCCCTGATGTTTTGCATCTGATCCCTTTTCAGGAGTGTTTTCATCAGGGAAGTTTCTCTTGGAGGAACAGCAGCACTGAGGAAGTGTGGGCCCAGCCCTGAGCCCTTCCTGGTGCTGCTGGCACTGGGATCACTGGGGGGGATCCAGCTCTGGGTTCCTTCCAGGAGGAAATGTGGGTTTGGGGTTGCAGGTGGGAGGGAAGCCCTGAGAGCTGGGTCTGTGCTCCCTGCTGGGTGCTGGGGTTAGAAAACGCCAAAGTTTCCTTGGAGTGTCATGGTTTGAGCCTGGCACAAAGCCAGTGCCCCCATGAAAACACCCTCTCCCTGGTCAAACCACCACATGAGCCAGGCTGAAATTCCTGTTAAAAGGGACAGTTCTCTGTGAAACCTTCCCTGGCTCCTTCCCTGTGCGTGTTTGGAGCTGAACATCCCAGGAATGGGGAAGGAACATCCCTGTGGCATCCCCTGGCAGCCTGAGCTGGGCTGGGCTCTCCCACCCTCTGCACTGTGCCAGGCCAGCTCTGGGGACAGAAAAGTGAAGGTGCTGGGCTGGGGGTCATGTTTGTTTGTTTAACTGGAGCTGCCTGCCCTGCAGCCCCTCAGCTGGGTCACTTGTTTGCAACCCAAACTTGTTACTGAGTGAGAACTGGTAGAACCCGCTGAGGACAACAGGAATTTTCCTAAAGCCCCCTGGGCTACAACAGATAATAACAAACTGGCCTGACTCTATTAAAAAGACATTTAAGCATCAGGTCACATTGTTTAGTGGTGGTGGGATGCAGCAGAGCCAGCTGGATTCCCAGGAGTCCTGCAGATAGGGGCTGGAAACTGCTGGGAAAGGGCCAGTGAGGGGTTCATCCCTCTTGTTTCTCCAGAAATCCTCCTTTTCCTTTCCCTCTTTATTCTTCTGCCGTGCCTGTGCGGTGCAAACAGAGGGAGGGCAGCACTGCCAGACTGAGCCTTGCAGCCCAAGGAAGTTTCTGTTCCTCTTTTTGTTCTTCCTTCTCTGGGAAAAGGCTCTGGGAGACACAGGGAGGGATGATCTGGTTTGGATATCAAAGGAGTGAATGGCACAAGGTGTGTTTTTTGCTGGAAAAGCACCTGAAGCAGCCCCATCTCACTTTAACCTGCTCCAGGCTGCTTCCTCTTGTTGTGTATTAATTGCTGAAGTGTTTTAATAACCCTTGGTCAAAGACAACTGCAATTCCTGGCACATCACAGGACAGCTGGGAAGGATGTTTGACAGCTGTCAGTGGGAAAAGCTGTGTATCCTAAAGGGATTAGAGTCCCTGCTTTGAAGTTGCTCACAAGTTACACAGCAGAGAAGCCAGACTGGGAGCAGGGAGCGTGGAGCAGCTCAGGTGAGGTCACACCACAAATGGGAGGCACAAACAGGAGCTTTGGGGTGTCAGGGGCACAGGGCTCTCCTGGCATGGGGTAAACACCCTGCAGGGCTGGGGACCCTCTGGGGATGCTGAATCCATCCTGTGTCCCTCACAAACACAGCTCATCCCCTGCGTGTTTGAGGAGGGTTTAACAAGCCAAACACAGGAGCAGCCCTGTTGCCTTAGAGAGGGTGTAGCTGTGAGCAAAATTTGGCCCTCTCTTTTAGACTTTGCAGTTTGTCTTGACTGCTGCATGCTTTATTTTTAGAGCATCATAAAAGGCTTTTGTTCCAGGGTATATTTAACAGGGGAGTGGAGGGGAAGTGGGAGGGTTTTGTTCACAGAGAATGTATCTCTTGGTCTCTTTCTTCTATCCCACCCCCTCACCAGATACTCTTGGAGGGTGGAGTAGAAATGAAAAAAAAAAAGAAAAGAAAAGGAGAGAAAATAATAATTAGAAATCCTGAAATCACAGTCAAAGGGATTGTCTGGGCGTCCAGGCCTGGAGGCCTCCGAGGCGCCACAAAAGTCCCATTATCACAAAAAAGGCACAAAAGGTGCCCAAAGGATGGAGGAGGAAGGGCAGGGGGGGTCCTGTCTGGCAGGGGCAGTGCCCAGTGACACATCCCAGCCGTGCTGGGCTGGCACTGGGGCTTGGCCAGCACAGGAGCAGGGGCTGGGGGTTTGTTCTTGTCCTGTGCCCTGTGCAGGCTGAGCCACATCCAGGTGGCACAGGGAGGGCACCTCCACTGAGACAAAGCCGGCCCTGCTCAGCTCTGCCAGACACGTTTCTGTCTCTCTTTTCCCTCAAAGGTCAGAGCCCTGTCCTTCCCCTGCCTGCTCTGGCAGCGTTTTCTCCTCCTTCACTTTTGTTCCTGCAGTCTGTGAAGGTTGGAAGAAACTCGGAAATGCCCTGAGGGGATGTTGCAGCTCTGCAATAACCAGAGCCAGTGAAATCCTCTGCCTGGATGGGGTAAAGGACAGGGACTCAGAGCTGCCACTGTGGGCACCATGAACTCTGCAGGGCTTCATTAATTGGAGATAAAATCAGAGTATTGATCAACTGCAGCCACAACTGCACAGATGAGCATAACAGGACACAGCCCTGCCCGTGGCACGGGGTTGGGGCTGGGTGATCCTTGAGATCCCTTCAACCCAACCCACTCCAGGATTCTCCATGGGTTCTTTCAGCTTTGGGCTGTTGCTGTCCCCTGCTCCTGGTGCTCTCCAGCAGTCCCCAGTGGATCTGCCCTGCTCCAGCCCCTTGGCTTTGGTTCCCAGAGCAGCCTTTGCCCAGCCCTGGATCCTGGCACGTCCTGGGTTTATCAGCAGGAGCCCCATGGTCACTGCTCATGGAGGTGTTGGAGGCTGTGGTACCCAAAGGAAAGAGCTCTGAGCTCACAGAGCCTGTGTGGACACGACTCCTGCCTGCCCTGTGTCCCCAGCAAGGGCCACACTCAGGGCTGGGTGACATCCCAGAGCTGTGCCACCCCCAGAGCCGTGCAGGGCTGAGCTGAGTGGGGCAGGCAGGACTGAGACACAATGGGGGAGTGAGAACGAGGGGTGGAAGCTTTTCTTTTTCCCTTTGTTTTAAGGCTTGTATCAACTTGCCTGGCAAAATCCTCTGCTGCCTTCCAAATCCAGTCACCGTGAGTCACGGCTGAGCCCATCCTCTGCTCCTCATTGCAACACGGATGGATGACAGAAACCATCCAGCAGGAGGGCTTGAATCCCTGATGAGTTTTGTTCTATTGCACAAACCTTTTCCCCGGGTGAAGGGGAGTTGCTGCAGAGGTGTTGCCTGGGTGGGATTCCTGCAGCCCCTTCCCAAAGCCCCCAAACAGAGAGAGGTTATCCCACAGCTCAGCCCTGCTCCTGACAGAGCCAGAGCACTGCAAGGGCTCCCTGAGCCAGGATATTTAGGGAATATTTTGGTTCCTAAAGTTGGGGGGTTAAGGTTAAGGTTCAAAAAAACTTCCTCGTGGTTCTGGAGTGAGTGGCTGAGAGGAGGTGAGGAGAGGCAGGAAAAGGTTTTCCTGTCAGTACAACTGCCACGAAGGAACGAGAGGAAACTTTCACCTTCCCTAATTCATTCCTTTACAAACACATGTATTTTGAGTGTATTTATATATAAAGAAAGAGCAAAGGACGAAGCAGCCCCCAGCTCCGTAGAGATGACAGCTCCTTGGCACGGCAGGCAGGGAACCCATGCACCGACCTGAAACTCATCATTATCCCGGGATGAATCCCCGATCCCGCCCCTCTCTGCTCTCCCCGGGGCTGTTCCGCGGCGGCCCGGCAGGGACAGGGTTAAACTGCACCTGTCTGGGTGTACCTGTCCCAGGGCACCTGTCCCGGCAGCCAATCCCGGCACGGCCGCCCCACCTGTGCGAGGCTGCCATAAATCAAACACCTGGCAGGGAATGTCTGTGTGAGCGGCACAGAGCAGCTGCCGAGACCGCGGCGATGTCCAATGAGCTGGAGTAAGTGAAGCCTCTGTCCCTTCTGCTGTTCGGGGAAACTCCTAATGAGCAAGTGTGAGCCTCTATCCCTTCTGCTGT
>JAHXMQ010012343.1:12828663-12854031 GCA_020466415.1 Ammodramus savannarum pratensis | reverse complement strand
GCTCAGCCCCGGTTGCTCCCAGCGGGGCAGGAGCTGAGAAGAGGCTGCCAAAGCCCTGCGGGAGCCGAGGGGCTCCAAGGAGCTGCGGATTGGGGACAATGTCCAGGGAGCAGCCCCGGGTGAGCGGGCACAGCTGCCCAGATGTGCAGGAGCTCTGATATCTCCATTCCCTCGCTCAAAACCCCACGGCCCCATGGTCCCTTCCCAGCTCCCCTTCTGGGATTTAAAATTCCCCGAGAGGACTGGGAAGGGAGAGCGGGGCATGGGAGGGGGAGATGTTTTGCCTATTCTAAAATATTCTCACTGCTGATTTCCATAGTCTCCTAAACGGAACCCGTGTCTAACTCCGCCTGCGTGGGCTGGAAGGAGTTAACCAGGAGTTACTCCCAGTTGTGGTTTTGTGGTCGAAACCATGATCGCCAGAAGCAAATTTTTGTCATGCATAAGGTGTGTTATTAAAACTTGAGTTATGCTCCTGGTGAATGAAAAGTTAAAGCCCTTTTATAAAATCCTGGCAGCAAAGCACACAAGGGATAACCGTGCTGGAGCAAGGGAGCCTGGCTTGGATTCCTTTTTTTTTTTTTTTTTAAGTTATGTAAAGAGAAAAAGAGATTTGTAAATTAAAGAAACAACAATCAAATCACTGCTATGCAATTCCCAACAAAGGAGTAAAAGCCCTCTGAATAAACTCCAGACTCAAAGCAGGAGTGAATCAACATTTGCTCAGTATCTCTGCTTTGATGCTTTGGGTCACATTTGGGGCTGATTGGTCCATGGGAATGGTTCCAGGGAAATTTGCAGAATAAAGAGTTCCTGGAGGAGGATCTGCTCTGCCTTGGCTCTGGCTGGGGTTTGAGCTGTTGATCAGTGTAACATCCAAAAATGCACTTGTGCCTGGATTGCACCTGCCAGCCTTGGGATCAGCTGATTGGCAGGGACGGGGATCCTGGAATTGTGTGTGCTCAAAAAGGCAACAGCTGAAAAATGGTAATGATCAAAATGATAAAAATGAGTGGGACTCATTACTGAACATGTGGTTGTATGCCATTGCTCACAGCCATGTTTCCAGGGCTTGGAGGGTCAGAAATAGGGAAGAGATTGGGGTTAGATGGGATATGGGGAGGAAATTCCTCCCTGGCACAGGTGCCCAGAGCAGCCCTGGATCCCTGGCAGTGCCCAAGGCCAGGCTGGGCAGGGCTGGGGCAGTGGGAGCTGTCCCAGCTCTGCATGGTCCCTTCCAACCCAAACCACTGCAGGGTCTGAGGGTTCATTTCTTGTCCCTTTGGGTGTCAGTGCTGTTCTGGCTGTGGGGTGAGGCTGATCCAGCCCCATCCCTGTCCCAGCCTGGTCACACTGAGAGCCCCAGGGCTGGCACTGCCCTGAACCCCCTGCTGTTCCTGCTGAGCTCTGCAGAAATGTCTGGTGTTATGGGGTCAGTCAGGTTTGTTTGGCAGAACCTGGAACCCTGAATCAGGTTTGTGTTTGGCAGAGCCCTTGTCTGAAGCCCCTTGTGCTGGGGCTGGGTTTTGTGTGGAGCTGCAGCTCCTGTGCTGGGGTTGGGTTTTGTGAAGCTGCAGCTCCTGTGCTGCCAGGACACTGCACCAGAGCAGGGACACTGCACCCTGGAGCTGGGATTGCTCAGGTGGAAATCCCTCCAGGACAGGCAGGGACAGGGGAGCCCCCCCTGGCTGTGCCCTGCAGGGCCCTGGAGCTCCATGTGAGGCTCCTGTCAAGTGTCCTGCCCTGGCACAGCTTCCTGGAGCCTCTTGGGCAACAGGATCCACCTCTGGCACCCTGAGCAGGGCACCAGCCCCGTGCCAGGCAGGGGAGGCACCAGCACAGCCCTGGCTGGGGGCAACCTGTGCTGGGACAGCACAGAGCTGTGACACCTCCAATCTCTGCTTCCTTGGGAACCTGTGACATCCCCAGGGTGACTCTGCTGGCAGGATGTGCTGAGGGAAGCAGAGACAACCCATAATAGCTGATTGCTGGCTTAAAAATCCACGTTATCTGAAGAGCAGTAAAAAAGAAACAAATTATAGTGCAGAAGTTTGTGTATAATGTCTGCCATTGGTGGGTTTTAAATCCACATCTTGTAAAATGGTGGTTTTTTTAAATTTTATTTTATTTAGAAGTCATAGCTGTTGGAGTTAGAGCATATACAAAAATTACCTGTGGAATGTTCCTTTTGGTGGGTGAGGCACTGGGAGCCTCAGTGGGGTTTGTGTCCAGGTTTGTACATAAAGGGTCTGTGTCTGTCCACAATGAGAACAGGAATGAGAGTGGAGTTTTCAGCAATATTTCAGAAGTGGGAGCAGATGCTCAGGGCCTGGTTTTGTGTCTCCCTTTGGGTTCAGATATCCCTGAAGCTCAGGACACCCCAAAACGGAACCTGCTGGGGATCCTCAGGTGCCTGAGCTGAGCTGACCCTGGGCTGAGGCTGCTGAAATGCACAGGGCAGGGACAGAGCCCACATTGTTCTCCAGCTGCCAGAGAAAATATCCCAGGAAATGTCCCCTGGGCAGAGCAGGTCAGGGCCAGGGGACAGAGCCTGGGCTGTGGGTGACACCGTGTTGTGCTTGGCACCCCTGCACTGTTTTCCATCCTTACTCTGTGTTTGTTGTGTTTCTTTCTGTGGTTTTTTTCCTGGTTCTGTCTCTGTTTGGATTTTTCCTGGCTGTGTGAGTGGCATGGTGACAATGCCCTCACTGCTGCCTGTGCTGTCACCTTGTCTTCAGGTGTGCTTGTTTATTAAACCTGCACAGGAATTCCAAAACCCCAGCTCAGCTGAGAGCTTTGGCTTCAGCACTGAGAGCCTTGGTGGGGTTCTGTGCTCCCTGACAGGGCTTTGCAGGCCACAACCTGTGCAGGGCACTGCTGGTCCTGACCTGGGCAGCACCAGGGTCATTCAGGAGGGAGGAGAGGGCTCTGCCCAAGGCCAGAGCTGGTGGAGCCCCCACAGGAGCTGCCTGGGGCACCCTGAGCTCCTCAGGGCTGGGGCTCTGTGCTGTGCCCCTGTTTGCTGCTCACCAGGGGCTCAGGGGATCTGCTCTGCAGGGCCAGGGTCAGGCTGGGCTCAATCAGGGAGAGCAAAGGCACCAAAGCCTCCACAGCCACCACAGAGGGGTTCAAGGGCTCTGTCCTGCTTGGCTGTCCCCAGCTGGACCCTGTGGGCACGTTCTCCTTTCCAGCATGGCCCTGAGTGTTTATCCATCACCAGGAGAAATTGGGGAAACAGAGCTGGGCTGGGCTGGGATCACCTTGTGTCACACTCCCCAGTGTTTGCAAACAAACAAATGCTGCCTGCCCCAAGCCCTGCTGTGCCCATGGCCCCAGGCCCAGCCCCAGGGCACACAGGGCAGGAGCTGCTGCTGCTCCCAGGGTTGTGATTCCCTGGCTTGGAGAGGAGCTCTGGCCTTGCCAAGCACACCAGGGAGCCTGGAATGGGCACACAGGGCCTGGCCACGTGCAGGGGCATCACAGGCAGGAGCAAAGTAAAGTTCAGCTGTGTTTGGATCTGGATTTGGGTGACTTTCCTGCTGTGTTTGGATCTGGATTTGAGTCTCTCCCTGCAGCTGTGCCTCACAGAGGCTGCTGATGGGATCTGTGTGTGCTGTAGGTCCTGATGTCAGAAAGGAGCCTTGGATTTGTCACCACACCTGCTTATCTCAGATCCCCTCAGATCCTGGGAGCTGTGGTGGCCTTTGGGAGCAGGGTCAGGGCAGGGCTGACCCCAGGATGGGTGGATGGGCTGGGTGCTCCCTCAGGCCCTGCAGGGTTCTGAGGGCTCCAGTCACACATCCAGGGCCTGCCAGGGATCCCAGGGACTCTGGAATGGGAACAAGGTGGGATCAAGGTGCAATTCCGGTCACCCAGGGCAGCTCCCAGTGCATGGAGCAGCTGCTGTGCCTCTCCAGGCCCAGTGGGCTCTGAGCACCTCCCAGCTCTGTGTCCTGCTGCCCTGAGCACCAGGGGCTCTGTGTGCCCACGCTGGGCTCTCTCCAGCTCAGGGCCCTTTGCTCTCTCCAGGCTGGGGCAGTGCAGATGTCCCCAGGTGTCCCTGGATGTCCCCGGGTGTCCCTGGGTGTCCCTGGGTGCCTTTTCCAGGTTTCTCCCAGCAGAGGTGAGGGGCAGGAGGGAACAATCACACAAGGAAAGCTTTAGCTGAGGGAGGATGAATCTCCCAGGTATATATCGGTGTTTCTGAGCTCCCGGGTGCTCTGTTGCTCCATCCTGCCCCGTGTGTTGATCCCTGCCGCTTCCCAGGTCAGAGCCGGGTTCTGCTGCTGCCGCTGTCCCTGGGGAGGCCGGGGGAGCTGCGGGTGCTGCCCGGGCAGGGGAGCCGGGCCTGAGTCAGTGCCGGGCCCCGGGAGGCAGCGAGGAGGAGGAGGAGGAGGAGGGAGGAAGGCTGCGTGAGAAGCGCTAAAGAGAACGAGACCGCCCGGGCACTGCTGGGCTGAGAGCGGGGCCGCTGTGCCCGGGAGCGGTGCCAGCCCTGCCCAGCCCTGCCCCGCCGGGCACGGAGCTCGGGGAGAGCGGAGGATTCCTGAGGGAAAAGGTTCAGGGACAGCAGGAACAGCCCTCGGTGCCTCATGGAAACGATCAGCTGTGATTGCTGAACTGCAGAGGATTCCCGGCTGTCATTGTTTGGTTGGGCAGGGGAGGCACCGGAGCAGGAGCCGAGCAGAGCTCGGGAGGCTGAGCCTGGAGCAGCCCGAGCTGTCCCTGCACGGTTCAGGGTGAATCTGTGACAGAGCAGCCATGGGAGCTTCAGGGATGCCAGGTTCTCCCAAGAGGAATTCTTGTTCTCTGAATGATTCACTTAAAAATCTCCACCAGGACTTATTATAAACACATGGAGTGGCTTAATGAAACAACATATTCCTTATAGAAATGCCATTTAACTGCAGCATTCATTGCTGAACTCCTGAAGTTTCCTTTGCCTTTCCATGAACAAACATCAGGTGATGTCAGGGTTCAACTCCAGTCAGCTCCTGGCAACTTTGGAGATTTCAAGAAGATTTTAAAACCTTTATTCTAACAAAACCCAGTCTTGCCCTTCCTGGTATTTGAGGAAAAGGGAATTTCTGTCCATGGAGATGTTGTTTGATGGTGAATGGTGTGGGCTGTGGAGGTGGCAGGAAGGTCACTGTCACAGGAAGGTGTCACAGGAGCAGGGCTGAGCAGGCTCAGCCTCTGTGGACGTGCTGGGATTCCCTCAAAGGTTGAACTCAATGATTTTTGGGGGCTTTTCCAACCTAAACAATTCCAGGATTCCATGGTTCCAACCTCCCAGGGAATGCACAGAGGCACTGCTGGCAGGGCTTGCTGAGGAAAGGGAGAGATGACCAATGTTTGGGCAATGAAGTGTCTGACAGTTTATTAACATAAGATGGAGAGGCCTGGAGAAAGTGCCAGGAGTGAGGACAGGCAGGGCCTTATTTTGGTGTGTTGCTTCTCACGTAGTCCCACGAGCCTCACCTCAGTCAGGAATTCTTTAGTGGAAGGGAGGGGGTTGTGATCTGCCTGTCTGCTTCCCTCTGAGTAAAATCAGCTACAAATGACTGGGAAAAAATAATTTAAAACCATGGAGTGCAGCACAGGAAAACAACGAGGTTTGGTTTCATGTGGCACTGAGTGCCTGTGTCTGACTGAGGGCTGTGCTGGCCTGGAGCTCCACATCCAAGGGACAATTGTTCCCTGCTCCATTTCAGTGCCCAGCACCTGGGGCAGGGCAGGAAGGAGCAGCTCAGGGGGTTTGGCCTCCCTGGCAGGACAGGGGAGGCTCTGGCCTGGGTTTGTGCCCAGCTGCAGCAGAGGGGTGACCCCAAAGGCTCCCAAAGGGAGTCCAGGACCAGGAGAGGATCCCTCCTCACCCCACAGAGCCCTTGGGAATCCCTTCCTGTGTCCATGGAAAGCTCGGTGGGAAAAGCTCCTCCCTCATTCCCGCTCGCCCCAGTTTCAGATCCGTGCGCCTGATGAAGAATGACACCATGAACTTCCAGAAATTCCCCTACACCAGCGAGGATGAGGCCTGGAAAACCTACCTGGAGAACCCCCTGACTGCAGCCACCAAGGCCATGATGAGGGTGAACGGGGACGACGACAGCGTGGCCGCCCTCAGCCTCCTCTACGACTACTACATGGTGGGTGCCTGGGCGGGGTAAAACTGGGGTAAAACTGGGGTAAAATTGGGGTAAAACCGGAGTAGAACTGGGGTAAAACCGGGATAAAACTTGGAGCAAAACTGGGGTAAAACCAGGGTAAAACTTAGGGTAAAACCGGGGTAGAACTGGGGTAAAACCAGGATAAAACTTGGAGTAAAACCAAGGTAGAACTGGGATAAAATTGGGGTAACAGAGGTGTAAAACTGGGGTAAAGCCGGGGCAAAACTGGGTAAAACTGGGGTAAAAGAGGTGCAGAATAGGTGCAGAACATGTACCACCTTAGCTGGGGACCCCTCTACTGAGCTCCCCCATCTCCTGAGCCCTCCCAGTTGTTTATCCAACACCCCACAGTGCCACCAGTGTCCCCAGAGGTAAACTGAGGCACAAGCCAGCACTTGGAGGGAATCCAGAGCATGTGGAAAAGCTGAACCCAGTGCCCTGAGTCTGGATTTTTACCCATGAGGGCTTTGAGGGCTGTTGGGCTGGAGCAGCCTTGCAGACCCCACCAGTTCCATTCTCCCAGTGCTGCTGGGGGATGGAGCTTTGAGAAATGGGCTCTGATTGGAAGCAACACCAGTGATGTCCCCACTCACTTGGGGCTTTCAGGGGCCTGTCCAGAGGAGCTGCTGTGGCTTGTCCAGGGTTATTTGGGAGCCCAGGGCAGAGCCAGCTCTGCTGTTTGTTCTTCTCATGGGGTTTTATCTGGTTTTATTAGCCAGGGCTAACTCTGCTCTGTGTCCCTTTACCAAACTCTGCTCTGCCCTGTCCCAGGTGCCCAAGGAGAAGAGGATCCTGCCAGCTGGGATGGTGGCACGCAATGACCTGGCAAAGAGGTGAGGTTGGCTTCAGTTGCTGCTCTCTGGGGCTGCCTCACTCTCCTGCAGCTGCTGGAGTGCAGGATGGGCTCTGAGCTTGCAGAAAATAGACATCAAAGCACGGTGTTATTACCAGCAACAGTGCAGCTCATTAACCCCGAGACACACATTAAAATTCTTTAGGCCAGGTCCCAAGCAGGGATAAATGGAGCTACACCCATTTACACAGCTGAGCATCTGTCTGGCTGTGCTCACTGGGGTTCTGATGATTTGCAGCTGTAGAAATTGCCTTTGGTTGCTATTTTGTGACAATTGCAAAGGGCAGAAGGATTGAGCACTGAATGGCCAAATCCTGGTTCATTCCCTGAGAGTTTCTGTTCCACTCTCCCAGGATTCTCCTCCAGTGACTCCCATTTGTCCTTTGAGGTTTTCAGATAATTGACTATTAAATTAATGCCTCATTTGCCACTGTGAGTTCAGTTCCCCTCCCTGGGTGCTGTGCACTTTGGCATTGGCAGTTTGGAACCACTTGGCAGAATAAACTCCAGTGAAACTTCACCCCTCAGAAGTAAACTGAGCTGCTTTTAGTTTTTGTTTCCTAAATTGCTGGAGTTTGTGAATTTGTACAGTAATTATTTTTCCTTAAAAAAGGGTATAAAAAATCAACTTTGGGCATTGATGAGCCATAAAAAGACTTGTGATGGACAGCCCACACAGCATCACCTTTGCTATCACCCCTGCTGCTCTGAAATGAAGGAGCAGTGGATGTGCAGCCCCAAACCACATCCAGACAAATTCCCTGGCTCCCTGTGCTCCTCCCTGCCCTGCTGAGCACCTCTGGCTGTGCTGCCTGCCCTGAGCTGTGGCTGGAGATGCCCAGGGGCTGCCAGGGCTCCCAGGCACTGGCTCAGGGCCAGCCAGGCCAGCAGCACAGGCAGTGCTGGGGGTGCCCCTGCCCTGCCCTGAGCCAGCACTGTCCCCAGCAGGCACTGCCATGGGATGGACTACGAGCCTGAGCTGCCCTGCTTGGATGGCTCAGCCCAGCTCATGAAGCTGCTGGCAGAGAACGTCTCCATGGGCCACGAGTTCTGCGAGCCCCCCAAGAAGAACGGGCTGAGTCTCGAGGGTGTCCCTGCTCCTCACAAGGCAGCCCTGCTCCCTGCAGGCACCAGCAAGCTGGAACCCACCCCAGACACCTTCCTGGTGGCCCCTGGGGACGTCTATGACAGCAGCTCCCTCAACTCCCTGTTTGAGGGCCTGCCCATGGCCCCGGCCCAGCAGCGCTGGCAGCCAGACAGCACCTTCAAGGAGGATCCCCAGGAGGTCAGGCTGGGCCTGGGGGCACTGGGCTGGTCCTGGGGGGTTTCTGGGGCATTTCTGGGGGTTTATGTTCATTTGGGAGGTCAGGCTGGGCTTTGGGGGCTCTGAGCTGGTCCTGGGGGATTCCTGGGGTTTCTGTTCATTTTGGAGGTCAGGCTGGGCCTTGGGGGCACTGGGCTGGTCCTGAGCTGGTCCTGGGGCATTTCTGGGGGTTTATGTTCATTTTGGGGGTCAGGCTGGGCCTTGGGGACATTGAACTGGTCCTGGGGGATTTCTGTGGGTTTCTGTTCATTTTGGAGGTCAGGGGGCACTGAGCTCTGTTCCTGAGCTGCTCCTGGGCATTTCTGGGGTTTATGTTCATTTTGGAGGTCAGGCTGGGCTCTGGGGACACTGAGCTCTGCTCCTGAGCTGTTCCTGGGGGATTTCTGGGGTTTCTGTTGATTTTGAAGTCACCTGCTGTGGTGTCTGGGAGAGGTGACTGCCCAAAGCCATGTGAGGTTTGACTCTTGGTGTGTTTGCTCTTGTCTGCAGACGCTGCTCTTCAGTGACATCCTCAAACCCCAGCCAGAGCCACCCTGCCCCGAGAGCTACCCCACAGATGGAGTGAAGAGGTAACAGCAGTCCAGGGCTTTGGGGTTCCAGGAGCTCTTGGCTCTTTCCTGGGGAAGGGCTGCATCCCCTTCCTGTCCCCAGTCCAGCCCTGGCAGTGACAGAGCAGTTACAGATCCTGTGCTTGTGCAGGCACAGTTGTGTCTCCTCAGTGTTCTTGGAGCAAGGGGCTGCCCCATGAGCTTTTAGCCCCAAGCTGGGATTGCTCTGCCCCCAGACTGGGGCCAGCTGCTGTCCCATCCCAGGGTGACACAGAGGGACCAGGTGGCTGCCCCATGTCCCCACAGGCCACTTGGAGTGGGGTAAATGACAGGGAAAGGAGCTGCCAGGGCACGAGGGTGATAATCAGCCTCCCCTAATCCAAGGTTTGGGTTCTCCCTTAGCACTGTTAGTCAGCCTTGATTTTAGAGGGTGCCACTGCCTCTCATTCCTAAAACATGAGAGGGATTTCTTCCTCCTTTCCACCCCTCTGCCAGGCTGAGCTTTGCTGCTCCAGATACCAAATCAAACCTCCCAGCAGGTAACATTATTTCACCTCCCACTTTTTATTTGCTCCTGAGTCAGCTGACTGTGTGAGTCAGCTGTCAGACGTGGGGCTGTTCACACAGACAGCAGAGGCTCCTGCTCACTGTTTATTTGTGCCCTGAGCTCCTCTGCCTCTCCTGGCTGCAGATAAGAGGAGCTGCCAAGCCCATCTTCAGAGATGGCATCACAGGAGGTGGAGCAGGAAGAAGATGGCTTGGTGACTAAACAGGGCACTTGAAGGGTCTGAGTGAAGGCTCCTGTGCAGGTGGTGGCTTGCACAGATCCCTCCCAGCAGAAACCAGCTGTGGCCTCCTGGTTTCAGTGCTCAGCTGCTGGTGAGGCCTGAGAGCTGCTGAATTCAGGCTCTTGTTTCAATTTCCATTGCCAGCAGTGACACCTGCTCTGTGTGCCACCCCAAAGCTTTTCTGTACAGAGTGAAGTTGGTGCCCACCACGAGCTGGGATCTGAGCCCAGCTCTGCACAGCCAAGCAGGTGTTGGTGTCCTGCAGGTCCTTCTTCTGCAGGACCATTAAGGGAGAGTCCTCCTGGCTCTCCAGTTCTGGGTATGGATTTGGAGCCAGGAACCTGAGTTAGATGTTGTAAAAGTCCCTTCCCAGGTCCCATTTTTGTGTGCTTTGCTGCAGGCTGCTGGTTGAGCAATGGTTCTGTTGCCATCCACACACAAACACTGGCTGCAGTCACATCCAGGGGTTTTTAAGCCAAAACTGGGGTAAAATGAGGCAGTTGGGGCAGTGCTGCTCCCCGGGGTGTTGGGGAGGATCAGAATGTGCTGTGCTGTGTCAGGGTGTGTGAGGTGGGGAATGGAGCAGAAACTGGAGCCTGTAACTGTGGGGTGGAGGCTCCTGGGGCTCTGTTTTGCTTTTGCAGTGAAACAGCAGCGTGTGCTTATTCATCCTTCTCTCTTTGTTCCATCCAAGTGACTTTGAATACACGCTGGGGTCACCCAAAGCCATTCACATCAAATCTGGGGACTCTCCCATGGCCTACCTCAACAAAGGACAGTTCTACCCCATCACGCTGCGGACAGCTGGAGACAGCAAATGTTTGCACTTGTCCTCAAATAAAGTGAAGGTGAGAGGCACAGACAGGCTGACAGCTCTGCTGACAGCTCTGCAGTGGGACATCCAGCAGCTCCTCTGGCCTGGGAACGGAGCTGAACGTGAGCAGGGATGGCTTTGAGGCTCATGTTGGCTTAAAGGGGTGAATGGGGTGGATTCAGTGCCCCAGGATAATCCTGTGCTGCCCTGCAGAGCCTCCCTGGCAGCTGGAACCTGTCACAGGAGCCCAGGGCACAAAGGGCCTGTGGGGGCCCTGCTGGGAGGAGCTCTGAGCCAGGGACAGGGTCCCCATCCTGCTCCTGGGATGTGTGGCCAGGCCAAGGAGCAGCCCCTGAGATCAATGTGCCAAATGGCTGAGCCCAAATCCCTTCCCCTGCCCTGCTCAGCTTCCCCAGCATAAAATTTCCTGTTTCACGTGGCTCTGAGGGCAGTGCAGGATGGAAGGGTCAGGATGCACTGATCTGCTCTGTGCTGGGTTAGGGGGGCACTGATTTGCTCTGAGCTGGCTGTGCTGGTCAGGGGGGCACTGGCACTGCCTTGTGCTGAGCTGGCTGTGCTGGCTGTGTTGCAGAGCGTGGTGATGATTGTGTTTGACAATGAGAAGATCCCCACGGAGCAGCTCAAGTTCTGGAAGCACTGGCACTCTCGGCAGCCCACGGCCAAGCAGAGAGTCATCGACGTGGGTACGAGGGGCTGCCAGGGCCCCCCTGGCTCTGGGGGTCAGCCAGGGCAGGATTTGGGGCAGGAGGCCCCAGGGATGTCACCAGGTTCAGCCCCAGTGCTCACTGCTCTCCCCTCCTTGCAGCTGACTGCAAAGAGAACTTCAACACGGTGCAGAACATCGAGGAGCTGGCCTACAATGCCCTGTCCTTCGTGTGGAACATCCACGAGGAGGCCAAGGTACAAAGTGCCCTGCAGGGAGCTGGGAATGGCCCTCAGCAGAGCTGCAGCTCCCTCCTGAGAGCCCAGCCCTGCCCAGAGCCACTGCAGGGTTTGCCTGGCAGGACAGCAGCACTGCCATGAGCTCACAAACACTCTGGGTACACCCAGCCTGGCTCAGGGATGTTTTCTTAGTGCTGATGGATAACTCTGAAGAAAAGGTTTTGCAGCAATTCAGGGCTCTGCTCACATGTACCTGTTTAAATAAGCCCCAGCTCAGGGAACAAAGAGCCCCCTTGGCAGAGGGGAATGCAGACAGACTGACACCCCAGGGGGATGCAGACAGACTGACCACCCCAGGGGGATGCAGACAGACTGACACCCCAGGGGGATGCAGACAGACTGACCACCCTTCTGTGGGATGGGGAAGGGAGCCAGGCAGGTCACAGATCCCTTTTCACCCTAAAACCAGCCAAGTACAGCAAAGCCTTTGCAGCTCTGTCTCTTCTGCATTTCAGACCTTTCATTAACACTTTGTATCTAGTGGGGATTGAAAACAGATGAAGTAACTCAGAAAAATAAAAAAGAAAAGCATAAATAGCCCAGGTCTCTGAAGCTTGGGAAAACCCTGCCTGGCTTTGGGATCTCAATAAGCCCAAAGGCAGCCTGGGGCTTTTACAACCCAGAGGTTAACAAAAGTCTTCAAGGCAGAGCTGTCAGAAATGGAAATATGTCAGGTATGTGGCAAGCCCTGGGGGCATCTCAGCAAAACTGGATTTAACTCTTAGCAGAAACTCTGCTCACTCAGTGGCCTGGGGCAGGGAGAGGTGAGACTCAGAGGGCTGGGAGTGAGGCAGGAGGGGCTGGAACAGGAGGGCTCAGGTGTTTGGATATTTGGGTATTTGGGTTGGCCATGGCACCTGTTACTGCTCTCTCCAATTAAAGTTTATCCCCAATGAAGAGGTTTTCATTTCTAAGAACTGACTGGAGCTGACATTGGGTTTCAGGGCTGAAATCCTCAGCTGAGGGAGCTCTGGGGGCTTCTCCACCTGCAAATCTGTCCCCAGGGTCCAGGGGAATTCCAAGGGCACAGCAATGAATTGGCTGTTTGGAGATACAATTTGGATTGAGCTGTGCTCAGCTTTCCTTCCAGAGTTCCCCCTGGAGTGAACTCCTCCTGGTGATAAAAGAGCCCAGTGTGGGATGAATATTTATTTGGGCAGCACTGCTGGGCAATTCCTGAGGCTGCAGCCTTGCCCTCCTCCCTTGCTGCAGGGCTTTGCTGTCTGAGGGTCCCTTTCAAATGAGAGATCAGAAATATCAGCAAGAACATCCCCAGGCAGGGTTTGGGGAGGGGAGAGGCTGAGTAAGGAGCTGGAATAGCTGTGGGGAGAGGCTGGGGTGGGATCCAACTGCCCTGGGAGGGCTGGGGAGCCTCAGGAGCTGCTCTGGCCCCTTTGGAGGTTTCCAGAGCACCAAGGCCGTCCCTGTTTGCAGGTGTTCATTGGGGTGAACTGCCTGAGCACAGACTTCTCCTCCCAGAAGGGGGTCAAGGGGGTGCCCCTGAACCTGCAGATCGACACCTACGACTGCGGCAGCGGCAGCGGCCACCTGGTGCACAGGGCCGTGTGCCAGATCAAGATCTTCTGTGACAAGGTACAGCTCTCCTTCTGCAGCCCAAACCAGCTCCAGGGAAACCTCAGAGGCTGGGAGAGCCCAGACCCTGACTGTGCTCACAATAAACTCTGTTTCTGACCAGTTGTTAAATATCGAAAGAGATGAGAATTTCCTTGGAGGTTCTTCCCCAATCTCAGATATCTTCCCATGGAAAAATTTCTCACAGCTATTCTTGCCTGTGTGTTTCATTTTTAGAAGCAAATTTTATTTTTGTTTTTCTGAGTGTCAGAGAGTCTTGGCTTGGGCTGGGGAAGGTCCCTGTGTTAAGGCTGCCTTCACCTCAATGTGTCACGCCCCAGAGGTGGCCATGGAATCAATGTTGGAAATGTCACTGTCCTAAACTTCACTGGATCTTCCCACAGGGAGCAGAGAGGAAAATGAGGGATGATGAAAGGAAGCAGTTCAGAAGGAAAGGAAAATGCCTGGACTCCAACAACAATGGTGAGTTCCTGTGTGTGCTCCCTGTGCAATCCCTGTCACCTTCCCTGGCCCTGGCTGCCCTCAGCCCTCGCTGGGCTCCTTCCCCTCCCAAAGCCTCGGGAGCAGCCCCAGCCCCGGCGATGGTTCTGGGCTGCCCCGGAGCTGCTCGGGCTCCTGTCCCAGAGCCGGGGCTGACATGAACTGGACTCTCCGTCCGTAGGTCTCAAAGGCTGTTTGCTCTCTGGCTTCAGAGGGAACGAGATCACCTTCCTGCGGCCCGAGAGCGACCTGGAGACGCAGCCCGTGCTCTTCATCCCCAACGTGCATTTCTCCGCCCCCCAGAGGTGTGGCTCGGTGAGTGCCCCCGGCCTGGCCCAGCTCTGTGGGACTGAGCTGAGCCCCCCGAGCCCCAAGCCCAGCCCGGCTCTGTGGGATGGAGCTGAACTCCCGTCCTGAGGGCCTGGCCATGCAGCAGTGCAGGGTGGGAGAACCCTGCAGGTGTTCCTGTGCTTTACACACCTGCACAGGGCTGCAGGGGGAGCAAAAATAGCAATGGAAAATAAATTATAGCAAAATGAGACCATCTCAGTCCCTGTGTGGGTGGGACATCCCCCCTCTGTCCAGTGGCCTTCCGAGCTCCTCAGCATTCCCTGCCTCAGTTTGTCAAAACCAGGGAATCTGGGGAAGTTCTTTACATCAAATTTCATTTAATCTATGAAACAGATGTTTGGGTTTAATAGTGTGGGAAAACTGATGGGTCAGGAGGAGGAAAATCACATTTAAAGTGTGCCCAAGTTGCCTCCCCCAGCCTGTCTGGCACACAGTGGTGCTGTGCACACTCACAGATCCCTTTCCTTTGCATTCCAGGTGCTCCCTCCTGCTGTTCCCAACTCTGCAAACAGGTGAGGATGCACAGGGTGCACTTCCCATCCATCAGCTGCTCGGTTCCTTTGGGGCTGTTGGATACCCCAGGGCAGGATAACTCAGCTCAGAGTGTCCCTGATGCCCTGAGAGTCAGAACATGAGTTAAACCCTGTCCTGGCAGGGACTCAGGGCTGCAGGAACAGGGACACATTTCTGTCCCTGTCACTGCACCACGAGCTGCTCCCTGATTGTCCTGCTGCTCTGAAAGGGAGAATAAAACATCACAACTGTCACTGAAGGGCTCAAACACCCAGAGGCTGGAAAACAAACTGGAATGAAGTGGGATCACACTTGAAAAGCAGAATCCCCCCCAGCCTGGGCCCTCTGTGTGGGGATTCCAGTGCCCCCCAGGAGGTGCAGGAGGATTTGGGGTTTGGTGACCCCAAACCTCTGCAGGCTCCTTGAGCTGTCCTGTGCTGCTGTAATTACAAACCAACAGTTAATTAATTGCTGGCTGGCTGTGGGAGTGAGGGGCTGTTCAGGCAGAGGCTGGGCAGCTGCAGGGGTTTGTGCCCTCCTGAGGGTGTCTGTCCTGCCCTGTGCCCTCCTGAGGGTGTTTGTGTCTGTCCTGCCCAGGCTGCCCCTCAAGCGCAGCGGGGCCTCCTTTGGTGACGATTTCGAGGCGGTGCCCCCAAAGCAGAGCAAGGACGAGGACCCCCAGAGAGGTAACCCTGGCACCCCAATCCCCTGGGCACAGGGCTTTGGGAGCCTGGCACAGCCCCTGACCTGCCCTGTTCTCCTGCAGTGCTGCTCTACGTGCGCAGGGAGTCCGAGGAGGTGTTTGATGCTCTCATGCTGAAGACCCCGGACCTGCAGGGCCTCAGGACAGCTGTGAGTGTCCCCAACCCCCTGGGAGTGTCCCCAACCCCCTGGGAGTGTCCCCAACCCCCTGGGAGTGTCCCCAGACCCCCTGGGAGTGTCCCCAGACCCCCTGGGAGTGTCCCCAAACCCCTGGGGATGGACAAACTGCAGCTAAAAGGGAATGGGGCTGGTGCACAGGGAGCTGGACATGGGCTGCTCATCTGCCCTGCCTGCTCTCCCTTGGGAATGGGAATGCAGTGGGAGCAGCAGCTGAGCTGTCCCCAGAGCTCCTGGCGTGGCTGTGTTGTGCTGCAGAGGGAGGATCACACCTCCTGCCCCATCCACACCTCCTGCCCCATCCACATCCTCAGGGAAGTCTCCTCTTGTGACAGCACATTCATATTTTCCACTGTCAAACACCTTTTCCATTCTCCAGGCTGGGCATGTGTGATCTGAAAGCCTCCCTGGCCTCGTGCTGGAATTGCCTGGCTGTGTTTGAGGAGCACAAGGACACATTTCTGTCATGGTTATCTGCAGCATCTCTGATAAGCCAGCCCTCTCTGGAGACTGCTGGGAAGGAAACAAACAATAAACCTCCAGATTTGGGGTGGCTTTATGGCTGCACTTGAAGCTCTGTTGGTTTTACAAACTTTTAAAAATAGGGTGTTTGAAAAATGTCAGCACAGGGGATTCTTTGCCCTCTTCTCCTTCTCCCATCTCTCACCACAGAGAGTCAAAAACCTTCATGGAAAATGCTTGGCAAAACCCTCCAAAACTCCTGGCACCCCAAACCAAAACTGAGCTTGCCCAGGAGAAAGTTCAGGTCATGGTTTTGTTCCCTGCAGTAAAACTGAGGGGAATCCTTTGCTGCTGAACACCCTGGCTCGCTGTTATCTCTGGTTTTTATCATGGGAATTTCACTTTACAAGTATGAGAAATTGCCATGTTTTCTCTCACAGATTTCAGAAAAATATGGGCTTCCTGAAGAAAGCATTTACAAAGTCTACAAAAAGTGCAAAAGAGGGTAAGCTAATCTCTCATCTGCTTTTCTGCTGTGCCTCCAGAGCTGCTCCCTCCAGCCCCTGCCATTGGCTCCAGGAGCATTTTAACAAGATAATAAAAGGTAGAGCCATGGCAGGCTCTGCTATTTGCAGCATATAAAACTCAGATCTTTCTGGGCTTTAAAGATTTGGGATAATGCCTGTTTGTATTATATTTGTTTGGAGGGTAAAGTGTCCCAAGGAAAGGAAGTTGGGTGAAGGTGGAATTGTTTGGGGATCCTTTGTCTCAGTCTGAAAGCCTGAGGTTATGGAGAACTTATCAGAGAGGGATCAGTGTTTGCTGCTCCAAGAAATGCTGGCATGTCCCTGGCTCAGGAGGAGGGCTGGGCCACAGTGAGCTTCTGGATTTGTCAGGGGTTCTTCCCCCTGCTGCTGGTGCTGCTCATCCCTCAGCCCCAGAAATGGGAATGTTCTCCCCAAAGGAAAAGAGCAGCACTGGTGGCTTCAGGGGAGAGGCCACCTCACTCAGTTTGGCTTTGGTTTTGTTCATGCCTTATCTGATAAGCAGTGAGTGTTGGGTGATGACTGAGAGGGAAACCAGGCAGGAGGAGCAAAGAGGTATCTCATGAAAAGGAAAGGCCACACCTGGAAATGAGATTAAATAAATAATTTTGACACCTGGTTTAATGAAGGCTGGATGTGACCCATGCCAGCAGCTACTCCTGGAGTGTGGGAGATTGGAGATAGCTGCACTCAGGCTGGTGGCAGGGTCAGGCCCAGCTTCCTGCTCCCCCAGATTTAATTTTCATTAATTTTATCCTATTGCTCCACCCTAAACAATCTTCCCTGGTAATTACAGCTTGAGGGGCAGATGTTGATCAGGTGAGAGGCAGTGCAGCTCAGTGGGGCTGCCCCAGCCATGGCCCCTCCACAGGGGTGAGCTCAGTCCCAGGTGACTCAGGAGCAATCATCAGCAATTGTGGATCTGGTGAGGTTTGGTCTGGAGGAACAATCCAGGGCTGGTTCCTGATCAGCATCCCTGGGATCGTTGGTGGCTCAGCACAAGGGGCACAGTGACTTCTGTGGCTCCTGCTCTGGGGCAGGCACAGATGGGGGGATCAGCTCTGCTGGGGAAGCTTTTGGGGACCCACAGATCCATGGGGCACCTGCTGGAGCCAGGGCTGGAGCCAGGGCTGGGGTTGGTGCAGCCAGGAGGATTCTGATGCACTGGGCAGGGCCAGACCCCCAGTGCCAGCAGCCCCTGGAATTGCTGACTGTGCCAGGACAGAGCTCCCAGGGCTGGTGACTGTTCTGTGCTGGATCTTCCCTTGTCTTGTGCCATGGCTTTAATTAACTCATTAACAGTGGCTGAGCCCCTCAGACTGGGGAAGGTGAACTGCTTTCAATGTGCTGCATCTGACCCAGCCATTCTCCCTCTCTGCAGGATCCTGGTGAACATGGACAACAACATCATCCAGCACTACAGCAACCACATGGCCTTTCTGCTGGACATGGTAGAGGCAGAGAACAAGTTCCAGATCATCCTCAAGGAGCTCTAAGGAGCTGCAGGCAGCACTTCCTGGCACTTCTCTGCGAGCTGGCACGCGTGACCCCACAGAACTCAGCCCTGTGCCCGCTCTTGTTGCCTTGACTTGAACCCCACGGCCCCGGGGCCGGGCCAGAGACTGCTGTGACATCATCCTGTGAACGTGGAACTTGGCTCTCTTGACTTTATTATTATTATTATTATTTTTTATTATTATATTTTATTCCCTTCTGGCAGCGGGCCTGAGCTGCCGTTTCAGAGCTGGGCACACGAGGTGACACTGCCAGGGCTGGGCAGAGAGCAGAGCTGGTGGCCCTGGCAGGGAGTGATGCCAGCCCAGGCCTGGCCCCTGCAGAGCTTCCCCTGGCTCTGAGCTCCCCTCTGGCACAGAGACTCTCCCAGCTCTGCTGAATGGACACTGCCTGCTGAACACCCTCCCTGCACATCCCTGACTGTAAATACCACCGAGGCCTCCACAACCCCTGTTTATACATTTCTGTGTTGTTCCTTTTGTATTTTATATGTGTATAAATTGCATTGTTTTATACTGGACTCAGTATGTGACACAGAGCATTTCAAACACAGGCTGCTTCACATTTCTCCGTGAACTCCTTTTGTAACTGTGTTGTTGGTTGTGTTGTTTTGGATATTCTGTAGTAATAAAGGCTCAAGGACTGAAAATGAAGCATTTCCCCAGCTCTGGAGTTGGGATGGGCTGGCCAGGAGCCAGGGCAGGGAGGTGACCCCAGGGGCACCAAAGGGCTCCAGGATGGCTTTGGCCAAGCTCTGTCCCCTCTGCAGCCACCGTGTCCAGCTGTGTCACCAGGTGGGACTGGGACCCTGCACTCCTGTGCTCAAACTGCCTCCAGCTGCTTCCCATTTGGGTCATCAGATGCCAAGGGGAGCCCTGCATTTTCTAATTAGTCCTCTGACCAATGAAAACCAGGGCTTGCCTCCTCCCTCTCCATCCTCTGCTTCTCCTGGCTGTGGTAAAGCTGTACCCGAGGTCTGTGAGTGGGGAGGAAAGAAAGAGCCCTGGGAAGAGGATTTGGAAATGCTGGAATGTGTCAGCTTGGTGAGTTTTGGATTACTTCAGTGCTGTTTGAGGATGGCCTCTGAGATGAAACGTAGATAAGCTGCAGGTTTATCAGCCTTGGGGATCTCTCCAGCACTCCTTCCCTTCAGATCACAAACTCCTTCTTCAGCAGGATGGCTCTGATTCAGTGTTGATTCTGAAGCAGAGTTTCAGCTCCAGTTCAGACCAGTCCCACCAGGAATCCCCCAGAGCTCGGTGTCACCAGCTGGAAGCTGCAGGTCCCCTGTGCCCTGCAGTGCCAGGGCAGTGTGGGGACAGCTGGGGAGGTGCAGGCAGCCCTGGGCCGTTGTGTGCACGCAGAGTTGGGCTTTGGGGACCTCTCAGCCCTCAGTGAGTGTCTCTCACAGTCTGATTTTCCTGCCAGACAGACATTTACCCGTGTGAGCTCAGTTCCCCCAGCAGCACCACTCCTGATCTACAGCAGCAAAAGCCATCTCAGGTGTAACTCTGTGTTCCCAGCAGAACAAGGATGAATTTCGCTGGATGTTGTGGGGCTCCCTTTCCCACAAACCCCTCCTGGTTGGTGCAGGGGCTGCAGCTCCCCGGGTGTGCCCTGGGACAGTGACCCCGCTCCGGGGTGGGATGGGGCAGACCCGGCAGCGTTCCCGTGCGGGTCGGGGCAGTGCTGGCCCAGTCCCGGTGCCGGCTCCGTGCAGGGAAGCGCTGCCGGGGCAGAGTCCCCGGCCCTGCCCGGTGTTTTGGGTGGGTGTTTTGCTGACTGGCTCAGTATCGCTCATCCCTTCCAGCCAAGGCGAGTTGCCGGGAGGTTGCGCAAAGCAGAGCTCCCAAGTATGTGAGAGCATTCCTGACTCCTTGCCCGGAGCCCACCAGCTCCTTTTGAAGATTGAGATAGGAGCGATGAAGGCGAATTTCACCCCGAGCACCAAAGGTCGTGTGAAAGCAGCAGGGATTGCACAGGAACCCCTCGGGAGCTGCTCGGGGGTGGCACAGGGTGGGTGACAGACCCCCGTGCCCGTCCCTGGCCAGCAGCAGCTGCCCCTGCCCCTCTCCCTGACTCCCAGCCCCTCCAGGGTCACTGCCCAGCCTCCAGCACTGGCAGTTCTCAGGAAAACACAGAGGAGCCCATTGCTTGTTTTAATTACTCAACATCTACAAACTGGAAGCTTTCAAACCAATTTTAGTTAATGATCATCTCCCAATTCTTAGAACTGAGTAGCACTAATTGGCTGCCTGTGAGCCAGCCCTGGCAGGCCAGCACAGGCCTGCTCATGGTGCAGAGTCTGAGGGAAATCCTGACGCAGGAATCCCACTCTGGCACCCCGGCTGGGGAGGAAGGAAAACTTCCCCAGTGCCCATAGAGACAGAGATGCATAAAAAGGAGCAGCAGTGAGAGCTGGGTTGTGCAAGAGCTCTGGTATCCCCAGTGCTGGGTGGAGGGCTCTGCTCCTCACTTCTACAAACAACACCCAGTTTCTGTGTCTTTATTCGTGCTTATTCACTGCTTGCATCACCAGGCAGGCAGCCGAGGAGCTCGGTGTGTGGTGTGGCTCTGCAGGGCTGTGAAGGAAAAACAGCATCCTGTGTTTTGTTAGGACACCCACACGTGTCCGGAGGTGCCCTGGTGCTGTGCTGGGCACGGCAGGAGAGGATTAAAGCCAGGGAAGTCAAACCCTGCCTGCCTCTGTCTGCAAGTGTGCAGAGCTTCAATGAACCTGCTGAGGGCTCCCCCAGCTCTCATTTATTTCCCCAGGTAGTGCCTTGGATTTATAGAATTAAATTCTGGGTGAGCTGGGCACATGAACCCCCAGAGCTGTGGGAATGCCCTGGGATCATCAGCTGGAAAGTGGGCACAGAATGAGAGCTCAGTGCTCACAGATTGGGGATTTACCTCAGTGAGCTGAGGGCTGGCTTGGCTGGGAGTGCTGGGAATGCTGAGCCCAGGCATGAACTGCTGAATAACCAACCCTTGGTGAAGCTGCTGTGTCAGCCCCTGCCTGCCTGAGCTGTGACTGTGCCTCCCTGTGGCTCTGCTCTCTGGGTGCTCCTGCACCGGTGGCACTGCACAGATCACGTTGGCTGAGCCTGGCACCACGAGCCAGCGGGCACGGAGGGATCCTGCGCGGTGCCGCAGCTCCGCCCCGCAGGAGCCGGGCAGGGAGGAAGGGACAGGGATGGTTTGTGGCCGTGTCTGCCTCTGCCTCACCAGTGCTGCTGGCAGGGTGGGCACCCAGCTCTGCAGCTGCCCCTGCTCTGCCAGAGGGCTGTTTAACCCATTCCTCTCTGAGGTGGGTCCCTCCTCTGGGTTTCCCAGCAGGAAACTGATTCCAAGCTGCAGGATGTGCTTCTTCTCCCATTTCACTCAGTTCTGGGTGAGGAAAGCTCTGGGGTGCTGGGGGTTCTGGTTCTGCTCTGTGCCCCCACCCTGTCCCCTGCAAGTGCTCCCCTCTTCCCATCAAAGAGAGGAATTCTGCAGCTGGAATGTGTTGTACCAACAGTCAGTGATGTGAGTTTTACACACACAGAACTCACAGAACCTGTTTGTCCAAAGCCCTGACAGTCAGTGATGCTTTAATGGCCTTTACACTGCAAACACGCTTTTATTTTTTCAACCTTACCTTTAAAAATAATATTGTAAAATATGAACCAGCCAAGCTGGACAAGGAGCTGGCAGTGAGGACTCCAGAGGTGCTGGGTGGGCCTTGGGGTGATGCTTATTCCTTCTAAGCCAAAATCCTTGGGAGATGGAAGTGCTCTGGAGAGCCTGTGGTGTTTATTGTAAAATCCATGGGTTTGCCATGGTCCAGCCCTGCACAGCCCTGGTGCTCCCCTCTCCCCAGGGCTGGAACAGGACAGGGATGCCAAAGGACCCCAGCTGGGAGTCCCTGCTGCCCTCCCACAGCACAGGGAGCAGGCTCTAGCCCAGCAGCTGGGTGTGGAGTGTTTGTGTTTTCTGATAACAGCCTGGGGATCTTCCCTCCTCATATTTAATTTGCCCTTTCCTCCAGCCCTCTGTCCTTATCAAATCCCTCCTGGCATTGCTTCCCTCCCAGCTTCCTTTTCCCCAAACCCCTGATAGAAGATCCAGCTGCTGAGAGATGTAGTAAAGATTTCCCTGTTGGGTAAGGAGAGCCCTGGGCTTTCTCATGGGCTCATTCTTTTCCACGGTCAGGAATTTATTGATGATCTTAATCTCAGGCCTGAAACGTCACTGTGTGGTGACAATAAATGTTTTTGAACCATCTGCTGATGGATTTATTTGCCTTCCCATGAGGATCCCAAGGGGTGGGAGGGCTTGGGAGAAGGGAGTTTCTGTTCATGCCTTTTCATCCCTCTGGAGTGGTGGCAGGATGGAATAGCTGGGAATGGCACTTGTGGCTCCCAGGGAAGCACTGCTACAGTGAGCCTGTCTCCAGCTCTCATTCCCAGCCCAGCTGGGGAAATGGCCAGGGAATGGCCAGCTTTTATCCACCAGCTGCCCTGGGTGCTGTGCAGACAGCAGTGTCCCCCCCATTCCTGCCCCAGGGTCCCCACATTTGGGTCTGTATCCTCAGTGCTCCTCAGGGCAGAGCTCAGGCACAAAGCCAGCCCAGAGGCTCTGCCTGGGATGTGAGGAATCTTTTTCCAGGTCAGGTGTGCTCTGGTTCTTGCTCCATGCCATGGGGATAAGAAGTGGCCCCCACATCCCAGGGTGGTGCAGGTTTAATTACTGTTTGTAAATGTCTGGGAGATGAGCTGATAAAGGGCCCCTGATCCACTGCTGCAGGCTGTTCCCAGCCCACACTGCCCTTCCAGGCACTGCCACTTCCTGGGGACAGCAGCCATCCCCTCTGGACCAGGACACTCTGGGATCACCCTCCTGTGATGTGTTTTCATGTATCCCATGGCAGTGAGGTGTTTTCCAGGCTGCACTCACCTGGAAGGAGTTTTCATTGCTTCCCTGCTGGGTTTGTGTGGCTGAGGCTGCAGAGTGGAATCAATCTGGAGTCAATTCCTTGTTCCCTGGTAGGTGGGAAGCCTTTGACTGGAGGATGTTATTCCCTTGGTGAGGGAACCCATGTTGGGATGACCTACAAGACAAACAGGAAGGGGATGTAAGTACCATGCAGTGGGGAAGGAGAGTGCATCCAGCAGGGAATGTGAAAAGAACCAGTGTGACAGGACCATGGGGAGCTGCTGCTGGACTGGAAAGGTGCTGGGCAGAGCTGACCTCCAGGGACACTGATAAGGCAACACTGAACTCAGTCCTGAGCCCAGGAACAAAAGCACCATTAGCAATGCAGGGAATCAAACAGGAGAGCTCCCAGATAAACTCTGTGCCCTCAGCCCAGGTCTCACCCTCAGGGGCACAGGGCCAGGAGATCTTTTGAAGCTTGGTGCATTATGCACCAGTGTGGCTTCTCCTCGAGTCTGTGGCATTCCCAGTGTTGTGGGGTGTTCTGGTGATCCCTACAGCTACTCCAAAGTCCCAGGGTGGTTTCTGGATGGTTCTCCCTCCCAGCAGAGGTTCAAAGGCACCTTCCCAGTCACCCCACCAAGCCCTAAGCAGCCCTGGCTCTGTGTGTGGAGGAGCTCTATGGGGGAGCAGAGCCAAGGACAGCAGCACCATCCTCCCTCCCAGCTCCAGGCTCACACACATGGACAAAGCCATTTCCCAAATGTTTCCAAATCAACTCCTCTTGTGGTTTGGGCCACTAACACTGCCAGGGCACAGTGGTACTGCTTTGCTGGCAGAAATGGTGAGTTTCAGAAGGAAAAAGGGCTTGGGGATGCCTTGGAATTGCCTTTAGCTGTGGGTGCTGACCAACAAAGGCAAAGGCACATTTCAGAGGCAGATGTCTCCCTGTGAGGGGTTACAGCTGCCAGCAGCTCACACCAAAACCTGGGAGAGCTCTGAGCTCTCTGTGACTGCCCAGGACCCAACACTGGCAGGAAATGTCTGTGTGCCTGCTGTGTCCACAATCCTCCTTCACTCTCTGTGTCTGATTTTGTTCAGGGCCCCAGGATTCCAGGAGAGGGAGTTTCAGCAATCTGTGGTGCCAAGGGTTGTGTGAGTTACCCCAAATCACAGAATAGGTCACAGTGACATGGGACAAAATCCTTCAGATTGCCAGGATGAAGCTTTGCCTCCTGCAAGCTCCTCTGGGATTTAAAGCTTTTATTGTTGATTCTCAGGTTGACTTTCCTAATGGGCTGTGATGAGAGGGAGCACCTGATGGCCAGGCCTCATCAGGGATGGGGGAGTGTCCAGTTCAAGCTGGAGAGGGGTAAGAAAACTCCTGTATTACAGATTCACACACAAAAAGATGATGCCTTTTCCCTTTTTCCCCTTGTTTCCTATGGCAAGCTGGTGAGATGCTGAGATGTTGAACTGCCTTTGTTGTAACACAGGGTTTGGTCCCAGAGCTGAGGATGGCTTTGAGGTCTCCTTGGACACTTTCCTTGTTTCTCACTCCTTTTCTCCCCCCTCAGTTTTAACCTGCCACTCAAAAGCAGATCCAGTGACTCCACAAAAGCTCCTTTTTGCTGAGTGAGAGCAGTGACTACGAAACTGCAGCATCTGTCCACCTTCTTCTCCTGAGATATCTCTTTGTCTGTAGCCATAAATTATCAGCCACTGCCATCTTTTAAACAGATAGTTTCCTGTTCTGCCTCTTGTAGGTTAGATATTATCTCCCCCAGTAAATCATGAGTCAGTGATTAATTCAAGAAGGCCGTTCCCAGAAGCAAATTCTTACAATGTTAAAATTAATACGATGCAGAGCCATTATACCATGATAGAGAAAATAATGATGGCCTGCAAAGCAGTTTAATCAACACAGACATGCTGGGGCAGGTGCTCAGCCTGAGTCACTGCTCAGAGCCCAGAGTGCCAGGGCAGGGGCTGTGGGTGACAGCACTGAGGGCCAGCACTGCTCCCTGTGCTCTCTGCACACCCAGGCTGGGAGGGAAAGCACCTCACACACCTCTGCTGATGTACAAACACCATCCAGGGCTGTAAAAGCTGGGATTGCTTCAGGAGCGTGCTTGCAGGCTGTTAAGGTGTCTCAGCTGATGAGTGGCAGCTTATTAAGCTGATTAAGCTGTGTGTTCACTGTGTTAACAGCTCTGCAAAGTCATCACATATTCTGGAGCCTGCCTCAGCACAGGGCATGGGGCTGCTCCAGGAGCAGCTCACTGGGGAATGGCTCAAAGCTGGGGAAAACTCAAAAACTCCCTCTGGAAATAACAAAATCCCAAAGCAATCTGACCTACAGCAAGGGCCAGAGCAGCCCAGGAGGTGTGTGTGTGTCATTATAAACATCTGATAATGCTGATGACACCGGGTGCTCTGTTAACAGCTGCCACATCTCCAACACCCCGGATTCCTGTGGATGAGGCCTTACAACACCCTGTGCACCCGGGCACCTGCAGGGCTGGGCAGCAGGCACAGAACAGTTAAGTGACTTGCACAAGGGTGAATCAGCAGGACTTGAGGAACTCAACCTGACGGCAGGTGCTGAGCTGCAGGAACTGACACAGCTCCCAGCAGTGCCACCAGGTGAGACCCT
>JAHXMQ010012343.1:12797949-12808802 GCA_020466415.1 Ammodramus savannarum pratensis | reverse complement strand
TATAAGCATTTCCCAGTCAGCTGGTATTTAAATGTTAAGCAGGTGTTAATGCTCAGAGAAAGGACTTAGTGAAAGGTCTGATCCCAGGCTTTAGTTCTTGGAATCCTTTAAATTGTGCTGTTCAATCTGAAATCTATGAGGGAACAAGTGATCCAATAGTTTGCTAATGAGTATTGCACTGAAATTGTTTATAACTCTATTGCTGTTAACAGTATGATAAGAAGAAGCTGATTGTAATAAATAACTTAGATTTGCATATCTCCATTCACATCAAACAATTTATAAATAGGAACTCTCACCTTTCCAAGGAGGTAAGTGAAGAAATTCCCTTTTTCCTGAAGCAGAGCAGTTTGGCTGTTGCACTGATAATCACATTCCTGTACCTGTCAACTTTGGAGTGTCCTTCTTCTGATTTGATGCTTTCTAATAATTGCACAGTGAATAGTTCTACCCAGTCTGTTCAAATATCACTTCTCACAGGGCTGTTACTCACTGTACTTCTTAATTAATATTCATACCTGAGTCTCACCTGTCTCATCCTGATGTTGGAGATTTTTGCCTTGCTCAGCCATCAGGTGTTTTGAATTGATTGGGTGAAGTAATGAAAAATCAGTTATCTGAGAAAAGAAATAGAATTAACCATCAGGTTTATGATTAAAAACAACACAACTATGATGAAATCTTAATTTAAAAAAGAAAGAAATACAAGATTATTGCAGTAGCTCCTATAGCCCAGTGTGTTTGTATAGAAGCTCTGTGCTGAGCTGGGTTTGGTTTAATGCCACTGCTGCCCTGACTTTCTTGTGCACTGAGGTCAGACCTGACCAAATCTCGAATTCTCTGTGTGTTCCTCACTCCATGTTTCATTCACCATTCCTCCAAGTGGTTGAGTTTACTTCCCAAACTCTCCCTTTTCTCTGCCAGTGTTGCTCTCTCCTTGTGGAGGCCTCCCCACCCTTTGGGCTGTCAGGAGAGCAGAGTTTGGGGTTGGGTGCTTTGATCCCTCAGGAATGTGGGATCAAACCAGGCCAAGGCTGGAATGTTGCAGGGCCTGGCTGGATGTGGGAGTGTGTCCTGCTGCTGTTTGGATGAGCCAGATGGTGCCTTTTGTTTTCCCCATGCTGGCACATTTTTGTTCCTCTTCTCTTCCCTCCTTGCATGAATCAGCACGCACAAGAACTGAGGTTTCCACCAGCTGCCTGTTCTCCCAAATTCCATCCTCCCTGCCATGCTGGGCAGCAGAACTGAGATCCCCAGGTGTGACTGTGTCATTAACCCCCTTAATCCCCCCTCATTAGGCAAATATTCTAATGAGATCACTGCCAATGAAGCATCATATATTTACTACCTTCTTGTAGTGTTGTGGCACAATTATCACTCTTTCCAAACCCAGACCTGGTGCAATTCACCTGTTTTTCTCTCAGCTCAGAGCAGTGTGATAACCTCAGGAGTTCTGCAGGGATGAGTATCAGAAGCTCCACTCCAGCAAAATCTTTTCTATTGTTTTTTTTCTATTGTTTTTTTCTATTCTATTTTCTATAAAAAATACTCTCCCTGATGTTTTTTATTTAGTCTCTTCTTATTTGCATTTTTTTTGTCTTCCTTGATGTGTCTACTCCCATAAGTACTCCTACCTATGGAAAGGTACAGGAAAAGGACATTTCCTTACATCAGGAGATTTGAGATTATGGAGAGGCCTTGGAGAGATGACTTAACTTTGTCCACGTGCTCTCATTGAAGAAATAAATTTATTTTTTCAGATACCAGAGGACTGCTGTGATTACCCAGGGAATGGTTTTAATTATTAAACAAGAAATTGTTGCTCAGTGTAAAGTGTGTCATGGAGAAAAGCTTCTAGAACAGCGCTGTCATTTTGGATTCCTGTCAGAGTAAAGGGAGGAGAAATTGCAGTTTCCTGATGGGGTGACTTTATCTTGCCTTGGATAGATAGAGTCCTCCCTCCATGCTCAGCAGGGAACGTGGTGCTGATTGTGGGGACAGAACAAATTCTGTGCTGATTCCTGTTCTCTGTGGAATGATTTCCCTTTGCAGTGGGCTGTGCCATCCTCACGTGTGGTTCTTGGCTGGCAGGGCCCTGCTGGCACCTGAGGAGCTGCAGGGATGCTCAGGGATTCCATCAAGTCCTGGAGCGACAGCCAGTCAGACCTGTACAGCAGCGACCAGGAGGAGGAGGAGCAGATGATTTTTGGAGAAAATGAAGAGGATTTGGAAGAGATGATGGATTTCAGTGACTTGCCTACCTCACTCTTTGCTTGCAGTGTTCACGAGGCTGTGTTTGAGGTAGAGGAGGAGAAGGTAAGGGAAGAAGGAGTGTGAGTTCTTCTCAGTGTCCATTGAACATTTTTATCTAGATTTTCAGTATATTAATGCACATCATAATTGAGGAGGGAAAAATCTGTAAATGAGGTCTCTTGTGGATCAGAGAGCTGGTAAATTAATTGAATTTCATAACTGAAAATTATTGATTGGATTTCAGAAGCATGAAATCGATTTCCATGGCAGTGCAGTGCAGCTGCAGCACTGGGCAGCTCTCGCTAGGTGGCACTTGGTGCATTCAGAGTTTCTGGGCTCATTCACATCAGTTTGCTCTTGGGATTCAGGTGTAACCAGTGAGACAAAGCTGTGCTGCCCTGAGTGTGGATTTACAAGCAGGGAGGGAGGTGTGGAATGTGCAGGTTGAGGTGATCCAGGAAATGGATGGGATTTGGGAGAGGACAGTAAAGGAAAATATCTTTTCATGGAGTGAGAATGCTCATTTTACACCTGGAGAATGTTTGTGCTTCCCTCCAGGAAAGGTTTGAAGCACTTTTCACAGTCTATGATGACCAGGTGACATTCCAGCTGTTCAAGAGCTTCAGGAGGGTGAGGATAAACTTCAGCAACCCCGAGGCAGCAGCACGAGCCCGGATAGAGCTGCACGAGACCGAGTTCAGTGGGAAGAAGCTGAAGCTCTACTTTGCACAGGTACAGTGAGACCTTGCACCCCTGTCCTTGCTCCCTTATTCCTCCTTTGCCCATGAGCTTCATTTGGGGCAAATATCTGAAATCACCTCATAGTTACACTGAGCTGTGCCAAAATTTGAGGGCACAGTTTTGGTTTTTGTCTTGAGCTGAGATTGGTTGGGACAGTCACCAAAGCAGACACACAGAGGGGCTGAAACAAAATAAATGGGTCCTAAATTCTCTTTCTAAGAGATTTGTCCCTGTTGCATTGGCACAGGTCCCACAGCAGCCCCTGCACAGGTTCTGAGCTGCAGCAGTTCCTGAGCTGTTGTACAAAGAGCTGAACCCGTTTTTTTAAAGCTGGGCTGAATTAGTGGGGAAATAAACCAAATAACAAGAGAATTAATTAATATTTGTGCTCTCTGTCTCTTGGCTGCAGGCGCAGGTGTCCAGTGAAATTGGGGACAAGTCCTACCTCCTTCCTCCACAACCTGTGAAACAGTTCCTGATCTCCCCCCCTGCCTCTCCCCCAGTGGGGTGGAAGCAGAGTGAAGATGCAACTCCTCTGATCAATTATGACCTGCTCTGTGCTGTCTCCAAGCTGGGGCCAGGTAAGGACATTCACTTTTGTCTGGTACTTCCCTTCTCTATTGAGGGAGTTTTTCTACTTGTCCTTTTCTGTGAGAAGAAACTGAGTGTCTTCTCTTTCTAAGGCTTCCTGGGAAATGTGGTGTTTGCTCTCTGTGAAAAGCAGGAAATGGGGAGGCTTGATGTGCTCAATGCTTTTGTAGCTTTTAGTTTACAAATGTCACAGAAATACACAGCACAAATGATGTCACTTAGAGATGTGTTTGCTGCTCATGTTCTGATGTCTTCCTGGGATTTTTACATCCCTCCCTTCCTCTAAATGTCAATTAAAAGATTGATTGTATTCAAAGTGTGCTGTAACTGCTACAGGGACTGTTTTAAGGCATTTGGTGATGAGCACATTAAAGATGGGGTGGGAATTAATGATTACTTGTGTTGTTGAAGTGAAGGGTTTTTTCAGCTAAATGCTTTTCCTGGGGGTGTTTTTAACCTTGCTCTTGCTGCTGCTCCCAGGGGAGAAGTACGAGCTGCACGCAGGCACAGACTCCACCCCCAGCGTGGTCGTGCACGTGTGTGAGAGCGAGACTGAGGAGGAGGAGGAGATGAAGAACCCCAAGCAGAAGATCCTGCAGACACGGCGCCCAGAGCCGCCCCCCACCATCCTGAGTGACTCCAAAGCCTTTGAGTGTGCCCTGGAGGTGGGGGGCACAATGCCCTGCTAGAGCTGGGCTGCTCCCCTGGCACCAGCCAGTCCATGTGTTCTGTCTGTGCTGCTGCTATAGGTCACAACAGGTCTGACTTGTAGTTGTCTCTCATGTTCAAGATTTTGGATGCCAATGCTCTGAAAAGCACTTTAATTTTAGGGACTAGTCCCCCCCGAGTGTAGCAAATCCACCTGACTTGAAATAGTGACAATTAGGGAGTCTGGCTGTGTTTTGGTTTTTAAGGTGTCGCCCTTTGCTCTCTGTTGTACAGTGTGATGTTCCAAGTGCTGAAATAATCTCCTCCTGCCACCAGTGGGTTCCAGCAGGTTCCTTGTACAGCAGTTAAAAGCTGATCTGTCCAACAGCTTCCAGTTAATCTAGTGTTACACACAAGTGAAATGCACTCTCTGTGCTCAGATTCCTTGCCAGCTGAGGTGAGGGCTAACCTTTGCTTTTCTCAGAAATCCCAGCTGTGTGTGTGTAGTTTGACATGAGGCACAAGTGCAGTGAGGAGCTGAATGCAGGGGGAGAACACCAGAGGGAGAACCTCAGAGTCCATCACCAACTCCTGCTCTGTGCCTGTGGTGTGCACTGAGCCCAGTCAGGAGTTCATGACAGTGGTGGGGTGAAATGTGGGTCCAGCTGGGGAGAGTTCTGTGTCTGATCCTCCCTGACAATCTGGGGGTGTTTGTTCCTCTCCATCCTTGGGACAGCCTCCACCTCTGAATAAACCAGTGACTGTTAGGTCCTGGCAGGAGCTAAAACATCCAAGGGTTCATTGTTAACTTCTCCAGTCTGTTTTGTATTTTCAAAGACAATCAGTTGCCTGGCTTAGGCAGTTTTTATGCAGTTTCAGCCCTTGTTTGCTGTTTTTCATGAAGACTTTTTCTGTGTGGCCTCCTGTGTGTCTGACAGAGCATCTGCTGCTTCTGAGACCAGGATGCATCTTTTAGAATACAGATCTTTGATTTTGTGATCTTGTGTTAAGTGTTTTAGTAGGAGGAAAATATGCCTTGGTATAACAACACCTGCTCCTGTGCTTTTATGCTATTTTTTAGCCAAACTTTTTTAGTCTAGACAGATTCTTCTTTTTTTCTATTTAAAAAGATAAAATGATTTGTGAACAAACCAGGCTGCTGATGTTCCTGTGTAGAAATCATTCAGAAATTCAGATTTTTCAGGTTCATTTCAGTGTGTTTCAGTTGTGCTTCTTGAACTTCCAGTGTTTTCACTTGGCTGACAGCAGGAGGAAAAGGAATGGGCAGGGATTCTCATGGGTGTGGAGGTTTTCAGCTCTGTGTTGTGCCTGCTCAGGATCCCTCCTGCCACCAGCTTCAAAGTGAGATCCTGCAGGTCCTTGCTCCAGAGACAGGAATAGGACAGAGGGAAAAGTAGGAAATGGGGTTTGTCCTTCTATCACAGGTGTGGTATTTATGTATCTCTTCAGGAATTGAAATCACTCCAAGCCCAGCTTCACTGTCTCACTGTTCCATGGAATTAAAACAAAGGTAAAAAAACCCAACAAAAACCTGTGTTATCCAGCAGGCTTATGGATTTTTGAAATTCCAGAAGTCCAGGTTGGATTCTCTGTGGTGTTTCTATTTTTTAAATTATTTCATTTCTACCCCAGTGTAGAAGTTGCTGTAAGTAGGAGTAAATGGAAAACCTTCAGAAACAATTTTATAATGAGAATCAAGTGTGATGGTGTTGATGTATAAATGTATAAAATGTGGAACAACATTCCAGCACTTTCCATTGTGTAAAGACACTTCAAATAAAACAATGCAGTGCCATTCACACCTGGGATCTGGAGTGCTCCATCAGGACAAGGAGGACATTGAGATCTGTATGGTGGTGTCTGCTGAATGTTCTCCTGGGCTGAAGGGATGGGGGTGGCAGGGACCTGTGAGAGGGATTTGGGAACCTTGGGTGGGAAGGAGGATTCAAACAGGCTCCAAAGCTTTAATGGGGCCATTGATCAATGTCAGAAGTGATTTTCTCCACTCCAAGGTGAAGCTGGAGTTTGTTTTATTCCTCCATGCCATGATTCAGTGCCCCCCACCAGAACTTTCTCCCAATCACTGACCTGCTCATTAGGGCTTTATATTTAGCAGCAGCTTGCACAGAGGCACCAACTCAGCCCCTTCTGAGCTTGCACTTTGTATAAATAAATACCCCAAATTCCTTTAAAACGTCCTCCTGGAGCAGCAGCTGAAACATGTGGTGTTTCTTTGTGTTCTGGAGTTATGGGAGTGCTTTGGTTCTACAATAACTGAGAACCTGTGATTGCAGCTCCTCATTCTGCCCTGTTCCCTGTGCATAAAATCCCAATTGCTTCATTTATTCCCTGAAAGGTTTAATTCCCATTTTTGTCTGGGTTTGGATTAGGGGTACTTTTGAGCCCAGAACAGAAGGCTGGTTTGTGAATTTTACTGGGTTTTGTTTATTTGCTCCACTCTCAGTGTAAAACCTGCTAGGAGAGAATCTTGGTGTGGAAGGAGACCCCAGCCAAGCTTCATCTCCTTGGAGAAAATGCAGAGCAAGAGAAAAGGCTTCTCCTGCTGCAGGTGCTGACCCTGAGATGTGAGTGAGGGTGACACAGCTGTCCCTGCCAGCACTCACAGCTCCAGGGAGGGTCTGATTGCTCCATAGAACAAGAGCAGGGCCTAGAGAGCAGAAAACAGTGTTTGGGATGTTACCTAATGTGTTAAAATCCTGCTCTGAAGCAGGCTCTGTACTGGAACACCTTGGCATGCTCAGGCTTGCAGAGGGAATGTTTGATTCCCCTGCTGAAGGAACATATTCCAACCATCAGCAGCATTGGGGTGAGGCAGTGGGAAAGACACTGGCAGTCTGCTTTGTTCTTACATAAAACATAAAAATAACCAATTCCTGTCCTCTGGGGCTCTGTGTTGGGATCACAGGCACAGGACAGGGACTGTGCCCTCCTGGTGGGACAGGTCACCTCAGCTCCATCCCTCCCAGGGGGTCTGGCAGTTATTTCTGAGGCTGTGGGTGCATGGAGGGCCTGATTTCACAATTCAGTTCCAAACTCAATCACAATGAATGTTTAGCTGGTTTTGATATCTGCTGTGATCTCTGTTTCCTCTTGGTTCCCACTGAGACACTCCAGCCCTGCCAGGGGCAGGCAAAGTGCAGATTAACCAGCAGAGCTGTTCCAGGAGGAGTCCCAACCTGCTCCATGGTAAATTCACTGAGACTCCACACCTTGTAAGGCTGTGTCACTTCCTGGGGGTTGGTAATGCTGGAGTAAGCCTGGAGTTAATTCAGAGTCATGTTTTATCCTTTGATGTCCATTGACTTCATCAGGATTTTATGGAGCATCCCAGAGTCTCCTTTGGTGCTCCTTTAATGGGATAAGCTCAGGGTTGGTGCCACAAACTGGGTCACTGATGGTGACAGCAGAGCTTTATAGTAACAGTGGAGAAACATTTATTTATCCATTTAACAGTGTATAAACCTGGTGTGTGCCTCTGGCTCGTAGTAAAGGGCTACAAATTTAGGATTGGTGAGGGAAAAACCCTTGGGAAAGTCCCAGCCTCCCTCTCTGCTGTCACAGAGGCTTTGGGAACTCACATTTGCTTTTATTTGGGCTGCTGGCTGGTCACAGGGGCTGCTGCCTCCCTTCCTGTACTACTTAAATCGAGTTAATAATTATTTTTATTAACTTCCATTCACACCTCTTCCCAATTATGGCTGCTGAGTGCTGAAAGAAGCCCCTCTGCTCTCCAGAGATACAGCCCAGGGAAGGTTTGTGGCTCGAAACTCCTCCTGCTCCCAGGAGAGCCTCGTGCTCCTGCCTGTTTATGCAGGATGGGACAGTCATTGCAAGGAAATCAATCAAGGGAAATTTATTCCCTTGGAAAGGTGATTGGTGAGTAATCCCTGCTGGGATTTCAGTCTCTGGTTTTAAGGAGCTGCATGGGCTGCAGTGGGATTGAGGTGGAAGTGACTAATGGGGGTCTCTGTAGCTGTACAAATCATTTGCTAAATAATTGGATCTGGAAACTCTGGTTTCTGGTGGAAAAGCCTCTGTGGTTGTGTTCTGTGGGTTCTGTGTGGAAATCAGCCTATGGTGGACACCAAAGTGAAGCATGAGCTGTGTTAAGGGTACAAATGTTTCTGGAGGAGGAAAGGGAGAGCTGCAAGGTAAGGAAGGACCTCACTTTTCATCCCAACTGGACTCTGGTCTTCCCAGGAAACCCACTGGAAATGTTTATGGACCATCAGGACCCCCCTGTTGCTGCCTTCCATGGGGAGGTGGGATTCTGTAGAGAGCAGGTTTTCTCCTGTTTCATGTTGCATTCTAAGGGAGGTGGGTGATGGCTCTGGCTGCAGCTGGGGCAGCTGAGATGGAGAACTGGGGGAAACATCTCCTGCACAGCAGCTTGACAACCCTAAACCACCAATGGAGCCTGAATGAGGGCTGTGGCTTGTTCCTGTGCTTTCCTGCTTTCCCTTGGGAGCAGCATCAGGCCCAGGCAGGGAACAGATCCCTTTTTAAAGTGTGATGTCCACAGGAGAAATCCAGACAGGGACTGTGATCACACTTCTCTGGAGGATAAAGCCAACGAAGTACAGGTTAAAGGTGAGGATTCCTTTCCAGTTTGATCCTTTTGATTCCATTGACGAGTGCACAAAACCACTCATTGTCTCTGGGCTGGATGTGCCTGGGGATCCCGAAGTGCCTGGGAGACCTTTGGGCACGCAAGGGCGCAGAAACCGGGCTGTCCCCAAAGGCTGGGAACTCCCGCGGTGACACGGGGGTTTACCCCAGACCCCTCCATCCCCTCGGCCGCTGCCCGGCGGGATCGGGGGCACCGCACG
This sequence comes from Ammodramus savannarum pratensis, assembly GCA_020466415.1. Lineage (NCBI taxonomy): Eukaryota > Metazoa > Chordata > Aves > Passeriformes > Passerellidae > Ammodramus > Ammodramus savannarum. The sequence goes on along the minus strand of JAHXMQ010012343.1, from coordinate 12,799,698 downwards.
GGCCCGGGGAGGCGGCGCCGGGGGCCGGGCCGGGCTGGGCGGCCCCGGGGAGGCACCTGCGGCGGCGGCGGGGCTGTGCCGGCCGCAGCGGCACCGGGCTCACACCGGGCTCACACCGGGCTGGGCTGGGCAGCTCCGCGCTGGGGAAGGGGCGGGAGCGGCGGCGGGGGCAGCCCCGCAGCCCCGGCGGGCGGACGGAGCCGGAGCCGCCGCGGCAGCGCCGGAGCCCCGAGCCCGCAGCATCCTCGGTGAGTAGCGCCGGCTGAGGGTCGGGTGTGGGAACCGCTCTGAATGGGGATAACTGGAACTTTTCTGCCCCAAAACTGTCGCTTTCTGCCCTAAAACTCTCTTCCTTTCTGCCCCAAAGCTCCGCTCCTTTCCGCCCCGTTCCAAGCGCTGGTGGGAGCGCGGTTACTCCGGGTTTGTGTGCGAGGCATTGTGGATGTATCACGGGAAATGTGAGTTCTTTATCGGTGCCTCCAAACCAGAGGGAAATAGAGAGCAGACGGTTTTCTGTTCCATTGCTGCTCGAGCCGTTGTTCATTAATCGGGAGCCCGTAAGGGAGGCACTGGGACTGCTCTTCCCCGCAGGAAGGGAAGCCCGCACGGCTGTGCAAAGCTCATCCCATCGCCGGCGGTGTCCTTCCATCGCTGGGGACGCTCAATCTCTTGTCCTGACTTATTCAGCCCTGCCACTACAAATATGGGTTTGTCCGTGGTTATTTGTTTGTGGGTTTGGGTGGGTTTTTTTTGTTCTATACTTTATTTTCTCCAATCTGCTGAGCAGCGTGCTGGAAAGAGCTGGCAGAGTAATATTTAACAGGAAAAGAATTCGAAAGCTCAGAGCATTGTGTTACAGTTCACTGAGTGTCTCCAGCACAGAACAAAACTACACTGCTTGCATTATTTGGGAACACACTGGAGCTGCTGACAGGTTTAAATGGTGATTTCTGGTTTTTCCTGGTAATTATGTATTTAATGCCCCAGGAAGTCCTTGCTAAGGGAAGCGTAGCTTTTTGGAAACAGCTTTCACTGATGGGATGCATTGTGCTGGGTGCAGGAGGGGTTGATTTAGTGATTACAAACCAGGAGACAAAGGCAGAGCAGAGACTTCAGGGTCTGACAGAGTTATTGACAGAGTTATTGTCCCTCTGTGGGTGCCACACTGGGGCACTGAGGCTTTGCCAAGGGGTTCTGGTGGAGAACAGGCTGAGTGTGAGGTGTCAGCTGCTGTGTGTGTCCTCAGGGCCCTGCACAGGGAAGGTGCCTCACTGATTCAACAACAGGCAAGAAATCCTGGGGCTGCCTCTGAGCACTGAGAGGAGCTGCATTTCTGTGTGGAGCCTTTGTACTGTGTACAGAATTCTTTACATATAGAAGCACAGAACAGGTTGGGTTTGAAAAGACCTCAAAGCCCCTCCAGTGCCACCCTTGCCATGGCAGGGACACCTCCACTGTCCCAGGCTGCTCCAGCCCCAATGTCCAACCTGGCCCTGGGCACTGCCAGGGATCCAGGGGCAGCCCCAGCTGCTCTGGGTACCCTGTGTCAGGGCCTCATCACCCTCACAAGGAGGTTTTTCCCAATATCCCACCCATCCCTGCCCTCTGGCAGTGGGAAGCCATTCCCCCTTGTGCTGCCTGCATTAAAAGCCCCTCTCCCTCCTTTATATATGACCCTTTAATTGCTGGCTTTAAAGAAAACCTAACTGGGCCATGTGCAGTTCACAGTCTGGTTTAGACACTGCTCTG
>JAHXMQ010012343.1:12768013-12779074 GCA_020466415.1 Ammodramus savannarum pratensis | reverse complement strand
TGCTCCCAGTAGAATTCCATTTTGAGGTGCATGAAGGAGCAGATGCTGTGTAGTGGGGGCAGAGCAGGGAGCAGCTGGTGGCTCAGTGCATGTGCTGATGGTGCCTGTTTCTGCAGCAGGAGGAGGAGGAGCCCCTCGCCGCCCCCCGCGCGCCGGCGCCGCTCCCCGTCCCCGGCGCCCCCGCCCCGGCGCCGCCGCTCGCCGTCCCCGCCTCGCCGCAGGTACCGACCCACCGGGCACCCCTGCCTGCCCTGGGGCTGCTCTGGGCATGGCTAAAGGGCTCTGCTCCCAGTGCCTTCTCTGGGAAGCTGAGGGGGCTGTGCTGTGTTGGGTGTGGTGGGTGCATGGCCTGGATGTTGTTGGGTTGGTGCTGCAGATCCTGAATGGGAATTACACAACCGTGGGATGGCTTGGGTTGGGAGGGACCTTAAAGATCATCCAGTCCCACCCTGTGCCATGGGTGGTGACACCTTCCACCAGCCCAGGTTGCTGCAAGTTTTGTCCAGCCTGGCCTTGGACACTCACAGGGATTGGGCAACCACAACCTTTCTGGATTTAAAGAGTTTTATTTTAAACTCTTTTGACTTCTAAAGAATTCTGGTTTAAATTTGGGGAGGTTTAAAGAACTCCAGAGTCCTTTTCCCCCTCTGCAGGGCACTGCTGACTGATGTCCAGGCCTGGGTGGCCCCTGACTGTTTGTTCTCTTTGCAGGTCTCCATCTCCACCCCCGCGCAGACGTTCTCCCTCTCCACGGAGATACTCCCCCCCGATCCAGAGGCGATATTCCCCATCTCCCCCTCCCAAGAGGAGAACAGCTTCTCCTCCTCCCCCTCCCAAAAGAAGGGCCTCCCCTTCCCCCCAGTCCAAGCGCAGAGTGTCCCACTCCCCTCCGCCAAAACAGAGGAGCTCCCCCAGTGCGAAGCGGCGCTCCCCTTCCGTGTCTTCCAAGCACAGGAAGGGGTCTCCTCCCAGCAGATCCAACAGGGAAACGCGTTCTCCACCACAAAACAAAAGGCATTCACCTTCACCACGGCCTCGAGCTTCCCACCCCTCCTCCAGCCCTCCGGCGCCGCGCCGGGGCGCGTCGGCGTCGCCGCAGAGGAGACAGTCACCCTCACCCAGCAGCAGGCCCATCAGGAGGGTGTCCAGAACGCCAGAGCCCAAGAAAACAAAGTAAGGAAACCCATCTTGTCTGCTCTGGGTTTGATGAGGGGATGTTGTTTAGTTGTAATGCAGTGGAAGTGGTTATGGAATGGTAGAATCCCAGAATGGTTTGGGTGGGAAGGGACCTTAAAGCCCCTCCAGTGCCACATGGCAGGGACCCCTCCACTGTCCCAGGGTGCTCCAAGCCCCAATGTCCAACCTGGCCTTGGGCACTGCCAGGGCTCCAGGGGCAGCCCCAGCTGCTCTGGGCACCCTGTGCCAGGGTTTCCACCCTCACAAGGAAGAAGTGTTTCCCAATATGCCATCTGACCCTGTCTCTGGCAGTGGAAGCCATTCCCCCTTGTGCTGCCTGCATGAAGAGCCCCTCTCCCTCCTTTTCATAAGAGCCTGAAATGTGCCACAAGGTCTCCCCAGATCCTTCCCTTTATTTGCTGGCTTTAAAGGAAGCCTAACTTTGTCTTTAAACTTAACTGTGGAAGGGGACCAACACTTCTCATCAGCTCAGAAATAATTCCATAAGTGACCATTCATGATAAACTGCTACAGTTATAAATATTTTTCTCTTTAGTGAGATGCTGCTTTTCTGAGCAGACTGTGAGAAGTGTTGTGCTGGCTTAAGAATTTTTTCAGAAGGAAAATGTAGCTGAATGGAAAGCCTTGCACATTTAAATAGCATTGCTGTTCTCTTGACTTTTAATGTGATTATAACTTAGTTCAAGCAGAAAGGCAGCAGTCAGTTCTGAGCAGCAGCAGAGTTGTTTAACAGCTCTTCAGGCTGCATTATCCCTCTGCATATGGATCCACTGCACCATTGGATTGTTTTGCCAGCAAAGCAATTTATCTATTTATTTTTTTTAAATCAATTTAAATCTTCTAAGTGCAGCCTGAGCACGTTAAAGCAAAGATGTTCCTTTGGCTCTGGTGTTGATGTTGCCTTGCTCTGTGTCTCACCTCTGCCCTTGTGCTCCCCAGGGCTTCCAGCCCCAGCCCCCGGCGCGTGTCCTCGTCCCGCTCTGCGTCAGGGTCACCCGAGACAGCTCCCAAGAAACACCCAGGACCTGCCTCTCCTGCCCGCTCTCGCTCTCCTTCTGCAAACTGGTCACCTGCAAAAAAGGCCAAGAGCCCAACTCAGAGCCCATCACCTGCCAGGGTATTTGTCTGCCCATAAAGCAGAACTGCTCTGGCTTCCAGGGCAGGCTTTGGTTGGGAGGGCTGAGCTACTGAGCAGCCCCAGGGTTGGTTATTCACAGGGGGGAAGCTGCTTGGGGTCATTCTTCGTAGTTAAAAACTTCTAAAAACAATTTGTGTCATGAATTTTTCAAGCTTAACATTTCTATCGAACACTATATTCTCCCATCAAGTGTGGGAGAATATAGAGTTCGATAGAAAATCAGACTTCTGGGGAAAAGTCTGTCCCATTTCATGAGTGTACATGAGTTTTATGGTCTACAAAGTATGGGGAGCTTATTTATGATCAGTATCCTATGTGCAAACTCAGAGTATTCCCAGTGGGAGAACAGATTGCTTGGTATCTCCACCTCTTCTTCTGAGGTGTTTCCCAGGGGCAGTTCCATTCTTTGCCAGGGAAGTTTGAAGCCTTAGAGATGAGTTGTAACATCTATTGAATTATTTATTACAGAATTCAGATCAAGAAGGTGGTGGCAAGAAGAAGAAGAAAAAGAAGGATAAGAAGCATAAAAAGGATAAAAAGCACAAGAAACACAAAAAGCATAAGAAGGAGAAGGCAGCAGCAGCTGCAGTAGCTGCTGCTGTGGCTCCAGCAGACACCACCTCAGCACAGGGAGAGCAGGAAGCAGAGTCAGAACCCAAAAAGGTGAGAATCTGGGACTTTGTCAAGGGTGGGTGTGCCCTGCTCTGCTGGGGCTCTGACAGCCCCAATTCCAAAGGGAGATTTGGGGTGTGTGGGGATTTATTTCAGTGCTGGGAGGGCTCAGCCTGGGCTGTTTGAAGCAGCTCTCTGTGTTTGTTTGAAGGAGACAAAAAGTGAACCAATTCCAAAGGGAGATTTGGGGTGTGTGATTCCATATGGGGGTTTCAGTGCTGGGAGGGCTCAGCCTGGCCAGCCTGGGCTGTTTGAAGCAGCTCTCTGTGTTTGTTTGAAGGAGACAGAACCAATTCCAAAGTGAGATTTGGGGTGTGTGGGGATGTCAGTGCTGGGAGGGCTCAGCCTGGGCTGTTTGAAGCAGCTCTCTGTGTTTGTTTGTTTGTTTGAAGGAGACAGAGAGCGAGCCCGAGGACAACCTGGATGACCTGGAGAAGCACCTGCGGGAGAAGGCCCTGAGGTCCATGAGGAAGGCGCAGGTGTCCCCCCCCTCCTAGGCCAACCCTTTGATATAATGTACATTTTATTTGGTTTGTACTCAGAATTCAATTTCAAATTGCTAAATGTGTTTGAGCTTTAGAATATAACATTTGTTGTAATAATTGCTAGGTTGAGGTTCACCATGTACAAAGGGCATGGATTTACATTACAAAAGGTGTCCACAGTGTACTAGTGACATTCTTTCATTGACAGCATAATTTCATTTAGAGTGAGACTTTTTAGAAGCAGTAGGAATTTGTTTTGGAGGTTTGAAACATGACCGTCAGTTCCCTCATTTCTTTGAAATCCAGCAGAGCCTTGAGCAGAATTTGTGAGGGGCTCATTTGACTTCTTTTGTATCACTTACATGATGCTACTAACCTTTGTGGTTTGTAGGCTTGCCCAGGAGTAAAACCACTGCAGAATTCAAGGAAGTACATCTCTATTTTAATGCTTTCTACTGTTGCCTGTATAGTCTCCATAAAGCCAATCAAGAATAGCAATTTAGAGTGGTACATAAATGAAAGCATGTTGTTTACCAGAACACTGTGGGTTTATATTGATGTAACATGTTGATTTGGAACACTGGAATTTCATTTGTATTTTTATGTTCTTTTTTTAAAGGGCAGTTTCCATGATCAGCAGACCCAGAAAAAAAATAATAATTCCTTCAGTTCCATAAATTTTGTTTGTGAGCTGTCGTTGCCCCATTCATAAATCTTGTCTCGTTACGGTTCTTCGGAATGGTCTGAGCAACTTTCAGAGCTGTGTTCTTTGAAAGTTTAGAGGAACCTGAACTTTGGATATTGTCATGTTTTCACTGTTCTTTGTTTTTGTTTTTTTAACTAAAGCTATATAAAGCTTGTGGATTAAACAAAATAAATTTCTAAATTTAAACAGATGTTGGCTATTTTTATCTGGACGTTTACATTTGCTAATCAGCTTTGTTTTGTGCAGGATTAATGAGTGCTCAGAGATGAGAAAGTGTTTGATCCACTGTGCTGGCTCTGGAAAAACTGGGGCTTTTAACTGGCCTGGTGGAGCAGGAACAGCCCTTTAATTAGTGATGCTCCTGTGGAGTTCCTGCCAGGCAGGAGTCTAACAGCCTTACCTGGGCAGTGTTTTGGGAGAATGGAGAAGCTCAAACTCAATATTTGCTGTGAAAATTGCTGGTAAAGTATTTGAAGGCCCTGCAGGAATGAGCAGCAGGTTTGATTAACTTGGGGAAGGAGCTGCAGTGGTGTGAGAGCTCATCTGAGGAATCCTGGGGGCTCTTTGCCTTTCCATAATTATGGAATCAGAGTGGGTTGGGACCTTACAAAGCTTCCAGTTCCAATCCCCTTTTAATCACTGGGAACTTGCTGGGTTGCTGCTGTGGAGTTCTTGTAAAATCCCCAGCTGTGTTTCTGAACTCAGCTCAGTTCTGAAGCCTGAGGTGGTTCTGGAAGGGGCTTTTGGATCTTTCTGCAGTAGCTGAGGTGCCCACAGTGGAGCTGCAGCTTGGTGAGTCTTTCCTTGCCCTGACCTGAGGCAGGGCAGCTCCAGCTCCTGCCTGGGAGGGGAGGAGGTTTCAGGGCAGCTCCTCCTGCACTTCCCTGTGTGCTGAACCTTTTGTTTCTTCTCACAAATGTCATTGTGTGCTCAAGTGCTTGTAAACCTCCTCCAGAGCTGGAATGCTGAGGATCACCTGTTACTAAAACGTGTGTGATGAATTCCAAGGAGCTTCTGGACAGAGGCATTTTTCAAAGTCCATCTGGGTGACTTTGGTGCTGGAGGAGCCACAGAGCTGGGCTCAGGACGTGCTGGTCCTCACTCACTTGGATTTTCCCTGATGTCCTGCAGGGGTGCAGCTCCCCAGGGTTTAATGCCTCCTCCTTTATCATCCCAATCTTGCTTCTACCTGGCTTTGGTGACCTCTGAGTGCCTTCTAATCTTAGCACTAATAGAAGTTCTTTAAATACATTCAGGGCCTGAGTCACTGCTTATCTTCCCTCACACCTATTTCCATCTCCTGCCTCCAGGGCTGATAAGGACCTCTGGATGGGCCAGGCCTTCCCTCCACATTTCCACCTCCCTTGCAGTTCCATTGCTGCTGCTCCCCCTGCCTCTTTTTCATCTATCCATAAAGAATGGTGTGGGCTTAAAAAGAGCAATTAAATACAGTGTTTAAAAAGAGTATAACTTCTAAATTGTGTTTAGCTTAGTATTTTAATTTCTTCCTGCTTATCCATTCAAGTAGTACCATTTCATTTAAATATCAACTGGGGTAATGAGCCCTCTCCTCTCCTGAGCTGGCCCTGCTGCTGCACAGACCCTTTTTAGCACAGAATCTGCTGGGCTGGGCTCCATCTGTGTCTCTGCTGTTCCTGACACCACTGAATTCTCTCCTGATCCTCTGATTGAGCTCCCCTCATCCAAACCCAAACCTGTCTGATCCCTTCCCCACTCCAGCTTCTTGGTCTAACCTCTTCTCTCTGTTTTTAAATCCTTGTGTTTGTAGTTCAGGAATGACCCTGGTGTGATGAGGCAGGAGCTGCCTGGATCTCACTTCTTTTTTATCCTGGATCTGCTCATGCTGAATTTTGGCTTCCTGACCTAGGCCACCCTCGTGGAGTGACAGACACAGGGTCTAGGTAAGGGACTTGCTGCAACGATTGTGTCCAGCTCCACAGAAAGTTTAATTGGGCTGTGGAACTGAAATGGAGCTGAGGCTGAGGTGAGTCACAGGTCAGTCTCTGTAGCTGCTTCTGAAGAAAGATGTTTGTTGTGTCAACAGCTGGGACAATGGCAGGTGTGTGTGCAACAGTTCCAAGCTTACAGAAACTCAGGGCTGGATTGTTAAATTTTTCCACTTGTGTGACTTTGGCAATTTGCCTGGGAGTGCTGTGGAGCTTCCTGAGCCAAGGGATTTACCCTGCATTGCCCCAGGACACAGAACTGTTCTGCTGCTGCTCCCTGGGAGCCCAGGGACAAATGCCAGCACCAGGGCAGAGCTCTGTGCTGGGAGCCACCCCAAAACCTCCCTCAGCTGACACTGCTCCATGACCTGGCCTTGGAGGAGCAGTGTTGCACTGTGGCTTCATTCCTGAGCACCAAACTCCAAATCCCTGTGCTGGTGTCAGAGCAGCTCAGCAGGACACAGAGCTGTGTTTTGGTGGAGTTCCATTCCACCTGTTGTGTGTCATAACTGATGATCTGATACAGGATCCATAAACCCTTGATTTGTCTGCTTGAAGTCCACTGTGGATGTCACCAATATCTCAAAGCACTGATAATTCAATGGAGTTGTGTCTTACTCATAAATTCCTATTGGAAGCAATTATATCTCTTCCAGGGTAATACAAAGATTATTGAATCTCAGCACAATGGGATGGGGAGTTGTGTATTCCCAGACTAATCAGCAGTTTGACTTTTGAACTTTGTGCAGCAATCCTGGATGAGTTTAAAGAGGCTGGAACTGCTGGGGTCCCTTCAGCTGGGTGTGAAACAGCAGCTGGGGATGGTCCCACCATGGCTGGAGACAGAGGATGTCCTGTACCAGCCCCTCTCATCTGAGCTCCTCTGGCTCAGGATCAGATCATCCAGCAGGATCTGGGGTCCCTGCTGCCTTGTGGTGACAGCTCAGCTGCTCTGAGCCAGTTCTGGGGGAAAGGAGTGCTTGGCTTTGTTATCTCTTGTTCACTTTAGTTCTGACTTGAGCCAGAGCATTTCCTCCTGCTGTGAGCAGAGCTCAGGGAGCATCCAACACAGTTAGAGATCTTCTGGTCCACTGGAGATGCTTTGTGTTTGCTGCCTTGGTGGCTGGAGGCTGTCAGGTGGTGAATTTTTCATTTGTCCTATCCTGAGTGTGGGTTAAGCCTTGGGGAGATGGCTGGGGAAAGTGGGGTTGATTTTAATTGCTCTTAAAGCAGGAGAACAAGGGAGATGATGTTCAGAGGAGTCACCACTTCTCACTGCAGGTTTGTATCTACACATCCCCAGGTGCCTTTGGCTCTGTCTCACCAGGCTGGGGATGGACTGGAAGCTGTTCTGGAGGGATGAGAATCACACTTTGTTGTGGAGCTGGATAGGAGGGTTTGGGTTTTTCTTGCCTTTTTTTCCTAATGTTTTATTTAAAATAAGAGCCACAAAGTGTCTCCTCTGGGGTTTGCTGGTGTCTTGTGCAGCAAACGGGAGCTGTGTGGCTCCAGCCCATGTCCCAGGGAGAGAGAACGCAGTGGAACTGTTCCCTCGCTGGGAGTGCCGGATTTTGATGGGATCCGGCAGCTCCGGGCACTGACTCAGGGCAGCCGCAGCCGCGGGCGGGCCGGGTGAGGGCGGTGTGGGCCGGGGGTGACTCACGGTGACGCGGCCGCGGGGCCCCCCGGGCTCCTTCGTGCCGTGCTTTGGGCTTGTACCGAGCCTGCTTTGGGGTTGGGATAATCCCAAAAACCAGCGCTGCAGGAGGGATCGTGCAGGCTGGGGTCAGTGCCAGGAGTGCAGCTCCCCACGGGTCGGGGTTTGCTGCAGGAGAGGAGACTGAGCCTTCAGTGCGAGGTGTTTTAATCACCAAGTCATTCATTCAGCGCTCGTGGTGTGGCCGATTCTGTAGGAATCGTGGGGTTTTCCCATTCGGGATCAATCCATCGGGAGTTGTATGGTGAGCCCCTCCCAGGGCCAGGTGTGGGCCTTGACCTGCGAGCCCAGCCCTGGACGGGGTCAGGAATCCTCTGAGCTCCCATAGCTGCTTCCCCAGAGCGAGGAGCTGAAGGCAGAGGAGGGATGTGGGTCCGGAGCGTCCTTCCTCCCACACAAAGGCAGGATGTGGCTGCCCGGGCAGCTCCCGGAGTCAATGCGGGCTTTGTGCTCCGAGCCTCGGGCAGGGACCGGCCCGGGGCTGGGACACCCGGGGTTGGGGCTGCGACACCCGGAATTGGGGCTGCGACACCCGGGGCTGGGGCTGCGAGCCCTGGAGCTGGGGCTGGGACACCCAGAATTGGGGCTGGGACACCCGGAATTGGGGCTGCGACACCCGGAATTGGGGCTGCGACCCCTGGGGCTGGGACAGCCGGAATTGGGACTGCGACACCCGGAATTGGGGCTGCGACACCCAGAATTGGGGCTGGGACACCTGGAGCCGGGGCTGGTCCTTGTGCTGATCCGGGTATGAGGAGGATGATGCTCAGAATCCCCGGGAAGTTCAGGATCCTTCTGTTTCCCCAAAAAGAAAACACGGAAAGCAGCTGTCCTGGGAAAGCAGCGCTGGGGGAAAGGGAATTGTTGGGGAATTGTTCGGTTCCCCCAGAGAGGCTTTGTGCTCAGTGCAGGGGCAGAGCTGCAGCTCGTGTAAATTGTTGTGGCTATGAAATAAATGGAATTGTGCTGCCGACGTCAGCTGGGGATGGCCCCTGGAGAGGAGGGTCAGTGAGGGGCCGGGCTCTCCGGGCACGTGCGGGCCTTATCAGCCCGGCCAGAGCTTCCTCTGAGCTTGTTCCCACCCTGACCTGCTCCGGGCTGGCCCCAGGCGCTCAAAGCTCACAGGGCTCCAGCCCCTGACCCACACGTGCGGTGGGAGAAGGGAATTTCTATGGGGGCACAGCCTGGGAAGCTCTCAGGAGGTTTTTCACTTTTTGTAATTCCTTTAAAAGTCGAGCTCCAGATGAAGCCAAAGCTGATGGAACGGTTGTGAGAAATGTGGATCCCTTTTAAGGGTGACCCCCCCAGGCTTCCCCTCTCCAGGAGGGAGGAAGCTCCCATTAAAAATTGATCGTCTCCCTGTCAGCTGGGTTTTAATTCAGCAAGTGGATTTGACTACTGATGTGAAAAAAATTACCTTTGTCACCGTGCTGATATTTTTTTAATGAGACAGAAATGGTTTGGCACCTTTCCAGCTTATTAAAACCTTTGTGAATCCACAGGCACCAGCACAAGAGGACGAGAAGGGAAAATTGCATTAAGTGCATGATTGGCAAAACAAAATTGAGCTCTTTTTTTATTTATTTATTTTTAATCTATTACAAGCCTGTGAATGAATCTTCTATTATTTATGGGGGAGGATAAAGGGAGCCGTCCCTGTGGCTGCAGGCAGACTCTGCTTTCAGTTCAACTCCTCTTTCCAGACAGGGAAAGGGGACACCTGCTGTTATCCAGGGCAGAGATAAGTGAAGGGAGCTGTGAACAGGGAGAAATCCCCATGTCCTGAGGGAGAACAGGGCCCTGGGGGTGCTGGCTTTGTGTCTGTGGGTTCCCAGCTCAGCACAGGGTGGATTTCTGCACTGCATAAAAGGGATCAGCCCCTTTCAGCCTCTGCATCCCACGAGTTGGGCAGCCCAGGGTCTCCATCCCAGGAGCTGCAGCAGCTCAGGGCCTGGAAGGGGCTGTGCACAGAGGGGCTTCCCCTGCTGCCCACAGAGGATTTGGGTTCATCCTCCCCAGCTGCACATCCCACTATTAATGAGCAGCCAGGGCACCATTTGAATTTCAATGACATCACAGATACAGCGCTGCTAATTGCTCATTTGCTTATCTGGAATGAGTTTTAAATCTGTGAAAGAAACCTGAATCATGGAAACCTCTTGTGCAGCTGATCAGGGCAGGGTTGGAGAAGCAGCTGGCCGTGGTTTAACCCCCTCAGTGACAATTCCTCCCCTTGCTGCACTGATCAGCTGGGAGTCATGGCTGGGATAAAACAAAGGATTTAAATGGGAAAATCTCCACAGCCTTGGTGCTCAGAGAGATGCTCTGGGAGCCTGGCGGGGTTTGGACATCCCTGGCTGGGCAGAGGGATGGCTCCAGACCTCAATTACCTCTCCCGGGTTTGTGCCCAAGCTTTGCCTCTGAGCAGCTCGAGCCCGAGGAGCCTCACAGCAATCACTGCACAGACAAACCACCGGGGTAAAGAGGTGATAATTACAATTGCAAAAGCAAGGACCCGATGATCTGAAATACCAGAATTTCAGCCTGAGCAGGTCGAGCCTGTGCTCAGATAAGGAGCAGGGAGACAGGAAGGTTTGGGAGCTCTTGGTCCTGCCCTGCAGGATTGTTGTTGTTCTCCCCATCTGCAGGGCACTGTGGCTTTGCTGCTTTTTGAGTCGGTGACTCAGGAGGTTTGGGTTCAGTTCCCCATCCTGCTGTGGCTATCTCAGGGATTTGGGGTGTCATTCCCTTGGCAGTGCCTCAGGCTGCAAGGTTTGGAGAAGGTGGAGGAGTTTCTGTCCATGTTTGGAGAGCTGGAGCACTCCACATGCTGCTGCAATGCAAATAATTTTATCAGAAAGATTATTTCTAAATCCTGGTAGAACTGCGAGATCTTGGCCTCCTGTCCTGCCCACAATTCCTTTCCTTTCCTGAATACTTGGAAAAAAATCTGGCTCCTTCCAGTGTGACTCAGGTAGGAGGAAATAAACCCCACATTCATCATGTCCCTGCTTGAGTCAGATCAGCATTTACGCCATGGCTTTGGCGCAGGGTGGCTCTGGGAGAGGAGTTCCCTTTGTTCCTTGGGATCAATGTGGACTTTGGCCAAGGAACCTTCTGGAAAGCTCAGGGGGTTTGGGGTGCACAGCTTCACCCCTCAGGCAGAGCAGAGATGTGAA
>JAHXMQ010012343.1:12756883-12767913 GCA_020466415.1 Ammodramus savannarum pratensis | reverse complement strand
CCTTTAACAGGTGTCCCTGGGCAGGTTCCTGTCCCAGCTGTGTCCAGCGTGGCTTTCAGGAGCTCTGATGAACCCAGGACAGGCTCCTGCTTCCATCACAGCCAGCCCTGGTTCTCTCCTCCCCAAACCTCCCCAGCATCCTGCTCCTCACAGCAGTTTCATTGTCATTTAATAAATGGGATGTTCTCCCATGTGTCCCACAGAGTGACAGCATGACCTGTGTGCTGAGCTCCTCCCGTGCCTGAAAAATTCCCCGTGGAAATAAAAACCCATTTTTGAGCCCCAGGTCAGCGTGGCAGAGAATTCCACAGGAGGAACAGGCACAGCCAGGGCAGGAGAGGGCCTGCTGTGATATCTTTAACATCTGATGCCTCAGTTTCAAAAGCACTTGGAAAGTTTGAGATGGAAAAACTGCTGGAGAAATGAAACAACCCCACGTTGTTTTGCTGCTCTGCCAAATGGGGACCAAGCTCCTGAATGCAGCATAAAATAATATTGAGGAGTGACCCACTGAGCACACATGGGGGCCAGAATTGCTTTGTTCCCTCTCCATGGCTCGGTGCAATTTTAGCTTTGAGTAAATCACTGAACTTTCCTGACTCATTCCCCACTGAGTTAAAGGTGGGTGATGCTCATTTCCCTATGGATTGTTGGCAGCACTCGTGATTTATTATGTAAAGCGTGGACAAATTAATTCTAAGTGTTCTAAAAAAGAAATAAATAAATCCAGAATAATACAAACAGCAATTACTGAAGGAGGAAAGAATTGAGAGCTTTCAGAGTGAACATTGTTAGATGTTTCATTTGAATGGGGAGCACGAGAGGTTTGGTAAGTGGTAGCTGGAAAGCAGGAAAATGTCATCTGAAAGTGAAATAATTGAAAAGATATTAAAGCAGAGCCAGGGCTGCTGCAGCTGGGTATAAATGAAATAAGCTATTAGCTGCTCTGCGAGATACCAGCAGGGGAGAGCTTTTGTTAGAGCAGAAATGCAGCAGTGGTGAGGGAAAAACAGCCCTGGCAGCTCCTTTGTGGGGCTGGGAGACATAAAAAGGCCCCAAGAGCCTCACAGACCTCAAATTTGTTGCTCTACACCCACTTTTGTGGGAGAGCTGTTCCTTTGTGCTGAACCACAGCCTGTGCTCAGCTCTGGGGAGCCCTGGGAAGTGCTGCAGGTTGGACAAAACCTGGGATTTGAAACCTTTGGTGAGGCAGAGAGGAAGGCTTGGTCCTTGGCTGAGGGGGAGTGCCTGGCTCAGCGTTCCTTGTCCTGAATAAGGATCCAACTTTCATTGCCCCTCGTTAAACCAGTCCCAGAATCCACATTTGGTGCAAATTCCTTACTCTGCCATGCAAACTAAGACAGATGCCTGTGGAGTCTCTGGGACAACCCCATTTAAAGGAAATTTCTTCCCTTGTTGGAACGTGGGTTCCAACAACAACAACAACGGCAGACGGTGGTGTCCTTCATGGTACAAGCTGCAATTAATTAACGGGTAATTACCAAGGGAGGTTCCTGGCCAGGGCTGGACTGCACAGCCCCACAGCAGTTTGGTTGCAGTGCCACACCAATTTCCAGCGCAGGCTGTCCCACCCCGTGAATCAGTGACATTCCTTGGACTCTAAACCAAGCACAGACAGATATTCCACTGGCTCCCGCGGAGCTGGGGCTGTCCAGAAGCTGCAGGAACAGGAATAAAAAGGACTTTGTCACATCGGTGGCCCAGCCCTATCAGCTCCGGAGAGGGGCTCCCAGCAGTTTTTCCTGCTCCAGATGAATTCAAGGGCATTCAAAGCTGATATTTGCGTAAAGACATCCGGTTATGCAGCAAACGCCTGGAGAGACAGGAGGTTTTGTTATTAGCAGCGAGCGCTCCGTTGGTAACCATTGCACGGAGCCATGCCGGGCTGCATTTGGGTACAAATTACAAATCACAGGGAGGCTCATCCCGGGTCACAGACGGCATTGAAGTCACTCGGTGCCACCCCGGGGGATGCCACAGCCCCGGCCTGCCCTGGGAACGGCTCTGCGAGACGCTCAGGTGCAGCTCCTGTCAGACTATTAAAAATACAGTCTGGGCTTCCAAAGGGAGAGCAGGACTGGGAGCGAGGGCGGGAGGCGCCGGGCCGTGAAAGCCGCTCTGTTGTGTGGAGCCGCACGGGGAAAATGTGATCGTGGCTCTGCTGTTCCTCTGGAAAGGCTGGAAAAAGTGCGATTTGTTCTCTTTCCAGTGTTTCACCCAGTTCTCCTGCACAGTTTTGTGTCCGGCTCCTCAATCCCTGGCCTTTAATAGTGAGGGGAAAATTAGGCTGGAGACTCAACCTGGGATGGATTTTTCCCCCTGCCAGGAAAGGAGATGTTCGTGCTGCTCTGGTGTGGTGGGTCTGTGACGGGGAAGTTTCTAGATTTTAAGTTTTTTACCTGAGGGTGAGCCGATGGCGGGGGGACACATACCCCGGGGCTGGCAGCACCCACAAGGCTGTGGCCCCGTCAAGGCCGCTCCCAGTCGTTGTCACCAAACATGACATCAGCCGCGGGCGGTGTCTCATGGCCGGGACGCCCACGGCTGACACGGGAGTATTCCCGCCACCATGAGGGGACCGCGGGGACACCCCCCGTCCCTGAGGGGACCGTGCGGCCGCCATGGCCGGTGCTGCCCCTCACAACTGTCCCCTCACGGCGGCCACGCCCCCTCACAGAGACCACGCCCCTCAGCGCTGCCCAGCATTGTCCCCTCAGGGAGGCCACGCCCCCTCAGCGCTGCCCCCTCACTCATTGTCCCGCCCCCTCGCGAGGCCCCGCCCATCCCCGGCGGGCTCCAGGCGCGGGGCGGGGCCGCTCTCAGTCGCGCTCAGGGCGGGTGAGGGGAGCGGAGCGGCGTCGCCGTCCCGGCTGTGGCAGCGGCGGGCGAGGCGGGGCAGGGGCTGCAGCAGCGAGAGCAATGGCGCTGTCCGTGCCGGTCAACGGGCTGAAGGAAAGCGACAAGGAGCCCGTCATCGAGCTCTTCGTCAAGGTACGGCCGAGGGGAGGCATAGGAGGAGCGGGGAGGGGAGCTGGGGCGGGGGAGTCTCGTCCCGTCTGAGCGCCGAGCGCGCGCGCGCCGCGACCGTTGGGCGCTCCCCCCCCTCCTTCCTCCCTCCGCTTTCCCGCCCGGGGGGCTCCGCGTCCCCTCACGGCTCCCTCGGGCCGCTCCGTGCGCACCCCGCTACCCGCAGACCCCGCTCCTCAACCGGGCACGGCCAGGGGAGCCCCTCGGAGCAACCCCCGAACACCCCGCGGGCGCGGGGGGCTCCGCTCGGGGCGGCTCCCGGCGCGGTGCGGGCACAAAAGCGGAGCCGAGGGCGTGTGCCCGGCGCCGGGAGGGAGTGCGGGAGCCGCGGTGAGTCAGAGCGCGCAGATGGAGCGGGCGATAGCGCCGGCGGACCGCACGAAAAGTCACTTTTTTTTGGGGAGAAAAGTGCGGCCCGGATGCGTTTTGCTGGAAGATTCTCCGGCCGGAGCAAAGGGTGCCGCGGGTGCGGGGCAGCAGCGCTGGCACAAGGGAAGAAGCGAGCGCCACAATGGATCGCCCTCGCTCGGCATTGTGTGCCCGGCCAAGCGCAGGAAGGCGGCAAAAAAGCAGCAAAACCACGAGTTAGTGCTCGCTCCCGGCCCCAAAAGTCTACTTTTTATGACGGGAAGTGAATATGTAAAGTAACACCGGGTTTTTATCCAAACTAGAAGAATGAGCATGTGTTGTTCTGCCCTTATCTGGCGAAGATACCATATGGTATCTCCACATGTTTTGCATTCATTTATTGCTGTATGATGCAATATTTTGCATCCTCCGGGGCTCTGGTGATGCAGCATCTTACTTTTACTTCATATCAAAAGTAACACCAATTACTCCGTGCAGTCTTCCCTTTCTGTGCCTAAACGTCCTTTAATGAAAGCTTCTACAGGAAAGTATTTACATTCTTCAGATGAAGTTTCTTCCAATTGCAGAGAGAAAATCAGAGATCTCTTCATCTGGGAGCTTGGGAATTGCTTTGTATAAAAACAATGACAAACATGAAAATTTCCAGCTATTTGGAAATAAGTTATTAAATATAGACTTTATTTCTTAAATGATACTTTCTAAAGGTGTTGAATTTTTCCTCTTTTCACACTTCCTAATAGTAGTATCAAGAGGCACTAATGGGACCCCAGGGAGAGCATTGCAGTGCAGGATTCCAGACCTGGTTTTGGTCAGAATATTTAGGCTCTTAGTATAGAGGTTAGAACTTACAACTGCAGCAATTAAGTTACAGATTACTTTGAATTATTTATAGCAGTGTATCTTTAATATAATGTGCCAATTTATCTTCATCTGTCCTAAAGTTCGTCAGCTGATTTTTCTTATTTTTAAAGAAATTCGAGCAGTGATTGATGGCAGAATGATTTGGGGGCAGAGGGAAATCAGCTTTGTGGGTGTGTTTAAAGAGAATATTTCATGCATGAGGAGTGGCATGGAAGAAGCTGTAAAAATAGTTTTGAGAGAGATGTGTTCATGCTGATTAAATCAGAATTGGACCAATAAACGTGTGAGATTATATGAAAGGGAGAAATTGGAATTTTTCTGTTGTTTTCTGTTGAAATTTCTTTATTGACATGGATTTAAGAAGGCTAAATTTTGGGTTATCAGTGAGGATTTTTTTTCCCCTCAAGGAAGCCTTTTCCCATTGTTATGGATGACTGCTGCACGCTGAGCACTGTCTGCCCTAAGGATAAAGTTCAGGTTAAAATAAGAGGTTATTGCTGCCTGCCTTCACAACCTTCAGGTAAAGGTTATTTCCTATAAAATCCTTCAGGTAAAGGACAACCCCCAGCCCAGCAGCAGAACCAAAACAGTTTTTTCACCTGGGTGTTGCTGCCTTTCCCACACTTTATTGAGGCTATTGAGGATTATCAGGACAGCTTTTCTGTAAGGCAAATAAAATCTTGTTTTCTGACTCATTTCGATGCTCACTTCAGAAATTGCTAGCAGAATATGTTTATTGAAGAGAGCCAAGAGTGTGTCTATCTAAAGGAGCACTAAATTTGGATTGTAGTAATTATTTTTTTCCTCTGGGAATGGAACGCTCACTTGCAGTTTTTCCATGTGGTTGTGAAAAAAATAAATGCGAGGTTGCTGAGAGTTTCTCCATGCAGATAATCACTTTCCAAGCCATGTCTGGGATCTACCTGTGCCCTGAGATCCAGGGAAAGTCTCAGGCAGAGGTAGAGGAAAAAGTTCTGGCCCAAGCTCAGCCCAACTCGGCCCAGGGGCGGTGACTGCATGACCTGAGCACAAAGGATTGTAACAGCCAGAGCCGAGATGGAACAAAGGTAGGGATTAAAGCTTGAGAAACAAACGTGTGAAGCAGGAGAAAGGCTCTGGCTCCGTGCCCAACCTGTGGGGTTTGAGCCTTGTTAAATTGTGATCAGTAACAAAATAGGATGGGGAGAGCACACACAGGCTGGGCTCAGTGGGAATGGCTGTCACAGCGTTGTCACCAGCACATGGATACCAGTTTGCCCCCCAGACAATGTATCAGGGTGCTGTAATTGTATTTCCATAGGCTGAGAACCCTCTGCAGGATTAGGGGACTTAGGTAAGAAACTCTGTTGCAGTGGTGATTCTATTTCTTGGTGTCACAATTTATTCCAGAATTTATTTCATTCCAGGGCCGGTGGGCTGCCCCTGGTCTCTTTTAAACCAAGTGTAAATATTTTCTGAGTGGTCTCTTTTAAACCAAGTGTAAATATTTTCTGAGTCTTTTCTCTTGAGAGCTGATTAGGACAAAAGCAGTGATGGATCTGATTTCATTTCGTTTCCTTGCCTGTTCCATGTTTTATTAACGAGGGAGGCTTCCATTGTCTAGCAGGAATATTTCTATGTGCCCTAGTGGCATTTCAGAGCAGTGAAGGCTGCATTGAGAATGTGCTCAGAGAAACTTGAGCTCAGGGATTGGAGTGCAGCTCAGACAGGTCACTTGCAATAATAGCTGTGCTTTCGTTGGTGGTGTGTGGAATTTTATTGTAAATAAAAAACGTGGCGAGGTGAGTTGGTCAAATAGGCCCAGTCACCTGTGGAAATGACAGAAGAGTTACAAAACTGTTCTGAGCAGGTCCTGTCAGGGAGTGTGTGAGGATGGAGCTGCTGAGAGCTCAGCCCTGGGCGTTCTGGAGGGCACTCAGTGATTGCATCCTCTGCTTGCACTGAGGGTCAGCAAGTTCAGTGTTAGAGGAAACAAACACCAGGCTCCACTAATGAGGAATGCAGAGCTGTGTCTCTGCTGGCATGGCATGGGTTGGAGCAGATGTAGGAACCAGTAAGGAAGGTTCCCCTCTCCACTGGTAACGTGTGTGTACTTGTAATTAATGAGACCTTGGATTTCTGGCAGCTCTCAATGAGATGTCATTGCGAAATGGGGCACCTGTGTTGGAAATCAGATAGAGTCTGCTGTCTGTTTACCCTTGAGCTGCCTGTCAGTGCAAAAGAAAAAGCTGTGATTTCACATTTAATAAATAGCCCACTCTGAAGCATTCCCAGTGACTGGAGCAGAATCCTGTCTCTGTTTCTGTGTATATGAACCAAACAGGGATTTGGCAGGTGAGCTGTTTGTGTTCTGGGCTCAGGGTCTGTGTTGTTCAGTGCCATGGGCTGAGGCAGGAAGGGGTGTGAGCATCTCCAGAGGATGGATTTGTGTGCATTCAGGTCTGCCTTTGTCTCACCCTGTGCTCACTCCCTCATGTAAGCTCTGCTGTGGCACTCTGCAGCCCTGGAGCTCTGTACATTGCTTTATTACAAACCATCCCTGAGCTTCTTTGCCACCAGTTTTTATTATTTTTTCACCCACAAAGTCGCTGTATGATTTAGAGGCACATCAGTACAAGGAAATAACAGGACTGGAGACATGCAGTGCTGCTTCTCAGAGATAGTCTTGGCAGGGTTATTGCTTGATAATCTTATTAGATAAGTCTCCTCCTTGTGCACCAGATGATCCTTGGAGGGTTTGATGTAACCTCAGCAGCTGAGAACCTCCTCAGCCTGTCTTTGATATGAGTTTGGTACAGACAGCAAAATGTCATGTGAGGGTTGTTGTAAAGGAGCCCTTTGTAAACTGAGGTGTAACCATTGAGTTATATCCTGTGCTCAGTGGGGATAAATCAGACCTTTTCCTGCTCTGGCCAGCAAATTCCTTTCAATTCTGCCTGGGGAAGTCCTCACAGCCAGAAACATCCTCAGCTTTTTCATCTGGGTCTGGTTGGTGGTGCAGGAACTGGTGCTCTTAGTACAGAGGTGGTCTCAATGTAAATGTTAAATTTTTTTGCAAATCATTGCTAAATAAGCTTAAAACCTCCTGGCAATAATTTCCAGAGGGTTAACTCATTTCCAGATGAGTTAGCTTTCCTTCAGTCAGGAATTGCTTCTGAGTAATGGTTGTATTCCCTGGCATCCCTTTTCTCTTCCCAATTATTAACATCAGACAGCTCTGACTGTCAGGAGAGCTTCTGTTTGACTGCAGCTGAAATGTGTCCTAACACTCAGGCACTTTTCCTCTTTTCCCCTCTAAAAACTGAGTGAATTCCCAGATTTCAGCTGTGGCCCTGCACAGGCTGAGGGCTGGGCTCTGTGAGTCACTCCCTCCATGGGACACGTGCCATGGACACATTCCTGCAGCACAGATCCTGCTACAAAAGACGAGTCTGTCCTCGGTTTTCCCAGCTGGGGTTCCTCAGGGTGTGTGAGAAACAAACCTGTGTGTCAGAGCAAACCTTGTGGGGCAAACTTTGGGGCCTGGAAGTGAGGGATGGAGGAGCACTGAGGATCCAGGGCTGGTCATGGTGTCCTGTGTGTCAGAGCAAAGCTTGTGGGGCAAACCTTGGGGCCTGGAAGTGAGGGCTGGAGGAGCAGTGAGGGTCCAGGGCTGCTCGTGATGTTCTGTGTGTCAGAGCAAACCTTGTGGGGCAAACTTTGGGGTCTGGAGGCTGCTGGAAGTGAGGGATGGAGGAGCACTGAGGATCCAGGGCTGGTCCTGGTGTCCTGTGTGTCAGAGCAAACCTTGTGGGGCAAACTTTGGGGCCTGGAGGCTGCTGGAAGTGAGGGATGGAGGAGCAGTGAGGATCCAGGGCTGGTCCTGGTGTTCTGTGTGTCAGAGCAAACCTTGTGGGGCAAACCTTGGGTGCTGGAAGTGAGGGATGGAGGAGCAGTGAGGGTCCAGGGCTGCTCCTGATGTCCTGTGAGTCTGTGACTGAGTGTGCAGTGATGAGTTCACCCAGCAGGGAAGGGCCCTGTGAGCACCAGCATTCCTGTGAAAATGAGTGAAGAGACTGAGATCCTCTTTAAAGAGAATTTTGTGTGGCCATAAAAGTACTTGATTGGTGAGAAGTGATCTGAGAAATCCTTACATCAACCCAGGGAGTGGGTGGGAGCCCTGCTCAGCTGGGCAGCCCTGGACAGGATCAGCCCATGAGCATTGGTGATCATCCCCTCCAGCCTGGGGTGACTCATGGCACTGTCTGCTCCCTGCGTGGCCATCCTGACCTCATCCTGCCCATGGAAAGGGTTCTTTATTCCAGGAGCAGAGTGGGGACAGCACAGAAGTTCTGCTTCTCTGGGTGTGGGTTTGTGAAGGCTGAGCTGTCCCTTCCAGGAATCTGCATTTGGAAGGACCTAATTGGGGAATTCCTTGAACTCCAAGCTAAACAGTAACTGTGTGCTCTGGGAAGCGACTGTTGGACTCTAAAGTTTGATTTTTCAAAGTGTTCATTAGCTCAAAAGGACAAAAAAAAAAAAAAAAAAAGAGCCCTGGACTGTTATTTTCTCACCAGTGTGTGCTCAGATTGTGTTTAAATGAAACATTTCTTGTGATGTGACAAACACAAGGCCTGCAGGCTTTTGTAACAGTGCCTGCACCAACCCCAGCTCCTGGCCAGGCTGGACATAGCACTTAAAAACCCACAAAAACGACTTTTAAGGCTGGATAACTGCACTTGGCAGTAATTGGATTTGTTGCCTTGTTTTGGTGGATGTTCTGTTTTCCCAGTGAACTGAGCAGTGCAGTTCTGTAAAGCCTGAACTGGAGAAAACAAGGTGGTTTTTGTCTGCCAGGGGAGGCTCTTGGTTTGTCTAAGACAACAAAATTTAATTAAGGTGGTGGCTGGTTGCAAATTGATGGTTCATGGAAAAAAGAGTTTACATTTGTACTTGTTATCCATCTAATTTGATTTTTATCTTCAAAGTTCTTGGTAAATAAGCTGTAACAAACAGCTTATTGTCCTAATCAGGTTTGGGTTTTTTTTTTTCCTGTATGTTCTTCAGTGAAATAATATAGTTTTAGTCTTAAAATAGATGCTAGGTGCTCCCTTGTGGTATTAAGAGTTTGTGCATATTTGAACAGTCAAAACACCCAACCCCAAAATTGTCATGTTGTCTGCACAGGAGTTTCAATAGAGGTTTGACTTCAGGAGCTTTAAATCCTTTATTTAGAATATTTTTCCCTAAAAAAATATATAACAGTTAATTTTTTGAACTTGCTTTGAGTAGTTTGGGGTTTTAAATTCAGGTCCAATACATTTGTGGCACAATCTGGATTTTTAGGGTGTTTGCTTCTGCTGAAGTGAAAACCATAAGCTGAAGTGCTGTTAATGACAAACATCTTTGTGTGGGAATTCTCTGGGAGTTCAGACTCATTCCTTGTATTGTTGGCCAGACAAAGGGCAGGGAAAGGAAATGACTGAGTTCTCCCCACTGAATCTCCATATTAGGTATAAACTAAATATAGGAGTGCAATCCAGCAGTGAAGTCATATCTGTAAATTTTCCTGGGAAGAGCTGATGGGATCAGCCAGTGCTACTGGGCCAGCTCAGAGCTTCTTGGCTCTCTTGGAGCTTTGCTATTTTGGCTCAGTCCTGTGGGGAGCTGCTGTTCTGAAATAAAGGAAATAGCTTTTTAACGTGGTTTTATCTAAAAATAAAATCAAAGCAAGCCTGAGGAGGTTTTTGGGCCTTTCAGTGTTGTGAGCTCAGGGGGATCAGGACACAGATCCCAGAGGAGAAACTGGGCTCCCATCTCCTAGGGGAGGGGATTCATCAGGGAGGGGCCTTTTGGTTGTGCATTGGCCTCTGAAACACAAACTGCAGCCCCACTTTTGGGCTCAGATAAGGTTTTTCCTGCCCAGAGCTGCTGGATGTGGGGCTGCTAAGGGAGCAGGTCCAGGACTCACTGGGTTTTGGGCAGTTTGTGTTTCACTGCCCCTCCTCTGTGGGCTCTGCTGCTCCCTCAGGCTGGGGCACTGCTCCAGCTGCACATCCTGAGTTCTACCAGGCTCAAACCCCAGCTGGTGCCTTTTGGGATGGGATTCTGACACAAAACTCCTCTGGGGTTTGCTGGGCTGGGATGACCTGGAGGAGGAGGAGGAGGAGCAGCCCAGGGTGAGGCTGCAGCAGCTCTGGGCTGTTCTCTGTGCCCATCTCCCTCTAGATGAGCTTATAAATACCCCAAACACAGCTCTGTCTTCTCCTGTCCCACAGCCAGAGGTTTATTTGAAGAGCTCTGCAATGCCACAGACTCAGATTTGCCTGGGTTCTTCTGAGCATTTGCAGTTCTCTCCTCTCACTTTGGTGCTCCATGGTTTGGTGGGGGAGGTTTGCAAATGGGCTCTAGCCAAGGCACACACTGTACTGGAGCAAATTTAATAAGTCCAGGGAGAGAGAATCACTGTCATGAACAATTCCTGCTCTGGGTTTGTGTGCTGGAGACCCAAAGGCAACTTTCAGGCAGTGTAAAAGGAGCCCTCAGTGCTGCAGAGTGAATTGAATGCTGGCTTTCCTAGCAGAAAATTGCAAGATTGTGTCGAGATGGTGCCCAGCACGTTGGAGTCAGTGTGGCCCTGCTGATCCTGTGGGGTTTGTCCAACACCAGCTCTGGTCAAGGCATTGCCACAGCAGAGATACCAGGCCTGTGCCATTAGAGAATAATTGGATTTTCCTGTGCCAGGCCAGGAAGTGTCCTGAGTCTGTCCACAA
>JAHXMQ010012343.1:12700312-12725250 GCA_020466415.1 Ammodramus savannarum pratensis | reverse complement strand
CCCCAGTGACAAGTGCTACAGGTTAAAAATCGGGCTACATATTAAATATAGGGCATTACCTTCAAGTAGGGCTGGGGTTTTACACAAATAACCACATTTTTTTTGGTATCACTAGCATTTTGTTTAATGTCCATCGTAAGACACCATTAAAAAACCTGACAGCTTTAGCCTTCTTTATCTACAAAGATCTCTGATCTCATCTCCTTAGCCTGGTGATCTTTTACCCTGCACATACAAGTATTAGAAGCATTATTAAGAATCGTATCCTTCAACACATTTAAGAATTATATTATTATAACAAATAAGACCAAAAATTAGATTTTATAGTTAAATATTCTGTGAGCCAGACAAAGGGGCTTTACTGTACAAGCGATTGTGCATTCTTTTTTTTTTAAAAAAAGCAAATTATAGTGCAAAGCAAAAAACATTGGCCTGTCTTGTGACCACTTGCGTACAACAGAGGTGCATCTATTTACACCTTCACATGACAATATGTCATAAAAACAACATCGTTGCCATTCTTTTTATTATTTTCTCTTTTAAAACTCACTACAAACAGTCTTAAATTAACCTACAACTACGAATGCCTTGTTTCCTTTGTGCTTTCAACCAGTGGGACGGGATGACAAATGCAAAAAGGCATCAAAACACAGGCTGCCCTGTCCAGCTCCAGAGCGCCGGCGCTAAGGCAAGTGGAGGTTGCAGTTATGCTGGGGTAAGGCTTTAAAAAAATTATTATTATTATCATTATTATTATTATTATTATTGAAAAGAGTTGTTCTTCGTTGCTTGTGGAGCTCTGAGTGGTCATGGCAGCTCTCCATGGTCGTGCTGCTCCAGCCTCGCCGTGGTAGTGCAATTGCAGCGCTCTGTGCTGAGGGTGGCCGGCTGCCACCTGGGAGCTGGGGACAGGTGACAAGGCTGGGACGGTGTGGCTGAGGCACAGGGCCAGGAGGGCAGCTCTGGGCCTTCGATGTGCTTGTGTTTATGGGAGAAGTGGAAGAAGAAAGGCGTGGTTACTGGTGGCACTGGGGCTGTCCCCTGGCTGTGGGGAGGGCTCTGCAGGGCTCTGCAGTTATGGATCCCCAGGAATCTGTCTGTGCCCAGCCCTGCCAGAATGAAGAATCCTGAATCCAGCCCCAATTCTCATGCCAGCAGAGGGCACAGGTGGCCCGCAGGAGGTGACAAACCCTGTGTTGTGCATCAGAGCCAAGCCCTGAGTTGGCCTTGGAGGAGCCCACAGCCGCCTCCCAGCATGGCCCTGTTTGGTTGCAATCTCTGTGGTGCCAGCTCTGAGGGTGTGTGGTGATTGGCAGACCTGGTTCCTGCAAATGCCACCTGATGCCACCGCCACCAGTGGCACCTTGAGTGCCCCCTCTTCAGCTTATTCCTCTACAGCAAGATCCCCGTGCTGGGGTCACCTGGGGAAGGACAGGAGGGTGAGGGGATGGAAAAGGCTGCACAGCATCAATTCACAACAGTCCCACCACCAGGAGTAGAAACTGCTCCTTTCCGCAGATCTCAGAGCTTTCAGGATGAACTGACACATGTGAGTCAAAATAAAGAATTGTGTTAATCCTCTCTGAGTGAGAACATGGGAAAGGACCAGAACAGAATTATGAGGCTTTGCCACCAGCTGTGAGTGTTGCCACTCAGAAGGGACGGAAGGAACATCTAGAAAATGGTGGCAAGGCTGTGCCAAAGGCTATTGAGCCCCTTGGAAGTGCATCTCAAATGTTTTAGATTGTCCTGAATGCTGCCTTCACTTCAGCCACCATCACTGAGGTTTGCTAAGGGGAGCAAAGAGCTGAATGGTGAGGTCAGGACAAGAGAGCAAACAAACAAAACAAAACATCTCCACAAAAAGTACATCTCGTGTGTAAACATGGAGGAGAGGTCAGCCAGGCCGGGGTCAGCCACGTTACTGATTGACAAACGACGACAGTGACACCAAAATGAACAATACAACTTGTGTCGTCAACAAATAATAACAATAATCACATCACAGCTCTTGTTCACGTGGCTGACTGAGCCCCAGGGCCCCTGGCTGTGCTGCAAACCCCACTGCTCTTTGGTGCTCAGGGACCCTTCACCAGCAGGGAGGGAAGGACAGGAGATAATTAGGGTTTTTTATTTTTTTCTCCTTTTTTTTAAAGTTAAGTTCAGTCCTCCTGCACTGGCAGAGAGATGGCTCGGATGACTCCCTGGTGTCTTCTCTTCTCTGAACCATTTTGCAGAGGAAAGGTGAGATTCTCCTCACTTCTGAATGCTTTGTGTGGGGAAGAGGTGAGAGTGAGATGAACGAGAAATGTTCTGCAAGTACCAAACATCTGATTCCACACGTCCTTGGGGTTTTTTCCCTATGTACAATCCACATACCTAAAACATACGGTAGGAACCACATCAAGCGACACATTCAAGCCTCGTGGGTGTTCACCTTGAAATGTAACGAAGGTCTTGGTTGATCTTCGCTTGATGTTTGCATGCAGAGGATCCTTAACTTTTGGTTTGGAAGACTTTGGTTTAAACTTTTCCCTTGGCATCGCTTTGGTCGCTCCCAAAAGGAGCCACGGCGGCTGATTGAGTTAAGGACACGGGTGCCCAGCCGAGCTCCTCCTCAGTAGGGTCTCCAGACGGACTCATCCATCCTGCCCGTGGTGCTCATGGTGGTGGGGGAATTGCTGTGGCTGCCGTCGGCGTCCACGCCGTCGCTCTGCGCGCCCAGGCTGGCGTTCATCAGGTTGTTGCCCGCCGAGGCGCTGGTGCAGGACGAGAGCATGCGGGTGGGCGAGCGCTCGCCTCCCGCCACCATGGAGAACTGGTAGGAGCCCGAGGACGTGCCGTAGTACAAGTGGTAGGGAGACGGGTTGGCCTGGAAGGGCCCGCTCTGGTTCTGCGTGGAGCTGGGGTACGGCGGCGGCAGGTAGGTGTGGTGGAAGCGGGTGGTGGTGGGCATGCTGGTCATGCTGATGCCCCCGATGCCCGTGGCCGAGGGCGCGGCGGTGTAGGGGAAGGCGGCGGACATGGCGCCGGGGTAATGCATCCGCGGGTCGGAGAAGCGCGTCTCGGTCAGCGCCGGCAGCGTGGGGAAGGAGCGCTCGAACTGCCGCGGGTCCGAGAAGGGGCTCAGCTCCGACGTGCCTGCCGGGGCGCAGGGGGAGAGGGGTGGTTAGAGTGTGGATGCCATGGGGCACAGAGAGAGAGAAATGGCGAGCATTTCTCACAGCGGCTTGTGAGAAATTTCAGGGAATTGGAAAGATGTGAGAACCCACTGAGTATAAACAATTTGCAGGTGGTGTTTTTCTACTTCGTTTTTCTGTTCCTATGAAGGACAGCATGTGAGGAAGGTGTTTTTGTTAGTTAGCCAATAGATTAGAACCTATTGTACTGCTCTATAAAAATTGTGCGGTTCTTCTGAATAAAGCCTTCTTTGCCTTTTCTACCATCCTGCCTCAATCTCAGCACAAGAGCGACATTAGAGCATTCCCAAGGAATCAGAAGGGAAAGCACCTCTTGGCTCTGCCAGGGAAAAGAGTTGAGCGACTTAAATAAAAACCCCAAACCCATTTGTTTAAGTTGCTCCCATTTCCTGTCCTAAAATTTGTTGTTTCCTATCCAAGAAGGGACACGGCTAAGCTGACTTCTCTTAGGGGTCTATTCATCTCGGGCAGATTAAAGCAGCACGCCCCATAAACACAGAAAAAAGATGTTTAGCCATGACATCAGCTGTGTAGTAAATAAATGGAGGCAGGCCCCAGACGGCCGGGCCCTGGGATCATCCATCCCTGCTGTATACACACACACACACACTCACACACACACGGAGACAGGCAGGAAAAGCTGGAGCCCAGACCAGCCTGCTAAGCCTTCTTGTGGGTGGCCTGTTTGTGCTGATACCATCAGGGGATGGAGCTGATAAACACACAGCTGAAAACTCCCAAGCCAGGAGCCACTATATCCCTCTGCTCGAGCTCTCTGTGTATTTTTCTCCTTCCAAGAGGATAAAGAGAGTGAGAAATTCAGGCTCTCTGCTGGGGGAAGGGAGACTCAGGGCAGTGTGGTGGGAATGTTCCCCAGTTCCATTGGAAGATGGAGCTCCTCACGCCTTTTCCTGGAGGTCTAAACCCAAAGGGAGTCACAGCCAGCTTGAAACTGGAAAGGGAGCTTGGCTTTGGATCCCATCCTCCTGCAGGAAACCCAGGTTAGAGGTGGGAATCCACAGCAGAAGCTCCTTTGAGGAGCCGGAGCCATTCCTGTGGCTCTCTCAGCTGTCCCAAGGCTGAGACAGAGCCCAGGAACCTCTGGCCTTGGTGCATTAAAACAGAGAGAAATGAGGTTTGCTCACCAAGGAAAGTGCCCTTCAGACCATTTCTATTTTCCTCTTGTTAAAAGCAGGGCCTTTCTACTGTGCTAGTGGGACACCAGTCAGCTTCAAAAGTGACTTTTTTTGGTTGCATCAGCTGGATTTTGTATCCCTCAGAGCAAGAGAATGTGAGGTGAGTATGCTAAACACGCTTGTTGGTTTTGGAAATGCATATACATACAAACACACATCCAGAGGATTGTGTGGCTGCTCTGCATGCACAAGGACGTGTGCTTTAGATCTATTTATTACAATGAAGCATTTTTAACTTCTCAGGGCTGGCGTTCCAGGCCCCAAAGCGTTTCCCCAGGAGAAAACTCTTGATTTAATCCCTTCCAGCTACCGAGTGACACGGGCACGCTCTGGAGGAGCAGGTATGGAGGGGATTTGATGTGAACCTCCCTTCTGATCCCAGGTGAGTCCTTCAGCCGTGGAAGGAGAAGGGGAGGATCCTCCCTCCCTCGCCTGCAGCCCTTTTGCGGGCGCCCAGCAGCGCCTGCCTTCCCACGCAGGCTCCACGGAGGGGAAAGGCGGGGGAGCACCTGGTTTGTGAACGTGGCTGTGGCTTTGGGGCGAGATAAGAGAGGAGCAGAGCTCAAAGCTGCCCCGAACCACACTGCTCTGCACACGCCCGGCGTCGGAAAGCGGCTGCCCGGCCACAGGGCCGACCCTGCTCCGCGCTGGGCTGGCTGGAAAAGCACAGCGGTGGGAAAAGCGCTCCCAGCCTGATTTCACAGCCCAGCAGGGACCCATCCCAAAGCCGTGCTGCAGCCACAGCGGCTGCCAGGCACTGAGGTTTGAGGGAGCTGAGGTTTGGAGACCAGCTCTGCGAGGAGCAGCCTGACCGCAGCCCTGTGGCGGTAGCAATCCAGCAGCATCACGGCTTGAGACAGGACCGTGGGGCAGAAATCCTGCCTGCACCTGGACTGGAAAGAAAAAGTGCTGTCTTCTGAAAGCCTCCCCTTAAACTCAGCAGCCCTGCACTGAGAAAAAGCAGCCTCCAAACCCCTCTCAACCCCCAAAATACTCAGACTGCCGCTCGCTGCCTTCCCAGATGACAATCGCTCAGACTGCGCTCCTTCATTACTTTTCACAGCTCCATAAATAATATTCCATAAAATGCAAATCTAAATCAAACCTGAGCGCTCAGGGCACATTTCCTTTTTCCTCTATAACTCACTCAAAGAGGGTTTTTTTTAGAGGCTACATTTTATTGGCCTGAACGTGCACTGTTTGGCAGTGGGTCCCTGCTACTAATTTGGACAGGAGCGCGTAAGAGTGTTAATTACGGGCTCTGTGTGTGATGGGCAAGGCACAGCGAGGCTGTGGGGAGCTCTGCCAGGCTCTGGACCCCCAGAGCACTCTGCAGGGCTGTGATCTGCGAATTTTGATCCTTCAAAAAGCGAATCCCTCAAATGGAATCCACACCCAGCAGAGCCATGAGGCATCCAAGTGGATGTGACCAGCTCGCTTTGATCCCCGCCAGCCTTGGGCTCTAAGTCTGGCCCAGAATAAAGCTCCAGCTTTGCCTGACCGGAAAAGCTCTCAGCTTTTCCCTGAGGCTACAAATAAACCCCTAAACCATTCTAAAAACAAAACCGCGGCGGCCCCGGCCTGCGCAGGGCCCGCCTGAGGGGGCCGCGGCCCCGCCGCCAGCAGGGGGCGCCCGGCGGGCCGCGGGAGGAGGCGGGAAAGAGGCGGGAAGGAGGCGGCCGCCAGAGGGGGCCGGGGCCTCGCCATCGCCTCAGGGCCGATGTCTCAGGGATGCTGCAGTGTCCCGTGAGCTTCACCGCGGGGCTGCCCATCTCTCATGTGTGCTTCACCTCAGGGCTTCCCTCCATCCCATCTCCATCACCTCAGGGCTTCCCTCCATCCCATGTCCTTGACCTCAGGGCTTCCCTCCATCCCATCTCCATCACCTCAGGGTTTCCCTCCATCCCATCCCCTTCGCCACAGGGTTCCCCTCCATCTTGGTCCTCGTTTCAGGGCTGTTCCTCTGCCCTGTCTCCTTCGCTTCACAACTGTCTCTCCAGTTCAGCATCCTCACCTCTGCACCCTCTCCATCCTGGCTCCATCACCTCATGGTTTCCCCTCCATCTTGGTCCTCACCTCAGGGTTGCCCCTCCATCCCATCTCTTTCACCTCGCAACTGTCCCTCCACCTCAGTCTGCCCCTTCCATCTTGGTCCTCGCCTCAAGGATTCCTCTCCATCCCATCTCCTTCACTTCTGGGCTGCCCCTCCATCCTGGCTGCCACAGATCGGAGCCACACGGCCCCAGCGCCTGCCCTGCATGCGAGGAAATCTCCACTGAAACAACCCCAGTGAGATCCAATTAAAACACGGCCATTAACACCCTCCATAACCACCTAACTCAGCAGCAAGGACCCTCTGCCACAGCCAGGATCAAACAGCAACCTAGAGCAAGCAGCTGCTGAGCAAAGCCAGGGAACAAGGAGTGGGTGAAGCTGCACCCTCAGACCTCGCATTCCCTTTGGAATCTCAGCTCAAAATGGGCTTAAAAAACCCCTTCTTGCTGTCCCCTTCCCTAGCACACATCACACACATCTGCTCCGTAGTGCTGCCTCGGAGGATTTACTACGGTTTTCCCTCGCTTACTCGCCGTCCAGCCCCCATTTGCTTTTTTGGACCCTGGCAATCCGAGCTTGAGTACTTCAGTTGTCCAGTTGCCAATCAAAATATTTGAAGGAAATGTTTATTTTCTTCTCGAAATCACACCAGCTGCTGCACTAACTGAATAAGCCCATTTAGCTGTAAGAATTTAACCATTGTAAGAGTGAATTGAGTCCCCCAACTACTCCAAAATCTGACCCAATCTATCAGCGGAAATGTCAATGTTTTGGATGGGAGTTTGGGGAAGTGTGGAATGTGTATTAAATAAAAGCCATGTAAAGGTCAAAGCCCTGATTAGTAATGCCACTGTCTCCTCCTTAGGGCTGAGCTGCCCCGGGGGCCGCAGAGGCCGGGACACACCCCATGATTTAATTGTGCAGCTGCAATTTGCACCTTTTGAGGACCCCCAAGTCCCCCCTGCATGAGAGGCCAGATAGAAACATGCTTTGAAAGCTGCTCAGCCCCTTTCCAGATAAAACAACAGCACTGCAGTGACACAGCAGCTCTCTCTCTCTGCCACAGAGACAATTCGGGTCTTTCCTTGGGTGGGTGGCCAGGACATAAATGCAGAGAGACGCCCCTGATGGGTGCCAAACCTCAGCTGGGTCATGGTGGCGAGGGCTGGCCATGAGGTGGGAAGGGCTGGTTCGTGAGGCTGCCAACCACAGAGGTTTCTCTGGGTGTGTTCAGCCTCCTCCCTTCAGACCACGTTGGGTTTGGGAGCTGCCTTGGATGGAGTGGAACTGGTCCCTGCAGCCTGGCGGGGTCAGGGCTGGTGGATCTGCTCTGAGGTCCCTGTAAGGCTTTGAGATGAGGCAATGAGCCCTGCAGATGGTTTTAGGGATTGATGTGCATCCATCCCCGAGGAGCAGTGGGTGCTGCCACTACCTCCTAACCCAGGAGTACATCTGCTCTGCCTGGAGGGAAGAAAGGGCAGCAAAAGCAACACCAGAATCTCTTTAGTGCTGCAATGGTACCCAGAAAACGAGTTCACCCCGGGCACGTGGCAGCCCAGCACTGATGTACAGCAGGATCATCACTATCAGATCATCTGGGGCCAGGCAGGGACGTGTGGAACCTGAGCAGCTCCTCAGCACTCCAGATACCAGCTGGTCCCCACCTTAGAGATGTGGGGAGCACGCGGTGGCTGGTGAACCCAGTCAGCAATAAACCTGAGCTCGTGTGGATATGTTACACAACAAATACAGTGTGTGAGACACACAGAGAATAAAGGGAATTTAAAGGGAACTTGATAGCCTGGCACTCTCTTAAGTGTATAGAATATAAAATATCATCAGCCTGGCTGTAGATCACTGTTCTAATTCTACGCACATGCCTGCCTTGTGAAATTGTCATGAAAAATCTACCCCAGGGGAAAAAGCCCTGCTTTCCTGTCTCACTGCACAATGATTGACGACAATGTAAACACTAATGATACTTTATGCTTCTGTATATAACACACCAGCATGTGTGTGACAGTGGGAACACGCATTCCTGCTCTGGATATACCTTTGGCTGTTTTTTCTCTGCTCACTTCTGTCACTCTTGGCCCTCCAAGATATCTTTGAGCGTTTTTCTGATCTTTGTCCCTCTCTGCTTCTGACAATAACTCCATGTGGAGCAGGGAGAGGCAGGTGGGCAAGAGAAGGAGAGAATCTCCATGGGAAGGTGCACGAGATGCATGTGATCTGTGAAGGCCCAGCTCATCTCTAGAGAAGGCGCCGCTCTCCTCCCCGCCCACACAGGCATGCACGCTCTCACGCCTCTGTCACGTATGTTAGCAAGTTCATTTGTTTCCAAGCCAGGGCCAACTAAAAAAGAAAACGGCCCCTTCCTCTCAGCCCACGTAAAACAGAGCAAAATGTATTTTGGGGGAGGAGGGGAGGTGTTGAAAAAAAAAAGGAGGGTGTGAACAGCATCCGTTGTTACACGCCCATGGAGCAGGGCTCTGTATCTGATAGAACCAGCTCACAAACTGGGTGCACGGACTTCCTCTGCAGTCTGAAAAAAAAAATGCAAACCCCAAACCAAAACACAACAACACACAGGTCCTTATCACAGCATCGCCAGGCACCACCTCAACACTGCCAAGCACGTTTGCTGCTCAGTTTTGTGATTGTCCCCGAACACCGTGTGCTGCCATGCGCTCACACACGCGGGCCCAAACCCACCGTGCTGAGCAGCACAAACCCAGCCCCTGGGTCCTCTCCCACCCCAAATACACTGGGCAGCAGCAGAGCAGGGAAAATCCCAGGTGTTCCCAGCTCAGTGGAGCATGCATCTCAACCTCCTCTGCAAACCCTTCCAGATCCATTGGGATGCTCCAGTTCTCTGGACCCATCCTAGGGAGGACCCTGCTCCTGATTCCAGTGTGGATTTATGCAGGACCAGTTCAGCCCCATGTCCTGTGCCTGCAGTGTCCTGCAGAGCTTACATTAGCTCCTCTGCCTCGCCGTGTTTACCCCCTCGCTGTATTTACACGGAGCCATCGCTCCGCTCCCCGCCTGCCCTTTGCTAGACTAAACAAGCCCAGCTCTCCCGGCTTCCGGCACGGCCTCGCTCATCCCGGAGCCCCGTGCCCGCATCCCCCTGCCCGGCACATCCCGCCGAGCTGATGGATAACGGTGCTGATTGGAGCGGGTGGGTGGGCTGAGCGCTTTGCTCTTTACCTGCATTCAAAGGGTATTAAAACAAATTAACAAGCCCTGACTACATAAAAGGAAGCTGCTGGATTTACAACCCAGCCTGCAGCTAGACCACCTTGCCTGCCGAGCAGGTTTGGGCCAGGCCACGGCTGCCATGGGAATCCTGCTGCAGAGGGGTGATGGCACAGGGGGATCCAGCGGCCAGGAGATCAGCTGGGAGCTCCCCATCCTGCTCTGAGAATGGCACTGAGGATCCCAGCACTCTGGAAAATCCAGGATGGCACCCCTGAGGCAAATTCCGAGGGACTCCTTGCTGTTCTGTAGGGATGCAGCGCCCTGAGCTGTGGCTGGGGTTGGCCACAGGTCCGTGGCACAAACGCAGCGGCCGCGGGCGCCTGGACTCTGTCCTGGGGGAATCTCCTGCCCAGCACTGCTCTGTGGTTCATCTGTGACAGTTCCATGCCAAATTCACTGGAGGGACATCACCAATGCGAAGGAGAGGAGCAGAAAAGCAGTTTAAAGATAGGCACAGAAGCCTGAAAGCAGGCAGGAAACCCATCTCGAGCGTGTTCCTTCCTTTGAGGCTGAAGCTGAATCCCACAATATGTTTTCTTCCCACTAATGCTTGCCTAGCTTCCTTTGGAAACAATTTAGTCTCTGCCCGTGGTAGAATGTTTTTATCCATTAAGAAACGGATATTTTAAAGAAACCATAAGTCAATCTGGACAGGGATTAGGAAGCAGCAATTCAGTGTATTTGCTGGGCCCATAATTCAGGACTTAACCTCAGAGCAGCCACGTTGCATTTCGGAAACAATAGGGGCACTTGCTGCCCATGCCAAGAGGCTTCTTAAAAGTAATGTAATACTTTAAAAATGTATATTTAAAAAGAAAAAAGAGAGAGAAAGACTTTACTTTAAAGGCATATGATGGAGCATTCTGCTGATGATAAAAATGTTGTGCTGGCCTGAAATAATGGATTGGGAATGAAGCTGAGTGAATTCCAGATCAGGGGATCTGAGACTTCACCAGTGAACACAAAGTCTCCCAAAAACCATTCTGCAGGCACTAGGGCTAAGAGAGACTTGCAAAAGGATCTGACATTTACTGTCCTCCCTGTGAAATCAAGGGAGTTTGGCTTCTCTGGAACAAAAACAAGAGTGTGCAGGGGGACATGAAGTGCATCAATCAAAACAGCTCGCTCTGGTACCGAGGAGATCCAATCTAAAATCCCTTTGCAATTGTCCTGGTGAGCACAAGGCCCCTCCATGCTGGACAAGGCACACAATTGCTTCTGAGTGGTTGAAGATGTTTCCACCACAGAACTGGGGCGTGGGCGGTCCTGCTCTGCTGCGCTGGGAACAAAATGGTTCAGCCTGAGCCCGTGCTGAAACACAGGCAGGGGAGCACACAGAGAACTGGGGGCTGCTCCTGGGGAGGACGTGTGTCTGTCACCAGCCCACCTCCCCTGAGCCAGGGGGCCCCGAGAAGCAGCTGAAGGCAGACAGCGAAAGTCCCTTTAACATCTTGCTTCACTTCTGAGAGCTGCTTGATTTTTTTAAGCTAAAAGGCAAAACTGGAGTGAAGCAGGCACGCAAGGCTCTGGCTTGGCGTGCCCCGTAATAAGGAACCATTTCAAGCCATCCTAATGACAGCTTGGTGTCTCGCTGTGGGGATGGCAGAGCTGCGATTGCAAACACTCACATTTTCCAGACCTCTCTGGAGAAGCATTGGGCCAAATCCTCAACAGAGGCTCTGCTCTGGGAAGCAGAGCTGGATGGTGATGGGGGTCTGCCTGTCTGACCTGCCCAGCACTGGGCCAGATTCTCATCACAGCTACAGGGGTGATGCCAGAGTTACCTTATTTACTCCCAGAACAGCACAAGAGGGAATGAGATCTGCTGTGTGCAGGGTGCCCAGTGTCCATCCCATTTGGGGACAGGCATGGAAGGGATCAACTCTCTGCCCATCTGAGTGGGGCAAGGCAAGGCCAGAGCCACTGACATACCCTGGCACTGGAGGGAGCAGGATCCCACCCGCTCGCTGTCGGAGCCGCACTCTCTCCTCCCATATTTCCTGGCATGCCCTTCAGAAACCGTCGGCTTTCTCCTACCAGGAGGGTTTTGGTTTGAGACCATCTAACCTCAGCATGATCATTTTACATGGGGGCTATTTATAACCTCCAGGGGCTGCTTTACTGAAAGCCTCTGCGAGTGGCTGAGGGCCAGACCCTTCTCCCACTCCCCGCGGCGCCCTTGCTGTGATCTCCACCACAGCCACGGCTTTCCCTGCTCAGGAGGAGAGATTGGACTGGGCTAGAACACACACATCTCCCAGGAACCCCAATTCTCCCAGATAAACACTGTCTCCTGCCTGCCTAAAAACCCAAACTCCATGTACAGGGATTTGAGGTGCTGGGATGCCCCCACAGCGGCTGATGCTGTTCCTGAGCATCCCAGCTCCAGCCTGCTTTTGCCAGGAGCGGATTAGGAAGTTTGTGCAAACTGCTTGGTCAGCAGAGCAGGGAAGCCAAGCACCCCTGGCACTGCTGGAGGGAAAACCCTCCCTGTCCCCCTCTAAATCCCTGCCCAGGGATGCTAAAAGCATTAACCTTGGGAAGCACCCCATGGAAGATAGCGGGGGCCGGATGAACCCCAGCCTGCCCACGGCCCCTCCCTGCTGGTATCTCGTTCTGCTTCCCACTAATCGGCCTCTCCTGTGTGTTACCCAAGAACGTGCCAAGTCGTGAGAATTACAGGCCTGTTAACTCCCGTGTTGTTCTTGGCACGGGCCGGGCTCCACTTGCTCGGGTAAAAATTATGATCTTTGTGAATAAGCCGTGTGTGTGTGTGAGAGAGAGAGAAAGAGGGGTTTTAAAAATGATGGTTATGATTGGTCATAGCCTGAGCTGTGTCAAAAGGACAGGGCTGGGATGAAAATGAGCTGCTCCTGCTCTGAGTTACGCTGGTAGGAACCCGCAGTCATTTTAAGACAGTTCCTCCAACTCTGGAACAAGGGAGCCAAGAGCAGAGCGTGCACAAACCGCCTTTTGCAGCATTCCTGGGACTTCGGATTCACTCCGCAGGAATGATTTCAGAGGCTAATTTTGTGTGTCTCCACTCCTGCTGTCACTTGACATTTGGGAATTTGGCAGGGGCGGTAGCTTGTGGCCAGCTCCATTTTTTTTCTCGTTGAATTTGTGTCATCACCTGATTCTTTGCTCCAAACGGCGCTCTTTGGGTTTCTGGCACTGCAGGGGGCTGTGCTAATTTAAAATACAAATCTTTTTTTCTTCCCCCAAGAATCTCTTTCTTTATGATGCGGCCAATGGGACAAGCCTAGAAAACTCTTTTTCTCTCTCCTGCTTTTTTTAAAAAACTCAAATGATAGTCCTACACAAAATGCCCTACACAAAATGTCCTACACAAAATGCCCGTGTTCTTCTCATAAACCTTGCTAATATCAGTGAGAATTCCTAGCGTGGGGATTTGCATTTCAATGAGAAAGAAATTAAATTTTCTCTGTAATTTTGGGTTGGGAGGAGCGGCGCTGCTTTTACAGTTCGGGTAACATTTTCAAACATGTTTTTACACCCAAAACTCCCTCTTTGCTAATGACACCAAGGCTTTCAAACAACCATATCCCTTCTGAAAACACAGCACGAGGGTTTGGGAGCTTTTTCTATGAAACTTTCCCAGAAGGGCCTATTCTCACTAAAATTCCAAATATAGACAGCTTAAATACTGTTCCTTGAAGCCCTGTTAGTGTTTTTTGCTGACTTTTGAAGGAAAAGAACCAGTGAGACTAAAAGTGCATGGAAAAGCAGCACGGAAAAGCAGCACAGAAAAGGACAGGAGAATGGTCTCCTAATTCATCCTGGGGACATCTGCCTGTGCAGAAAGACAGGAGCAGCACAGCAGCTGAGATATTTTAATGCCCTGCTTAGTTTGGGACTGAAATTCCAGGATTAGCAGCTTGATCTCTGCCAGGTAGCTCCAGTGGCAATTCCTGCCCCTGTCCTGGCAGCGAGCTGCGGATTCCTGGGGAACGCCCAGGGACTGGGGCGCTCTTTGCCGCCGGCAGATGTGGGAAGAGCCAAGCTCTGTGTGTGTGTGTGTGCCCGTGCAGGTGTGCATCCGCGTGGGGAATTATGCTGGAGCTGGGCGAGGGATCACCACGCTTGGCAGCCGCACAATGATAAGAAACCGTTGGGATTAGCATGTAAAGCACGGAACACCCTCCCTGGCTGATGCATAACCATAGCGCGGCTGCCTTCATGTCAGAGGAGCTGCTGGGTTCAAAGGGTGCTGCTCTCACCTCCCTCACGCTCCTGCTGCTCATTTGTTCCTCAAAACCCCGACCTAATGGTGCAAAAAGTGACTTAATGGGTGCAAAAAGGCTTCCAAGGTCAAGAAATCCACACAAACCCCTCCCTGGCTCCTTAACCAGGGGAGAGCCAGACTCCAACGCTAAAATCCCATCCAGATTGTTCCCACTCAGCCATGCCAGGAACACGAGGGTTTGGGGGTGACACTGGGACCCCCAGGTGGTTACCTTGGATTGGAGTTTGAGCCTGGGAGCCGAAGTGGCTCGGGGTGCTGAGGGATCCACGGGGGTTGGGTGTTGTCGGGGTGACTCTCATGGACTGGCGCAGCCGTTCCAGCTCTCCGTAGCGGTCGGTGAAGGGTTTGGCTTGGTCTTCCAGCTTTTGTCTGTGCCCTGGAACATGATAAAAGAGTCTGGTATCTGATCAGCTCCCCTTTGGCTGCAGCAGCCTGGTTACACAGGGAGCCAGCCTCTGTCTCTGTGGTTTGCTGTTACTCACACAGGATAATGGGTGCCAGCCCCGGCAGAGAGCAGCTCCTGGGGCAGGTGGGCACACAGTGACCCACAGGGGAGGCTCCAGAACATCCAGAAAGTCTCCAGGCAAGGAGCTGGATCAGGATGCCCCTGCCTGACCAACCTACACCAGCCCTCACTGAATCTGAACATGGAGGGGAGATGTGCAAGGCAGGAGAAACCATGTCCTGACAAACACTGAATTTTAAGTATTTCCTACAGCGTTTGCTCATTGCTTAAAGAACAAACTCCCATCTTACTCCAGCCCCCTCCCAGCTGTGCCCACCCAGCTCGGTCAGAGCCAAGTGGGGCTGGAGGAGGCACAGGAGGGATGGGATCAGCCCTCGCTGGTACCACACCTTGGCCACCTTGCTTTGCTTCTCTCTGTTCCTCTTTCCTCCCCATAAAACGGGCAGACTAACCACCCACCTCCCCCAGGCAGGGCAGCAGCTAATGAGCGTTCATAAAGCACTCCCAGCTCCTTAGGTAGCAGCTGCTGGCACAGGGCAATAATTATTAAATTTATGCTAATTGTCCCGAGGCGAGAGGCGCATGAAACGCACTTGATACATAACTTTCCCATTTTACCATATTAATCATCGCCAAACAGCTTCGCTCTCTCTGGACCGGATTCCAGTCTCAGTTACACCCGCACAAAGCTGGAGGGGCTCCAGAGGAGCCTCAGCTTTACATCAGTGCGGGGTTCAGACCTTGGCTTCTCCTTGTTCCTGCCCTGCCGCAGCCAGACTGCCCCACAGCACCCCCAGGTCCCTGCACCTGCCGCGGAGGGACCATGCCCAGGTGGCACCACCCCGGCCCAGCCCCATCCCAGCGCCCAGGGGCACGGGAGGTGTGCAGGCACGCCGGGAGAGAGGCTGGCAAGAACCCCTTCTGCAGCACTTCAGAGAGCTGGCCCTTATCAGATCCTGCAGCCCGACATCCAGCAAGCCAAGCTCAGCCCTTGGTGGCTTCTGAAGAAGAAAAGGAAAGCAAAGCGGCGCGTTTAAAAGGCGATGAACGCAGGCACCTCTCAGCCCTCCACCCTTCCCCCTCACATCTGCACAGCTCTGTGAGCTGTGGCAGTT
Organism: Ammodramus savannarum pratensis; assembly: GCA_020466415.1. Classification (NCBI taxonomy): domain Eukaryota; kingdom Metazoa; phylum Chordata; class Aves; order Passeriformes; family Passerellidae; genus Ammodramus; species Ammodramus savannarum. Next base: position 12,709,687 of record JAHXMQ010012343.1, on the reverse strand, counting down.
TATAGCAGAGTCACACAAAGTCCCCACACTTCCCCCTCCTTAAATCCAGCATCTGGTATCTCCTCATCTCCCACTTGCCTGGCTCAGGCTGTGCTTGCCAGGCTGGCTGTGGGGATGCTGGGATGGGAGGGAAGCTCCAAGAGGAGCTCACACTCCCAGCTGAGCTCCACACCTGTCTCAGCCACATTCTGAGGGGCTTTGACACCTCTCTGCTCTCTCCACAACCAAGTGAGCTCCACCATCCCCTCCAAGCTCTATAATCCCCAGATTTCCAGGGATGTGAGAGTCCAAACCGAGGGAAAACGTGCTGGCACCAGAGAGGAAAACTTGGGGGAGGACAAACCCAGCAGAAAGCAAAACCCCAGCGGTATTTTGAAAATGTATTTTCCCTGCTGTGTGAAGTAAACCAAGGAAACCTCAAAGCAAGACCATAAATGATCTATTCTCATCTCTCTGTGTCCCCAGACCTCAGGCACCTCTGCATTATCCAGGGCCTTTGGAGCTGTGAGCAGCATCTGTCACACAGTGCTTTCTCCAGGGGAAAAGTGTGTGCACTAAGATGTCTTGTTTTAGCCCACATTTTATTATTTCACTATACATTTAAGCACAGAAGAAGAAAAACAGTGTTATATTTCACCTTTACCCAGTTTTTTTGGGCAGAGCTTTGCAGGAAAGCCAAAAAGGGCTTCAAAGACCGAGTTCCCCAGAAATCTAATGAAAATTAAATTCCCTTCTTCTATCTCAGCACAAACCCTATCCTGTGGTGGTATCTGGCATGTGACAGGGAAAATCCTGAAAACATATATCAAGTGATCTCTATGCTGATAAGGTTTTGAAAGATTATTCAGCCATGCAGCCCCACCAAGGGCTTCATGTGCCTGTATCATGCTGCACTGTGGTTGCTCTGGTGCCCATGCTGTCTGAATGTGGGCACAGTCCCGTGGGCTTTGCCAGCCTGGAGCAAACACATCCAGAAGGGGCTGGTTTGTGGGGAGACCCAGCAAAACCTCCCAAACCCCTCAAACTATCCTGCTGAAAAAGGAAGAGGAAAACTTGATGCAAATATAAGTGAAGACAAACACAGGGGTGGTGGGATCAGGGCTCTTCCCAGCCCCTCTCCAGTCTGTGTCTCACCTTGTCCCCATGTGTGGGACCTGGCAGCCCCAAGCCCTGTGAAACAAGGCAGAGAATGAGTTAAAAACCACCAGCTTGGCCTGCCAGCCCTCTTTAGCTCAGGCTGTCTCCCCAGGACTTCCTGCCGCTTGTCACTTCGGGCTGGGGACGTCAGACTCTGTCACGCAAGAGAGAATCGCTGTTAATGGGTTTCTTTCATCAGAACAACCTGAGCTTTTTAATTTCTGCAGCGGTTGGCTTCATTAAAAGCCCTTCCCCATCTGCCCACAGCTGTCACGGAGAGGAAACCAGCGAACAATGGCTCATACCTTAGAGAACAGGAAGGTGGTTTCTACCTTCACCCAAGCACTGACTCAAAGCCTCCCGAAGCCAGTGGGTGGATTTTCACTCAACTTCAAACAGCCCCAGCCCTCATCCCAAAAAAAAATCTGTCTGAGAAGCCTTAATCACCCCAACCTGTGAGTTTTGGGGCACAAAAGGCACTGCTGGGGTTGGAGATTCTGTGCTGCATTTCCAGCTGGGCCACCACTGGCTTGTAGGTCAATATTTATGGAAACAGCAGAGCCCAGCGTGGTCAAATGGTGGCAGCTCCTGACCTTGGGCACTCCTTGTCAGCAGCGCCAGGGTTTTAACGCTGGATCGGGTTTCAGAATCTGTTAATTCTGGTATTGAACCTGACATGATGTAAACATTGACAGATCACCTACGATCCTGATGTAATAACAAGATCTGTATCAGCATATCAAACAAACTATCCCATTGAACACTTCCCAGCTGGAAGAGCCGACTGAATTTGACACTTTAGGCCAGTAATAAGAAGCATACTGGAAGTTTTGGGTGTTTCCTTGGAATGCAGACAGCGAAGCAGTGTGTGCCACACGAGCTCAGGCCCTCAGAGCCATGATTTAAAGACATGCTTTCTGCATTAAAATATTTCAAAGACCAGAGTCTGCTCTTCCTTCTAGGAGTGTGCAACCTGATGTGGCTTCCCAAACCAGGACCGGGATGGGATTTCCAGGCAGTGGAGGGGGAGTTCCAAAAGCAGCTGATTTTCTCAGGTTACTGAGATGCAGAATATTAAGTTGAGCAAAGGTAGAAAGAGGCTCCAGGAACTTCATGGCTCAAGTGACACCAAAATTTCAGAGCTGAGAGATTTGATTAAAAAGAACTGTCAGCGGGGTGAGAGGGAGCCCCAGTTCCCCGATTTCTCTGCAGATGGAGTCGGATGAGAGCTGAGGATCTGCAGAGCCGTGCTGGGCTCAGAGCTGGGTGTCACGCTCGTCCCCAGCCCCCGGCAGAGCAGATGTTGGGAAGTGCTTGGCCCTCCCTGGGAGCCTGGCTGCGGAATGCTGGCGGCAAGCTGGAGCGGAGGAAACGCCGAGGGACGCTCACCAGCACACACACACACACTGCAGATCATTGCCTCAGCCCCAGACTGGAGGAGACACGGCCAGGAGAGGCTGGCACAGCAGCTTGGGCCACACTCAGCCTCCTTCAAAGCATCCGAGCATCCCCCTGGCATTCCACCATCCTCCCACCAAGGCTGTGCTCAAATATTCCCAGCCTAACTCCGGGGCTGAGCCAGGCTCACCAGGAGCAGTCCCTGCACATAAAGCCTCAGTCTCTACGTGAGAAGGGACCACAAGAAAGGAATCAGCAGTGGATAAATCTCTGTCTCAATGTGCAAAACACCTTTCAAATCCCTCCCGTGGCCCTCGAAATAGGTACTTCAGAGAGACACGCCAGGCCTCTGCAGAGGCTGGAATTTTTTCCCAGTCTGAGTCTCGGCTAGACTATCAAGTCCCAGCATGTGCTCCAGAAAGAAGCCACATGTGAAACTCCCGTGTTATGGGAACAGCAGGCCTGTCCCTTGCAGCCAGCGCTGGGCTGGTTTCACCTTTGCACACCTCTAACACAAGGCAGGAACGTGGCTCAGGCTCCACCTGGAATCCCACCTCCAGCTCCAGACCTGCATGGGAAATGCCCAGCCAAAAAGGATTTGGGGAAGCCGAAGGGAAGGAGGGAGGGAGGACAGTGCAGGGGAAGGAGGGAGGACAGTGCAGAGCTGGAAGGGACTCAAACGTGACGCAGGATGACGGAGGTGCCCTCCGAGCCCCAGCGAGAGCCAGCCCCGCTGCTAAAACCAGAGTTCACAGGAGGGAAACGTTGGGAGGCACCGTCCCTTGTGCTGCCGAACAAAGTCAGGCACAGATAACTCATTATTCACATGTTTGAAGTGGGCCTGCTTACGCCATTTGGAAGGAGAATCAGTCACGGCCGGGCTTTGCTTTGGTTTCCTCTGGCTTTCGTGAGACACTGCTGCTACTGTCTTTCTGCAGCTCGGGGAGAAAGGGGAGTGTGGCGCAATGCGCCCCGGCTCGCTTGTCCTGGCACAGCCTTCACACCAACAACCAAAGGAAAATAATATTTAAAGGGGTGGGGGAGAGAATTAGGAAGGGAAAAAAAAAAAGAAGAAAAGAAAAAAAGGCTGCTAATTTATAAAGCTTTTTTAGCTGGTGGTGGTCTGAGATGAATTGGCTGCCTCTAAAAGGATGAAAATAAATATCCCTCTTTTTGAAGGAAATAGGCTGGCCCTGGGCCAGCTGGCAGGAAGCACAGAGATATGTTGCATTTACAGTAGGTTTTTTAGTGTCTGAAGCTCCAGCAGCGGGAGAGATGTTCGTTCTAGGCAGGCTGGGATTGATTAGGAGGCTTTGGGAGCCCCTGATCTCCTCTCACTCCTGGGTTAGTGCTGAGACCTCTCCTCTGCCTCTCTCCCTGCCCACCCTGTGCCTACCCTGGCAAGTCTGATAAACCCTCTTGGGGCCTTAGATTGTGCTGGGAGACCCCAAAACTGAACCCTCTGAACAAAGCAGGGCATTAATTTAAACAGCAATCCAGGGTAGTGCTTCCAAAAGCTCCAGGGACCCAGGAGCTGTGGCCCATTCCCCAATCAAAGGGAACATCACTCCCAAATTTCCACACAACTGCAGTTCAAATGCCTGAAGGACGCAGGATCCCTATTCCCAGGGTTTCAAGAGTCTTTCTGGATTTACAAAAATATTTGAAGCCCTTCAGAAGACAGGGAAAGCTGAGGGTATTCTCAGCAGTGGGCAAATTTCATCAGGTTTAAGCATTCGGGCCACTTGTGCCTCGCTGAAAATCCCCACCAGAGCTTTCCTGCCTTTTCCCATCCAAAGTAAGAACTGTGAAAATCTGCCCCTGAGAGTGCAGAGTGAGCAGGGTGGGGGTTAAAAGTTGTGATTTACAGATATGAAAGCTGCAGGCAGGGTGTCACAGCGCAGCAGGTGGGTGCACATCTGCGGGAAATCGGGCAGCTTTCAGAACAGGGTGCAAAAACCACCAGCCCCGACGGCCTCTCTGTAGTCACTCCCCATTCCAGGAAGGCAAAATTCACTCGTGGGCTGTGATCTGCTTCTCGTGGAATCAGGCAAACTCCCTGATCCCAAGATTCCTGAGCTGGGTGCTGGGAGGAAGCAGAGATCTCAAGGACATGCAGCTGGTATTGCCTCAGCCCCGGCTGAGATCAGATTTTCAGATTCCATAGATCCATGGAGAGCTGCCAGTCCCAGCGAGCTCCTGCTGCTATCTAACAACCTGCACTGGGACCTACCAGTAGAGCTGGTTCCTCCCAGTTCACAACCAGTTCCATTAGGGCCAGCACATCACATTCCTTGGGGTGACACTGGTTAAGGACACCGTGCCCGGCATGGGGAGGACCAGCTCAGCCCTGTGCAAGGAATGTGCCGTGGTTCAGCTGATGGAGCTGAGATGTCCCTGCTCTGTGGGGAGGGAGCAGCAATTTGCCAGCCTGGCCTGTGCTGTTAGGATCAGACCTGAATTCTCCTAAGGTTTGAGGATGCTGAGCGCTGCTTTTCCTTCCCTGCATTTGAATACTGATCCCCTCCATGCCAGGACTGAGCTCCAAGCTCCATCCCCAGAGCCTGGCTGGTGTTATCCTGCTGGATATTTGCTTTGGATACTAGCTGGATAATAGCTTTGCACTGGCAGGAGGAGCCCCAGAGCGATGGCACCTGCACAGCACCCTCATCTTCATCCTCATCCTCATCCTCCCTGCAATGCTGATCGCCAAAGCCAAGGGAGCAGAGCTGACCATGGGGAAAGGATTCCCTGCTGCCACATCTGATTTGGGAAGGGGAACCTCCCATCCCACTGTGGCTGGGGAGGCACCAGGGGCACTCCCTGCTCGCTGTGTCCCTCCTTTTCCTCGCCTCTCTGCCCCGCTCCCACCACGGCAGAGACACTGGAAAGAGCAAGAGAAAATAATGCAAACTCATGTCTGAGCCCCTTCCGGAGCAGGAGGAGGTTTGTGATTGATCTCTGCTGCCTGCAGGACAGGTGACTGCGCTCCGGCAGCGGAACACAAGGGTCGTAGGAACTCAATTTCATTTCACTCTGAGTCAAATCCTCTTCCTCCCTCTGCCACATCATTAAAGTGATTGGTTGCACTGACAAGCCCTTTCTGGAGGGAGAAACAAGATGTGTCCTGCCTGACATCTGATGTGATCTTGTGGTTTTGGTTGATAGTTCTGGTCCTTTAGCTGTTGTCTTCCCTGAAACGAAACTTGTCTTTTAGCACTGGCAATTCTTTTCTCTCCTTTCCAATCTGTGACTCTTCGCTGTGTCCTCCCGAGCTCCTGAATCCCTCCTGAGAGAGCTGGGGCCACGCTGCATCACTAACCCTGCAAATCCTCCCCCCAGCCTCCTGCACATCCCCACTGCCCCCAGGAATCACAGACAGGTAAACTGAGGCACGGGGTGAATGCTGCTCCTTTGGGAAGGAGCGAATCTCACCAATGGCTTTGCTGCACTGCTCACAAAAATCCCTTTTTGGTGTCCCCTGCATCCCATCCCAGCCCACTCATCCTCCTGCACAGCTCCCTTTGGATCACACCACTGCATCCAGCAGGAATTTCTTTTGTTGTGTGTTTGAATTTGAGTTCTTGTTTGTATTTGAATTTCTTTTGCTGTGCCTTTGAACAGCCCCTGACACGACCCAACACCGAGCACCACCAACATCCTCCTGGAAAAAGCCTCCAATGCAACTTAACCCCCCAAACATCCCTCAATGACCACCAGATCCCACAGAAAACCCTTTTGATCAGTTTAGTCTCTCCCAAATTCAGGATCAATGCCCATTTCTCCATTCTGAGCTATTTCCAAAGCCACCCCAGGGCCAGGTTTGCCTCTTCCACCCCAGCTGAGAAGCGTGCCCTGGGGTTTTCCCAAAGCTTTCCAGAGCAGGAGGTGTTGCAACCAATCCCAACAAAGATTCCTTTGTAGGATGCAAGCAAAACTAATTTCCCTGCTCTGACTCCCAATATTGCTGCACTTAGAAAATATTGGATGTTTTCAAGCGAAATGATTCTGGAGTTGTTAGGCAGCAGGCAATTGGAAAGGAGAGATGGAATTTACTGCATGTGGCAAATAAAAGAATTAGAGGAGTGCATTTACTGGAGCCCAGATAATTTCAGCTGCTCTGTGATTCCCTTTGAGGCTGGAATTCAGCCTTGAGCTGCAGCACCAAAGGCCCTGGTGCTGCTTGGAGCACTCTCAGGCAGCTTTCATCCCTGCTCTGCTCTGCCCAGGGAATTCTCTGCTCCCTGCTGTCCCCTGGGATAACCCCAAATCCCACTGAGGTCCCACTGGGGCTGGGGCCTTGCACAGCCCCACCACAGAGCCCAGGGCCAGGCTGGGTTTGTCCCTGAGGGGGTTTTATCCACCCTGCTGCCAACACGGGGCATCCCAGAGGGGCAAATTTCCCCTGGGATCAAAATGTGTTGGAGATGGGAAAACAGGCAGGGAAACTCCTTCCTGTGAGGCAGCACCGACCTGCAGAGGCTCCTGCAGGAACTGGGGAGCCCCAAGGATCCCCCAAAGGCAACTGCAGGAACTGAGGAGCCCCAAGGATCCCCCAAAGGCAACAGCAGGAATTGGGGAGCCCCAAGGTTCTCCCAAAGGCTCCTGCAGGAATTAAAGAGCTCTGAGCCTCCCCCAAAGGCAACTGCAGGAAATGGGGAGCCCCAAGGCTCCCCCAAAGGCTCCTGCAGGAATTGGGGAGCCCCAAGGATCCCCCAAAGGCAGCTGCAGGAATTAAAGAGTTCTGAGCTCCCCCAAAGGCAACAGCAGGAAATGGGGAGCCCCAGGGATCCCCCAAAGTCTCTTGCAGAAACTGAGGAAACCCCAAAGGCAACTGCAGGAATTGAGGATCCCCAAGGCTCCCCCAAAGGCTCCTGCAGGAATTGGGGAGCCCCAAAGGCTCCTGAATGAACCAAAGCCCTTCCACCCCCACAGCAGACACCCACAGGAGCTGCACAGCTCCCATCCCACAAAAGCAGAGGCTGGAGCAGGGCTGGGATCACCCCAATCTCTGAGCAGCACCCCAGAAACACCCAGGGGATGTGTGAGGATGTCCCAGGATGGGCACACAGCAATGCCACAGCTCCAGGGTGGGCACACAGCAATGCCACAGCTCCAGGATGGGCACACAGCAATGCCACAGCTCCAGGATGGGCACACGGAGTTTCCTCCAACAGCCTCAGCCCTGCCAGGGCTCAGGCAATAGGGAAGCCATAAAGGCCACTCAGGATTTCCTCCTCTTCCTCACCAGGGAAGAGGACGGGGCTCCAGAAGTGGGAAATCAGCTTAAGTACTGAGTATTAAATTAGAACAGATTACAGCAATATGACATGGACAAATCACTGCCCAGGAAGAGCTGAGGTCATTTATTTATTGAAATTATCTTGGATTGATTTTGTTGGAGGTTTTTTTTTTCTCCTATTTATTCCTTCTTTTTGCCATTTCCTTTTTTTTTTTTTTTCCTTATTCCCAGACAATCTGGGAACTGTCTGTGTATTTATTTCTAGCTAAGGACAAGCAGGGGAATAAAACAAAGCCCTCAATAATACCCAAAACTATCACCCCACGGGAGCACTTCAGCACCGAGTCTGCTTTTAATTACGGAGAACATCTCCAGCTCAAGCTTTACGCAGCCCCACGAGGGAGCCTTTTGGCCAAGATAAAGATCTGGAATTGGACAATACTGGCACGGCCCACCCCTGTCCTGGGTCTCCACTCCAGCTTCTGAGAGGCACAAGGCTCTCCAATGATTTATTCTCCAAGCACTTCCCAAACCTCTGAGGGTAAACGTGCAGAAAGCACAGGATCTCTGGATCTCTGCCTCGAGGCCCAAAATTGCCCACAGCAATATGGGAACAGGGGATCATTTTGTCCCTGCTCCTCTTTGGCTCCCATCCCATAACCCCACTCCATCTTCCTCATCCTCAGCTATTTTAGGCTGACCCACACTCGTCTGCCACCCAGTAAATCCCAATTTCCCTGTGTCCCTGCACTGGGAGTATTTTATTTCTCCATCTCCAGGTTCCTGGGGCTGCCATCCCAGAGAACATCATCCCAACCTTCCCACAGCGCTCCCAAACCAAGATTTCCCCTTCCCAGCCCATCTTTCTTACAGTTTTTTTGGTTTTTTATCTCATATTCAAGCCAAGAGCTCACAATGTATGGGGTGAGGGCAACCAGCACTGTGGGGACAGCGATGGCACAAACACCTCCATGGGAGGGACAAGGGGATGCCACCCCCAAACTCCTCATATCTGCACATCCCAAACCGCTCATGTCTGCATACCCCAAATTGCTGATTTCTGCACGTCCCAAACTGCTTGTGTCTGCACATCTCAAACTGCTCATTTCATTTCTGCACACCCCAAACTCCCCATTCAATTTCTGCACACCCCAAAATCCTCAGATCTGCACACCCCAAACTCCCCAAGTCAGCATATCCCAATCTCCTCATTTAATTTCTGCACACCTCAAACCCCCGATTTCTGCACACCCCAAACTCCCCATTTCATGTCTGCACACCCCAAACTCCCCATTCAATTTCTACACACCCCAAAATCCTCAGATCTGCACACCCCAAACTCCCCCATTTAATTCTGCACACCCCAAACTGCTCATGTCTGCACACCCCAAGCCCCTAATTTCTGCACACCCCAAACTCCCCATTTCAGCACACCCCAAACTCCTCAGGTCTGCACACCTCAAAGTCCTCATTTAATTTCTGCACACCTCATACCCCTGTTTTCTGCACGCCTCAAACTCCTTATTTAATTCTGCACACCCCAAACTCCCATTTCAGCACACCCCAAAGTGCTCATTTTAGCACACCCCAAACTCCCC
>JAHXMQ010012343.1:12600391-12618033 GCA_020466415.1 Ammodramus savannarum pratensis | reverse complement strand
CGTGTTTGGCCCGAGGATGCCACCAGGAGCACCAGACTGGCACAGTGACATCAGCTCAGCGCTGGCCTCCCCAGGCTGGGTTTAAATTTAGAGCAGACAGTGATTCACCCTCCCAGGCAGGCTGGGGTGACCTGTTCCTCAGGTTGGGACACCTGAACTTCACCTCGAGGTGAGTGCACAGAGCCCTCTCCTTGTCCCAGGGAGCTCCACAGCCCAGCAGAGGCAGCTGAAGGGGCTTTGGGAAAAGCTGGGCTTGTTTTGCTGTCACCGAGTTCCCCCTTGATTTATCTCCAGCTCTGAGCTGCATTTCCTGCCAGGTGAAGTCTTTGGCTGGAAATTATTCTTAGACCTTTCCCACTTGGGATCTTCCTTCTGAAGCCATCTAAAACGGGCTGGTGCTCCACATTCACAGCACTCCTCCTGCCCTCTCCTTGTTCCAGCAGGGCAAAACGGAGCACAGGGGTTCTGATGGGGCTGATTTTGATGGGAAAACAGGGAAAAAGCTGCAGCTGCTCCATTAGTCACCTGGTGAAGCAATAAACTGGGAATGTTCCTGCTCTCTCCTCCATGCACCTTCTGTTGTGTTGCTGCTTTTGTGCTGTTCTTCAGCGTCTTTGATATTTTCCCTGGCGCACAGGAGGCGAGATTGCTGAGATGCAGACCTTTACCATAATTAAGCAAGATTCCTCCTCTTGTGGGAGCTTGTTCCTACAGTTCTGGGCTGAGGGACTCTGGGTTGTTATCTCAGATGTGGATGGGTTTTTTCCCTATTCTGGGATGTCTGGCTGAGGTGCTGGGGTTGGCACCATGCAAATGTCTCTGTTGGGATTCTCAGACTGAACAGAAATAATCTTTCACCTTCCTCAAATCCCCTCTTTCTGTGGAAACCTCACACAGCTGCATTTTGTGTCATCATTATTGAAAAAACAACCCCAAACCAGCCCAACAAAACCCTCAAACCAAAGCTGCTCTGTTCCTGCAGTGGTCCCTTGATCTTCTTAGGGAAGGCCCAGGATGGGAAAGGTTGGGCAGCTCTGCTTCCTAAGAGGATTTGGGGGCATCAAGGAGGATAATAAATAAAAATCAACAGCAGAGAGCAAAGCAGAGGGAGGATAAAGCAGCCAGTTGTGAGCAAAGCACAGGGCTGTGCCTCGCTCCTCATTCCAGGCAGCAGCTCTGGAAAACTTGGGAGGCTTATCTTTTAATTAGGTTAAATTAGGAAATCTTCTTGTTTTGCTTTTTTTTTTGTGTTTAGCATAACATTGTCTTGGAGGTAAAGGCTTGGAATTGGAAGGTTCTCCAGATTAGGTTAAATTAAGATATTATGCTTCTTAAAGAAGACAAAGCATTGTCTTCAAGGTAAATGTTTAATTACATTTTAAAAACAATTTTGTCTGTGCAATAATAAGACAGAGCCCAGCTCTGCCCGTGACTGCAATTCCAGACAGAAGCCAAATAAATTGAGAAATTGCTGCTGAAGGAGTTGGGAGGCAGAGTGTAATTACTGGGGAAATGGGGGTCCTGCTGCATTATGATTCTTGGTTTTTTAGCAGCTCTGGAAGAAATAATTTAAAGAAAATTACTTTCCTTTTTTTTTTTCTTTATGGGCGTAAGAAAAATAGAATTTAATATCCACCTTTCTGTGAGGAAGCAAACTACAGAGTGATAGATAACACCCAGGGCAAAGGAGTTTGGCCCAATTATTGCACTCGAGCCTCCTGACTATGTTTTAGAGAGCCTCGGTGTTTATTCCTCTCCCAGAGCAGAAAACATTTCTGGTTCTGGCTGCGGGGTGAATCCAGGGCTGGAACGTGGATCCAGAAAGCCTCTCTGGCTCCAGATTGGGATTTTGGGGCATCACAGCCATGAAAGGATGGAGCAGGCAGAGGGAGAGAGGCTCAGGGCCAGAGCCAGGGAAGAGGGGGAAGAAAGAAGGAAAGGGGAAGGAAAGGAAAAGGAACAGCCAGGGATGGGGAGGGAAAAATGTGGAGAGGGGAAAGGAAGGAAGGCAATGAAAGAAAGGAAGGGGAAAAAGGAAGGAAATGGAGGGAAAAAGGAAACCAACCCAATAACCCAGCCTTGCTCCCACGTGGTGCAAAGGGATCTGAACACATCTGAACACGTCCCCAGAGCAGGGCAGCCCCAGCGTGCAGAGCAGACACAGAATCTGTGCTGATAGCTACTACAAAGTGCAGGCAGTGACAACAAACCCTGCTGGGGCTGCCAGCCGTGACAGCGAGGGATCCCCTCCCTCCTTCCCTGCCGGGGAACAAGCTGGGCTGACAGAACAAGGAGCCATCTCCCCGGAGCAGCTCTGACATCCCATACAGCCCTGTTTGTGCCTCAGCTCTGCAGCCTGAGCTCTGCATCCTGCTGGGAACGGAGCTCCTGATGCTGGGGATGGATCCTGGCTGTCCCCACCTGGCTCTGCCTCACCTGGGCCAGCAGGGAGGATGGCCGGCTGTGGGCCATGGTGGCCATGGCGGCCATGGCCTGTGGTGCCCACAGCTCCTTCACCCTCAGCAGGCCCTGCCTCCAACTGCAGAGGGAAAAATAAGTGATTTCAAACCCAAACCATCAAGATACAAATGTGTGGTGGCCATGGTGCCCTGTGGGCCGTGTTGACCATGGTGCCCATGGGCTATGGCGGCCATGGTGCCCTGTGGGCTGCGGCGGCCATGGTGGTCATAGGCCATGGTGGCCATGGTGGCCCACAGCTCCTTCACCCTCAGCAGGCCCTGCCTCCAACCACAGAGGGATAAATAAGCGATTTCAAACCCAAACCATCAAGATACAAATCTGTGGTGGCCATGGTGCCCTGTGGGCCGTGTTGACCATGGCGCCCATGGGCTATGGTGGCCATGGTGCCCTGTGGGCCGCAGTGGCCATGTTGCCCACAGCTCCTTCACCCTCAGCAGGCCCTGCCTCCAACCGCAGGGAGAAAAAAAGCGATTTCAAAGCCAAACCATCAAGATGCAAATCCTTTTCCTTTTCGGAGGGTGGCCACCTTCAAGGTCCGCCAGGCAGGCACCGGAGCTGAAAGCATCACAATTGTTTGGGTTTATTTGACTAAACCTGCAGCAGCTGTGGAGCGGTGAGGAAGGTGAAGGGGGAGGATGGCCAGCCCAGGGTCAAGGGCAGCTCCACAGTCCTGATGTGCTGCCTGCTTTATGCCCCTTAAAGCAGTTTAAAGCAGGGAAAATGACAATTTTAGTGTGGCTCTGACTCTCAGAGATGTGGGCCCCGCAGCAATCAGCTCAGGTATCTGTCCCCCGCGGTGCTGCTTATTGTGCAGCAGGCACACACTGCGCACACAAACAGCAGATGATTTCTTTTCCTTTCCTCGCAGCTCCAGCTCCTTTCCAGCCTACAAAATGTTCCCTTTTAGCTCTTCCAAGTTTAGTCACAGCCGTTCTCCGGTGGCTGTGTTTACCCTTTCCTGGGAGTCTCATCCTGCCCCCTTCCCCCATCCAGCTATTCCTGAGGGGTTCCAGATGCCTCGGGCTGTGGGTGATGCCCTTTTCTCCCTTCCATTGCTAATTCTGCAGGTTTGAGGGTGTTTTTTGTAACATTTATGAGCTGAAACTCTGATTCACCCTCTTCCCCTCTGGTATGGTATTAGCTCACAGGGTCACTCAATTTACCTGGTGAGAAATTGAAGGGTAGGGTGTGGATTTAACAATTTGGGATTAAGAAGTGTTTCACGGCACTTGAACATAGACTTGTATAAAGCAGAAAAGGGGTTCCCAAGGCATCTCCAGCCCCTCTGTAAAACTCCTTCTCCTCTCCTCGTGCCAGGCAGTGAGGCAGTGCCCCCAGAGCCGTGGCACCCGCAGGGTAGGGGACCCCTCGTGGGGGATCTGTGGGTAAATCGGTCCGTCAGAGCCCTTACAGTGTGGGAGGATCGCAATGAGTGACAACTACAGCACCCAGACCGGCCGAGCCCTCACAGCCTCTGGAGCCGCCGCGTGCCCGCAGCCCCTTTTTAAAGTAGCGGCGCCCCCCCTCCGCCAATCGCAGCGCGGACGGGGCGTTCCTCGCAGCCAATGGGAGGCGGTGGCTGGAGGAAAGGGGCGTGGCCAACCCTCGCCGAGCTCGAGCCGGGCGACTGTGGTAAACAAGGGGGCGGGGCCCACGGCTTCCCTGTCGCGGGCAGCAGCCAATGGGTGATGGCAGGAGGGGACAACCAGCCAATAGCGCGCGGGGGCGGGCAGAGCCTTGCGCGCTGATTGGCTGTCGCGGCGGCAGAGTGACCGTTGGCGGGAGGGGGCGCGGCGGGGGCGGGGCCGGGCGCTGTCGCAGTGAGCGGCGGCGCGGGCGGGGCTCCGTGCGGGCACCGGGCAGCGCTGCCCCGCCGGTCCCCGCGCCCGGCACGGGGACGGGCAAAACCCCAGCCTGGCCGGGGGCTCGCGGCAGTCCGGTGCTTCCCTCGTGCGTGCTCGGATGGGCAGCGAGAGGAGCTGTCCCCTGGAGAGCGCAGCATCTTCCCTGTCCTACTTGAGCGGGCACCCGTGAGCGCTGGCAGCAGCGAGGGGCTGTCGCTTTTGGGATGAGCGGGCAGGACTGAGAAGATTTTGCTCGCTGTAGGAGCCAGAGAGGCTTGGATTTCTCAGAGGGTGAGTAAACAGCGTTGGGGGTGGGAGAGCGTCCGCCCCAGCGGGTGTGACGGCGCTCGGGGGCAGCGCTGTCCCTGCCCGCAGGAGAAGGGGCGATTTGGGCATCGCACGGAGGGGTTTAAGCCGTCTCCTGCCGGCTTGCGGGGTCTGAAAGTTGAGCTCTGTCTCTTCGGCAAGGAGAGGATTTGTGGGGGGATATGGATAACTAGCAGGCAGAGATTTAGGAGAAATTAACCGGGATCTATTAGGCAAAACCAAAACCCTTAAATTTAATTTTTCTATTACTATTTTTTGCCTGGAGAAGCTCAGCCCGAGCCGAGCTTTCCGCATGGCTGGTTTGCAGCCCCATCGTCCCCAGCCCGGCGCGGCGAAGGCAGCTCCTGGCAGGGAAGTGGAGCAGCCTGGTCCCTGTCTGTGTGCGCTGTCCCAGGGCACCCTGCCCCTCCTGGGGTGTCCCGGAGCACCTCCTTCCCCCCGGGGCTCTCCCCCTTGTCCCCCGGGCTGCCCCGCCAGCACAGCCCGGCATCCCGGCGCTGGATGGGAGATGGTGCAGAGCTCAGAGCTGCTCGCAGACCGGAGAGTTGATGCCGAGTCCGGACAGAGGGAACCGAACTAGCGCCGCTGGAGGGTGGGGGACCGGCCGGGGACAAAGGCTCGTCTCGCCGGCCGCATCCCCGGCGGTGCTGAGTGACCGCGCTCTTGTCTCCCCCGCCCGCAGAAATGCTGCAGCATGAACCCACCGCCGCCTAGAGAGACGGGCTCGCACCGCCCCGGCGCCGCTGCCTGAGCCAGCCCCGGAGCGCCGTCCGGCCGGGAGCCCGCACCGGGAGCAGCCCAGCCCAGCCCAGCCCCGCTCCGCCCGGCCCCGGCGGGATGCGCTCGCCGCCGCCTTCATGCCGGCAGGGGGGACGCTGAAGCGCCGCTCCGCCCGGCCCGGAGCCACCCACGTGCGGTCCCCGCTGAAGGCGGCCGGTGCAGCCCAGGGCGGGCCCCGCTGAGCGTTCGGCCGCAGGAGGCAGCGGCGGCCCCCGGCGTGGCGGCGGGTCCCGCCCGGCGGCCGCGATCCGGTGCCCCATGGTGGTGCTGCGGAAGCTGCCGGGCATGCCGGGCTGGCCGGCGGCGCTGGGGCTGCGGCTGCCGCAGAAGTTCCTGTTCCTGCTCTTCCTCTCGGGCCTGCTCACGCTCTGCTTCGGGGCCCTGTTCCTCCTGCCCGATTCCTCCCGCTTCAAGCGCCTCTTCCTACCCCGCCGGGCCACCGCCTCCGCCTCCTCTTCATCCTCCGCCTCCTCGTCCTCAGCCTCCTCCTCCTCCACCCGCGACACCGACCTGCCCCGCAGCCCCCCCGCCGCCGCCGAGCCCCGCCACGCCAGCCCCGCGGCCCCGCGCCGCCTGCGGGAGAAGCTCCGCACGGCCGCCCGCATGGCCGGGCCGCCGGCCCGCACCGCGCCCGGCTCCCGGCAGCAGGTGCAGGGCGGCGAGAGCCGAGCGCAGCCCGCCAGCGCCGCGCCCCCGGCCCGGGAGACGCGGGCCCCGTTCCGCTTCGACTACGAGCGGTTCCGCCGGAGCCTCCGGCACCCGGTGCGGGGCGGGCGGAGCGCAGAGGACCCCGAGACCCGCGCCCGCAGGATGAAGATCAGAGAGGTGGGTGAGGAGCGCAGGCAGCGCTCCCGGCCGAGCGGCCGCTCAGTCCCTCCATAGCCCCCTCAGGCAGCCTCACCTCAGTGCTCACATCCCCCTCAGGCGGCCTTCACCTTGCTTCACCTCCTCACAGCATCGGCTCCCCTCAGGTGTGTGTCCCCTCAGCCGTGTACCCATCAGTCATCCCCTGCCCTCACAGTTGTGTGTCCCCTCAGACCTCACCTCCCCTCACAGGTGTGTGTCCCCTCAGCCATGTCCCCTCAGGTATGTGTCCCCTCAGTCCTCACCTGCCATCAGCGGCCACATCTCCCCCTCACAGCCGCATCGCCCTCAGCAGCCCTTGTCCCCTCTCACGGCCATAACCACCCTCAGTTTTTGGGGCCGTGTCCACCTCAGCCCTCATGTTTGGGTCCCCCCTCAGTCAGCTGCAACCTCCCCTCACAGCCATGTCCCCCCCTCAGTGAGCCATCACTGCCCCTCACAGCCATGTCCCCCCTCAATTCACTGTCACCTCCCCTCACAGCCATGTCCCCTCTCATCTGTCACCTCCCCTCACAGCCGTGTCCCCCCTCAGCCATCACTGCCCCTCACAGCCGTGTCCCCCCTCATTGCCCCTTTTCCCAAGGAGGGCGGCAGGAATTGGGGTGTCGGTTTCTGGGGGAGTGTCCCTGTCACTGCCTGTGCGTCCCACACACCTCCATTCACCCGGAGTCACCGAAATCAACGAAATGTGAATTTCCGTTCGGTTATTCACGGTTATGGGGGGAAGAAAGTTGCTTGGTGGGAGATGTCTTTGCTTGTGCAAGAGTCTCCATCCCTGGGGGTTAGATTTGCCCAAAAACCAGGGCATGGCAGAACTTGGCTGGTGCTAGGGGGATGGAGGGATGGGATGTAGGAGGCTCTGTCCCTGCAGGTCCCTATGGGACTGGCACTGGAATTGTCACCCCTGTGAGCTGGGGGGGCTGCCAGGGCCAGGGGAGGCTTTGGCCCCGTGTCCCCAGCCTGGCACACACGTGGAGCAGGCTGTGACCCACTTAACCGGGTTTGTGTGGGATTCCATCGCGGCTGTCACATCCCTTGCCCTGATGGATAACCGACTTGGAGGGAATTCTGCTCTGGGAAGAGGTGCCAATAAGTAAAAAGCACAGCTTTAATTAAGCAGAGTGTAAATTCCCTGGGTCTGTGCTCTCGCAGGGGTGCAGCCATCCAGCGACGGTGCTGGATTGAAGAGAGAATCAAGCCGGGGAATAACACGCTGAGGGCTTTCATCCTCTCCAACCTGCATCTCAAAAACAGTTTTTAAAGCTCCCCTCCCGCTGTCTTTGTCAGGCACTAAAACAAAGGCTGTGAATTCCAATTGGGGTGCTGGGTTCCTTGGTGCTCCCAGGAGGGATGCAGGGTGTGTGGAATGTTCCAGTGCCAGCCCTCACCTGTGTGCCTGGCTCTCTGCACATTCCCACCTCCAAGGTGTGCCAGGGAGCACACCCAGGAGCAGCCCAGCTTCCCCTCCCTGCAAACAAATCAGATTGAAAAATCAAATTTAGGGGGAGCGGGTGGCATTCAGTCCTTCATTTGGAGTTAATTATTTTTTAAATATAGCATTATTTCAAGCTGTATGGATGCAGCCCCATCTGTTTCTAACAGCCATAATCAGTGCTGGGTAGCAGAGTTAGAGTTTTCAAGGATGAGAATCCATAAATATTAGTTTTATGCTGACAGCTAATTACTCTTCAAACAGAGCCCTTATTTCTTAAAAGTGCCTACGCTTCTATTTATTCAGAGAGAGAGAAACAAATATGGTGCTGAGATATGAGGCTGAACATGCAAAACAAGGGAGGGTGGTGCAGCCTGGGGAAGAGATAAGGTGTGTCTCTTTTTGTTAATCAGAAAGACAAGAGGAGAACAAACCAGGAAGGTTAGAAGACAAATGCTGCATAAAAAAGAAACAGATGGAGCAAAAAAAAAGAGAATTGCAAGGAAGAAGTGATGATACAGCCTTTGGATTAGCAGATATTGCTCACATGGTGGGAGATGCCAGCAGGGCAGGTGCTGCCTGCTCTGGGTTGCTTTTCCCTCCTTCCTCCAGAGCTTTCAGTCCTGTAATTTGCTGGAAGGAGTCCCCAGCTGTCCTTTGGGGCACTGAGAGTTTTGTTCTTTTCTCTGCCTTCCCTCAGGCCCTTCTCCCAGGTCTGGAACAGGGTGGGTGTGGATGGGGTTTGTGGATGTTTTTCCCCCATTTGCTTGCCAGATGAAAGCCAGGAGGAAAAACTGGTGCATGACCACAGATGCCCAGAGGTGATGCCCAGCCCAGAGACTGGAACTTTCTGTTTTCCACAGGACCCTCCAGTGTGAGGAATTCCAGCCAGGAATCCGAGCTGGTGTCCATCCTTTCCCACCACCTCTGAGCTGCCTGATCTTCAGCCAAAGAGGAGGCAGTGCCATGGCTTTCCTGTACCCTGCTAGACCTTTCCTGCTTAAAAACCAGAATTTGGAGTGGAAAGCCCCATGGCCTCTCCCATTTTGCTGCCCTTTGGGGCGTGAGGAGCACTGGGGCTGTTTGCAGAGTGAGGGAACAGCGTGAGGCTGGGCTGACGTGTGTGTGCAGGTACCTTCCCCTACAAACACAAGTCCAGGGTCAGTGAACAGTTGTTTTCTTGGAAATGAAAAGAGAGAGCAGCTGTATTGCACAGCTTTTGCTGCTGAAGGTCGTTGGTCACCTGCAGAGCCACTGCTGTGTGTTCCTGTGGGCACTCTGACCTTTCCAGGAAAGCCAAATAACAAATGTGCCCATGCTGCAGGTTGGGAAATTTTGGGAGGGATTATTCATCTCTTAGGATGACCTCTGGAAAAGGTGTTAGTTGTGTAATTGATCAGTCAGGCATGGCTTTGGGGATTAGCTGGTTTTTTACATGTGCCAAATACAAATCACTGATGCTCAGGGGGGAAAAAAAAAAGAGAAGTGGTTGTAGCTGGAGAGTGACTGCAGAAATTCCACGGTGGGATTCCATATTTATTTGCTCTCAACAATTTCCAGATCAAATTGGCTCAGGGAAAAGTCAAAATTATTTCCCCTCTAACTGCTGCCTCTGCAAACTGAGCCTCAGATGTGAGGAAATCAGAGCGTGTGGCTCCTGCCTCCTGCATCATAACCAGTAATAAAGATTTTGCTGCTGGAGCTGAGCTGACAGTTTTGCTGATGATGGATGGAGCCCAACAGGCTGCTCCTTGCTGCCCTCCTGGGTCTCACAGGTGGGGAGCAGGGGGGAGACAGGGAAGAGCATTCTTTAAAGTATTTTATACCAACCAGTGCTTAAAGACAACCACAGGAACCAGGCAGAGCAGAAAGTTCATCATTAAATACTTCCAGCTTGGTCACGGGATGTGAGAAAAATGCGAACAGAGGGAGAGATTTATTCATTTTTCTTCTCTTTTTTTGGGTGCAAAAGGCACGTTTCCATGTTTCCATGCCTGAGGAAGTGTGGGAATGCACCTGAATGTGCCTGAACCTGGCAGTGCCTTTTGTCCCTTCCAAATGAGGGAGTGTGTCACATCCAGGCAGGGATTGTCCCCTTGGGCCTGACACTGTGTTCATTTCCTCTGGATTAATGATACCAAAGCCTGTTTGTTTCCCAGTGCTGTTCTCTTCATCCTGGCTTTTCCTGCCACCTGCACCTCTCCCTGCCTCACCTGGCTGTCCCCTGTCCCCCTCTAACACAGCTCCAGAGATGTGTTTGCTCTCAGAAATCAGCCCCTGGGGGAAGGAGGCACCAGCTCACGCACTTATCCTGCATCACTCTGCCCATCAGCAGGTGGATCAGTCTTTGGAACACAAATATCTTGACAACTTATCACTAAAAGGTAATTAGCAGCAGGCAGGAATGTTATCAGGAGTTCAGCCTCTGCTGAGAGCCCCTTGGTGGTGGTTGCTGAGTTCCCTTTGTGTGGTTTTTGGCTGTTGTGACTGCAGTGAAAAAAGTGCCCACATTTGGGGCAGGGCTGGGGAAATGCTGCAGCTTCTCCTGATTTTGTTTCTGCCACAGCCCTGAGCCCTGCCAGGAGAGCTCTCAGCCCTGGTGCTGCTTGCCTCTGGCTCACCTGTGTGTGTTTGGGTGCTCTCCTGGAGCTCACAGGTGCCCTGGGTCAGGCTGTGATCACCAGTTTGCCAAGAGCAGAGCTCAGAGCAGCTCTCGGGCTGGGCTGGGCTGTGAATCCCATCACTGCTCATCTCTGACCATCTCCTTCCCACAGCCACAGGAAAAGCACGTCAGGCCTCTCCCTTTGCCTGCACTGTGCAACTTTCAGTCCTCACATTTGCAGCAAATGCCTCTGAGTGCTGAGCTCTGGGGCTGAGCAGGCTCCAGGCCAGCTGTGAAACCCGTCCCTGGTTCTGTACGTGAGCAGCACCACGCTGAGCCCAGCTGGAAATGCTCCTGCCGTGCCCATCTCCTCTCTGAGGCACGCTCTGATCCCGTGTGCTGGGCACACGGAGACCCAGGCACTGCCAACAGGCTGCTGGGGGTAAGGGAACCAGCTCTCTGTGAAATATTTACTGTGCTGCAGCGGAATCATGCTCTCAAACCAGTCAGATGTGCTGTGATTGTAATTCTCTCTCTGGGGTGGAAATACCTCTGCAAGAGAGAATTTCTCTGCAGTTGGAAGCACTGGCTGGCTCCAGCCTTGCTGGAATTTTCCTTTGCTCCACACTCCTCATGCATTTATGTAGTGAACCTGTGAAAGGGGTACTGTAGTGGAAATCCCACCAATGGTGCATGCAGTGGGTTCTTGCTTCAGTAGCCTCCGGTGGATTCACGCAAACAGAATCTAAACCTGACCTGGAGCCTGTTCTAGCTGTAGGGGATGCAGTTAATTGACTAAAAATGTATTTGTTCAGTTGGTGAGAGCAGAGCACAGGAGTCTGGGCTGTGATCAGTGCTGCAGAGCTGCTTCCCTCAGCGCTCCCTCAGAGCTCGCTCTGACCCAGCGCTCTGGAATTTGGGAGTGCTCTGCAATTTGCAGTCATTTGCTCTGCTCTCCCCAAGTCTAGCAGCGAAAGCACTTGTTCCACAACAACTACATTTGATGCTAGACTGGTTTCTGAACTGCCACTTGGAGCCAGCACAGGCTCCAGCACCGCAGAGCCGCTGGCGGGTGGGTGATGAGTGAGAGCTGGGCGGGGGAAATGAAATGAAATGAAATGACTTTTGGGATGCCCACAGATGTGTACTGCTGAAGGACCTGCACTGCCCTGGATCCCTCCAGGAAATGCACATCAGCCCCTGGAAATTGTGTGGGTGGGGAGGTGGGGTTAGGGCAGGGGATGGAGCCTGCTGGAGCCTCCCTGCTCCTGCACATCCAGCTCTTCAAATATTTACTGAAAAGCAGTCACCTGCGCTAAGATTCCATCTTCCCCGCCAAAATTTTTATGGACTCACGATTAACTTTTAATCAATGATTAAATCTGCCCCTTAATGGGAGAAAGATTTTCGTGCTAAGTGTTCTTTCCTTTGGTTCTCTGTGTGCGAGGCTTTGCCAGATGAGGCTAATCCATCATGTTTAGTTTACTCTGTGACTCTGTTATTGTACAGATTGTTTGTCATTTTGATGTTTTTGAATACGTTCTCCGGTATTGAAAACAATTCAGATTTTAGAGAGAGGGAGGAAGGGAAATGTACCTTAGTACTAAATGAGAGACTGACCTGAATATAAACTGACATGCAGCTGTCAGAAGGAGAAGGCAGGAAGGAAAATTCACCCCAGTGGTGGCAAGAGGAGATCTTGGTGCTGGGAGCATTCTGATTTTTAAACTTAAGGAAGAGACTACATTTACATTCCCCAGAAAAATGCTTTTCAGTGGGAAGCCGTGAGTGGATTTGGCACGAGGAGCACACGCTGCCATGATTGCTGTCTTTACTCTGGGTCCCCTGGCGCTTGAGTTCATCATCTGACAGCGCATTTTGGAAGGGCTCCAGAGGAGCTGTGGTGGGCAGTGGTGGCTGTGAGCTGCACATGATGTGAGGGCTTTGTGCAGGGTGCACCCAGAGCATGGCAGGGCTGGATAATAAACATCCCCATTTATGGGCTGGGGTGGCACTCATGTGTGCCCTGACTAAGGACCCTCTGGGAGTTAAACAGGACACTCTGTTCTGTTCCTGAGGGCACATCCATGGTGGCACCTCTGTGGAACGGGCACACACTGCTCAGTCCCTGACCCAGCAGCAAAATGTGCAGCAGAGCTGCTCCTGCTGGGCTCCCCAGGAGGACACTGGAGCGTGAGTGAAGCACCAGGCTGCACTGAGCTGAAGTGACTGCTGTGCTTCCCTTGTGCACCTCCTGCTGCAGGCAGCAGAGCTGCAGAGTGCCCTGTGGGATGGGGGAGCCCAAGGAGGGATCTCGGCGGGTTTGGGAAGGGGAATTGTGTTCCTGAGGCTCTTTAGCAGGGTGCAGCTTTCTAGGAGTGTGTGCTGGAACCTCCTTAGAGCAGCTTGGGGCTCCCCATCCTTGTGTCCCCTGTGTGAGCCCCAGGCCCCATCCTGACCCCGGTGCCTGTTCCTCAGTGCAGCAGCAGGAACCCTGCACTGACCCCCCCTCTGTGGGGCTCCCTGGGGGTCTCCCCTGCTGCAGCTTGCACTGAACTCTGCTTTCTCTGTGGCCTCTCCCCTCTGTCAGAGCCAATTGAAGCTTTGCAGCTCAGGAGGCACCGGGGAGGACGGGCGGGCGACAGCGGAGCAGCAAACGGTTCCTGGGTTCATTTGAGCTAATTGTTCTAAAGGCTGGCATTGAGTGGGAGCCAGCAGCTCATTAGTTCTAATCTGGCCTCCAATACTCGCCTTGCGTGGCCCTGGAGCTGTTGTTAGATTTCCTCTCTGACATATTGCAAGAGTAAGGCTGCAAAGAATATGAAATGCAAGAGATGGAGAAATCCTGCAGCATCTCGTGCCAGCAGCACTAGCACAGGAGGATGATCTACAGTGAGTGTTCCTGCTAGAGAGTGTCCCTTCCCTTCCCTTCCCTTCCCTTCCCTTCCCTTCCCTTCCCTTCCCTTCCCTTCCCTTCCCTTCCCTTCCCTTCCCTTCCCTTCCCTTCCCTTCCCTTCCCTTCCCTTCCCTTCCCTTCCCTTCCCTTCCCTTCCCTTCCCTGACAGAGCTGCTGCTGATTTATGGGGCAGGATGGCTCTGCAGCCTGTCTGTGCTGAGAGTTGGAGCCGTGTTTAAAGCAGGGCTCTTGCTCTAATTGTGTTAACATGATTTCCCTGGGCAGGGAGGCAAGTGCAGAACCGTGTACTTTGAGAAGTAACAAAGGATAATTGTGGAATAATCACGTTTCATCCATCCTGAAACCCTCCTGCTGCCTGGGTTAGCCAGCAGGATCTAATACAAATAAAATACTTCCAGTGGAAAGGGGACCTTTCTGGCTCTCCTTCCACACGAGCCTCGTTTTTCTCTGGAGTTTTCTAGGAAGGACACGTATTTACGTTGGAATGCAGCGCTGATGAACCCAAACAAACCCTTGGCTGATTTCTGGTGCTGTTTTGGCTTTTCTGAAGGCCTTTCTCCAGCAGCAAGGCCATGTCAGGATTGCTGAACCACCATGGCTGTGTTTGATTATCTTATCTCTCAGAGGTTTGTGCTGCTGACCCAAACAACCAGAACACCACTGCTGCTGGCTGTGCTCTGCCCACCCTCACTGGTGGCTGCTCAGCAAAATAATTCAAAAGGTTGGCATAGGACAAAGCCATAGGCAGCTCTCTTCTCTTGGTTCTTTTGTTTCTGGCTGAAATCAAGTTTTGAGCTGTGTTAGGGTGAGGTTTGGTGAGTGGAGGCTCGTTCCTTAGGGCTGAGCATTCTGTGGGTGCCACTTGTGCACTGAGGTGGGGTCTGGAGCAAGGAGCTGCCTCCAGTTCTGATGAACCTTTGTGGCTGTTTGCTGCAGTTTGTTACCCTGATGCCCGAAGCTGCCGTTCCCTGCTCTGTTCTGTCAGCAGCCCATTAGTCACAGCAGTGTGATGGCAGTGCTGGAGCAGGGCCAGGGCCCAGCTTTGATCCCTCTGGGGATGGGAGGTGAGGCCCAGGCCCCTCCATCCTGCCAGCTGAATCCTGACATTGTTCTCACACCCACCCCACCAACCTCATTTTCATCAGGGATCCCATGTTTGTGACCTGCTTTGTGGTGATTTATTGTGGGCTCTGGGGCTCTTGGAAGGGTTTATCAGCCTCTGGCTAATAAATTTGCTACTGTGGTCCAAGGATTTCATGCAGCACTTTTGTGAGGTGACAGCTCTGACACGTGGCTCTAGGAAGGCTCTCAGTGAGTTTCTCGTGTCTGTTATTAGCTATTACCTGTGATAAATTATTGGACTAATCTCAGCTGACTACTTAATACTTGAGAATTGCTCTGTTCCTCTCTTCAGAAGTTCCAATCACGAGGAGCTCTGGAAAAGGGAGAGGACAGCAGTGCTCCAATCTGTCCCTCTGAGCAAGGACTACAAAGACAGATGGGGAGCAGGTGAACCAGCAAGAAATCATTAAACTAAACTCATCCTCCCAGATCTCTCCTGCTAAGCCATCCAAGTGTGAGATGAAGCACAAGGTGTGCTGGCACTCCTCAGCCTCCCTCTTTCTCCTGTTCCAGCATTTGGACTGAGACAAAGGCAGTTTCCAAACAGATGTTCCTGCTGCTCCCTGAATCCGTTCTCACAGCGCAGAACAGGAGCGGTGCAGGATGACTCTTGGCCCGTATTTACATTTTTTTCCTTCCCTTCAGCTCTCCCATCTGCTTGTGCTGTGTTTTGGGCCCCTGAGCCATCCATGTGTCAGCAGCAATTCACACCTTGTGGGTGCTGGGGAGAGGCAGCTCAGCTGCTGGTTTTGGGCTGGAATGGGGAGCTGGCACGGGGCTGCTCCTTTAGTCTGTGCTGGGTGCGGGGCTGAGCCTCCCTTTGTGTCTCTGGGGATGCTCTGGGACCCTTCCCTTGGCTGTGGGGCTGCTGGGGTGGGAGCAACCAGGAGCTCTGGGGCACCAACCCCGATCTCCATCGATCTCCATCGCACCCAGGACGGGCAGGGAGCTCACAAATCCATCCCCTCCTGCTGTGGGGAGCTCCCAAATCCCCTCCTGTGCTGCCCTGCCTGGCCATGCCACCCTGGCACACAGAAATTCTGGACCCTGTTTGCTCTTCCCACCCCTCCAAGGATCCTGCCATCCTCCCCCAGCCAAGGCTCAGGAGTACAAAGCCTCCTCTCCCCTCTGTTTTGTTTCTTTTTGTTATTGATCTGTTTGACATTTGTCCTACAGCCTTGTCAAACAGACAGGCCCAATATGTTCTAGAGACTTGTTTTTTCTTATTTTCCTTGGAAAAAAAAAGCAAAATATTTCCACGCCTTTTCCTTTCCTTCCTTCTCCTTGCAGTGTTTTGAGTTACTTATGGCTACAGCTCCTTCTGAGCATCCCCTTGGGCTGTGGCTCTCCAGAAATGAGAATTCTGTGCAGATGGTATCTGTAGGGAAAAGGAAAAAAACCCTTCCCTTGCCATAATGCAGGTCTGTAAAAGCAATCCTGTGTTTGTGTTTCCATCCACCTTCCCGTGCAGCGTGGGGGGATCCTGGGCAGGAGCTGATGGATCCTCCTGCTCAGCTCCTGCTGCTGCTCACCTGGAGTGCTGGGCACTTTGAAGGAGAATTTGTAGTCCGTGTGTAATTGGGGATTTACAAAGCCCTGTGCTGTGCATGCTTGAAGGGAAGTAGCTGAAATGGAAGAGCCCTCAAGGCAGCCTGCAGGAACGAGACAGTGCCCAAACTCTTGAGAGCTCAGGGAATTCCCTGTGTGCTTTGTGCTGCAGGCTCAAAGCCCACGAGGGGACTCGGAGGTGACATTTCAAGCAGCATCATTACTAGGGAAGTAATTTTTCCCCCACTTTTCTTTCCTTAAAGTGTGTTGGAGTGCAATAGTAGTCTCTAAGGAAAGCCAGACTGTCCAGCCTGGAGTGAAATGGAGTTGAAGGAATGCAGAGAGCAGTGTCACCCAATGGGTGCTGGTGGCTTTGTGCTCCTCCTGCTGTCCTGCAGCAGCTCAGGAGCTCAGGTTTAACAGGGGCAGGTGCAGCCTTTGCTGCCATCTCCCTGCACCAGTGACAGCAGTGCTGACAAGCCAGGACACAGGGAGTATTTATTGTGTTTATTATACTGTGCAGTGCCAGCCTGGCTGTGCTCTGGAATATCCCGGCTCTGATCAGCCCTAGGGGCTCGCAGGGAACATGAAACTGAGGTGTCAGGCTGGCCAGGAACATAAATTCCTTTTGTTCCCATCAGAATTTTCCCCGGGCTTTGATTCTGGGAAGCAAAGGAAGAGGAGGCTGCAGTTTGCCTGATCTCTCCACTAAATCACCCCGTGCTTTGGTCTAGACTTGCAAATTTGTTCTCAAAACCATTGTCAGCCTCTTCCAGGCCAGCATCTCATTACAGAGCTAACTGCAAAATCAACTGCTCTTGCTGACATGTTTCCTGATTTAGATGCAGCTGGATCCAGCTGGGGTTTAGTGCCTCAGATAGCCTGAGAAGGGTTTTATTTTTTTCCCCCTCTTGACACGGTTAAATCTAGTTGCATTAGGAATTTAATTAGGTGTTAGTTTAATTGTGCTTTGAGCTGTTTTCTCCCATTCAGCTTTCCTAGCAGGGACTGACTCTTGAGTTCTATTTCTGTCCTTGCCACTAACACTGACAACCTTGGGCTGCTCTGTGCTGGGCTTTTTTCTGTCCTCCCAGTGCATTTTTCTGTCCTCCCAGTGCTTTTTTCTGTCCTCCCAGTGCTTTTTTTCTGTCCTCCCAGTGCTTTTTTCTGTCCTCCCAGTGCTTCTTGTCCTGCTTTTTCCCTGATTGTGCTGGGCAGGGAGTGCTTGGCTCTGCAGGTCTGTGCTGGAGAACTCACCTTGACCTGGCTGCTTGGGAACAGCAAGGAGAGCTTCAAAGTTATTTTTTTTTTTAATATTGTGACTCGCTTGAAGGTGATTTCTTCAATTCCTAAAGAATTCCCCCATTGTTCCAGTGATGGAGATCAGTTTTCTGAGCAATGTCTTTTGGCTGCTGTGCAGGAGAGGGAGCAGCTGATGGCAGAAAAATCCACCCATGCAGCTTTGGGAAGGAGTTTGCCAGAAAGAAATCAAAGCAAAGCCTCACTCACCTGTTGCTGCAATTGCTCTGTTACATTTTTTTCCAGGTAAAGCTGCCTGCAGCAAGCAATTCCTCCATCTGCCATCTCCCCCTGAGCTCTCAGCTGGTGTGTTTGCAGGCAGGAGCTGACAGGGATGGAAATTTTGGGTGAGAATCCTCCAGGAAGAGTGGAGCCCCAGGGAGGAGGAGTTCTGTGCCCAGGCTGCTGCTTTGGGTGTGGAAAATG
>JAHXMQ010012343.1:12562753-12573911 GCA_020466415.1 Ammodramus savannarum pratensis | reverse complement strand
GCAATGGGGCAGGAATACACAAAGTGCCTCAGTTCAGGGTTATCCCCACTGTGGATCTTTGTTCTCCCCACACTGCTGGGGTGGCTGAGGGCTCTGTTGTCCCCCCAGGCCCTGGAGAAGCACTGCAGGGTGGAGGCTGGCTTCTCTGGCATCCGGGACGTGTACACCACCACGCCCAGCCACGACAACATGCAGCAGAGCTTCTTCCTCGCAGAGACCCTCAAGTGAGTCTGGGCTCCCAGGGGCCGTCCCGAGCAGCACAGCTCCTGCAGCAGCTGCTCAAGGAGCCTCAGATCATGAGAGGGAGGGCTTCTCTTCCCAGGGGAGGTGTCCCTGCCCAGGGCAGGGGGCTGGAACCAGGGGAGCTTTCAGGATCTTTCTAAGCCCACCCATTCAAGGGGAAACTGGGCAAGGCTGGAAAGGTTTGGGAGTTTCCTGCTGCAGAATCTCTGCTGCCCTTGGCTCCCTGAAGGCTCCTGCCCAGGGGCTGGAACCAGGGGACCTTCAAGCCCACCCATTCTGGGGCAAGCTGGGCAAGGCTGCCAATCTTTAGGAGCAGAATCTCTGCTGCCCTTGGCTCCTGGAGGCTCCTGACCAGGGGCTGGAACCAGAGGAGCTTTCAGGATCTTTCCAAGCCAATCCTTTCTGGGGGGAAACTGGGAAGGGCTGGAAATCTTTGGGAGCAGAATCTCTGCTGCCCTTGGCTCCTGGAGGCTCCTGCCCAGGGGCTGGGGCTGCAGGGCTCTGCTGTGCTCCAGGGCTGGGTTACCTGGGGAGGGTGGGGATGTGCAGGGAGGTGGGAGTGTGTCCCATGCTGCTGCCCTGCCTGCCTGGAGCCCTGCTGAGCTCCTCCAGGCTCTCTGTGTGTCCCTGTGCTGCAGGTACCTCTATCTTCTGTTCTGTGAAGATGACGTGCTGTCGCTGGAGGATTGGGTGTTCAACACCGAGGCTCACCCCCTGCCCATCAACCACACGGACTTGAGGGCTCCAGGGCAGCCCTGAGGCCCTGCCCAGCTCCTGCTGCCCCAGCCTGGGCAGACTCTGCTTTTCCTTTCCATTGAAGGAATTCCTGCTGTTCCTGAAATGGTGTTTTGGGGCACTGGTCCAATTGCGGACAGGATTTTCTCGGGAAGATGAACCATGACTAAGCACCTTCTTTTCCTCTGTGAGGAGCTCTATTAGGCTGATGATGAGATGTTTATTCTGGGCCATACTGTACACAGTTCATAGACATTCCTTTATACAGAGAATTTATATGAAATCCACTGATTTTGCTTTATAGTGGCCAAAGGACTGGAAGTTTGCCATAAAATAGACTTTACACCCACACAGACACACACATCCTCCTTTCCTTTCTCTGGTTCATTTCTGCCTTTTGTCTGCTCTTGGATTTATCACCTTTCCAGTGAACAGCTCTCAGTGTTCTGGGATTTCTGGTGCTCTGGGGGCTCTGCAGGAGAACGGGGAAGGGGAGTTGTCCTTGGTGTGGGAGAGCAGCTGGAATTGTTGGGGATGGTGAGGAGGTGCTGAGAGCTCAGGAGTGAGGGGAGGACAGGGACAGGTGATGTTTTACTGGGAAATGAGAGCATCAGACCCTGCACAGACAGGAGCAGCCTCAGGCTGGAATTTACAGATTTCAGGGGGAGACTTGAACCACCCTGATCCCTGCTGGAGGGTAACTCAGGAGCAATCCTGGAGTGAGAAATTCCTTCTGCAAGGGACACAGGAGCCAACAGAGGGGCTGTGCTGAGCCCAGAACGAGATCCAGGGCTGTGGATGGTGAGTTCAGGATCCTGAGGGCACCAGGGAGGGGGGAAACTCCAGCCTGGACCTCTCCAGGGGTGACACAGCCCTGGGGACAGGTGACACAGCCCTGAGGACAGGTGACACAGCCCTGAGGACAGGTGACACTGGGGCCCAGGGACAGAGCCACCCCAATGTCCCCTCCAGCCTCAGCCATTCTGTGACTCTGCGGTGTCACAACTGTAACTAAACCAAAATCCTTGCTCCTGATGTATTTTTATATATATTTTTTTCTGTGCTCTTAAAACACATTTACCACCCATCACATCTCATTTAACTTTCCTTTTATTGGGTTTTTTTTTTTGTGTTTTTCTACTTTTATTTGGAACTAAATGTTACGAGTCACTTGTAATAATTTTACTGCTGTAATAGTCAGATCTGTGAAACAGAATAAAAGTCTTGTAAAATAAAAAGCCTGTTGGGGTTGATCCTGTAAAAGACCAGCCACTCCATGCTTGGAATGAGACAACACTGGATTTAAAGAGTGGATTTGGAGAGTTTTGTGCAGTAGAAGTTGATTTCTAGGGGAATCCAGGCAGTGTTTGACAGCAATCCCAGCTCTGTTAAATGCTGGATCTGGGATCGGATTCCCTCTGATCACTGCACAGCTCTGTGGCCCTGGGGGATGGAACATTTTTATTTTTGTTCATTCTTGTGACAGCCTCGTGACAATCGGTTCATTCAGCAACTTGGGGGGAAATAAAGTTGCTTTGAGCAAGTTGTGAAAACAGAAAATGTTGTTTCTAAATTCCTGCCTTTGTAATTCCCCGAGAGAAATGAGATTGTCAGATGGGGGCTTAGCATTATCCCAGGGATAAAGCTGCTGCCTGCTAAGCCTGGCCTGGAGGAATGGGTGTTGGTAAATAAACATCTTGGGAGTGAGCTGTGTTATCCGGGAGATTTGGGCATGGGGAGCTCTTGGAGCTCAAAGGATTCTGATCATGGATTAAGGGAATTTCTTAAATAAGAATGACCTGCTCTTGGAGTAACATGGAGCAGAGTTTAAACCCTCAGAATAAACAGAGTGGTTCTGGTTTCCTTCAGGAACAGCTCCATGGCTGGTTTCCATTTCTCACAGGTGAGTGGCACCATCCCACACCGCCCAAGGAAGTTTCCTGCAGCTCAGCACAAACCAGGAGCTGCTCTGGCCAAGGGCAAACCTGGGATCATTTCTCCTGCTGGGTGGAAACCTTCCCTGTTATTATTATTTTTAGGATTCCCTTTGATCCAGGTGTGCCTGGGTGGGCCCCGCAGCAGATGTGTGGATATTTAACATTCTTCATGAGCGCTGTAATCCCAGCACCCAGAACAAACCCAGAGAGGTTTGTTCTCTTTCAAGGAGCAGCAGGCACCCTGAATTATTCCACCTTTTCTCTTTCATTCGGGTTCTCCATGGAGCAGAGTTCCAGGGGAGTTTTCTGCTGTGCTGCTGAAGGAATTTTCACTGCATGAATCACAAATTTCCCCCTTGGTTCCACTGCTGGTCCCATCCTCATCCTCCCTCCCTTAATGGCTTGGTCATGCTCTCGCTCATCTCCATCTCCAGAGTTCTTTAAACCTAAAACAAAAACGATTAGGCAGGCT
Organism: Ammodramus savannarum pratensis; assembly: GCA_020466415.1. Classification (NCBI taxonomy): domain Eukaryota; kingdom Metazoa; phylum Chordata; class Aves; order Passeriformes; family Passerellidae; genus Ammodramus; species Ammodramus savannarum. The sequence continues at coordinate 12,570,524 of JAHXMQ010012343.1, read as the reverse complement.
TAGGATACAGCAGAGCTTCAAAGGATTAAAGGCTGACGCTGCCTGCTTCCCTCAGAGAGATCAAACATTCGGTGCTGGCCCTGCAGCAGAAATCTTCCCCGCCTGTGGGGGATTGGAGAGGGACTAAAACCACAGAGGAGCCAGGAGGATGAGGTGTGGGGAGGGTTAAAATAATAAATTTGTGTGTCTAAATAATAATTTTGTGTGTCTTGGCCCGGCCACCGCTAAGGGACAATGTGACAGCAATGCCACGGCTGTGGGAGGGACACTGAAAACATGGGAGGTTGAAAAGCTTGGGGTGGAAATGACCCAGAATGTGACCCATGGTGGCAAAAATGACCCAAAATGTGGGGATGATGTTGGAGAAAGGAGGCTGAGCACCATCCATCACCCCAGGCCTGCCAAGTCATTCCCATCCCCAGAGCTCAAACCTCAACAGAATCACTGCAAGTGAACCCACCGATACCTGTTTTATTTAAAAAAATACCCATTTTGGTCAGCTCCAGCCAAGTAGAAGTGCAGGATATGTCTTTGGGAAGTGCAGAACAAGTCCAGGATTTTGTTCTTTCTGGGAAAAGCTGAATTAAGGACAAAATGGGGATGTGAGGATGGACTCACACCCCTGTCTCCCATGGATAATAAATAAAAAGCCCTTGGAGACAGAGGAGGAGGGGGTTCATCCCCACAGAGCCCCCACAGCAGAGACATTTCAGCCTAAAAAGCGCTTTTTCCTGAACAAGTGCCGCTCATTCACCATTTAGAGTGGTTTTATCCTCACAAGTGCCGTTAATTTAACACTAAAATGAACTTTTCCCTAACTGGGATTTAACACTAAAACACGTTTTTCCCTGACCGGGTGCCGATATTTAACACCGCACAGCCCCTTCCCGTGAGGGAGCGGAGGTGATTTAACACAAAAAGCGTTTTTTATTCCCCGCGGGGCCCGCGGCCCCTCCTCGGCCGCCTGACGCCTCCCCCGGCCGGGCGGCCATGGCGGCTCCGCGGCGCGGGCCCGGCGCGATGGCGGGGCCGGGGCCCGGGGCGGCCCCTCCGCGCCTGGCGCTGGCCCTGGCGCTGCTGGCCGCGCTGCTGGCCGCCAAGTACTACCGGGACGCGGAGGCGGCGCGGCAGCAGGTACCGAGCACCGGGCACCGCGTACAGGGGCGGGGACGGGCCGGGCGGAGCGAACGGGAATGGCGGGCGCGGCCCGGCCGGGCGGCGTGAGGGGAGGCGGCGGCAGCGGGCGGGCAGCGGGGCTGGGGGAGCCGGAGCGGGGCTGAGGGAACCGGAGCGGGGCTGAGGGAGCCGGAGCGGGGCTGGGGGAGCCGGAGCGGGGCTGAGGGAACCGGAGCGGGGCTGAGAGGGCACCAGGAACCGGTGGGCTCTGACGGGACCATAGCCGGGCTGGGCTGACCACCAGGCATTGATCGGGGCTGAGGGGGCCATAGCCGGACTAGAGTGACCACCAGGCCCCGGTGGGGGCTGAAGTGGTCATAGCCAGGCTGAGGGGGCACCAGAACCGGTGGGCACCGAGGCTGAGGTGGCTGTGGCCAGGCTGAAGTGACTACCAGGCATTTGGTGGGGTCTGAAGTGGCCATAACCAGGCTGAAGTGACCACCAGGAATCAGTGGGAGCTGAGGTGGCCATAGTAAGGCTGAAGTGACCACCAGGCATTGGGAGGGTTCAGGTGGACATTGGGTTGAGGTGGCCAGGCTGAGGTGACCACTGGGCATTTGGAGGGTTAAGGTGGACACTGGGTTGAGGTGGCTGTGGCCAGGCTGAGGTGACCACCAGGCATTTGGTGGGGTCTGAAATGGCCATAACCAGGCTGAGGTGACCACCAGGCATCACTGGGGGTTCAGGTGGACACCAGGTTGAAGGAGATGTGTCAGCACCTGCAGCCAGGTGCTCAGCAGAGCTGTTGCCTGTTTCCAGAGCCCAGGATGCTCATCCCCATTCATTCAGGGAATAAAAGCCGGTTAACTGTGGTCAGTCCACAGTGCATTGTCCCTGTGCGCAAAAAAAATCTCCCTTCATTTTTTCCTGTCCTTGGCCATGTCCTCATCCACATCTTCGTTTTGAGTTCCAGTTTATTTCAGTCTCGGCCCTGGGAGTGCCCTGGAAGGCTCTTAAGTGCTTTTGTAGCTGCAGTTGATGGGAGCAAACCTTCCAGGCTGCATTAGTGCTGCTTCAGGCTGGCAGGCAACAGATGGAAAATAAACTGGCTCAGGAGCTCTGGGGATGGTGCTGCAGGCAATGGAGAGCAGCAGAATGCAGAGCGTTTGTGCTCCCAGCTCCAGCCTTCTCCAGGGTGGCAGGGCAAGCTGCTGGATCCTGGGGCATGTGCCAAGGGCTGCCTGGCACTGAGGGCTTTGTCCTGCCTGCTCTGTGTTCCTGTCTCCTCTCACACCAACCTGGAGCTCTTGCTCTGCTTCCAAGTGGTCCCTTTCCCTTCAGACTGGGAAATGGAAATGTCTGGAAGCTTCCAGAGCCCTTCTGGGGCTGCTCTGAGGGAGACACCACCTTGGTGGGGGCTTGGCAGAGGGAGAAACTGAGGCACAGAGCAGCTGGGGTCCTGTGGAAGGTTCTGGAGAAGGCTGTGGGTTCTGTGACTCCCTGATGGATGGATGGCTGAGGGAGCAGGTAGCCAGAATATTCCATGTAGTTCCAAGGCTGGGGATTTGGAGGGGCACTGACCAGAGCAGGGCGGTGATGCTGGAGTGGATCCCACCACAAGTGGAGGTTTCTAATTCCAAGGGCTCAGCTCACTCCCTGTGTGCTTTAGGAATGTGGTACTCACATATTTGTCTGCCTTTGTTTGCACATCAGCTTATCCCAGCAGCCACCACCTCCAGGTGCTCCCAGACCTGCAGGTTTAGGACTCACTAGCTGGAAAAAGTGAGGAGTTTTTCTGGCAAAAGGCTCTGAACGTGAGCAAATGGTGCAGCTGGAATTACTCAGGCAGATGTAGGTTCAGTGTCCTCATGCCAGCAGTTCCTGGACACGTTGCAAATAGCACCAGACCCTGCCAAGGGGTGTTCATCTTTCCCTGGATGGGATTGACTCCAGAGGGGCCACAGTGGGCTCCTGCAGGAGGTTCCAGTGAAATCTCTCTTGCCTCTTCTTCCCAAACCAGGAGCTGGCTCTCAAGTCCTTGGGGAATGAGGGGCTGTTCCTCTTCTCCTCCCTGGACACCAACAAGGACCTGTACCTGAGCCCAGAGGAGTTCAAACCCATTGCTGAGAAGGTCACAGGTGGGTTCCTGTCTGCCTTCCTGGCAGAGCCAAACATCATGAACCCCACAGCTTGAACTCACTGAATGTTTTATTCACTTTATTGTTTTCTGGGTGCTGCTTGGGGTCTTATTTAGATGAGGAGAGGCTGTGAGGCTTTCCATGTTGTTGGAAAGGCTTAAGCAGCAGACATCACTGTGACAAAGTGCAGCTTTTACAGGGTGGAGGATCCCACTGCTGGACTAGCAAAGTACATAAGTGACTTTGTGTGGAGCTTAAAGGGGATTTGGGATGGGTGGATGGCACAAATGCAGCTCAGGCCAGGCCAGAGGCACCAGTGAGGGCTCCATTCAGCTGGGGGGGATCATCCCTGCAGGCTGTGTCAGCACAGAGCGAGTGGCTCTGCTGGTGCCAGCCAGGGAGAGTGTGGCCATGACAAAGGACAGTGGGGACACAGACAGGGATTGCTCTGCTCTCCTGGGCTGGCTCCAGCACGTGCTGGGATTGCTCAGAGGGGCTGTGAGTGTGCCTGGGCTGTGCAGCCAGGGAATCATGGAATGGTTTGGGCTGGGAGGGACCTCAGAGCCCATCCAGTGCCACCCCTGCCATGTCAGGGACACCTCACACTGTCCCAGGTGCTCCCAGCTCCATCCAGCCTGGCCCTGGGCACTGCCAGGGATCCACAGCTGCTCTGGGCACCTGTGCCAGGGCCTGCCCACCCTCACAGGGAACAATTCCTGCCCAATGTCCAACCTAAACCCACCCCCTCCCACTTTAAAGCCATCCAGTTTATCCCCTTCATTCGTGCAGCCAGAGCTGGGTCAGAGTTCTGCTCTGTGGGGACAGCTGGGAGACCCCCAGTGCTCCTGGATGTGCAGGATAAACGTGTGATCACTTCACAATTGCATAAAAGGGGAGGGAGGGGAAGCAGCTGCCTGAGTTCCTGTCCTTGTGCCCAGGGGTGGCTCCAGTGTCAGAGTCTGAAGAGGAGGAGACGCCAGATGCAGATGGGGAGACTCTGTCCATCGTGGCCAAGTTCCAGCCCCTGCTCATGGAAACAATGACGAAGAGCAAGGATGGCTTCCTGGGAGTAGGTGTCCTGCAGGGCCCAGGCTGTGGGACAAACAATCTGGGGGCTGGGGACAGCACCAGGAATGGGCTGGGAGGGGACAGGGCCCTTGCTGTGACAGGGGACAGGGTCCTTGCTGTGACAGGGACCCCCTCAGCACTGTGGGGTTTCAGCACACTCAGCAGTGCCCTGCCCCAGCTGGAGCACCCTCCCTTGCTGGGGAGCAGGAATGGAGCTGCCTCTGCTCATGGCAGGTTCCCTCTGCTCTGTCACTCACATTCTTGAAGGCTGACAGAATGTTTGGTGGGGTGAGAAGAATTTGGGATGTGATGCATTTTCCCCCTCCTTTTCCAAAGCCTCCCTGCATCCATCACTGCACACTGGGACACTCCTGTGGGCTCTGACAGCATCTTCTGTTCCCAGATTTCCCACGTGGCTCTGTCTGGGCTCAGGAACTGGACAGCCCCAGCAGCCCCCATGAGTGTCCTGCTTGCCAGGCAGTTCAGAGCCTTCCTCCCTCCAAAGGACAACCTGGATCTTGGGGAGCCCTGGTGGATCATTCCCAGTGAGCTGAACATCTTCACTGGGTACCTCTCCAACAACAGGTTCTACCCTCCACCTCCCAAGGGCAAAGAGGTGAGATGTGGCACTCAGATTTCATATGTGTATGCCTGGATTTTCTGGGGAAGCAGGAATTCTGCAGTGTATAACCAGGAGCACCCAAACTGAGAGCAGGCCAAAGCTCTGTGTGTGTCTGTGATGAGTAACTTCATCTTGTTTGTTAATTGTGTGGGGCTGGAGGATAGCTTTTCCCAGAGGGGGTTATTCAGAAAGGACAGGGGTCATTTCTGATGGGACAGTGTCCAAGTGAGCCCTCAGGTGCCAGGTGTGACCTGTGTGTGCCCAGCAGGTAAAGCCTGGCTGTGCATCCCCTCCCCTGGCTGCATCCCACCCCTTCAAGGCTGAAGCATTGGCACAGGCAGCCTTGCACATCATTTTGCTGTTGTGCCTGGGCTGATGGAAAGCTGCAGCCCGTGGGAATGGTACAGGAACCATGGAAGATGGATTTGTTTGTGACAGCAGTGCCTTGCTTTGTCTCCTTGCTGTGTGATTAGGTCGGTCTCTGAGCTGGCTCTTAAATCACGGCCGTTCTCTGACCTTCCTGCTCAGGTGGGGGCTGCTTTGGAGGAACAGTTCTCATTGCTGTCCTCAGTCCCTGTCCTGTGTGAGGAGCAGTTCTCATGTGCCCCTGCCCTCCCTAGGTGCTCATCCACCGGCTGCTCAGCATGTTCCACCCACGCCCCTTCGTCCGGACGCGCTTCGCCCCGCAGGGAGCTGTGGCCTGCCTCATGGCCAGCAGCAGCTTCTACTACAGCGTGGCATTCCGGTGAGCCCTGGGGGGCTGGGGACACCCCCGGGGGATGGGGACACCCCTGGGGGATGGGGACACCCCCAGGGGATGGGGACACCCCCGGGGGCTGGGGACACCCCCAGGGAATGGGGACACCCCCAGGAAATGGGAACACCCCCAGGAAATGGGAACACCCCCGGGGGATGGGGACACCCCCAGGGGATGGGGACACCCCCAGGGGATGGGGACACCCCCGGGGAATGGGGACACCCCCAGCCTGTGCCCTGGCCCAGCCCTGGCAGAGGGCACAGCAGGCATGGCACTGCAGCGGGTTCCTAAGGGACACTGGGTGGTGGGGCTGGGAGGGAGGTGCAAGCCAAGGGTCCCCTGTGCTGCCAGTGTCACCATGTCCTCATGCAGGGCATCACCTCTGGCTGAAAGGGGAGAATCTGGCTAGCAAGAATTCTGTTAGATTTAGGTTTATCAGTGTCTTTCCGAGGTGGAGAGTGCACAGAATTGTTTACTGGCAGTGTTACACACTTTACACAGCTGTTACACACTTTACAGTGTTACACACACCTTTGATGTGTCTGAGCAAGCTAAAGGGGCCTTGTTCTATCCCTGTGTTTCAAGGAATGATAAATTACTTCATCCTTCCTGGCTGCCCAGTTCCAGAAGGCATGGATACTGGAGGTGCTCCTGACCCAGGGCATCTGTTCCAGTCTTTCACCCTCCTCACTGTGTGACATGAAAAGCTATTTAAGCTCCATGTCTCCTGCCCAGTTGAGGTTCATAGTTTCAGGTGCCTGGAGACAGCTTTTCCCTGCTGATGGCTCCTCTCTCCTTGCAGGATCCACGCTGAATTCCAGCTGAACGAGCCACCAAACTTCCCCTTCTGGTTCTCCCCGGGGCAGTTCACAGGTTACATTGTCCTGTCCAAGGACTCTTCCCACGTCAGGGACTTCAGGCTCTTTGTTCCCAACAACAGGTACGGCTCTTTCCCTCTCATTTCTGGGAAAATCTGAGAGATTTGAGCTCTGCAGTGCCTGTAATGGATTTCTGCAAGGCCTGCTGCTCCCCCAACACATTTTTTTGCCTGGAGTCTCACGGGTTAAGGCTTTGTGTGCAGAGCTGTGCAGCAGCTCGTTCCTGCTCTCTGGCAAGGAACTGGAAGAGTTTCAGGGGGAAGGAGCTTCAAATCTCTTTGCCCATGACAAGAGTGAAAATTCTATTACAACGTTACCCTGGCGACTCAACCCCAGTGGCTCTGTCAGCACATTTCTTACAGCCAGCAGCCACTTTGGGCTCTGCCAGCAGCTTTTTGCTTCCAGAAAAACACTTTTAAAAGTTCAGCAGGATCACAATGTGCGAGCAAAGTGCTGGGAAGGAAGAGGGAGCAAAGACATCTCTCTTTGCTGTCATTTGACAGAGCTCTGAGGTGTTGAGTGTGATTTCCAGAGTGCTGAGTGGGTGCCTGGGCCCTGGGCCAGCACGATTGGTGTTCCTGGGCTGCTGCAGGGAGCACAGAGATCTCCAGAGGCTCTGGGTCTGGTGCTGGCCCTGTAGGAGGATGTTCCCCATCAGTTTGGGGTTCCCTTGTACTGCTTTAGCCCTGGGTCACTCCTGGGTTCCAGTTTGGGGGTTCCCTTGCATAGCTTTGGTCCTGGGTCACTCCTGGGTTCCAGTTTGGGGTTCCCTTGCCCAGTTTTGGCCCTGAGTGACTCCTGGGTTCCAGTTTGGGGTTCCCTTGCATAGTTTTGGCCATGGGTCACTCCTGGGTTCCAGTTTGGGGGTTCCTTTGCATAGTTTTGGCCCTGAGGGACTCCTGGGTTCCAGTTTGGGGTTCCCTTGCCCAGCTGTAGCCCTGGGTCACTCCTGGGTTCTGGTTTGGGGTTCCCTTGCCCAGCTGTAGCCCTGGGTCACTCCTGGGTTCCAGTTTGGGGTCTCCTTGCACAGTTTGGGGTTCCCATGTCCAGCTTTAGTCCTGGATCACTCCTGGGTTCCAGTTTGGGGTTCCCTTGCACTGCTTTAGCCCTGGTTCACTCCTGGGTTCCAGTTTGGGGTTCCCTTGCACATCTTTAGTCCTGGATCACTCCTGGGTTCCAGTTTGGGGTTCCC
>JAHXMQ010012343.1:12541264-12553931 GCA_020466415.1 Ammodramus savannarum pratensis | reverse complement strand
CTGGGCTGGTTCTCAGCATCTCCCTGGGTTCCTCCAGGTTCAGGGCTGGTTCCCAGCAGTTCCTTGGTGTGGTGCTGGCCCTGGGGGCAGCCCAGGTTTTGTATTTTGTTGGTTTCACACTGTAGTGCTGGTGAGCAGCTGTCCCAGTGCATTGCTGTGAGCTCACCCACTCACCCTCTGTTTTCTGCCCCAGCCTCGGCCCAGCTGAGCCCGGAGCTTTTATCCCCGGGCAGCTCCAACGCCTCCTCTCCCGTGCACGGCTTCGGGCCCTCCTTCCAGTCCACCACGTCCTTCGTGATCAGCGACATCACGGAGGAGGAGGCGGAGCTGGAGAGCCCCGAGGCGCCCTCGGTGGCCGAGCTGGAGCTGCCGCCGCTGGGCGGCGCCGCCGAGGCCCGGCCCGAGCCCCGCGAGCCCGACGAGGAGGACGCGGTGTCGCTGTCCAAGGCCAGCAGCTTCGCCGACATGATGGGCATCCTCAAGGACATCCACAGGATGAAGCAGAGCAAGGACTTGTGAGTGCTTCCTGAAATCCTCTTTAATTCTGAGTGAGATCCGTGCAGGGCACGGGGCTGGAGATGCTCCCTGTCCTTTGCTCCCAGTTAAATGAGATGTTGGTAACTCATTCCTGGGGTTTTGGCCTTTCTGGGATAGGAAATAATGGAGAATTTTCATGGGGGAAACACCTCCTTGGAGCAGAATTGGTAACTCATTGCTGGCTTTTGTTGTTCAGGGCTGACTGCAGTGAGTTCTGTGCCCTCAGGAACCAGGCAGAGCTGTCAGGCAGGAATTTGGGTCCTGTCAGTGAAGAGTTTGGGTCCTGTCAGGGCTGTCTGCAGTGAGTTTTGAGCTGTCTGCAGTGAGTTTTGGGCTGACTGCAATGAATTCTGTCCCTCAGGAGCCAGACAGAGTCGTGAGGCAGGAATTTGGGCTGAATGCAGTGAGTTCTGTGCCCTGAGGAATTGGGCAGAGCTGTCAGTGAGGAATTTGGGTCCTGTCAGGGCTCTCTGCAGTGAATTCTGTTCCCTCAGGAACCAGGCAAAGGTGTCAAGTGAGGAATTTGGGCTCACTGCAGTGAGTTTTGGGCTGTCTGCAGTGAGTTTTGGGCTGTTTGCAGTGACTTTTGGGCTGACTGCAGTGAATTCTGTCCCTCAGGAGCCAGGCAAAGCTGTCAGTCAGGAATTTGGGCTGTCTGCAGTGAGTTTTGTGCTCACTACAGTGACTTTTGGGCTGATTGCAGTGACTTTTGTGCTCACTACAGTGAATTCTGTCCCTCAGGAGCCAGGCAGAGCTGTCAGTGAGGAATTTGGGCTGTCTGCAGTGGGTTTTGGGCTGTCTGCAGTGACTTTTGGGCTGTCTGGATGAGTTTTGTGCTCACTGTGATGAATTTTGTGCTGACTGCATTGGGTTCTGTCTCCCCAGGAGCCGCCCGTCCCTGAAGCAGGAGGACCCGGCCGTGCTCATTGCAGAGGTGCTCCGGAGGAAGTTTGCCCTCAAGGACGAGGACCTGGCCCTGAAGGAGAAGTGATGCTGCTGCCCTCAGCTCTGCTCCCACAAGCTCCTCCACAGTAGCTGCCTTCTCCCAAGGGTTGAGCCTTCTGCCTCTTTTATCGATCATGGTTTGTGCACGGACACCTGGTCGGGAGTTGGATTTGATGTGTTTGCCACGTGTTGTTCTATTTAAGAAAATCCTTTTTAAGAAGATGGGAGCTGTTTCCCAGCTGTGTTTGGTGTTGGTGAGGATCTCCTGGAGTGCTGCTGGATGAGTTCTGTGTTCCTGCACTTTTCTTTAGGTTCCAGTTCAGCACTGAGCTGCAAGGACAGAACAGTTCCCTGCCCAGTTTGAAGAGAACAAACCCCAGTTTTTATCCTGAGCTCCTGGGTGCTCCCACCCCTCTGGGACTGTTGGATCATGGTGGGAAAAGGGATTTTATTTCCCCAAACCCCCCTGGCTCGGGTCTGAGGGGTTTCCTGTGCCCTGGGTGTTCATTCCCTCACAGATCAGCCACAGTTGCATGACAGAATGGCCTTAATTTCCTGCCAGTGATTTAATTAAAGCCCCTGTGCCCCCAGCCTGTGTTTTATCCACCTCCCCAGGGTCTGTTGTGGGCCTGGCAGAGCAGGGCAGGGGCTTGGCCTGGCTGTGGCTGCAGCTCCCCCTCACCCCGAGCTCTCCCCAGCTCCACCTCCCCTGCAGTGCCCCCATGGCTGTATTTAAAATGTCATTTTTGTTTCCTTTCTATAAAATGGAGCCTTAATAAGACACCGATGGTCTGTGGGGTTATTGATGGGCTCGGGGTGGGGCCAGGGGCTTTCTTCATCCTCCTCAGTGTCCTTGAAAAACTAAATCATCATCCCCACCTCAAAAAGCAGAGAAGAAGAGACTTGTGTGGCAGAGAGAAGGGGAGATTTCCCATTTTTAGGGAGCTGTGCACCAGGATTTTGGGGGTTTTGGTGGAGATGGAGCTCTCAGAGCCAAAAAGAAACAAACTGCAACTTTTATTTGGATTAAAGCAGCATCCACGAGAACAAAGAGGAGCTCAGAGAACAAACAGGAGCTGGGGGCTGCACCAGGGGGTTCCAGGCTGGGCTCTCACCAGTGCTTGATGACCCTGTTCCCTTCTGAGTCCTGTGTGAACAGAGGCTCAGAGCCCAGCTCGGGGGGCTCCGGGGGGCTGGGGGTGGGACTGGGGCTGTCCCTGTCCCTGCAGGGGCTGGGGGTGACCCTGTCCTTGTCCCTGTCCCTGGAGGGGCTGGGGGAGGTCCTGATGGGGCTGGGGGTGTCCTTGTCCCAGTCCATGTGGTCCCTGTCTCTGGGGCTGTCCCAGTCCCTGTCAGGGCTCTGGGTGGCCCTGGAGGTGTCCCTGTCCCTGTGGGCACTGCCCCTGTCCCTACTGGGGCTCTGGGTGTCCCTGTCCCTGTGGTCCCTGTCCCTGCTCCCCTGGCTGTCCCTGCCCGGCCCCACCTGGACCTGGCCCCGCTCCCGCAGGGGCTGTGCTGGCCCCGGGCTCTGTGGGCAGCAGCAGCCCCGGCTGGGAGCAGCCCCCAGGGCCGGGTTTGTGCCCCCAGCCCCAGCTCTGGGGCAGGGCAGGGCTGTTCTGCCCCCTGGGGCCGTTCCTGCAGGGGACACCCGGGGTTTGTCCCTGTCCCAGCCCCAGGAATGGCCCCCAGCCCCGGGGGAGGCTCTGCCGAGCCCCTGAGAGCCCACCCTGAGCTCTGGGGGTGTTGGTGCTGCCCGGGCTGGGCCCTGCAGCCCCTGCCCAGCCCCGGGGGGCTCCTCCAGGGCTCCCTCCAGCTGGGGCAGGAGCAGGATCTTCACCGGGGGTTCCTCACGGGGAGCAGCGGGCCTGCGGTTCTCTTTGTCTCTGTCATCTGCAAACAACAGAGAATTGGTGAAAACAGAGCCATTCCCCAGGGTTAACCACCCCAGGGCATCCCTGAGCCATTCCCCAGGGTTAACCACCCCAGGGCATCCCTGAGCCATTCCCCAGGGTAAACCACCCCAGAGCATCACTCTGTGCCCCCAGGGCTGTCCCCAGCACCCCCAGGGACCCCCAGAGCTGCAGCTGCTGCTCAAAGTCATCAAAAAAACCCCCAGAATTCCCCAGCTCTGCCCTGGCCTCACACAGAAATAATCTCATAGAAAATCCAAGTTATACCCTGAAATAATCTCATAGAAAATCCAAGTTTTACCTCTGAAATAATTCCATAGAAAATCCAAGTTTTACCTCTGAAATAATTCCATAGAAAATCCAAGTTCCCAGGGCCATCCAGCTTCTCCTTCCTGGGAGTTCCAGCCTTTGCCCTGTGCCCCCCAAATGCCCAGCATTTTCTGCCCAGCCAGGAGAGCAGACCTGGGTTTTGGAGGCTGAATCCCTGCTCAGGTACCTGGCTGGGGGCTGAAGAAGCTGAGGATGGAGCTCTGCCAGGAGCTGGAGCTGTGCCTGGGGTTTGAGCTCTGCCTGGTGCTGATGTTTTTCCTGGGTTTGCTGTCCCCGCTGCCGGGCTGTGGGAGCAGCCCCAGGCTCTGCTGCCTCCCCGCAGCTCGGGTGGGTGCTCTGAGCGTGAGGGGCTGTGGGGAGAAACGTGTGAAAAATACTAAATTATTAAAATATTAAATAAAAATATACAACTTATATCGATATAATTTGTATAATATATAATTTACAATTTTATATTGTAATACATAATATAAAAATATTAATTTTAAAATTAATATTAAATAAATCCTCTCACAGCGCTGGGGCACAGCTCCCGCCTTCATTGTGCACCATCAGGATGCTGGATAAGCCATTATCATTTGATATTAATTATTAATAATTAGCAAAGCATCAGCCTCCCCTCCCCTCCCCAGGGGTTCAATGGCAGCGCCTCAGCCCGGCCCGGGGGTCTCTGGGGGGTCCCGGTGCTCCCGGTGCCGGCCCGCCCCCACCCGGTTCCCTCAGGGCCTCACCCGCGGCCGGCCCCGCTTCAGCTCCGCCGTGTCCAGCCACACCCCGCAGGCCTCGGCCGGGGCCGCGCCGCCCCCGCGCCGCCGCCTCATCCCGGGGCTGCCGGGGGCTCCCCGGGACCGGTTCCCGGTTCCAGTTTTTCCCGGTCCGTTCCCGGTTCCGGTTCCGGGTTTTCCCGGTTCCGGGTTTTCCCGTTCCCCGGTTCCGGTTTTCCCCCTCTCCGTTCCCGTTCCGCGGTTCCGGTTCCGGTTTTTCCCGGTTCCCGGTTCGCGTTTTCCCGCTCGCGCCGGCCCCGCCCTCAACGCGCACTGCGCACGCGCTGCCCGCAGGAACGGACCAATGGGAGCTGAGGGGCGGGGCTATATATGCCCCACCCTTTAAGACGCAGTGCGCACGCGCTGTCCGAGAGAACGGGCCAATGGGAGATGAGGGGCGGTGTCGTGTATGCCCCGCCCAGAAGCCGCAATGCGCACGCGCCGTCCGGGGAAACAGGCCAATGGGAGATGAGGGGCGGGGGCACATGTTAAATGAGACCACGCCCATGCCTATATAAGGAGCGGTAACGGATCGGCCTTTCCGGAGCAGCCGGAGCGGGACCGAGTTGGGCAGAACGGCCCCGGCTTTGCCCCGGATCCACTGCGGGATCCCCACACCCGCCCGTTCCCAGCCTGTCCCGGTGCTGGGGCTCCCATCGCACCATCCCCTCCTCTCCCCGCGCTGTCAGGGGCAGGGCCGTGCCCGTGCTGCTCCCAGCGGGCAAAGGACAGGCCCTGGCACTGCATGGGCAGCTCTGAACAACTCCCTCAGCCCTGAAGGAGGGGCCTGACGTGATGTTAAATTAATTTGTCACCTCAGTGGTTTAACCAGCCTCTCCTTGGTCTGTTTGCACGGTTTGGAGTCTGACAGGGGCCAGATGGCCTCTCCTTATCTCGTGCTGGGAGCCCTGGCAGCCTCCCAGAGCCTCCCCAGCCCGTCAGGGCACATGGACACTTTGTTCCAACTGTTTATTCAGAGCTGAACTGAACCTTGCACCATTCTGTGAGCAAGCTGGAACTGAGGCTGGATTAAAAAAGCATTAAAGCATCTCTCATTCATACAGAAAGCACTTGCTGAATAACAGTTCCTGAAGCAGCATCTGGGGGCTTGGGGCCGGGTTTGGGCTGAGCTCACTTTTCCTTTACTCCTCCTTGAGGCCCAGCTTGTGCCTCACCCTGCGGGCCATGTAGGCGGCCGTGAGGACGGAGCAGGCCACGGTGAGCAGGAACAGGGCAGAGAAGTCGTGAGCCAGGCCCCGCTGCAGGGAGGAGTAGATCTCCCTCCTGGACTCGTAGTCCAGCACCACGGCCTCGATCTGCGCCAGCGTGCACAGCACCAGGAACACGTGGAAGATCTGGTGGCTCTGCCCCACGAAGTGGCACCGCCCCGGGAACCACTTCTCGGGGTAGGGGTGGGAGAAGAAGAAGGCGGCCAGGAGGAAGAAGAGCACCTGGCACTTGTGGTAGAGCAGGGCGGGGTCGGGGCGCGCGGCCGTGGCGATGCGGTGCAGCACGGGGCTGATGTCCAGCAGGTAGGCCAGCGCCGAGGGCAGCTCCTGGCACAGGCGCCCGGGCAGCGGGCAGCGCGGGTGGAAGCGGAACTTGGCGTAGCAGGAGCCGGCGCAGGACAGCCAGGCCAGCGCCGCCGCCAGCGGCAGGAAGAACCCATGGACGCGGCGGTGCCAGCCCGGCTCGATGGCGTAGTAGAAGTGGCCCAGGGCGCTGCCGTACTGGTACACGGCCACCCCCACGTAGTCCATGAAGAAGAAGCTGTAGTGCCAGAACTCGGACTTGGCCTGCAGCAGGTGCGCCAGGCTGCTGAAGGTCAGGTAGGTGATGGCGGCGGCCACGATGATGAGCAGGGGCCGGGCGTGCGCGTCCTGCCCGAAGTCCACGCGCTGCCAGAGGCGCAGCAGGCGCAGCAGCAGCGCCAGCGCGGCCGCCAGGTGCGACCACACGTTGACGGCCTCGTTGTGCTGCTGGAACAGCGTGGAGAAGTAATAGCGCCAGGTCTGGCGCACGGGCCGGTAGCCGCGGTGGATGTAGGGCTTCCAGAACACCGCGGGCACCTCGGCGCTGCTCACCGTGCCCGGGGACAGCGGCCCCGGCTGCTGCCTCAGGCTCAGCAGGAGCTGGCTCAGCTTCCCCGGCACCACCGTGGCCATGGCGAGGCCAAACTCCGCGTCCTGGTTACCTGTGGAAGGGAGAGACAGTTCTGCTGTGGGGTTTTAATGTTGTAATTGTCACAGACACCTTTATGGAAAATCCTTTCCTTAGGATCTTTCCCCCAGAGAAGCTGAGAGGCCTCAGGAACAAAATGCAAACAATGGTTATCTGCTGCTGTGGAATGCAACAGGTGCATCTGGGATTGGGCTCATGGGGTTGTTTCTAATTAATGGCCAATCACAGTCCAGCTGTCCAGACCATCTTGGTCAGTCACAAGCCTTTGTTATCATTCTTTTTCCATTCTTAGCCAATCTTCTGATAAAATCCTTTCTTCTATTATTTTAGTATCGTTTTAATATAATATAGATTATAAAATAATAAATCAGCCTTCTGAAACATGGAGTCAGATCCTCGTCTCTTCCCTCATCCTCGGACCCCTGTGAACACCGTCACAAATAATCAACAAGCAGGAGGTGTTTAAATGCTCTGGTTGGGGTTTTCCCCGTGGAATCCCCAACAACAGTGACAAAAATGAGGCTGGAGGGAGATTTAAGAGCCCCCGAGGTGCCTCTGCTGTGTGGGCAGCCCCAAGGACACGAGGCTGGGGTTAAATGACAATAATGAACACGCCAGGACACACCAGTGCCTGGCTCACCCCCTCCCTGTGCTTTGGGAACAGCTAAACAAACCAAGCATCCCAAACAAACCTCCCACTGCAGATTCCCGCTCCTGTAAACTGTTTGCAGAGTTTGTCCTTACAAATACCAACAAGAAACAGAGGCTGCTGTGTTTGGAGTTTTACCTCCATTTTTCAGCTCCTGATTTCCCAAGCAGCTTCCCACATCGTGGCCCTGTTGCACCATGAGGTCCAGCAGAGTCATCTTTGTGAGCAGGAATTTCCATATTTACCTTTTGGAAGCTGCTGTCCTTACCCAGTGCAAGGCAGCCCTGCCAGCTTCTTCGGCCTTTTCATAAAAACTTATTGAGATTCTTTACCTGCTCTTGCTCAGACAAGTCCTGAAGAAAACCTGGTTCAGGTCCAGCCCCAGTGTGGTAGACAGGGAGAAAACGTCTCGGAAAGTCTCGCCATGTCACGGGAAACAGCAAGACTCCTCTCCCCCGAATGCATAATGATAACTGATCACCCAAGAATGCAGGCCCCCCTAACATTTGTAACTTTTGACTCCCTACTAACCAATTACAGTAAGGCAAAACCCCCTGACGTAGAGAAAAACCCCCTAGACTATAAAACCCCCAAGACGGGGTAATAAATACCTTTGACCGTCCACCATATTGGTGTCTGCCTGCGTCTTTGGCCCGGCGACCCTGGGCAGTGGGCCGCCGTGCTGACTCCTCAGAACCAAGCCACCTGGCCTTGTATCAGAAGGCTACACCCCAGTGCTGCTCTGTGCCTCAGCCCCAGACAAGTGCCCTCATTTCAGGGACAGGAAAAAGCTCTTCAAAGTTTGGGAACAGGAGGAGGTGGGGATGGGACTGTTTGTTTTAAAAAACTCCGTAATTTCCCCATCAAAGTTAACTCATTCCTGCCCGAATCCAAGGGGTGCTGATGCAGAAAGGAAAACAAACCGGGCTCTTTGCTGTTCCATCCCCTCCCAGTGCCCTTTGCCCACCGGGCCGGGTCGGAGAGGCCCGGCTGGGGCAGGACCGAACCCCGGGCACCCCCGAACCCTCCCGGGGAGCCGCCGCCTTCTGGGGCTGCGGGGGGAAATTCAGCCCTGAGCTTCCTCCTGCTCTGAACCCCGAGAGGGCCAGAGCAGAACCTGCCAAATTCGGCTGCTGTGACCCCAATCCCGCGGGCAGCTCGGAGCAAACAGCGCCCGCAGAACTTGCCTGGTGCCGGGCAGGGGGCTCGGGTCTCCCTCGGTTCTCAGCTCTCGGCTCTCTCAGCTCTCTGCTCGACCCCAGGAGGGAAATTCCTGCGGGAAAGGCGGCCCCGGAGATGCCGTGGCACGGGAAGGGAGCGGTGTTTACTCCAGCTGCTCCACAACTTGTCGGAGCAGGATTTCATCCGCCAGCTCTTCCCAAATACCGCGCCTTGAGCAACGCTCCGTTATGACGGGAGCGCATCCTGGAAGTGCTGCGTGTGCCCGGCGCTCCAAACGCCGGCCCGCGCCTCCGCAGGGCTGCGCTAACGCTGCCTCAGCGCCCGCAGCGCTTCCTCTGCCCGCCAGCATCCGCCCGCCCGCTGGATTTTTGTGCGATGATAAACACTCGGGCCCGGCTGTTTCCTTCGCTGTTGGCTCCCGCCGCACAGCGGCACAGCCTTTCCGAGCCTCCCCAAACGCTCAGAGCTCTCATTTTCCAACCACCGCGGGTTTGAGCAGCCCCCGATCCGCCTGAGCCCCGCAGAGCCGGGGCAGCCCGGGATGGTTCTCCCTGCCCCGGGATGGGGATGAGCCGGGCTTTGGTTCCCGTCCCATCGCGGGGACCCCCGGCCCCGCCCCGGCCCCTGCAGAGCGGCCCCGAATGGCCGAGGGGCCCGGGGGTCCCGGGGGTCCCGGCCCCGCAGCCCCTTGGAGCTGCTCCGAGCCGCTGCTCCTCCCTTCGCAGCCCTGCATCCCTCCCTCCCTCCCTCGGCAGCTGGAAGAAGCTTTTAAAATAATAATTATTATTATTACTATTATTATTAATAATTAATTTAAAAATTATTATTATGGAACCTGTTTCCAGCCCAGCTCTCCCCAGAGGGACCCCCAGTTCTGTTTTCCTGCCCTGATCATTCCCCTCCCATTCCCTGCCCAGGTCTCTGCTGTCCTCTCCCTCCAAGCACCCCCGATCTCCCTCCCACCCCCCAAATTCCCCCCAGGGGCACCCAGAGACCCCCGAGGGGGCCCTGCAGCCCCCTGAGCCCCCCTCGGCACACACACGTGCAGCAGAAGGAGGAGGAGGGAACAGAAGGCCCCGAGCGAGCTCTGACAGCTCTGGCAAGCCTAAACCTCGCTTTTAGCATCCATTTGGGCTCCAGCAGCATTTGGGGCTTGGCAGAGCTGCCACTCTCCTCCCCCACGTTTGGAGAGAGGAGAAAAATCCCCACATGGCACTGGGGACACTCTTTCCTCAGCAGGTACCTACATTAAAATGAAGATCTGGGGGGGTTTGATTGCTGATTGTGCCTCATTTGGTACTCGGGAGCTGCTCCAGGGCTCCCTCAGCATCCATCGCACCGTGCCAGGCGCTCGGCCCCGCTCCTGGCTGTGCTCACAGGCTCTGAGACAAAGTTCAGCCGTGTTTGCCTGCGCTCACCCTGCGGGGCAGACCCTGACCCCGGCCCCAGGCAAACCCTGGCCCCATTTCTGACCCCATTCCCAGGCAGACCCTGACCCCACACCAGTGCCCTCAGGTTCCTCCCTCGCTGCCAGGCCGTGCCGAGGAGCCCCGAGCCCAGCAGGGAGCAGCACAGCCCCTCCCGTACCTGCAAACCGGCTCCAAATCCCTCAGAGCAGGGCAGAGAGTACTCCGGGGCTGTTCCTGCTCCAAATCCCTCCGAGCACGGAGCACTCCGGAGCTCTGTCCTGCTGCTCCTCTCGGGTAAGAACAGCTGAGCTCAGCAGAGCCCAGGGGGACACGGGAAAAGCGTCCCGAGCTGAGGCTCCTTCTCCACCACACCCCAGACCAGAGTCCAGTGGGCCAGGACTCCTTGAGTCCCTTAATCAATTCTCCGTGGATATTCCATTGTCAGGTGCTCTGGGTGTGGAGTTAAACTGAGAACAAACTTGGGAGCCAGGGCCAGAGGAAGGACTGAAACCACTGTCACCTCCATGGGCTGTGGCACCCCAGGGTGGGTTTGGGGAGGGTGGTGTTGCCAGCTCACAGCCCCAGGGCAGCCCAGGGACCTGTGGGTACCCTCAGGGGAAGGGTTTGGTTAACAACACGAAGATTTTGTTCCATATCCACCTAAAAATCATCATTCCTCAGACTCCTCCCCTTTCTGCCAGCCCCAAGGAACAAACAGAGCAGGCTGTGGGCAGGGGCTGCTCCACCCCAGCACAGAAATGGTTCCTCTGCCCCGACCCTTGGGGCAGCCACGCGGGTCCTGCTGTCCCCCCCTGTGTCACAAGGGCCGTTTGTTGTGTCCCAAAGGCCGGGACACAAACAGCCCCAGCTGAGGTGTGACACAAAGCCCCGATTGTCACAGCCCAGGACAATGCCCTGTCCCTGCAGCCAGCCCTGGCTCCTGAGGAGGCAGCAGATAACAGCACTGTGCAGCTTTATTGAGTCACTTGTTACAGCAGGATTTTAGCAGACTGGACAGTCAGAGAATTTTGTCTGAAGTGTAACAGATACTGAGCACGGAACAGTTACCAGAGATTCCTTGCACAAAGGTCTTACAGAGCTGATACAGTACCCGCCATCAACCCAGGAGCGAGTGCACTGGCGTAGAAAAGGATGCAACAAGAAGAAAAAGCTACACTGGAAAGACAACACTTTAGAAAAGTGACACATGGAAGGTCTCCCCTCTAGCCCCCAAAGCAAGTGTACAGTTTGGATCTAATTTTACAGTTCTACATCAGTTTCTAAGAAACGTAAAAAAAAAAAAGAAATATATATATAACCGAACCAAAACCAAAGATAAAACCACTGGCCAGTACAGTCTTTGGATATTTGGAGGAGGGGGAGAGTCAGCTGCCAGAGCGGAGTCAGTCGGTCTCGGCCTCGCCGGGGTCTTTGCCTTCTTTGTTCTTTCGGACCTCTTCCACGTGCTTGTCCTGGAAAACAGCACCACAGGGGCTGAGAAATGGCACAGGGCTGAAAAACAGCAGCACAGGGCTGAGAAATGGCACAGGAGAGAAAAACAGCAGCACAGGGGCTGAGAAATGGCAGCAGGGAAAGGGGGCTCCACACCCCCGAGGGGCACAGAGGCTGCCCCAGCTCCATCCAGCCCCGCACAGAGCTGGAGTTCTGCACATTCCCCAACCACACCGTGCCCTGCCCACCTCCTCTGGAGGTGTTTTTGGGTTTTTCACCCATTTCTCCCTGGCAGGGCTCCACACCCACCTTCTCCCGCAAGCGCTCCAGCTTGGCAGCCATTTGTGCCTCGCGGTTCTCTTTGTTGGCTTCCATTTTGTGGGTCAGCTTCTCCTCTGCCATTTTGCTGAAGTTGTTGTTCTCCTCGATGGCTTTCTGCAGCACCTCCTTCTCGTGCTCCCTCTTCTCAGCCAGCTGCTTCAGCACCTCTGCCTCGTGGGACTGGGGACACAGGGCCAGGCTGAGGGGAGCACACCCAGCCCCTGGGGCTCCCACCCTCCTCAGGACCTGCACCTCTCCACATCCACCTGCAAACCCACTGTCTGCCATTACACCCTGTTAAATGGGATGTTTCTGGAGAGGGAACATGGATTTGGGGTTTTTTTTAATGTTAATATTGAAAGAATTTTCCTTGAAGATCCTCCCTTCTCACTGAGATTCAGGTCAGGCTCGCTTCAATCAAAGCCTCACCACCCTCGAGGGCTCTGCACCCCCGGCCACATCTCTCATCACTCACACAATTCATTCCCCAACTTCTCATTACACATTCACTGCTGCCTTTTCGGGGAGAAAATTCATCTGTTCTGGTGTTCAAAGACAAGAAAAACAGCTTCTTCCTGAAGGAGCTGCCCCTCTCAGCCACGTTCCCTCCCAGGTTTTCTTCAGAATCTCTTTGGGATCAAAACCATGAGCACAAAGCTTCACAAGAGCCCCAGGGATTTCATTAATAAATTCCATTAATATTCAGTTTGCATGAAAAACCCCACTTATCCCAAGAAACAAATGAAAGAGAGCCCCAGAAGTGGTGGAGCAGAGCTCACTCCACTGCTCCAGCTCTACCTTGCGTCTCTCCTCAGCTGCTTCCAACTTCTTCTGGATCTCCTCCAGGGACACATCCTTCTTCTTGGGGGGGGACAGGGGGAACTCTGCCACGGCCTCTTTGGAGCGGGGGCTGAGGATCAGCTCGAAGGCCTGCCCGGAGGCTCGCTTCTCCAGCTCCTTCACCTGGATGTCTGGGAATGTGGCAAA
>JAHXMQ010012343.1:12523094-12534616 GCA_020466415.1 Ammodramus savannarum pratensis | reverse complement strand
CAGTAGAACTGCGCGCAGCCCGGCATGTCGGGGTCGAACTCCTGCCGCAGCAGCCGCGCGGCGTTCTCGGGCTTCATGTCCGCGTGGATCTCGTCCAGGTCGCGCCGGCGCCGCTTGGTTTTAAGCTGGCGGGCGAGCGAGTGCGCCCGGTGCGCCCCGGTGCGCCGCCCGTTCCGCGGCGACATGGCGGCCGCGTGTCCCGGTGCGCCGCACTGCGCATGTGCGGTGGCTGCGGGACACGCCCACACCGCCGCTCGACCCGCCCATATGCAATGAGCGTCGCTCATGGCCACGCCCATCTCTGGCAGGCCCCGCCCCCAGCCCCCTGTCCCCGGTCCCGGGACGGTCCCCGCGCCCCCCCAGCCCCGCTGCCACCGTCCCCACGTTGTTCCCGCGATCCCCCGTGTCCCCCGCGCTGCCCCGGTCACCGCTGCCATGAGCGGGGCAGGGCTCAGCGTGTCCCGCCGTGTCCCGGCACCGATCGGGTTTCCCCCGTGATCAATTATAGATGGGGACCCGCGGCGGGGGGAGCGCGGAGCTCCAGCGCCCCCTCTGCACCATGGGGGGGGTGTCCCAGCCCCGGGGGTCCCGGGTGGGCGAGGGGCACCGGGGGGCTGGGGCGGGGGGCTGGGGATGGGTTTTGGGGGTGACCGGAGCAGCCGCCCCCGCGGTGCCCCCGGCTCGGCCCGGGCTCAGATTCCTTTTGTGCGGAGCAAGCGGCCGCTGAAACTTTAATGAAGCCACCGGATCGCCCGTCCGGCCCGCCCCGCTGCCCGCGGCTCCGCCGGCTGCGGCCCCGCCGAGCCCCTCGCCATGGCCCAGGGCTTCTGGCGGCTCTACAAGGCCAAGGTGCTGCAGACCCTGGGGGCGCCGCGCCCCGACGGGGCCCTGCAGGACGAGGTACGGTGGGGGATCCCCAAACCGGGCTGCCTGTCCCCTTCCCCGGCCCTCAGCCCTGCCCTCACCGGGGTTCATTGCAGGCAGAGCCCCCCGAGCTGATGGAGACGTCCGAGCCCCCCGCGCTGCTGGAGGAGGGGGCCAGCCCCGTGTCGCAGCTGGCCCGGAAGGTGAGGAGGGGCTGGGGGCGGCGGGGAAGGGGGGACACCGGAGTCCGGAGCCCCCGGTGACCGCGGCGCTGCCCCCGCAGGTGCAGGGGGTCGGGGCCCGCGGCTGGCGGACGCTGTCGTCGCTCTTCACCCGCGAGGACGAGCACCAGCTGCTGAGCCCGGAGCCCTGCCCGGACCAGTGAGTCACAGAGCGCGGGGGGGACCCCAGAACCCCGATCCCACCCCAGAACCCGCATCCGACCCCAGAACGCGGATCCGACCCCAGAACCCGCATCCGACCCCAGAACCCGGATCAGACCCCCGGGACCTGCCCAGCCCACCCGCATCCCCACCCCATCGCCTGCATCCCTGCCCGGCCTGCACGGACGGGGCCCGGTGGGCCGGGGGAAGGTCCCGGTCCCTGCCCCGACATTCCCATCCCCGCTCTCTCCCCGCAGCCCTCTGGCCGAGCCGCCCGAGCCGCCCCACGCCGAGAAGGCCCCCGGGTTCTGGGATCTCTTCGCTACCAAGTGGCAGCAGGCGGCGGGGCCCGACAAGGCGGGGCCGCCCCCGGAGCCCGACGAGAGCCCGGGGGAGCCGCCCGGTGACGACGGCAGCGACCTGCGGGAGCCGGAGGAAGGCGCCTTCCACTGGGGCTTCCTGGCCGGCAAACTGGCCGAGATCCGCAATAAAAGCGCCCCCAAGGGCAACTAGAGGAGGGGGCAGCAGCAGGACTCGCCACGAATTATTTGCGGTCCCCATTGCTGGTGGGCTCTGCCCTGGGTTTGGGTGTCACAGCTGCACAAAGACCCCAAAATTCCCTTTTTCCCTGAGCTCTGCCTGCGGCTTTCCTTCCCTCGCCCCCCCAACAGCCCTGGGCATCCCCCCACAGCCACACACACTGCCAGGCTACAAAAAACCCCAAACAGATTTATTGAGGGCAGCTCTGGCCCCATCAGTCCCTGTTCTGGGGAGGAGGAGGGGGCTGAGGAGTGGGCTCTGCCCATGGGAGGGGGCTCAAGCTCTGCCCACCCCCAGCTGGAGCAGAATTTGGGCGGTCACTGGGGGCTGCGGGCCTGTGCCACCCTCTGGGCTGGGGACAGGGGGACAGCAGGGGGACAGCAGCGGGGGTGGCCCTTCCTCACCTGCCCTCAGGTGTTCCCAGCACACTCAGCCTGAGGACCTGGCGGCTCTCCCAGCCTGCAGCATCCCCACGGCACCGGGGCCAGGGGTGTCACCATGGCCATGGGTGCCCCCAGCCCCTCGGCCACATCCCGCGGGGGCTCGGGGCCCGGTGCGGCCAGCGGGAGCCCCGCGGGTGTCCCGGTCCCGGCCCCGCTCACACCGTGGATTCCCTGGCAGCCGCCCAGGCTCTCTGGCAGCCGTAGAGCCACTTGATGACCCGGGCATTGCGCTCCACCACCGACACGGCCGCGCCCGCCCGGCTGTCCGGCTCCTCCTCGCCCGGCCCCGCGTCCCCCTCGCTGCCCCCCGAGGCCCGGCCGGGCTCGGACTCGCCGGAGCCGGCCCGGGCCGAGCCGCTGTCCCAGCCCGCGGGCCCGAAGCGCTCCCGGCCCAGCAGCTCCACCTGCGCCCGGTCCAGCCCGCAGTAGTTGAAGAAGCGCTCCTGCTCCGACAGCGGCAGCGACACGCGCAGAGCCAGCGGCTCCTTCCCGGGGGCACCGGGCGGCTGCTCCGCGGGCCCGGGGGGGATCCCGCCGCTGTCCCCGCCGCTGGCACCGCCGCTGTCCCCTCCCGGTGTCCGCTGCTCCCTCTCGGCGGGCGCCCACAGCATGGGGGTCTGGGGGCTCCGGGCGGGGGGCGAGCTGGGCGGGGTAGCCCTCAGGGGTCCCTGGAAGAGGCGCCGCACCAGCCCCGGGCCCTTGGCGCTGTTCTCCTTGTCGCCGCCCAGGCAGTCCCGTTTCTGGCGGTAGATGACGAGCGAGTCGGGCCGGAGCAGGCGGCGGCCGCCGCTGCGGCGGGACACCGGGGACGGGGGGCCCGGCAGCTCCGGGCCCAGCTCCCCGCACTGCTGCCGGGCCAGGCGGCGCCGCCCGTGCGGGGACAGGCGCGGGGAGCCGCGCAGCGCCGGCTCCTGCCGCCGGCTGATCACCTGCTGCGACTTCACGTACTTGGCCTTGTCGGCCTCCAGGCGCTCCACGGCGCTGGCCCTGCGGCCCCCGCTGCCCCCCGGGCACTCGGGGCCCCGGTTCAGCCAGGCCAGCGGCGAGCCGCGCCCCGGGGCCATCAGCCGCAGGTTGCTGGAGGCGCACACGGCGAGAGTGGGGCTGCCCAAGGGCACCATGGCCCCGGAACGGCGCTGCTGGTCGCTGACAATCGCTGCTGACCGCTGACAATCGCTGCTGACCGCTGCTGATCACTGCCGATGGCTGCTGATCACTGACAATCGCTGCTGACCGCTGCCGATCACTTCTGACCGCTGCTGATCGGTGACAATCGCTGCTGATCACTGACAATCGCTGCTGATCACTGCTGATCGCTGCTGATCGGTGACAATCGCTGCTGATCCCTCTGTGCCCTGCGGAGCGGCCGGGCAGGGCTGGTGGGGCCGCTCAGGAAGCTCCTGGGGCTTCTCTCGGCTCCTGGATTCAGCCCTGGAAAGAGAGAGGAGAGTCAGGAGTCAGGGTCAGCCCGAGGGTGCAGTGGTGAGGAGGAGGATGAGGATGGGGCTGAGTGTCCCCTCAATGGCACACGGACAGCGAGTCCTGGCACTCCCGGCAGGAACAGCCCCGGGCAGGAAGGGAGAAGCGCCGAGCATCCGCCGGCTCCGGCCGCATCCCCGGAGCGGCTTCCAACAGGAAAAAATACCGGGGCCGGCCGCCGCCTTGTGCTCCCGAGCGGCGGAACAAAGCCGGGCTCAGGAGAGCTGCCCGGGGCTGGGGCGTCCCGAGCCGTGCCGGGCTGGGAGGGAGGGAGGGAGGATTCCCCCTTTTTCCGTGTGTGGAGGGCAAGGAACCGGCCCTGGGGGACAGCAGGGACACGGAACCGGCCCCGGTGACAGCAGGGACACGGAACCAGCCCCAATGACAGCAGGGACACCGAACCGGCCCTGGGGGACAGCAGGGACACGGAACCGGCCCCAGTGACAGCAGGGACACCGAACCGGCCCTGGGGGACAGCAGGGACACGGAACCAGCCCCGGGGGACAGCAGGGACACAGAACCGGCCCCGGGGGATGCTCTCACTCACCTGAGCCCTCGCAGGGATGCAGGAATGGGATGCAGGGATGGGATGCTCCAGTCTCACGCAGCTCCTGCCCCTCCGGCACAAAACTGAGCCCAGAGCCGGGAGCAGCCTCATATAGAGGATGAGGAAGAGGAAGAGCCACCCATTAACCCGTGCCAGCCCAGCGCCGCGGCAGGAGCCCACCCGTGCCGAGCCTGGCCAGCATTAACCCCTCTCCTCCCGCAGCTCCAGCTCTGCCCGCTCCTCTCCTCCCTCCGCTTCCTTCCACAATCCCCTCCCCAGGATCCCACCAGGCGGGAAGGAGGAGGGAAGGCCCTTCTGGCACCTTCTCCGGTGGCGGTGAAAGGGTCAAACCAGCCCCGAGCCGGTTCCTGCCTCTTCCCCCCGGGAAGGGCTGTAAATCGCAGGAAGCCACAGCGGGCTGGAGCTGGCCCAGGGTTATTTTTACCGCTGCCCTCTTCCCTTCCCGAGCGCTCCCACAGGGACAATCCCGGCCCCTCCGTGCCCGGTCCAGCCCGGGGGGCTGCGAACGTGGCACTGGAGCAGGGGGGGAAGGAAAGAAGGACCCGGTGCCCCCCGAGCTGGGCTCAGGACCCTCGGGAGGAACCAGAGAAAGCCCCGGAGCCCCCCGGGAGCCGCAGCCCCCCGGGTTTGGGGGAGCTGGGGCACAGCCAGGCTGTGAATGAGGGGGAATGAGGGGGCTCAGGGGCACAAACCCCGGCATGAGGGGGCCTCTGTCCCCCAGCTCCCCGTCCCCAGCCCAGTTCCTTCCTGCGGAGCTGCCGGGAACGGCGCTGGGGCTGTGCCCGGCTCCTTCCCGGCCGACGGCAGCGGGGCAGGAAGGGGCTGGGGCCGGGAGTCCTGTGCGGGAAAACGGGGCTGAGATGGGCAGGGGGAGAGGGGCCAGGCCAGGCTGGAAAAAACCCGGTGACAGCGAGGAAGGGACAGGTCACCTCTGTAATAAACCCGGAGAGCAGCACAGCGCTCGGTGTGCAGGATGAGGCTGCACTGGAGCCAATCTGGTGGGGACAGGGAACAGATTCAGGGCAGTGATGGAGAAACCCTCGGCAGCTCTGGGATTCCCTCACGGGAAAGGCAACGCCAGAGAGGCTCGGGCTGCCCTCGGGACAGGGCGGTGATGGGAGCTCGTCCGACGAGTTTCAAACCTCAAAGGTTCAAATGGGCACCAATAAACCCCGTTTATTTATTTATGAGAGCAGCGCCCCGGCCGAGCAGGCACCGCGTGTCCGGGCAGGTCGGGGCGGGAGCGGCCCTGGGGCTGCTCCAACCCCAAAAGGCTCCAAAGGGACACAGGGACAGCCAGGACATGGACAGCAGGAGCTGCCGGGGCTGAGAGAACCAGCCCAGGGTCAGGTGGAGCCTGAGCGCAGCACTGCTGCAAAGGTTTTCAGGTTTTTAGTTTGCATCTGGTTCCATCCCAAACCTGAGGGTGAAGGAGCCTCTGGAGCGAACAAGAACAGCCCGGGCTGGGCTCCTCTTCCAGCAGCGGTCACTTGACACCTCCCTGCTCCTGGAAATGGGGTTTCAGATTCCTCCAAACCCTTCCCGAGCTCCTGAGGAGCACCTGCAGCAGCTCAGACTGGCGTTCCCACCTCACCTGTGTCCCTCGGGTGCTCTGTGGGGTTTGTGGCATTTGGGGCACATCCCTGTGCCTCTACTGGGCAGGATTTCCTTGGCAGGAAAGGAAAACCGAGCAGCATCACCCACCCCACTGAGGTCGGTGTTTAAATTCCCCACTGGGCCCTTCTGTCCCCAAAGCACCAGGAGGGACCCAAACCACGGAGCCAGGGATGTCCCAGGGGCTGTGAGAGAGGGAAAAGCCCCCAGACCCCTTGGGGCTGGCTGTGCCCTGAGGAGGGAACAGCTGAGCAACCTCCCAAGGGCTCTGCCTGCCCCACAGAGCACCAGGGAAACTCTGGTTGGACCAAAACAATCCAAAAACACCAACACGAGCTCCCAAAACAATCCAAAAACACCAACACGAGCTCCCAAAACAATCCAAAAACACCAACACCAGCTCTGGTTGGACCAAAACAAACCAGAAACACCAACACCAGCTCCCAAAACAGACCAAAAACACCAACACCAGCTCTGGTTGGACCAAAACAAACCAGAAACACCAACACCAGCTCCCAAAACAATCCAAAAACACCACCAGGGCGAGTTCCCAGCCCTGGGAATGGGCAGGGGCAGGCTGGAGCCTGAACCTCTGGGGCTGGGCTCTCCCAGCCCAATGAGCTTTAATTATATCTCATTTCTGCACCAGGACATCTCCCTGCAGCTTTCCCCACCCTCCCTGGGGGCTAAATATATTTGAAGCACAGCATATATATAATATATATTATATATACATATATGTGTGTGTATATATAATCTCAGGTTTGCTTTTCTTCATTTTGTGGGGAAGGAATTCAGCTGGTGTCTCTATTTAAAATCACCTCTCTTAGAACCAATCCAAAAGTGGGACTTTCTCCTTTACTACAGTTCTTTAACCCCCCTAAAAAAATGAATCTAAACCCAAACTGCACTGACCCAAGCACCCACAGGTGCCCATTGCAGGTGGGAATTCCTGGCACAGGAACCCACAGGTTGGGTTTGCTGTGGTGTAAGAAATTCCAAGAGAAACTCACTCACAGCATTCCCAGCCTGCAGATCCCTCTGTGCAGAGCGCTGCTAATTAAAACATGCAAATGAGGGCCACGCTTTCCTGTCATGGATAAGTAATGATGTTTCCTCAGGGCTGTCCCTGGAGGGCAGCACTGACACTGCACTGAAAGCACTTCCCCAAACTTGATCGAAATTCAAGGCTTTATTTCAAAAACAGTCATGAACTTAATAAATTACACAATAATTTTTCCTCATTATAAATTCTCCATAAAATATATTTTACAGTTTTTAAAGAAAAAAAACATGGAACAAACAAAAAACATCTTTCCCAAGTGCTGAAAAGTGTCTTGACTTCGTGTCACGCTGGTGAACGACCCCGCAGCTGCTACAACAACTTGATTTATTTTCTCCAAACAAAAGACCTCAGACAACACAAAAATCAAAGAGAACACAGAGCTCGAGGACTACCAGTGTCACCCAACAGCGAGGAGAAGCACCATGAGGGGGATTTCAGGCACCCCCAACCTATAAAGTGGCAATCAGTGCAAAAGAAACACTTTGGGAGTCAAACACCCCAAAATTTCCCTGTGCCAGCCCCTGATTTGTGCCCTGCAGGGAGGGGGAGCCAGGTGGGTCACAGAGCACTCAGAGGGAGCAGGGCTAATTCTGTAATTCTGTTATTCTGGCTCTGTAATTCTGTTATTCTGGCTGGGTCAGGGAGGGGATGCTCTCCCCTCTGTTGTTAAACAGCTCCCAGGTTTAACATGAATTACAAACCCCCTTTTCTCACCCTGCAGAGATGTGAGAGCTGGGAGGCAGAGTTGGCACAAGCAAAGCGTGTTTGTCTGAGGATCGCTCCCTACGAGGATGAAGTGAAAGGAAACAACAAGAATTATACCCTAAGGCCAGCTGGGGACAGGCACCAGCTCACACAGCACCAGGTAAGAGCCACCTGCGGCCTGTACAGCCTCACAGGTTGGGTGGAATCAGAATCCTTTGCTTTTGGAAAACCAAAAATTAACATTTTGTTAATTTGCACTCGGAAAATGAACACTGAGTGCCCAGAACTGCTGTCCCAACGCTAAGAGGGAACAGATTTCAAACAGCAAATTGTACAAGGAAATACTTACAGCCATTTCCAGGTGAGAAGAGGCAAATTAACTGATTAATAAAGCAAAATCAACTGATCAGTGAGCCAGCCCCCCTGCCAGCACCCGACTGTACATTTCTGATTTGACTCCCTCAGTGATGAGCTCCTTAAGCTCGAAGTGCCAAGACCAGCCATGTTAGCACTTTGAAAGCAGCTGATCCCCTTGCATTGCTTTTTTTGTTTACAAAGTCAAGTCTTTGAAATCAGATAACAAAAATAAATAATAAAGTCATTCAGGCCTGGGGAAGAGGGAGTTTTTCTCTCTCACTTCCTTCACCCAGATTTCTAGCAGACCCCAATCATCCAGACCCACAGCAAATAATTTAAGTGCCACACACTCCCAGCCACTCATATACATAAATATATACACAGACTACATTACACAGCCTCAAGATTTGCACTGCCAGCATGCAAATCCATTTTTTTCTCCTTTTTTTTTTTTTTCCATGAGAGTTCCTAATACTGACATAGGAAACTGGAATGTGTGGGACACTCCGTGACAGAGTGCTGGAAATCAAGTAGTGTTGGTGCTGAGGAACGCCCTGGGGCTCTCTCCGGGGTTTCACACCCGGCCAGCCCCACATTCCATCGGGAATCTCCATCGAGGAGGTGCTGAGCACCCTGCAGGAGCCCTCACGTGTCCCAGCTGCTGTCCCTGAAGGCGATGTTGACCAGCCGCAGCTCCAGCTCGAAGGCGTCGGGCCGGTCCTGCGGGTTGGCCGCCAGCATCTCCTTGATCAGCTGCTTCATCCTGGCGTTCATCGACTTCTTCTTGACGGGGATGAGCAGCTCCATCTTGGGGTTCTCCAGCAGCGCCTCGCCCACGGGCACGATGGCGGCGCCCTGCCGCACGTAGCTGCCCAGCAGCTCCTTCTTGGTCTCCGTGTCCACGAAGGTGATGCGCTCCAGCATGGCCCAGATGATGATGCCCAGGGCGAAGATGTCGGCCTTGGCCGTGTAGTGGCCCTCCCACACCTCGGGCGCCATGTAGAAGTCGGTGCCGCAGGCGGTGGACAGGAAGCACTTGTTGACGCTGGCCGGCTCCTCGGCGCTGTGGCCCGAGGCCGAGCACACCTTGCTGAGCCCGAAATCCGCCACCTTCAGCGTGGGCTCGGCGGGCGCGCGGCCCTGCCAGATGAGGATGTTGTCGGGCTTGAGGTCGCGGTGGATGATCTGGTTCTTGTGCAGGAAGGCCAGGGCGCTGCTGAGCTGCAGCATGAAGCTGGTGTTGGTCTTGCGGCTGGGCTTGCGCGACAGCAGGTACTCGTTCATGTCGCCGCCGTCGCAGAAATCCATCACGAACCACAGGTAGTACGCGCTCCGCGGGTCAAAGGCGATCTCTCCCTTCAGTGAGGTCTCCACCAGCTGCAATGAGGAGGAGAGGAGGGGATGTGAGCAGCTGGGGATGGTGGGAGGGAAAGGGTTCAATGGGAAAGGGCATGGAGTCAGGATCGTCACAGAGAGGGGAGATTTGGGTTGGTTACACAGCAGGAACTGCTCCCTGTGCGGCTGCAGAGCAGCTGTGCCTGCCCCTGGAGCCCTGGCAGTGCCCAAGGCCAGGCTGGAGCCACCTGGGACAGTGCAAGGTGTCCCTGCCCATGGCAATGAGATGGGGTTTAAGATCCTTTCCAACCCAGACCACTCTGTCTGACCCTCCCTTAACAATCCAGAGACAAGGTATTGCAGCAGGGCAAAGAAAACACGATGCAAAGAGAGAAAAAAACAAAATCACAATGTATTTGCCAGCCTCCTTATCTCCCCTGTGTGGAGCGTATCAAGCTGAGGCTCCTGCCCAGCAGCAGAGCTGGACCCTGATAACAGAGGTTTTGGAGATACCAGTGGCCATTGCCCTGCCATCTGCCCCAGCTGGACAGTGTCCCACCCTGACAAAGCCTGTCCCACCCACTCTGCCAACAGCTCTAAGGGATAAACAAAGTCTCACAAGCAACTCCACAGAGCTGCATTTACCCAGGAGAGATTGTTAAAGCCTGGTCTCCACTCCTGACACATCCATGAATTCCAGCAAGCTCACACAGGATCCTGAACTCTGCAGGCACAGCTGAGCACAAACACCCTTCCCACCATCACTACCCACAGGGTATCTGCAGGAACAGCCAGTGCTTACAGCTGCTCCACACAGAAAGCAAAGTGAAACCTGCAATCATTTTACTAATCCTGTTTACACCACTGCATTTGCCTCTTCAGCTCCTCTGAGGTGGCTCTGCAAGGAAAATCCTGCAATTATTTCTGTCAATGGATGCTAAATCAAACTGGCTTTCAAAAATGAAGGGGTGTGTTAATATCTAGACAGGCATTCTGAAATGCTTTTAAAAAGTGACTTTTAAACAGAAAAAATGGTAGTAATTTACAGCTATCTTCTTTAAATCTATTTTAGAGCTAAGAAATGCCTTATTTAGGGTTTGTAGCCAGGAGCTAAGGTGAGATTAAGGTATCTCAGGAGAGCAGGGAGCCTCCCCTGCCAAGAGGGCACCAACACAGAGTCACAGCAGCTGCACTTGCAGATATTGTGAGAGTCAAGACAACAAAATCCACATCCACATCTGTGCCAGGGCAAAGCACAGCACACGGGGCTGAGTGAGGACTGAAATTCTACAGATTTGGTTCAGCTGGCACTGAGGATCTGCCCAGAGCCCTTCCCCAGGTCATCACCCACAGAAGAGCAGCTCAGCTCTGTGCCATGCCCAGGACAGCAGAGGGGCTCTGTCTGCCCTTGGCACAGCCCTGGCACTCAGCTCAGCTCTGTGCCACCCCCAGGACAGCAGAGGGGCCCTGGTGCCCTTGGCACAGCCCAGCTGCTCCACAGTGACCCTGGCACTCAGCTCAGCTCTGCCCTTTGCCCTCCTCTCTGCAGCAGCCAAACAATCCGTGCTGTTGGCACCTGTGCCAGCTGCTCCCAGCATCGCCATCCCAGCCAGAGCTGGAGCTCTTCCCCACCTTCAGCTCCACCCCAGGCCCTCAAAGCTCCTCCCTGCACTCCATGGAACCAGGAAGGTGAGGCTCTGCCTCCTGCCCCTGTTATTTCAGCCTAATCCTTCCCTCAGGAGCAGCTCCCAGTCCTGGGCACTGGCACAGCCAGGGATCCTGCTCTGGGACAGCAATGAACACTGAAATAAGGGCACAGCAAACACTGAGCAGGCTGTGCCTGTTCAAACCAGGAATGCTGATTTCTGCCCGGGGGTGATTTACACTCAGGGCTGCTTCTTGACAAGGGAATTAATTCGATTGTCTTTCAATGTCTCTCCAGAGCTACTCATTCTTCAAACATACACATCTTCAGACTTAAAAGGGCACTTCCACAGTGATATGTATTCCCTAATTTATACTCTTTGAAGGGATTAACTAAACAGTTATTTATTAAAAAATAAAGCTAGCTCATGATGTGCTACTTTTGACAAACATCAAACAATTGATGCTTGTTTCTGAAAGAATTTTAAGTGCTGGCTCCCTATAAATCAAGACACTGATTTCCA
>JAHXMQ010012343.1:12486603-12509205 GCA_020466415.1 Ammodramus savannarum pratensis | reverse complement strand
GGTGCCTGCGGCAGGGCGGGCTGTCCCTCACGGGCCAGCGGCGGGCCCTGACGCAGGAGCAGTGCCGCAAGTCCTTCCTGCGCCGCAACAGGAACCCGCACATCAACGAGCGGGTGCACGCCGTGCGGGCCCTGCAGAGCACGCTCAAGGTGGGACCTGCAGCCCCCCGAGCCCCTCAGAGCCCCTCAGAGCCCCCTGCCCGCGGCTGGGCCCATAAAACCGGTGCGGTTTGTGCGGGCAGGCCAAGCTGGCGGAGCTGCAGGCGCTGGAGCAGCTGCTGGGAGAGGCCGCGCTCACCTCGGACACGTTCCGGCGCTGGAAGGAGGAGCACCAGGAGCTGTACCAGGAGCTGCGGGAGGGCTGGGCCGGGCAGCGGGGCCAGGGTGGTGCGGGGGAGCAGCACGGGGAGGCGGCCGAGCCCTGACACCCGCCAGCCCTGGCACCCACTGGGCCTGGCACCCACCGGCCCTGGCACCCGCCAGCCCTGGCACCCACCGGTCCTGGGCTGGGCAGGGCAGCAGGGCCAGGGTGGTGCTGGGGAGCAGCACGGCCTGCAAGGAGAGGAGGCCGAGCCCTGGCACCCGCCGGCCCTGGCACCCAAAGGCCCTGCCCTGGCTCTGCCCAGCACAGTGGGTGCTCCATACTGGGAGGCCTGAACACGTTCTGGAAGGCTCAGCCCCCACAGGGTCCATCTAACTCCTTTATTTTAAGTGACAGTCTTAATTTTTCCTTGCCTACACTCGGCAAGG
The DNA here is from genome assembly GCA_020466415.1 of Ammodramus savannarum pratensis. Lineage (NCBI taxonomy): Eukaryota > Metazoa > Chordata > Aves > Passeriformes > Passerellidae > Ammodramus > Ammodramus savannarum. Next base: position 12,508,456 of record JAHXMQ010012343.1, on the reverse strand, counting down.
AGGGGATTTTGAGCGCCCGCTGTGGCGCTGCCAGCCGGCCTGGCCACGGGCTCTGCTGCTGTAAATAAACGTGTGGACAGGGCCTGGTCCTGCGGTGGTTTTTCTTGGCGCTGAAATAATCAAATCGTGGAATTGTTTTTCTTGGCGCTGAAATCATCAAATCATGGAATTGTTTAGGCTGGAAGAGATCTCCGAGATCAGCGCGTCCAGCTGTAAACCCGGCATTGCTGCGTTCACCGCTAAACCAAGCACCACATCCGCGTGTTTTTGAACACTCCCAGGGACGGTGACTCAACCACTGCCCCGGGCAGGCCGTGCCAGTGCCTGACCACCTTTTCCATGGAGAAATGCCTCCTGACGTCCAACCTCACCCTCCCCTGGTGCAGCCTGAAGCGGTTTCCTCCTGTCCTGTCGCTCCCCTGGCAGGGGATCCAGAGGCGCCCCCGATCCCCCATTTCTATTCCCATATTTCCATTCCCGTTCCCATATTTCCATTTCCATTCCCATTGCCATTTATTCCCATTGCCATTTATTTCCATTTCCACTTCCCCCTACTGAACACCCGCCCTACGGGTGCCGCCCGCGGCCACTCTTCCCCCGCCAGAGCCCTTCGCGGCGGGGGCGGGGACAGCGTTCAGACGAGCCAATGAGGCGCCGCTAGGGGCGTGGTCAGAATATTCAATTGGCTGATACACCAGGAAGCCACGCCCCCCGCGGTGTGCCACGCCCCTCCCGGCGGAGGTAACGGTCGCGGCGCGCGGAGGTGGCGGGAGCGGCGGCGGTCGGTAGCGGCAGGTGAGGGACAGAGCCCGGGATCGGTACCGGCACCGGCCCTGAGCCGCGCCCACACGGTACCGGCACCGCCACCGGGCACCGGCAGCGCCGCTGCCACACCGGCACCGCACCCCGCACCCTCCCGCCTGTCCGGGACCGGTCTGTCCGCTCCTCGTGGCCGCCCCTCAGCTACCGGGCCCCGCTCTCCCTCTCAGGGACCGGGGGTACCGGCACCCCCTCCCCGCCGCCCCCTGGTCGGTGCTGAGCCCCCAGACCCACCGGGGCTCCTCAGGGTCTGCCCCTCCCCACCCGCCCCTCACGGACCGGGACCTCCATCCCGGGATAAACTGACCTAAAATTATTTCTGCCTAAATTAACCACACCTGAATTAACCACACCTGAATTAACCATAATGACCGCTGCGTTTATGTAGAAGCGTTTCGTTTCTTTGCTGAGTAAATTGCTGTTCCCGGTTCGTTATCCTGTTGTATTCCCAATGTTTCTGTTAGCTTGTAACATCTGTGTACATTAATATTTTCTAGGAATTGATTTCTTATCTGAGCTCTTTGAATCAGTTTAACAAAGATTGTAGCAGCTGCTGGGTGAGGATTGAGTGTGGGTTTGTAGAGGCCTTGAGTTTGCAGTGTGTGATTTGTAAATTGCACTCGCATTACAGAGACAGGAAATTGACTGAAGCACGCACAGAAATGGATGAATTAACCCAAAACTCCGGGCAGATATGGATTGCCATTCATGGCACAGAAAGGCTGATTTTTGAAGGACTTCTTTCCTCATGTAGTTGCTCAGCGACCTCTACAGAGGGCAGAAATGACCTGGTTGAGAGTTGAGACTTTTAAAGAGAAAATTTGAGTCTCTGTAGACACAGATAACAGCTGGAAGGTGCTGCTGAATACCTGGAGAATGGTGCAAACAGGCATAAAGAAAATCTACAAGGGTTTATTTTGCTTTTTTTTTAAAGTGTTGCTGCAGGTAAAAACCAGATATTATTGGGAGAAGAAGCTAATTAAATACCAAATACTGTGCTATTCTGATGAGTAGCTGCTGTGTTGGTTAGTGGGAACGGGGCGTGGTTTATACTCACTCAAAATAAGATTTTTATTCATTTATCCAGCTCTCTAGGTGGATAAGATGGCTGCTCCTGAGAAAGATCCAGACCTGAGGCTGCTGCAGAAGAACCCACTGGGTAAGGACAGTCCTTTCTGCAAAGCCCTGCTGCTGTCAGATCCCATTTCACTTTCTCTGAGGAGACACGTGGCCCTCAGAAGATTCTCTATCAGAAGCTTTTTGTTCAAAAAAATTCTTTTTTTTTCTCCCCTCGCCTGCTTTTTCAGCAGTCATTTGGTAAGGAATTTCTCCCTTAAGCTGACAGGGGAGAGTGTTTTAGAGTTAATGCAAAAATTCCTCTTTAACTTGCCCAGTTTTGCTGTGCTGATCCTTTTAGTCAGGGCACCAGCTGGCTGTAACATGACCAAACTAATCAATGGGAATATAATTTACAGCTTCTGCACTCTGACTTCCTCACCAAGGTTGTTTTTCAGTCTCCTGTTGATATTATTTCACTTCCCTGCTATTTCCTTTTGCAAATATATTTTTTAACAGGAACTCAGGGAGCGAAGCAAGGACTAGCTTGGGGTTTGGAGGCACTGGTGGTTACATAGGGCTTAATTAAAGGGTGAATATCTGTGTTTTTGTCTCTGCAGACCCCATTAGCTGCCAGAAGAGCCAGTTCCTGGAGAGCGAGTGGAAGGCAGCCATGGTGTCCCTGCGGTCCCTGAGCCGCTGTCCCAGCGCGGCCGAGAGCAGGGACGGGGGCATTGGCACCTCCTGCTCGGACAGCACCGAGGGTGAGGGGCACCTGGGGCACGGGGACACCTGGGGGCACAGCCTGGCACGTTCTGCAGCTGTCCCCAAGCCAGGGGAGGGCTGTGTTACATGACTGTGTCCCTGAGCTTGGTTACTGTCCCATTTCAGGGGTTTAACTGACCAAACGCCACCTTGGTGACTTGCTGGCTCTTATTGGGCAGTGACAGATTTATCAGCAAGTCTGTTGGGTGATTTTAATTATTTTTTTTAAGGAAATAATTTGTGTTTTAAGGAAATAATTTGTGCCTTTGTGTTTGGCTCTGCAGTGTTAGAGCTGAGAGCTCTGCAGCCTGGCCTTCCGCTGAGGCGCGCTCTGTGAAATTTCTGGTCCCAGCAATCCTTTCCACCTGTTTTTTTAACCTTTATTGATTATCTTTTCAGTAATGAGGGACTTTGTGGTGTTCCTTAAAACACTTCACACATCCCTGTGTTCCAGGGAGCCTTTAGAATGAGATTTGGAATGATTATTAAGATTGTAGGTGGCAGTAACATGCCAGTGAAATGGGAGCTTTAGGTCTGGCTGTTGGAATTATTGCTGGAAATATTACACAGGCACACATTGAAGTGCTCCATCAGGCCTCTCTGAGGATGATCAAACACCATTTGGCAGCAGGGGAGATGGTTTCCTTTGGGAAATGACCCTGCTGGGCCACGTTGTGAGAGCCGAGGGTGACCGCAGGCCTGGCTGCTGCTGGGGCACGCTGAGCTCAGAACATTAGTCAGAAATGTTGTTGTGAGGACCCCGAGCACACTCAGGGAGCTGATTGCAGCACCCCCACGTGATGTGTGCTGCTCAGGGACCTCGGGTTCCTGACAGTGACACCAGGGGATAAATTTAGGGGCTGTAGAAGGAAATGGTGCTGTCCCTTCCCTGTGCCAAGGTGAGCGTGCTTGCAGCAACCCAGGAGCATGGTGTTCTCTGGAGTCCAGGCTGTGCTGAGAGATTTTCTTATTTGTGATGGAAGGGTTGAGTGCATTTATTGTGACAGTTCTCAATATTTCACTTCCCTGTGCTTCCTGCCGTTTCCTTTAGCGTGGTTTTGGTCTTTGCACAGTCTGATTTGGGCTGTATTCAAATTGTAGTGTTTGTATTCAAATTGTAGTGTTTGTATTCAAATTGTAGTGTTTGTATTCAAATTGTAGTGTTTATATTCATTGTTGTAGCAGTGCTTGGAGGGTACAAACAGGTGTGAGGGTGACTGGCTGGAGCATCACGTGGGGATGGGCCTTGGGCCAAAGCCATGAGGAAATCAGGAGTGTGTTCCTGGGACAGACCTGGAGTTCCTCTGACACAGAACGTCTCAGGACAGGAGTGGGAACTTTGCTGTTTGCCTTTCCCAGCCCTTGCTGTTGCTCTATTGAAATCTGAGAGGTGCTAAGAATAACCCTGATTGCCTGCAGCCAGGTTTGGTGCCCCGCTGGCAGCACGGGGGCTCTGCCTCACTTCCTGTGGCCGTAGGTGAGAGCCATTGCCCTGCTCTGGGACGGGCTCTGCCGAGCTGTCCTGCAGGAGCTGCAAGGTCAGACCCTGGGGTCAGCAATGCTGCAGGCTCATCATGGGCTCAGGGATGGCTCCTGTTAGCTCTGCTCACCCTCTGGAGTCGCTGAGCTGCGGGACGGGCAGAGCGGGATCGCGGGCTCAGTGTCCAGACCTGTAAGTTTCAGCCTTTTTATTCAGTAGCAAGGACTGGATTTCTAAACCTAGAGAAAGATAATCTACTCTAGTATAATCTTGAATCAATGTTAAAAATATGGATTAAACTCAGATTCTTCCCGTGGTGGTAGGAACAGGTCAGCAGGTTCCTGAAGCTTGTAGTGAGGGGGAGCACAGGTGTGCCTGAGTCATGCTGCTGGTCCTTTCAGTGGGAAATGAGCTCGTTTTAAGATCATTTTGGAAAGCTGACTGGAGGATTGTGTTTTCAGGACTGTAATTAGAGTATCACTCTTCTTCTTCTCCCAGACTTCTGCAACTCCAGTAGCGGCTCCTCATTCCACCCCATCAAAACCCAGGTGACCATTCCAACAGCCCACGTTATGCCTTCCACGCTGGGCGCCTCGCCCTCCAAGCTGTGCCCTGCAGGGGACCAGGGCTCTGCACAGCCTGCGGGGCCGGGGCTGGCCAGGAACGGGGAGCTGAGCACCAGGACAGCCCCTCAGGTGCCAGCCAGGGAGCTGCTGCGTCTGTGCAGGGCCGCGGGGGACGGCGGCTGCGAGCACGCCTGGCCTCCCGCCCGCACCGAGGGAGCCTGGAGGTTCGACACCCCTGCCATGGAGCACACCCTGAACCAGTCCCTGCTCACGGACAGCCTGTGCAGCACAGAGCCCCTGCACAGGTGCCAGCAGTTCCAGCCCAGCCCCGAGGCAGGCAAGGACCACTACACGGTGCTGCCAGAGAGCAAACCGGCGCCCAACGGAGCCTGCGAGCCGCGGCCCAGCGGGAGCAGGGGGGTGCCAGCGGGACTCCAGGCCAGCAGCTTCTATTCCAAACCCGTGGCAGCTCCCCCAGGCAGAGCCTGGCTGCAGGAGGGCTGCACCCTGCACTCCCACCAGGGAATCTGTGAGCTCAGCGCCTGGAAACAGCAGCTGGACAAGGTGCGGCTGCAGGTGGAGCAGATGCAGGTAGGCAGCTGTGGCTGTGTGAAACCCTTCCTGTCTCTGTAGTGAGGAATTGTTGTCCCAGACTAAGGAGCCAGGGGGAAAATGTCTGCTGCTGCTCCCTGAGTGACAGCAGGAGTCTCCTGAGGGTCTGTTTCTACAGCTTGTGTGTCACAGGTATCATCTGACACGCTGCGGGTGCAGAGCAGCCCTGGGTTGTGTTACAGCCTGCTCCACCTGCCAGATCAGGAGCTGAAATGGCCTGTCTGATAGAAACTGGGAAGAAAAAGCATGCCAGGAGGTTTTAAGCAGTGTCTAGAATGGCTTTGTTCTGTAGCTAGGGTTAAAAAAGACTTTTTTTGAAAAAAATGCATGAAACTAGTTGCAGTTTACTAGGTGGAAACAGTTTGTTTACTACCTCCCACCAGCTGTACCCTAACGGAGACAAATTGTTTCCAGCGAGCTAGGACAGTGATCTAAAATTATTTGTTAATCTCCAGTTGTGCTTGGGCAAACTTTCTTGTTCTTGGACATCACCAGAGACTGAAATAGCCCTGCCCTGGCATGCAGATGAGCACACAGTGTGCAAAATAGCTGCAGCAGTGTTGCAATTACCCCTGTGGGGCACAGACCTCTCCCTCCTTGTGTTGTCTCCTCTTGCAGTTACAAAATGGAGGCACCTGCCCCCATTCCTCTCTGTATTCCCCATCCCTGCCTGCACCTGACCCAGCCCAGTGGATCAATATCCTGAACTCCAATGAGAACCTGCTCAAGGAGAAGGAGCTCCTCATTGACAGGTGAGGCTTTGACACGTGGTTCAAAGAGTGCAGTCCATTTCCATTTGGAAAGTTCCAAGGAAGGCTCATTTCTCAGAGTCCCTTTTGCTCAGCTGATCTTGTTTTGTTGCAAAGAACAATGTAAGGACCTTAGAGAACAACCTAAGCTCTTCTCTCCTTCTTGGAATTAGGATGATGATCCTGAAGGGCTCAAATAAATTAATTTAGTTATGGTTTTCTGTGTTTTATAAGGGATAAAGATCTCTGTTCACTTCATGATTAATCTGGAATGTCAAAATAACTGCCTCTTTTGCTTGAGGATTTTTTGGGAGCTCTTTGAGACCTTTATTTTAAATTTGGTTTTTGTGACTTGAGGCTGGCAAACAACATTTCTCTTATCTAAGCAAGCTTTTTGAAAAGTCAGTCCTTATGAAAAGTACCTTCAACATCTGGACTGTAAATATTTTTCCTTCCTTATTTTGGGGCGTCTGTTGTCTGTTCATTCCCCTCCTAAGCTCCAGAGTCAAGCTGGATCCTCCAAAACACGCAAGGCTTGTGTGTTTTACCTGTAGTTGTGGTTGGGGGAAGGGTTTTGAAGGGAAGAAAAGTTAATAAGAATTGTAAAAAAGGTTAAAGTGTTTATTTCTGTGCGGGTGAGCTCTGAGTGGCAGCGTTGTGTTTGTGCTCTGCTGTCGCTGAGTGGAGCACAGTGCTGTGCTGGCTCTGTTTGTGCTGTGCTGGCTCTGTTTGTGCCGTGCTGCTGCTCTCTATGTTTGGGAGCAGTGAACTGCCTGTTTTGTTGCAGACAGAGGCAGCACATTTCCCAGCTGGAGCAGAAGGTGCGTGAGAGTGAGCTGCAGGTGCACAGCGCCCTGCTGGGCTGCCCAGCGTCCTACGGAGACCTCTACATGCTGAGGATGCAGGTACAGCACGTGCCAGGGACAAACAGGTGGCCCAGAGTGCTGCTGAGGTGTTGGCTGAGCAGCACTGTGCAGAGTCAGATTGTAAATTATCCCTTGTGTGGAGTCACCATCACCTCTGTGTCCCTTTGGTTGGGTTAAGGCTGTGCTGGTGATGCAGGAGCTGTGTCAGCTGGGCTGAGGGATTTTTGGGCAGGATGAGCACACAGCCCTGGGGCAGTTTGTAACCTTTGGTTGGATTGAAGCTGTGCTGGTGATGCAGGAGCTGTGTCAGATGGGCTGAGGGGTGTTTGGGACTGGGCAGGATGAGCACACAGCCCTGGGGCCCTTTGTAACCCCCCAAATTCAGGAGCTGTGTGTGCCTGCAGGAGCTGCAGAGGGAGAACACCTTCCTGCGAGCGCAGTTCACAGAGAAGACCGAGAGCCTGAGCAAGGAGAAGATTGAGCTGGAGAGGAAGCTGGCTGCTGCAGAGCTGGATGTGCAGCGGGGCCGGGAGACCCTGAAGGAAACGCTGCAGAAACATGCAGAGGAGCTAAAGAAACAGGAGGAAAGGGTATGGTCCTGTTCTAGGGATGGGAGTGTGTTTTCTTGTCAGTGTAGTGCTGAGGTCAAACTTTTCTGTGGCATTTTCTCATCTTGTTGTAGACTATGGTTTACAAGCAAAAGCCTCTCCTCCTGCATTAGGAGCATTTCAGTGCCTTCTCTTTTAAACAAAAAAATGCCTTTCTCTCAATGATCAGAAATGAGTTAAGGGGATCCTGTATTTTGCCATTATGTGGTGTGCAAAAAAGCTAAATGAGTGGGCTTACAGAACACTGAAAAATAAATAAGAAATTAAATGAAATAAACTGAACTTGTCTGTAACTGTCCTTGCAGGTAAAGGGAAGAGACAAACACATTAATAACCTTAAAAAGAAATGCCAGAAGGAATCTGAACAAAACAGAGAGAGACAGCAGAGAATCGAGACGCTGGAACGATACCTGGCTGATCTCCCAACCCTTGAGGACCACCAGAAACAGAGTCAGAGGGTAAAACTTGCTCTGAGCTGCAATGCTGACCTCACTTACTTGCTCAGGTGACATTTCTGTGGTTACATGTACTCCTCCTTTGTTGCAGCTGAAGGAATCTGAACTGAAGACCACTGCCCTGCAGGAAACAGTGCTGACACTGGAGACAGAGCTTGGAGATGTCCAGGCTGCTTTCAGGGAGCAAGAGCTGCAGCTGGAAGCCCAAAAGCACAAGGAGAGGGAGCTCCTGTCCACTGTGCACAGGTAGGGATGAGGAATCAGCTTCATCCTGGCACTGCAGGAGCTGCTGCATGAGGAGGGCCCTGGCAGGTGCTGGGATGCAAACAGGGCAGTGCTGATATTTGATATGAAATTGATTTCCCTCCTCTAAGTAAGGGAGGGATCATAACTAAAACTGTTTTTTTTTTTTTTCCCCATGGTTCTGCTCATTGCAGCTTGCAGGACAAGCTGCAGCAGTATGCAAAGAATGCAGAGAGAGGAGCCCCTGGCCAGGATGGGGAGAGGCAGAAAATGGAGCATGACTCTCTGAAGAAGGAGTGTGAGTGCCTCAGGAAGGTGAGGGGCTGTTCCAGGCAGGAATCACACATTTTTCCTTCCACTGAGTCACACCAGGCACTCAGAGGAAATGGGGGACTTTTAAAGGCACTTTTAAAGTTCCTGGAATTGCAGGCTGCAGGGTGCCAAAAGCTGTTCTTGATGTGATAACCACACACTTCTCCAGAAATGCTGGGGAGAAGCTGCAGAATGCAGAAGAGGGGAGAGGAAAGCCACAAGAGTACAACGGCTGGTTTTAGCTGATAAATGTAATGGTGCCTTTTATCCAAGTGCACTCCTAAGAGCATCTGTGATTAGAGCAGTAAATGGACAGGAAAGAGGGAGAATTCCTGGTGGTATTACTGCATCTGTGTGGCCATTTCTGATGTCTGTACTTTTAATTCCAGATTGTGGACAAAAAGCAGAAGAAGATGGAGCAGTTATCCTTGCAAGTCAAGGTGAGAGGTGATGGGGAGGGACCCTGAACTTGAGAATATGCTGTGAAATGAGTCACTGACTGTGTTCCCATGGTCTGTTCCAGAACCTGGAGGAACAGGTGGCCCAGGAGGAGGGGACAAGCCAAGCTCTGAGAGAGGAGGCATTGAGGAGGGAAAATGCTCTGCAGCAGCTCCGGGCTGCCGTGAAAGAGGTCAGGGGGGGTTTGAGTGAACAGTGCATTGTGTCTGAGCAAGGCCCTGAATTTAGTCAGCAGCTCAGTCCCTCCTGCTGGTCACTGTCCTGTCAGGGCTGGGAAGGGAAGCAGGAGGAGCAGGCTGTGCCTCGGGAATTGATGGGGATGGGATGGAGGAGGCTGAGTTTGCCAGCTGGGGGCAGCAGAACAGGAGCCCAAGCACAGCCCCGGGGTCAGAGCCCCCTCCCAGCCCTCTTGGCAAGGTGCTGGAAGCTTTCACTGGAAGCTCCTGGAAGCCTTCACTGCTCTGGCTGGCAGGGACAGAGCAGCTTCAGTTCCCCTGAGGCAGTGACACTGCTGTGGGCACTGCTCTGCATGCAGCCCAGCCCCTGCCCCAGTGCTGCCCTCACACAGCAGCTGCATTCAGCACCCCGTGCTGCCCCTGACGTGCCCTGTCCGTGTGTCCAGCTGTCCGTGCAGAACCAGGAGCTGATCGAGAAGAAGCTGACGCTGCAGGAGCAGCTGCGGCAGGCGCGGCTGGCGGTGCAGCCCCTGCCCTCTGACACTGCCCGCCTGGCCCAGGAGCTGCACGGGGAGCTGGCCAGCTGCCTGCAGGCCCTGCAGGCTGTCTACAGCATCGTCACCCAGAGGGCCCAGGGCAAGGACCCCAACCTCTCCCTGCTCCTGGGCATTCACTGTGAGTACCCTTCCTTTCAGCAAACCCTTCTGTGCTGTGGCAGAATGAAATAACTCACACAGAGCATGGGAAGTGCTCTTTCTGGGCTTCTGAGTGCTCTTTCTGTGCTTGGCTTGCTTCAAAGGTGCATGTTCTACTCAACATTCACTTACTACAACCTCTTTTGCAAATGTGAGTTGGTTTTTCTGGCTGATTTGCAAATGTGTGTGATCCTTGTGTGAGGAAACTCCTCCCTTCTCTGACCCCACAGCTGTGCAGCACCCTGTGAAGGAGAAGGATGACCTGCTGAGCCCTGACGGGCTGGCCAAGAAGCTGGTGGAGGTGAAAGAGCTTCACAAAGAGGTGGAGGACTTGAGGACTGCAATATCTGACAGATACGCTCAGGACATGGGAGACAACTGCATCACCCAGTGAAGAGCACTCCCAAAGTAAGACAGGGAATGAAGACTTGAAACTCTCAGGAGTCTTGTGCTCCTACAACCCTAAACTATTCAGCACTTTACCATCCCTCTGCTTGGGTACAGGACTTATCTGATCTGTGAGGAATCAGGGGGTTTGTGGCCAGAAGTGTTCAGCTGCTGACTGGGAAAATTCAGGGTTTCAGTGTCAGGCTTTGATCTTGTGGAATGTGTTTTGTGCTGTGTTTGCTGGAGCTGCCATGGCCTCTGATGCTGGGAGATGGATTCTGCCTTGCCTTCCAGGCATGTCAAATGCTGAACATGCAAGTGTGAGAGTTAAAATGATGGCTGAAAGGAAATGTACGCCCTGGTCTTGCTGATAACCTCCCTGTGCAGGTCCTGTGGGACCAGAGGCTTGTCAGGGTGTTTGTGGGATACCTGGATTCCATGGGCAGGCAGGTGTGCCATTCCCCTGCTGGCATTTACATCGAGGTGCTGCTGCCTTGGACTGATGGAGCAGGACCTGCTCTCCTCAGGAAATGCAGCCATTCAGCAGCCAGCACGAGCTGAGGAATAAAGCAACCCTAAAAGACTGTGGAGCTGCTCCCCCTGGGCACTGTTACCCCAAAGCCTTAAGCCTTTTGTCCCCCTGGATCAGCACTGGGAGTGTGGCTTGGTGCTGAAGTGCCTTAATGGGCTGGAAGAACCCTGTGCCTAATGCATCCCCTGGCAGGTGAGGGGCTGCTCTTCCCTCTCTCAGCCTTTTAGAGCCATCAAACAATCCTGGGGAGCCCCAAGTGTCTGTGGGCCCTGCCAGAGCCCCCGAGAGCCTCTGTGCCCTGGGGACACCTCTGCTTTACTGCAGAAAGCCATACCAAAGCTGATGTGGAGGGGTGGCACAGGGAGCTCCTCCTGCCAGCTGTGGCCTCTGGGCTCTGTCACAGCCCTGTCCCTCCTTCCCTGCTCCTCTGCAGTGATGGCATTTCTGAATGAGTCCCTGAGGGATCAGTCTCACTGTCCCACCACCCTCCCTACCCCAGTGACAGCTTTACTGAGTCTGAGGGTGGAACTTGGGTTTTCATCTGGAGTTAAGAGCAAGATGCCCAAGCTGTGACAGGGACAGTCCTGCTGGCACTTGTGGTGTTTGGCTGCTCTTGGTTCACCCTGGGGCTGTGAGCCCTGGGTTTGGCAGAGATGCTTTTGTTATTCCTTTGTGTTATTCAGTTGTGTTACAATAAGACCAAATCTGTTTTGTTCTCGGTGTTTGGCCACCATGGGGGACTGGTTGGTTTGTGCCACACAGGGAGCACACAGCCGTGTCTGTCTGTCTGTCCTGCTGTCCCTGGGTGTTCTGTTCCTGCCTGTGTCTGTCCCCAGGCTGCTGGTGCTGTGTACTGAGCAAAACACATTTCCAGGGCTGTTTTTGAAGCCGTTTGTCCTGATTACCAGGAGCTCTGCTGGCTCCTGCAGCTTCTCAGGGGGTTTGGGCTCCATCTCCTTCTCCCCTTGGCTTTGGGGGTGCTGTGAGGGCACAGCTGTGCCCTCTGCCCCTGCAGAGGTGATGCTGAGATGGAATTATTGTGGCTGGAACCGCACCTGGCTCTGTCCCAGCTGCCCTGTCCCGTGTCCCCTCCATGGGGACATGTCCTCTGCTCATCCTGTGGCCCTGAGGGTGATGCTGTGCTGCTGCTGCAGGGAAATCTGGGGCTACAGAACACCCCAGGACGGTGTTCCCTCCCTGTCCCCCATCCTCGTGTCCCACGCGTGTCCCCCGGTGTCGCGCCCGGTCCCGTTGGGCTCGGTGTCTTTGTCCCAGCCTCTGTCTCGGCGCTTGTTTGTATCGGGTATTTGGAGTATCAAATAAAGCTGCTCTGCCCCTTCGTGCGAGGCCGTCCTGCCTGGGGAGCGAGCGAGGGACGGAGGGAGGGAGAGAGAGAGGAGCTCCGGTGCCGGTGCGGGTGATGGCTCGGGGCCGGTGGCTCCCGGTATCTGTAGGGCCGGTGCCGGCGCTCCCCGGTGCCGCCGGGGCGGTGTCGATGGCTCCCGGTGCCGCCCGTTCCCGGTGCCTGTGGTTCCCGGTGCCGGCGGGACGATGTCGGTGGTTCCCGGTGTCGATGGCTCCCGGTGCCGGTGGGGCTGTGTTGCCGGTTCCCGGTGCCTTGGGGCGGTGTCCGGGGCCGGCCCCGCCGATTCCGCATGCCCGGTGCCGCGGGCCCCATTGGCCGCCGCAGTCACATGCCGGCCGGGCGGCGGTGGCGCTGCCGCTCCTCCCTCCCTCCGTCCATCCTCCTCCGTCCCTCCCTCCCTCGCTGCTCCCCCGGCCGGGCAGGCGCTGGGAGCGGCCGCGATCGCACCATGAGCACCCTCAAGGTCTACAGCACGTCGGTGACCGGCTCCCGGGAGGTGAGCACCGGCCGGGGCACCGGGCACGGCCCGCGCTGCGCGGCGCTGTCCCCCCGCCCCATCCTCGCTGTCCCCTCGCCCCTGCACCGGCCCCGGCCGTGCTGGCTGTCCCCGCACACCGGGGGCACCGCGCTCAGCCCCAGTGCCGCGCTGGGTGAGCGCCCACCCTCCCTCGGGGCTCCGCTCCATCCCCCGTAACCTGCGCCTCTCCCACCCGGCTTCCAGATCAAATCCCAACAGAGCGAGGTAACCCGAATCCTGGACGGCAAGAACATCAAGTACGAGCTGGTGGACATCTCCCAGGACAACGCGCTCCGGGAGGAGATGAGGGCCAAGGCGGGCAACCCCAAAGCCATCCCACCGCAGATCGTCAACGGGGACCAGTACTGCGGGGTGAGGCTGTGCTCCGGGGGCTGGGGTGGGTGCTGTCCTGTCCTTGGATGTGCTGCACACGCTCAGGATGCCCTGTAAATTATTTATTGTGAGGTGCAGGGGCCAGCAGGAAAAAGGGGACAGGGGGTTTGGGTGGCAGCGGGGCTGTGCCCGCTTTGTCCTGTCATCCTGGGCACAAGCAGCTGTGCCAGGGCTGTGCAGCAGATTGTGCCGTGGGCTCAGGGCCCCTCCTGCCTCGGGAGTGACCCTGTGGTGTTTCCCCGCAGGATTACGAGCTCTTCGTGGAAGCTGTGGAGCAAAACACTCTGCAGGAGTTCCTCAAGTTGGCCTGAGCCCCGCTTGCCCTGCCAGCCCGGACTCTACCTGCATTCCTCATCTCCCACCACCCTCACCTGTCAGCGCTGTCCTGGCACCTCCACCTGCGTCCCAGCCCAGGGAAACACCCACGACCAAAACTCCTCATTGCAGCTGCCTCGACTCCCTCCTGCTGCCCCCAGCCTCGGAGGGATCCAAAGAAAGCAACGCTCGGGCTGTGAGCAGAGCTGGGCCTGGCTCACGGCAGCTTCAGTGCCTCTGTCAACAGCAAAGCCTCTGGGGCTGTGCGAGGTGACCCTGCTGGCCTTCAGCCCCCTCCTCTGCCTCGCCAGGGAGGGGCTTAGGGCTGCACGGGACTTCCCACTTCTCCCAGTTGCTGTTAAAATTGTAAATTCTGCTGCCTCACTTCCTTTATTTTTTGTTTGTCTTTTTTTCCCTCCTCTTCATCTCAACTGCAGAGATTATGGCAACTAAGTAAGGGGTTTTTTGGGGGTTTTTTTTGTTGTTTTTTTCTCTTTTTTGTCTTAATTTAATGCAAAAGTACTGCACAGAATTGGGGCTGGGGCTGCCTGGGGAACGGGTGGGGCTGGCAGTGGATCCGTGCTGCTCTGGCCCTCCGCCCTGAGCAGCTCCCTGGTGAGCATTAATGGCTCAGGGCTGCCCCACAACAGCTGATGCTCCAGCTGTCCCATCTTTCCCTCTTTGTGTTGGCTTGTTTGCAATCCTGGACCAAGTGCATTTTGTTTTCCTGCCAAAAAGCAAGTTTATAACCAGTGTTGTCTTCCGAGATGCTATTAAACGTTACTGGACCTTTCACGGCGCCGCTCTTGCCTTTCTTTTAAATTCAGTTTTATTTTGGCTACAGGTTAAACACCGCCCTACCTAAGGATTGTGAGTCATTTCCAGCTGAGTGGGTTGTGCCTGCTGCTGCAGCCTGACACAAAGATCTCAACACCTTAGCGTGCTGCTGCTAATCAGAGGCTCCCAGGAGTGTGTCAATGTCCTACGGCGCAGCAGGGACAGGTACCAGAGCATTCCTCCCCTCTGCCCGGGGCAGGGACAGCCTCAGCCAGACAGGGCAGGGAAAAACAAACATTGGCACAAAGATTTGGGCACAGAGGGGCAGGGGAAACAGCTGCTCCAGGTGGGAAGGGAGGAAGCTGAGGGAGAGCTGGGTGGGTTGAGTCAGTGCTCACAGGCAAGCAGCTGGTTTGCTTCCTGTGTTTGAGTGGTGCAGCTCTGCTCAGAGAGCTCTGGGAAGAGCTCTGGGTTTCCAACCATGCCTCAGGAATCTGAAGGAAGTGGAAATTGCAGTGGAATACAGGGTTTTATTGGGAGCCTTTGCTGAGGGCTGGGGCTGTGTGAAGAGGGAACCTGCCAGCAGCCCTGCCCCACACGAGTGGGAGTGCTGTCAGCTGGGAGTCAAGTGAGAGCTTGTCACAGCTGGAATGGGAAGAATGTGCTGGGGAAAGGGAAAGGGAAAAGCACAGCCCCAACCCACGGCCAGGGAGGAAGATGCTTTGTTCAGGGCTGGGCAGAGAGGGGTTCTGCTGCTCTCGGTGACACGGTGTCCTGTTGCAGCAGGAGGAGGAGGAGGAGGGCGGGTGCCTGCAGGCAGGCTGGAGCCGGGGGCTGTCCAAGGGAAGGAGCTGTGCACGTACAGGAAGCCCAGCAGCAGCAGCAGGATCTCCCAGCTGAGCCTGGCTCGGCCCCAGCCAGGCAGGAACTCAAGGCCTTCAGGTTTAGCTCCAGCACAGAGCGTGGCACTGAGCCTGAGTGTCCCCAGCTGCCCGTGCAGGTGAGATCTGCAGGGAGCTGTGTGCAGAATGCACACTGCCCTGGCTGTGTGCAGAGTGAAAACTGCCCTGGCCGTGTGTCCACCCTGCTGCTGCACTGCCCAGTGCTGGGGTGAGGCTCCTGGGCAGGGCTCACCTGTGTAACCTGCACAGAGACGAGGAGCCAGGCCCAGGTGAGCAGCTGGAGGTGTCCCTGTGCTGGGGAACAGCAGGGCTGGCCTGGCCCCTGTGCCAAAGGGAGTGGCCACATGGCTGCTCCAACCCAGCTCTTCTCCGTGTCCAGCACGGTGAAACTGAATCTGGAAAGGAAACCTCTCCCTTTGCCAGCCGGGTAAGGTGAGAGCAGCTCCTAGGCTGGCTGCAGCCCCCCGCCCTGCCCTGGGGAGGGGTCTCTCCTGCGGAGCAGCAGCGAGGCCCGGGGCACCAGCCCACATTCCTGCAGGCTCCTGGAGCTGTCCGTGTACACCCGCTGGGGAAAGGTGCTCAGGATCTCATAGTCCGAGTTCCCGCCCCTAGGAAAGAACAGCACAACCTCCCCAGGGTTCTGACTGATCCAGATGTGGTTATGCAAGAGCAGAAAAAGGGTTTGCAGCCCAGAGTGCAGCCTGGCCAGCACGCAGCTGCACTGGGGAGGAGGGAGGCTCCTGCACCCCACCAGCCCTGAGCTCATCCTGGGGACAGCACAGGGGTCCCTCAGCCACCTGAGCTGTCCCCAGCAGGCTCAGGGAGCCCCTGTGCAGCGCTGCATGTCTGGGACACAGCCAGGCCAAGGGAAGGGTGGCACCAGCTGGGTGAGTGCTGGGAGGAGGCAAAGGCAGCACTGGCCTGGATTGATGGCAATTTGAGGAGTACAGAAGAAGTTTATCTCTGTTGCTGTGTGGCAAAGGTGGGTATGAAATACTCTGAGCTTCTCAGAGCACTGGAGAGTGCCAGGCGGGCACAGGGCTGTGCCCCAGCTCGTGTTTGAGGCTCCAAGACCTCAGGAAGCCTTTGCTGGGGTCCAGGCAGGGTGGGAGGGAGGGCTGGCCTACCTGAGGTGGGCGAGCAGCCGGCGCAGGTCCCCGATGGTGTCTGTGAGCAGCATCCTCAGCTCGTACGTCTGCTCCCCGCTCTCGGACCGGACGCGCAGCCTGCAGAGCTCGGGGGCTCCAGCCTCCTCTGCTGCCCTCACCCTGCGGGCACAGAGCCCTGCCAGCCCTGGGGACAGCTCCTCCCAGCAGGAACAGCCCCATGGCCCGACCAGGGAACAGCAGTTTGGTGTTTGGGAATGTCCTTGAGGTGAACGAGGCCCCGTCCGAGCAGGGCACCCAGACCAACCCAGCCCCAAAGTGCTGAAGGTGCCTTGGGGAGGGTTATTTATGGGCCTTTTTTAGCTTCTTCATTCTAAACCAGGGCTGTCTGGTAAGTACTCTGCCCTACTTCTTTGATTAAAAATAATCTGCTTGGGGTTTTATTTTCATTAGTTATTTGGGTCTTGGCTTGCCAGAAGGCTGAGTGGAAAAGTGCTGCTAGTGAGACCTCCCACCACCAGTTTCTCCATTTAATATGACTGTATACAATGGTTACAAACTCTTAGGCCTTGGCTTGCTGTCGGGAAAACTTTCACATTAATAAGTGACATTTTGAACAGAAGCTTTTTGTTAGAGATGTAAAATATGGCATGTTTGCCATGAAAAATTCAGTGGTTTTCCCAAAGGACCAAACTCGGCCTTTTGTCTCATTGTTTCTACGGTCTAAAAGGGAAAGTCCATTCTAAGCTGAACCCCCTGAACTAAAGCTGCAGTGCTGAAACAGGAGGCAGAGGAGATGCTGAAGGGCAGGGGTGGGGGGCTGTACCTGTACCTGTCCAGGGCAGCCAGCCCAGGTGTTTCCAGCAGCATTTCCTCGCTGCCCTGCTGCCCATCAGAGCCCTGCAGGCAGAGCAGGGGAGTGTGAGCACAGCCACAGGCCCAGTGCCACGTGTGCCCTGGGGCTGCCTCTCTGGAGGGGCTGTGGGTGCTGTGCACAGAGCCCAGAGCATCACCCCTGCTCCCTCCTGGGCTGTCTGGAGCCCACTGGTACCTGTGGAGCTGCTCCTTGGGCGCTGCCCACGCTCCCTCTGTGCTGCAGGGGCTGGGAAACCTCATTGGGATCCTGCTGCCAGGAGCCATTGGGACCTGGGGAGCAGAGAGGAGATATTTCCACGTGTGAGCTTTGTGACAAAGGTTTTGGCTCCGGAAGAGGCAGATTTGGTGAAAGGAGAGAGCAGCAGCCGACAGGGAGAGCTCTCGGCACCCCAGCCAGGCCCAGAGCAGCTCTTGGGCTCCTCCCTGAAGCTGCCCCACTTTGTGCCCCACTGAATGTCTGATGGTGAGCATCAACAGTGAGATCTGTGTACAGCAGGCAGGCAGCTCTGCTGGGAAAAACTGGGGCTATCCCCACTTTTACAGACTTGAACATTTTTCACCTGAATTTGTAGGTGTCCATTCCTTCCTGCTTGGACAATTCTTTATTTTGCTGCTTGGATAAAGGGGATATTTAGCTTTATCCTCGAGCACAGCTGTAGGAAGCAGGCAGCTGTTTCTCATGAGGGATACCTGTGCTGGGTTATTCAGTGATGCACCCACAGCCCCACTGATTTCTGACTTCCCAGCCCTGTCAGACATTGCTTACACAGACTGCAAGTGTCTAGAAGCCAAATGAGGAATCTGTGGCCTTTGATGTCCCATATTCTGCTGTGAAAGTCTGAAGAGAAACCATCCCATGCTGGGTGCAGTTACGGGAAACCTGCCTCAATGATATCTTCATTTTTGGAATGACTTGTTGAAAGGGGCAGTGTGTGCAGGCAGCTCCCCAGGCCTGCAGGGTTACCTCAGCATCCTTTCATGTGGTCAAGCTGGAAGGAAGCTTGGCCTTTCAGAAAGGCACGTGGCAGATTTGTTTTTGGAAGCCTGCTGAATTTCTATTATTTCATTACTTGTCACATCTCATTCCTGAGCAGGATTAATGCTGAGAGGATCCTGTGTGAGCTGCTGGCTCCCAGGAGGGTTGAGACCCTCTCATTCCTCTCCTGGCAAGGTTTAGGAGTGCTCCCCCTCAAGACTGAGCAGCATTTTCGAGCAGGTTTAAGGTTTTACCTGGGATCTTGGAGGTTTCCTGCATTCTGTTGGATTCTGCAGTGCCCACCACATGGCCAAGGCCAGGGAAGCTCCCTGCAAGGTCTGGCTGCTGGAACACCACATCCCTCCTGTCAGTGACCTGCAGGCAAATCTGGGTGTGGCACAAGCTCCTCTTGCTGCATCTGAGCCCAACAAAGCACAGCCATGGCAGGCAGCAGCTGTGAGCCCCAAACCAGGGCTGCACAGGGAGCCCAACCCCAGAGCTCTGCACAGGGAGCCCAACCCCAGAGCTGTGCACAGGGAGCCCAGCCCCAGAGCTCTGCACAATCCCCATCCATGGGATCCCTCACCCTCAGAGCTCTGCACAATCCCTCCCATGGGATCCCTCACCCTCAGAGCTCTGCAGAATCCCTTCCATGGGATTCCTCAGAGCTCTGCACAATCCCTTCCATGGGATTCCTCACCCCCAGAGCTCTGCATAATCCCCTTCCATGGGATTCCTCACCCCCAGAGCTCTGCACAATCTCCATTTCCATGGGATTCTCAGCCCCAGAGCTCCCAGCTGTCCTGCCCTGCCCTGCTCAGGGCTGTGCCCTGGTTTCTGCTGGCACAGGACAGTCCAGCCCCTGGCTGTGCCTGCTGACATTGCAGGGGCACTCCCAGACCTACATTGGAGCCCTCTGAGGCTCTCTGCCTGCAAATGTGGCTTTGGCTCTTTGCCACTTCTGAGAAATCAAAAACTGGGGCCCAAGAGAACCTCAGGTGGCCGAATCCATTTAAACTGTGGCGAAACAAACTCTCACGACATCCCCTCTAAAAGGTTCTCGTTCAATCTCACGTTATGAGCTTTTCCAGGGCAACTTCTGAGAACTTTCTCCCCCTCCTTTTTGTGACACAGCCCTGCATTTCCTGCATGTGCTGATGTCTCACAGAGCCTGCTGTGCTCTCAGAAGCTTCACTGGGGCACAGGAACCCTTGAACCCTGATGCTGAAACGTTTCTGTAACGGCTGCTGCAGGTGCCCACGGTGCCAGACACACCTGCACAGCCCCACAGAGCTCAGCCCAGCAGAACCCCCGTGCCCAGGGGCTGGGAATGGCACTTGCCTGCAAGGGGACCCCGTCAGGGTAGCGTGGCTGCAGCTCCGAGGGGAAATAACCGTCCATGATGTCCTGGAGGCATTGCTGAAACAACAGGAGAGCTCCTGCTCACACCTCAGCCCTGCTGGGCTGATCCTCCTGCTCCTGTCTGTGGTGCTGTGGCCATGCAGAAAGGTCTGCAGCACAGACATGGAATTTCCATCTGCAGAAATTGCTGCACAGGACACCAAAGGCTTTACAGGCACTGTGTAGCCATGAGATTGTCTGAAAAATCCTTTCCTTAGGATTCTTCCTTCTGAGAACTGAGAGGCCTCAGGAACAAAATGCAAACAATGGTTATCTGCTGCTGTGGAATGCAACAGGTGCATCTGGGATTGGGCTCATGGGGTTGTTTGTAATTAATGGCCAATCACAGTCAGCTAGATTAGACTCTGTCTGAGCCACAAGCTTTTGTTATCATTCTTTCTTTTTCTATTCCGTGCAAGCCTTCTGATGAAATCCTTTATTTTAGTATAGTTTTAATATAATATATATCATAAAATAATAAATCAAGCCTTCTGGAGTCAGATCCTCATGTCTTCCCTCCTCCTGAGACCCCTGTGAACTGTGACAGTGTTCATAGGGGTACCAGGATGAGAGAAGGGATGAGAACGTTGACTTATTGAGGTTTGATTTATTACTTTATGATGTGTGAAATGTGCTGTACCTGCGTGGCCGGGTGCTGGTAGGGCCGGAAGGCTCCGTGCCGCCCCACGGTGATGCCGTCCCGGTACAGGGTCAGGGGCAGGGGCTCCGCCCGCCGCAGCCGCGCCCCCCGCGCCGTCGGCTCCACCTGCGCGCTGCCCTCGCCCACCAGCGAGTTCAGGTCCCTGATGTGCTCCAGGATCAAATCGAAATCCACCTGCGGCTGGCAGAGAGCGGCCTCACCTGCGGCACGGGGAGCAGGGTCAGGGCTGACGCAGGGCATTTATTTATCTGTGAGAATCCGAGCTGTGACTGAGCCCTGACACTGCTGGGCTGCTCTTCGCACCTCTGCAGGATGTGCTGCAGCCTTTGGCTGTGCCACAGCCCTGCCAGGGCCTTGGGGTGCGTGCTGAGCCACAGGGCAGGGATGCAGAGCTGGGGCTGCAGCTTCTGAGCAGCTCCTGCAGCTCCTGCAGCTCCAGTGCAGCTCCTGCAGCTCCTGAGCAGCTCCTGCAGCTCCAGTGCAGCTCCTGAGCAGCTCCTGCAGCTCCTGAGCAGCTCCAGTGCAGCTCCTGCAGCTCCTGAGCAGCTCCTGCAGCTCCTGAGCAGCTCCTGCAGCTCCAGTGCAGCTCCTGCAGCCCAGCCTGGGCTCCCTCACCCTTCCAGCAGAGCTGTGCTGTCCCTGTGCTGTCCCTGTGCAGGATCAGGAGCTGCCCCAGCTGGATCCAGCAGAGCTGTGCAGGATCAGGATCTGCCCCAGCTGGATTAAGCAGAGCTGTGCTGTCCCTGTGCTGTCCCTGTGCTGTCCCCATGCAGGATCAGGAGCTGCCCCAGGTGAATTCAGCAGAGCTGTGCTGTCCCTGTGCTGTCCCTGTGCTGTCCCTGTGCTGTCCCTGTGCAGGATCAGGAGCTGCCCCAGGTGGATCCAGCAGATTGGATCAGGTGCAGAGCAGGTGCCAGGGGCTCTGCCAGGATGTTTGTCCGGGGCTTTGAGGGCTGTTGTGGGGCACAGGAAAGAAGTCACAAGAGGAAATGAGAGGAAAGGGCTTGGCTGAGTTGAAGTCCTTGCTTGTTCTGCTTTTCGTATGAGTTGCGAAAGGATGATGTGAAACAGGTCGGTGAGCTGAAACCAAAACTGTTTCTGCTGCTCTCCCTCTGTCTCTCCCCTCCTGCATTTAAGGGAAGCTCTGGTCTGATATTTCCATGGCGGTTAGGAAGCAGCACTGGCTCTACAGTACAAATAATTTTCTTTTTTTTTTTTTCCCTCTGTCACCACTCCCTAAGGAGGCACTGCCAAAGCAGAGCAGAGCCAGGCCCCAATCAAACCTCACATGTGGCAGGGAGGAAAGGCAAACAATACTCCCTGATGGAGCAGGCTCTCCTGTGTACACAAAGCACCTGATCCTGCTCCACACCCGCTCTGTGCCAATGTCACCAGAGCAGCGGGGCCTCAAACGTGCAGGGGTTGTGGATTCTGCAGGAAGCAGCTGCTCTGAGGCCTCCTGAGCTGTCAGGTTCTCTGCTCTTCCTCCAGAATGGGGGTACAAAACACAGGAATATAAAATTAAACCTTCTGCTGAGCTCCCTGTGTGTGTCCCTGAGAGGGACTGATGGGGAGATCTTGGCCCCCAAATCCCGAGGGTTTGGTGCTCATCCCCGTCCGTGCTGTGCCTTACCCGGCCTGCAGAGGCTCCCTGCGGGCAGCTCCGCTCCGTCCCGGGCTGCTCCCGGCTCCTCCAGCCGCTCCCGCGGCTCTCCGACCCAGATCAGGCCGTAATCGCCCAGGAACCGCTGCGGGAGCAGGGGCAGAGCCTCAAAATTGGGAA
>JAHXMQ010012343.1:12445012-12457897 GCA_020466415.1 Ammodramus savannarum pratensis | reverse complement strand
TTTTTTTTTTTTTCCTAATATAAATATTCTGGGTTTTGTATTTTTGTATATTTTAATCTTTAAGAAAAGAAAAGGAAAAAAAAAGAAAAAAAAAAAAAAAAAGGAGAGAAAGGACATAATTCCTGCAATTTATTCTCAGGTATTGGAGCAATCTCAGGGATAAAATGCCTCTGTAGCCCAGTGCTGGACAGAGAGGAGGGTTTTTTCTAACAGCACAAAGAAATGATGAAGTTTGTACTGGAAATGTAGATCTACCTCACTGGATGTTTGCTAGGTGGGCTGACGTGTTGTCGAGCTTTTCAAATGTGTTTTTTGTATGTTTGGGATTTGTTTTCTCTTTAACTGTATTGTAGTGGTGTCTTTCCCTTCCCCATGCACTGGTTTGGGTCTGTGGATTTGTGTGTGGGGATGGAGGAGCCAGGAGTGCCACGGGCAGGGAACAGGGAACGTGGGCATTGAGGGGCATGGAGAGCAGCCCCAGCTGCCCCCTGCCCTGCTCCAGTAGTGTAGGGTGAGGTGGTGGTCTCTTCTTGGGAGAGGGGGGAAGGACTTTTAATTTTTTGTCTAGCAACGGGATCTGTACAAAACTGCTTCAGGAAAACAGCTTTAGTCTGACGGGGTAAATGCAATAGAGCCTTTGGGTGGGGGGCTCTGGGCCTCCCCCCGGCACCTCGGCTGTGCCAGGGAAACTGCTGCCCCCCAAATCCCTGTATGTGCCCCTCTAATTCCTGTATCTGCCCCCAAATCCCTGTGTCTGCCCCCAAATTCCTGTATGTGCCCCCCTAATCCCTGTATGTGCCCCCAGTTCTGTATCTGCCCCCTCAATTCCTGTATCTGCCCCCTCAATCCCTGTATCTGCCCCCCTCATCCCCATATCTGCCCCCAATCCCTGTGTCTGCCCCCTCATCCCCATCTATCCTCAAGGATCCTGCAGGACTTTTTCCCCCCTGCTCCCCCTTTAATGGTTTGGTGATTTCTCTGTCAGATGTCTCGTGTGTGTGCAAATACCTCTGTAAACCTTTCCACTTTCTCTCAGTATTCTCCTTGGTTATTGTTTACAAAAAATAAGAGGAAAAAAAAAAAAGAAAAAAAGGAAAAAAAAAATAGAAAATATCCAAAGTGTGTACTAGGTTACAGAGCAGGGAGATGGAGGTCTCTGCCAGGTGGGAGCTCTGTAACCATCCCTGCCCTGGGCAAAGCAAATAGGGAATCACTCAGCTTTCCCCCGGGGCGCTGGGATCTGAGAAAACAGGGATTTTTAACAGGGATTTTTAGCAGGGATTTTTATCTGTGCTGGGAAGGCACGCTGGAGGAGATGGGATTGACTCGCATCTCCTCGTGTTGGCCGTTGTGGCTCTTCCCTTCTGCTGACAATAATGAACTCAATCGCTGCATCATGGCCCACCCTGCCCACCATGAGGGGACAGGGGAGCATGGGGCACGCTCAGGGTCCTGCCGTGACACGGGAGTGTTTGAATGTAGAAAATGTGAGAAATAAATGTAGAGAATGTGACAAATAAAACAAAGACGTCCCTCACGAGGGGGTGTCTGCCCTGGGACGAAAGCCTTGAGTCCCAGAAATGGCCAGAGGAGACGGAAGAATGTAATCCATGTTGTTTACTGCTAGCAACCAAAGCGTTCGTGTCAAACCCGTGAAGTTTTACAGGGTGGGAGGGAGGGGATGTGGGGTCTGTGTGTGTGTGGGGCACTCAGGGTGACCGTGAGCAGTTACTCACACTTCCCAAAGACATTTCCTGCCGTGGGCCCTGCAGCGACATCCTCAGCTCCTGCTGCTGCAGGTTTCCCCCCCTTCTGCTCGTTTTATTTTTGTTTTTGTACCAGCTATGTAAAATGTGGGGTTTTTTTCTTTTCTGGAAAAAAATAAAAATTAATAAAGACCACGGGCAATGGCTGCTGGTGATGTTCTGTGTGTGGTCACTTGTTTTTTTTGTGTGGGTTGAGGAGCCCAGGGAACGACATCCCACGTCCCCAAAAGTGCCCCAGCCCTGCCACGGAAACACAGAGCGGTTTGGGTGGAAGGGACTTTTAAAGCCCACCCAATAATCCCACCACTGCTATGGCAGGGACATCTTCCCCCTCCCAGGCTGTTCCAAGCCCCCATGTCCAGCCTGGCCTGGGACACTGCCAGGGATCCAGGGGCAGCCACAGCTTCTCTGTGCCCCCCCACGCTCACAAAGGGAGAGTTTCCTGCCAATCCACGCTGCCCTCTGTCCCTCTGTAGCCATTCCCGTGTCCTGTCCCTCACCATCTCCCCCTCCCCTCACAGCTCCCCCGCCGCCATCTTCCCCTCCCCTCACGGCTCCTTCCCGCCCCTGCGCACGCGCGGCCCCGCCCCCGCCACGCCCCGTCCGGCGCGCGCCGCCGTGTGACGTAAGCGGAAGGGCACGTCACCGTCCGGCGGAGGCTGAGGCGGCGCCGCCGGGGCAGGTACCGGGACCGGGAGGGACCGGGGAGAGCCGGGGCTGACCCGGGGCATAAACGGGGCTTACCGGGGCTGAGCGGGCACGGCGGGGGCGTGGCGGGCGGGCTGTGTCTCCTTCCGCCGTGCCTCTCCCGCTGGTGGCCGTGTCCCTCCCCTCACGGAGCTGGCCGAGGCCTGAGGGACGCCCCGTCCCCACCGTGCGCTTCCCGCCCGGGAGGATCCCGGGAGTGGAGGCACCCGCAGGGTCAGGGTGTGCGCCCCGCTCTCGGCCGGCTCCGCTCGCTGCCGGCGGCGGGACGGGGTCCCGGGGGCTCCCGGGGAGCGGGCACGGCCTCTCTGAAGGGCGTTGTGCGGGAGCCCTCGGTCACACCGGCCGCCGTTAGCTGCCCGGAGCCCCGGGTCACACCGGCCGCCGTTGGCTGCCCGGAGCCCCGGGTCACACCGGCCGCCGTTAGCTGCCCGTGAGCTGTAGGAGCAGCCCGAGGCTCAGCGCTTCCCTGCCCTGATGTTTGCGGCTGTGGCTGTGGGTAGGGATCCCCTTCGAGGAGGGGAGAAAGCCCACACGGAGAATAAACTCACAAGTGTAGCTCGATCTGCTGCTGCCCCTGCACGGTGGGATGAAGTCCAGGCCGTTGGGTCTGGGCTGTTTGTGCTGGTTTGGGGCTGTACGGACCAGCCCTGCAGGCTGCAGCACTCGGGGAGGGTTCTCCTTGCACCAGCTGGTGCAGGATTTGCTCAGATGGCACAGCTGGAAAATTCCAGAGCCCGTTTCTGAGCTTCCCCACTGCCTGCCTATCCAAGGACTCACACAGACAATGTAAATGGCTCCAGAGAAGCAATCAGAGCTGATTTTTCCCAGGTGGTTTGTTTGCTTTGGGCTCAAACAATCACCTTTAACCCCTTTATTTTCATCTTCCCTTTGATAAAGGAGCTCTCAATAAAAAATGTCGTGGATCAGGGAGGGCGAGCTGACCATCATAGAGAGGTTCTGTGCCAACATCATCAAGGTAAGGGGTGGATTTGGGTGGATTTTGTGGTGAGGAGCTGGCAGGTTCTTCAGGGTGGAAATGACTCTGTGGCTGCAGAGCTCTGGAAAGGGAGAGTTGTTGGCAAGGCTACACTTAGTGCTGGCACTGGATGTGCATCCCTAAACTCCATCCCAGGCTGGGAGATGGCTTGGGCTTAGCCTTGCAAATGAGCAGGACTGCAGGCAGTGCTGCCAATAAGGATCTGTGCCCTTGCTGAGAAAGGCAGGGCATGGGAAGGAGGGAGAGAGGAGAGATCCTCATGCTCTCAGGGAGTTTAAGGAAGGAAACTGAGTATTGGAACAAAATCTCACCAGTTCCAGGAAAATTCTCTCCTTGCTCAGGCCTGAGACTGGTGGTGCTGCCCCAGTGAGGTCAGTGGAAAGGAACACTCCTCTTTTTGGGGGAAAGTCTTATGGCCTTTCCTTGTGTTCTCTGAAGGTGACTGTGTCTAAAAAGGCCCTTGAGCTCTGAAATAAGAATTACAGCATAATATGAACCGCTGTGTGCCCCTGCCTGGCTGCAGCTGTGGCAGCCCTGAGCACTGCAGCTCTGTCCTGAGGGGTGTGGAGGGCAGAGCTGCCTTCCAGCTCAGGCCCTTGTCAGCACTGAGCTGTTCCTGTGGGGACCCCAGGCTGGGCTTGGCAGGGAGGAAACCAGCACCCTGCTCCTTCCAGCTGCAGGGGACAGCCCTGGGAGCAGGCAGGGGACAGGCTGGGCTCTCAGGGGGACAGCCCTGCTCACCTGTGCCTCTCCCTGTGTGCAGGCAGGCCCCATGCCCAAGCACGTCGCCTTCATCATGGACGGCAATCGCCGCTACGCCCAGAAGTGCCACGTGGAGAGGCAGCAGGGACACTCCCAAGGCTTTGATAAGCTGGCACAGGTGGGGAGGATGTTTCAGTCTTTGTGTGGTGGGAGTTTGGGGTTTGCTGCTGGACTGGTGTCCTGTGTTCCTTCTCTTCACTCCTCTGTGCTTGGAGCTGCTGTTCATCATCAGGATTCACAACTTGAGCTCCTCCCTCTCTGGTATCCTGCAGAGCCATTCTATTCAGCTGCTTTTCCTTCTGTTCTGCACTCAGTTAAAATATCTACCATACAGATCCCAAGGCTTTTATTTCTGTGAAACAGGTTGACTTTCTCTGAAACCATTTTGAAAAGTGCACTGTGATATCATTTATGGTGCTTTTCCTGGCTGGATGAGTCCCCTGTGGTGGATTCTCATCCTCAGGTAGTGATATTTTCCTCCTGTTCTTTAATATGAATCTGAAATTCACATCTAGGGGTTCCATATTTTTGGTAGTCATTTATTTTGATCCAGCCCTGGCCTGGTGGTAGACCACAGGAGGGTTTCACGTGGAGCAGTTGTGTCCTGCTGGCCTGATGGTTCCATTTTGTCTCCTTGCAGACACTGAGGTGGTGCCTGAACCTGGGCATCCGGGAGGTGACAGTCTATGCCTTCAGCATTGAGAACTTCAAACGCTCCAAGGAGGAGGTGGATGGGCTCATGGACCTGGCCAGACAGAAGTTCAGCCGCCTCCTGGAGGAGCAGTAAGAGAGGAACTGGGGCAGGGATGTTCCAGGTTGTGAGAATGCATTAATGAGGAGAGCCTTCCCCACCTGCAGGCAGGGACTGGAGGGGCTGTGCCTGCCAGGGGGGGTGTGCAGCTCTCTGTGCATGCACACTGCCCCTGCACATCACATTGGGGACAACTGTGCCACCCAAACCATGGGGACAAGCACAGCTTCCAGATAAACAGCACAATCAGAAACACAGAGTGACAGATGAAATATCAAAGCTCTGTCTTAATTTTTGGTTAGTTAGAGGTGCCCAGAGCCAGCCTATGGTTGTATTCTAAGCCTCCACAGGTAGGGATGCCTGGTCTGTGGTCGTGTCCTGGCCTGTGGTTATGTCTGTACCCCAGAGGAGGTGTGGGGAATGAGCACTGTGCCTTTATGGAATGCTTTGGGATGATCCAATCTCAGCCAGCTTGGCACACCTGGAGAGCATTTGGTGTTTTGCCTCTCTCCAGTCCCAGCTTTGCTGAGGCTGTGGGTGGGTGTTGGCACTGTGCACAGGGACTGATGTGTTTTCTGTGCTCCCCCTGGCTGGGTGCAGGGAGAACCTGAAGAAGCACGGGGTGTGCATCCGTGTCCTGGGAGACCTGCCCCTCCTGCCCGTGGATATCCAGGAGCTGATTGCCCAGGCTGTGCTGGCAACCAGGAACTACAACAAGTGAGTGACACCCGCTTCAAAGAGCTGACAGCCCACGTGTTCCTCCTCTTCCTGAGGGCTGGGACTTGTCAGACATGCTGCCTCTCTTTTATTCTTGGTCCTACAAACACACATCACTGTCGTGTGCTGGGCCTCTCACAGCGTTTCCTTGTGCAGGTGCTTTCTGAACGTCTGCTTTGCGTACACATCGAGACATGAGATCAGCAATGCTGTCAGGGAGATGGCCTGGGGCGTGGAGCAAGGCCTGCTGGAGCCCAGGTAACTCTTGGCTTTCTGTGTGGGGCTTTGGGGTGAACCCTGCCTGTCTCACCACTCTCACTGCAGCAGAAACCTCTCAGAGGCCAAGTGGCTTTTAAATAGATCTCATTAAACCAGTGGGACTGGAACAAATGACTTAAAGTTACTATGCAGTGTTTGGCTTTTATTATTTCAGTTACCATGGTGATAGATACACAACCAAGGCAGAAGAGAAATTAGGTCTGTGTCTTAAGTTAGTTTAAATGTGAAGGCAGATTTTATGCCACAACAATTGGCTGCTTGGCTGACACTCTTAGCTATGAGGTCAAACAACTGATGAATCATGAATGCTGCACTGTTCCTCCACCCTGAAGGAGAAGGAATAGTTACTCTGCTCTCTGCTGCAGATGGAAGCCCTCACAGTCTGCTTCCACCACTGTGTTATGTTCCAAAGAGCATGGAGTGGGATGCTCTGGGGGCTGGAGCAGCGTTTGGAATAGCCTGTGGAGCAGACAGCAGTGTCTAAAAGAAGCAAGTGGATGGCTGACTGGTTTAGCTCTCCCACCCAGTTTTAATTTGCAGCCCTGAGTTGACAGAAAAGCCCTTAGCTCTGGTTTGTGGCACATCCATCAGCCAGGAGGGTGTGTGACGAGCTGTGTCTCTTTCAGTGACGTGTCTGAGTCGCTGCTGGATAAATGTCTGTACACCAACAACTCCCCTGACCCTGACCTGCTGATAAGGACCTCTGGGGAGGTTCGCCTCAGTGACTTCTTGCTCTGGCAGGTAAGGTCTCTGTCCTCTCCTTGGGATATTCCACCTTGGCCTCAGAGGGTGCTGCTGTTCCACTGACTCAGGTGCAGGCAGATGTGAGGGCTCTGCATCTCCTTCTGCTGGGGTCAGGTAACTTCCAGTTTGGGCTGAGTGCTGGGGCACCTCTGAGAAATCTGTGTCTGGCAGATCTGTGTTTGCCTAAAATCCTAAATATTCATCCCTTGGCTCCTCTCCTCACCTCTAGATAATTTCTTGTTTGTAGAGAACATTTCAGTAGAGTTGCTTCAGCTGAAGCTCACGTGTTATTGTACACATACAGTTTGGAGCCAAAACCAAATTGCCTTTAGGCAACCACATCAAATTATTCCCATTCCAAATGATTTAATTGGCAAGTTCTCAGAAGTTGTCTGGCCTGAGCTGTGCTTACCTACCAAGGCATCCCCTCTCCCCCCTCTGTTTTTGGGCACACCTAGACCCTGGGTGGTGTTGATGCTATGAAATTACACTTGGCTTGCTCCTCTTGGTGGTACAGCAGTCCTGTTAAGTGTTGGATTGTGTTTGCAGTCATCATAGGAACACGTTTATCCCAAACTGTGAGGAACTTGGTGGCAAAAATAGGTTTTGACTTGAAATCTTTCATCTTCCAGCTCAAGGATATCTTCAGTGCACAGCTCTTGGCTCCATGCAGCACTTTAAATGCCACGAGTGGGCAGTAAGGAATATCATGAGATGTCATTTGAAGAATGGCTTAAATGTCATGTCCTGATCCTCAGTTCAACTGTTATTCCCTCAGCCTTTGGTACTCCAGTGTTGCTATTTTAAGGTTTTTATAAGTCTGTGATGCTTAAGCTATTAAAAATACCTCTCTGAAGAGCAACACAGCATTAGAAAGAATTCTGCTGATGCAGGAGTGGATGACTGGTGTCCCAGCACTGAAAACGGATTAGAAGGACTCTACACTGTGCAATTTCAGACTCTCCTGGCTGGTTTTTTCCTCACTTTAAGTAGAATCTGATAACAGGCTAGGTGAAACCTTTGTGGGGAAAGTGGCACAGTTTGCCCAACAGAGTTGCATCTTAATGACTTTTTCTCTTGCTCAGTGATTAAATTGTTGGTGATCTTGCTTTTCTGCAGACATCCCATTCATGCCTGGTGTTTCAATCAGTCTTGTGGCCAGAATATTCCTTTTGGAACTTGTGTGAAGCTATCCTTCAGTTCCAGATGAACTACAGTGCTTTACAGGTAAGGGACTTTGGGGAAGTGGGACGCCCAGCCCCATGTGTCACCTGCACAAGAGGGGGAGCAGGGGTTGTTAGTTACCATCTTGTTTCAGTAGCAGCTCCTGTTGCTCCTGCTGTACCCCTGTTACAAGGTCTTGGTGTGTGGGCAGGCTCCTCTGCTTCCAGCCAGACCCAGAATCTCCAAAGTCAGCCCTGTCTCTGTCTCTCATTGCTGATTGCAGCATCTGTCCCAAGGCTCACACACGCAGTGAGCACTGCTGCTGTGCACAGGGTGAGACCTGCACTCACACTGCAACAAGCAGGGAGTACTCACATGCTCCTGCTCCAACTCCACTGTTGTTTGTAGGGCTGTAACAAGGGGGTGTAGAGTTTCCTTTCTGGGAGCTGTGAGTCTGTGTGTGTCCCCTTTGTGGTGGGTCCAGATGTACCTGCTGAAGGGATTGTTGCTACTGCTCACTGACGTCGTTCCTCTCCTTTTAGCTCTGTTGCTGTGAGCTCTCCCTGACCTGGTTCTGCTACAGCTGGCCAGTTCAGTAGTGAGATTGGAGTTTGGGGCTATTTTTAAGCAAAAGCAGTGTGGGAGCTGGAACTCCTGCAGCAGTGACTGGCAGAAGGACCTCAGGGTGGCAGCTCTTCATCCCCTCCACATCACACTGCTCCATGTGTCTATTCCTTAATTATTGGGTCCTCTCTTTAAAACCAGGCATTCCACTGCCCTTTTCTACCTTCAGGGACCTTGCTCACCCCTGAGAGTTGTCAAAGAGATTATAGCCAGTCGTGGCTATGGCTGAATTTAATCAAGTGCAGCCAGTCTGGCAGCATCCAAACTCTCCACGTCCTTAACCTCTTTTGTTCCTATTTCTGGCCCAAGTCTGCCCTTTTCCTACCAGCAATTCATTGTGTTAGTACAACTAATGGCAGTTCACCTTGTGCACGCAGAGGGAAGCAGAAAAGGCAGTAGTGTTTGTCATTGCCATGAGCTTGGCCTCTGTCTGGAACAGTAAGGTCACTGTTCTGACTTTGCTCCTGGTGCTGGTTTCTGACAGGCAACAAATGCAGCTTCTGTTCCCAGCTATTCTCAGCTTTTCTTAGTTCTGGTTGGTGGCTGGGTGTGTTCATGCCATGCTATTATCAAGGTTTCTCATTGTCCACATTTGTCCTCTGGTCAGTTTTCCCCTGTAAGAGCCACTTTGCAGTGTCTGAGGCTGCCCTTTTTCCAGGGAACCTCACAATTGTGCAAAGGGAGGACTTCTCCCTCTGAGGAACTGAGATTTAGGAGCTGGGTCTTTTTAAATTTAAAATAGGTGAACTTGAAATCCAAAAGAGGTCACAAAGTAAATTCTCATGGTGGAAGGGTTGCTGTCAGTGAGGATGGTGGGGCTGGTGGGGGCTTACTGAGAGGCCAGATGTTCTACAGCTGCTTTGGGAATGGGCTGCTGCTTTTGGGGTGTGGATGGGCAGCAGGATGGAAGGGGTGACAAGGTACAGAAACCCCAACAAGAGCTCATTTCCAGAGCTATAGCTGCCTTGGGCTCAGGAAAAGTGTGGGGATGAGTGAGTCAGGCTCTCATTACAGTAATTATTCTTCTTGCTTGCTTGAAAGACCAGCACTTCCCAAGTGTGTGTGTGTCAGTTTATGTCACAGTGACCAGTTTTACAGTTTTTAAAAATAGAACCTCAATATTCCTGCCTGCTGATGTGTTCTTGCTGCTGGAAGCTGCAGGCCAGGATGTGTGCAATAAGGAGAAATCAAAAAGTGATGTTCTACAAGAAAACATTTCAAATACTTGGGTAGACAAGGATGGCTCCTGCCTTTGTCTCTCTCCTGCTGTGTCTCAAGCCAGTACACCCTTAGATCACAGAAATTTGGGAATGCTGAGCTTATTCCTGCTTTTGTTTTAAAGCTGATTAGCTCAATACTGGATCATCTCAAAGAGCTGCCTTGCATGGTTTGGAATCCCCTAAAACCTTTCAGCAGCCGGGGGAATAGGATCAAAATGATAACAGATAGGATCACCACTGATAACAGTGGTGAGGATAAAAGTGTGCATGTTGGGGTTCAGGAGTTCTCCTGTAGCTGTTCCTCTCTGATTCCAGTATCTGAGGGTTTCCCCACAATCTGCCCTGACTTTTATCTGTTCTAGCCAGGAGTTAATGCTCTGAGCAGAGCTGTGTCTTGAGGCAAGGCTGAGCAGGACATCCCTGTGGTTTTTGGGCAGGCTGCCTCAGCGTGGCACAGGCAGACCCAGAGTGAAGCTGCAGCCCCATGGCCAGGCTGTTTGTGCCCTGTCCCCCAGGTGAGCTCAGGTGCTGACACTGCTGCTTTTCCCCCCAGAAGGCCAGAGACTCGTACCTGGAGGAGAGGAGGCGGCAGCAGCTGGAGCGGGACCAGGCCTACGTGAGCAGGAGGCTGCAGCAGGAGGGGGGCCCGGCCCATGGAGATTCACGGCGCTCGCTGCTGCAGAAATGCACAGCCCTGAGGGAGGAGAGGATCCAGGGCTTCCTGCAGGCCCTGGAGCACAAGAGGGCTGGATTCTTGGAGAGACTGTGTCCGGTGTCTGCGTGACACAGGGGCTGCCTCACGGCCTGCAGAGCTGCACTAGGGGCTGCCCCGCCGGCCCTGCCCAGCAGGGATGGCTGCTGTGAACTCTGCTGGCCTGTGGTGCTGCTGAGGAAGGTCCTGTGTCACCTCCCTGCCCTGGGGACAGCCCCCTGCACCCTGCTGGCTCTCTGCTGCTGGGCCATGGCAGCCCAGGTGCTCCGGTGACAAGAAGTTAATGCACTGAGCCTGCCCCAGTTCTGTGACTGCTCCTGGGCTGGCCCAGCCAGACCAGTTCAGTGCTGTTCAATCAGTCTGGGCTCAGGTTCTTTCCCTGGCTCTGCAGCAGGGAATCTCCTGTTGGGATGTGCTCTGCTGTCCCATAAGGGAGAGGATTGTTCTGGTGTCAGGGGCATTCCCACTGCCTGCTCCCTGAGAGCATCTTGTCTTGTCCCCCTCACTGCTGGGTGGGATGTGCCCACTGCTGGTCTGCAGAGAGCTAAAGGAAGGGCTCCAGCCTTGCTGTGAGGAGAAAAAGCTGCTCCAAAGCTTCACCAGGTTCTGAGCTCTCTCCTGAGCAGTGTATTGGGGAAAAGCCAGGGGCAGGAGGTGCTGGACCACACTTGGGAAAGACTCTGAGCAGGCAGGAGAAAAGGATTGGCTGGGAATGAACCCTCAGGAAGGGAATTGGCTGAACCCAGGTGATGGCTGGCACATGCCAGACCCTCTGAGGGAGTTCAGGGAATGAGGGAGGGCCTGATTCAGGAATACAGTGCCAGAACCAGCCTCTCACCCCAGATGGTTCAGAAGGGCAGTTTAGCTGGTCCTAAAGGGAGTGGCCAGAGCAGCTGTGGAGCGTTGCTTGTTCTCAGTTTTCCATTGGCAGGGAGATGGACAAGCTGATTTCCAGGGTTGTTTCCATCTCTCGTTTCCGTCCCCACGATCAAAATAACTGAAAATGTCTTGATTTCTGCTCCTGCTGCACACACACGTGTGGCAGTTCCAGCTGTTGCTGGGTTTTGAAGTGTTTCTTCTTACCTCCAGGTGAAAACCACAAAATGCAGATTTAACAGCCTTGTGAGTGCTGCACACTGAGCACTTGGCCTGTGATTGTGAAGAACTGTGTAGTCTAACTGGGAATAAAGTATATTCATACCAAAGCTATTTAAAAAATAACCTGAATGTTTACAAGTATGTGGAGCTGCTTATTTTAAGGTGTGATGAAGCTGGAATCCAGGGTCAATATAATAATATTTAATCTGTGACAGACTCCTCATGTGATTCCTGTCAGCCTGGGAATGGTTTGAAGGTTATTTTTGCAGTGCAGTGTGAGCAGTTTGCTGATGCCCCAAAGCTGTGTGCACGTTCCACCTCTTGTGTAAGTAGCAAAGAGAATTTGGCTTAAAATGTGCTGAGATGATGAGAGCTGTTGATTTTAAACTTCTTTTTTCTGTATTTTATTTTCTCCATGTTTCAGGAAACTGGAAGCAGTGTACTCTCCATGAGATGGAAACTCTCCAGTCTGCTTTGCCAGGCTGGTGGGGAGACTTCTACTCAAAAAATGCATTTTTGCCTTAGGAAAAAAAAAGTTTTTATTGTGTTCTGACTCTACAGGTGATAAAAGCCACAGAGGTGGCTTTCCACAAAGTGCTGGTCCTGATGCAGGTGAGGTAAGTGAAGGATCTGGTTTATAAAATACTTGTTTGGGAAGTTTTAATGCATTTTATGGAGCAGGGGAGGAGGAAGAGCCCTTCAAGCAGTGGCAAAAGGTTCCTGTTACCTGGCTCTGTGCATCAGTGAAATGCAGGTGAATTTACATTATTCCTGTGAATGCAATTGCAATTATTCCCCCTGTGAGCCTCCCTTTGTTAGAGGGTGGAGAAGAGTTACCAGGCAGACCCCAGGGTTTCAGGAGTGCATCTTTGCAGTGAATCTGAGGGAGCAAATCCACGGGCTGCTGTCAGTGAGAGCAGCACCTCCATCATTCATTTATATGGGCTGGAGATGGGAAAATCAGCATGGCTGGGAAAATGTGCAGCAGAGGTGTGAACCAGCCTGGGTTTACCTGGGCAGGGCAGGGGCACAGGCTGCTCGGGGTGTTTTTGTGAATGAGGCTGAGCTGTGAAAGGTTCAGGGCGCGGTGATGAAGATGCTCAGCGGGATTTACAGCCCAGGGCTGTGCCAGGTGTGAGCCCTGTCCCCTCTTGGAAGGAGCCCAACTTCCCCTGGCACAGCAGCGGGCACCTGTGTGAACTGACTGACCGTCATTTTATGGCTCTTTAACATTTCTCTCTCCTTCCAGCGCTGCCGCCGGCTCTCGGCATCCGCGGTGCCTGCCCCGGGAGGGGCCGCGGGGCGGGAGGTGCTGAACGAACAGCTCCGCTCACCTGCGCGGG
>JAHXMQ010012343.1:12408746-12433098 GCA_020466415.1 Ammodramus savannarum pratensis | reverse complement strand
TTTGTTCTGCCAAAGAATAAAGGGTTGAGATGCGCTGGACGCCTTCAGAACGCACCTGAGCCGAGCAGGAGAAGGCGGCGCTCACCTGGGGCAGAGCTGGAGGGGTTTTCTCCGTGGATGAGCCCCAGACGAGCCCCGCGATCCCCGCGCAGGGAGCAGGAGCTGCGGGGCTGCTCCGCATCCTCTGCCCGCTGCGCTGCAGTTCCTGCATTCCGAGCACTGCCCGGACCTGCCTCGGGAAACGCTGGCATTCCAGGCAGCTGCAATGGCACCAGGAACAGAAAGAAATCTGCCAGAAAAGCAAAAAGCTCTTAGAGACAGCCAGTTCTTCTCATTTCCAGGGCCCCTGCTTTGTATCTTTGTACCACGCTAAGGAAAAATGTTCCTGGGATCAAAACAAGGTGATCCATCATCTCTTCCTCCATAGAGGCAAACAAAGCACAAGAGGTGAAGAAATGAGATGGTGAATGGGATCTGGGGATTAGAAATCAAGATGTGGAGTTCAGTTCTGCCCTGACACTGAAAACCTGACTCAGTTTCCCTGCAAGGACAACAACGAGCTCTGGATCTGTTTGGTCAATATTAAAAGTACAGAGAGGGTTGCTGCAAGCTCTAATTAATTGGCTGTCTTAGCAAATTAGACGAGTCTGTAAATTGTAGCAGATATTTGGAACTCAGCCTTGCAAGGAAGGTCCTGTGCCTGTGAGATTTTTGCATTTCCTTGTATGTGTAAAAGCAGCATCACACAAAGCAGGCGGGGATGAGCTGCCCATGGATTCAGGAAAAAGAGAGAAGATGCAGTGAGCCACGGGAGCACTGGGTTAGTGTGTGCTCATGGGGAGAATCACTCTGCCAGCTTTTGGAACAGCCAGTCACAATTGGATCTGGTGGTGGTGACACTGATCAGTCTCCATCTGCTTTGGGGAGTCCTGCTTTGGGCTGGGATAGAGTTAATTTTCTTCTTAACTGGCTTAACAAATGTTGTCAGCTTCTCTGCAAAGGAAAAATGTTACACAGCCAGCCAGCTGCAGAGGCAAAAATATCTACAACTGTATTTGGGGAGGATTTGATGGTTTTAAGACCAAACTAAACCCTCAGCATTTTGAACTTTGAGCGAATGCAGCACTGACAAAGCACCCAGCTGATCCCAAGTCTCTGTTTACCACAGCAGCAGCTCTTCCCAGCCTGCAAGTGTCTCAGAAAAATGCCAGCCTATATGTTTTAATCACTGTATTTAGCCATGACAGCCACCCAAACAGCAGATTTTTCTTTTTGCACCCTGCTTCCAGGATCAAGGATGCTTTTTATAGCTGTTCTTTGACTAGAAATAAATCCTGGGGGACACCACTACCTCATTTCTCCTACCCTGACATCCTGCCCTGAACTCAGCAGCAATCTCCCATGGCACATTTCACCTTCTGTTGATCCAGCTGGGATTCAGCATTACCTGGAGCAGGGATGGAGGCAAGGTCAGGCTGAGAACTTCTGCCTTCTCCTGGAGTGCATTGGGGTTTGGAAAATGTGAGAAGGAAACTTCTTCCTGTGCGAGAACCTGACAGGAGAGAATAGCCAGGAATTCTGAGCACCATTTCTAAGGTGGATGTGTTCTTTATCCCTGTTTTTTAGGGAATTCCAGGGGCACTGCAGGAGATGATGAGCAGTGACTCATGGCACATCCCAAACCTGGAATCCGGATTTCCTGGAGCAATTTCCTGAGTTCAGCAGCGATCTGAGCCCTGTCACCACGTTTGTCCTCACCCTCTCCTGGTGCAGATTGTGCACACAGGGAAACAGCTGGGCACCCCCACAGGAAAAACCTTTCCAAGGCACAGAAGAGCAGGACTCAGTGTCATGTACTTGTGAGTAAGTTTCAGGTTTTTGTGGTGCTTTGAGGATTCTGCAGAGACACAGAATGGCTTGGGTAGGAAGACATTTGTAAAGGCCATCTTGTCCTGCCATGGGCAGGGACATCTCTCACTGGCTCAGCCACATCTCTCCCTGGCACAGGCTCCCAGTTCCCAGAGCAGGTATTTCACAGTGATCACTTCCCGAGGTTTCAGCCTTCCAGTGAAAATCACCTGGGCTGTCCCAGCCATGGTGTGGCCACAGGCCCAGGGCAGTGCCTGTTCCCTGTGCTGGCACTGCTGAGACCCTCAGATTGTGGGGTCAGAGACAGTGAGGGTCTGGGGGTGTCCAGGGAGGAGAACAGAGCTGGGAAGGGGCTGGAGCCCCAGGAGGGGCTGAGGGAGCTGGGCAGGGGCTCAGCCTGGAGAAAAGGGGGATCAGGGGGGCCCTTGTGGCTCTGCACAGCTCCTGCCAGGAGGGAACAGTCGGGCTGTGCTCCAGGGAACAGGGACAGGAGCAGAGGGAACGGCCTCAGGCTGCCTCGGGGGAGGCTTAGGCTGAATATTGGGAAATATTTCTTCACCAAAAGGGTGGTCAGGCATCGGAACTCGCTGCCCAGGTTGAGTCACCATCCCTGGAGGGATCTAAAAGCCGTGCGGATGTGGCGCTTGGCGACACGGCTTGGCGGTGGCCTTGTGCCGGTGCTGGGGGCCCGGCTGCTCTCGGGGGAGCCTTTCCCAGCCGAGCCATTCCGCCGCTGCCCGCTCCGCTCCGCACGCCGGGCGGCGTTCGCCGGATGCTGCGGGCGGCGGAGCCCCGCGGCCCCTCCCCGGTGCCGCCCCGCGCCCCGCCCCGGCCCGGCCCGGAGCCGGTGGGTGCCCAGCCCGGCGGCGCTCGGAGCCAGCCCGGCGCGGGCACCCGCCGGCAGCGATGCCGCTCGCCCAGCTGGCCGAGCCCTGGCCCGACATGGAGCTGGTGCATCTGGACACGGAGGTGAGCGGGGGGCTCCGGGGCGGGGGGCGCCGCCGAACAAAGGAGCGCCCGGCGGGACCCTGCGGAGCGGAGCCGCCCGGCCCGAGCCGCGCCCGCGCCGGGGGAACGCGGGCACCGGAGCCCCGCGCTGCCGGGGCCGCTCCGGGGCTGCCGCGGGGCCGCTCCGGTACCGCTCTGGCACCGCTCCGGTACCGCTCCGTACGGCTCCGGTACTGCTCCGGTACCGCTCCGCACCGCTCCGGGGCTGCTGCGGGGCCGCTCCGGTACCGCTCTGGTACCGCTCTGGTACCGCTCCGGTACCGCTCTGGCACCGCTCCGGTACCGCTCCGAGGCTGCTCCGGTACTGCTCCGGTACCGCTCCGAGGCTGCTCCGGTACCGCTCCGGTACCGCTCTGGCACCGCTCCGGTACCGCTCCAGTACCGCTCCGCACAGCTCCGGTACCGCTCCGCACCGCTCCGGTACCGCTCCGGCACCGCTCCGGTACCGCTGCGGAGCTCGCTGTGCGCGCCCGGGGCTGCGGACGGGGCTCCGGGGGCACCGGGGGCTGCCGGGCTCGCTGCTGCCCGTGCGGGCTGCGATGGTTCGGGCAGTGCAGGCGGCGCTCACAAATCTCCCGGGCACGGAGGAAAGCGGACCCGGCTGAAGGCCCGGGGAATAAAGATCTCAATTTTGGGGGTTTCTCCCTCACCCTCCCAGCGCCGTCTTCTCCAAAGGCCTGCGCCGCCAACTCTGACCATGCTCCGGTGTCACTTTGCTGGACGTCTGCTCTTCCCTCCCTCTTGGCTCTTTTCCTCCTTATTGAGACCCCAAGGCAGATGTGCAGGAGGGAGCTCATGCCCTGTGCACATCTGCAGGCTGGCACAGCCATTTCTGAAGAAGGGACAGCCTGCAGCAGTTGTCTCCCCCGGCTGGGCACTGGGCTCTGGCACTCTTCAGTTAAACATCTTCTCACTCAGACTGGGACCAGCAGCTCTCCTGGAGAAACCAGAGGGGAGGTGGGGATTTGGTCCCAGGTGTTTCACAGACCGTGGAGAGTTCTTGTTCTGTCAGGATTTGGTGCTGTCGCACTCCGTTATCATACCTGGGGATGTCTCCATGGTTAATTGGTCAGATCTGCTCATTCCTGTTTAAAATTGCCTCTTCAGAGGTCTGTGTTTGAGCAGAGGCAGCGTTTCCCCCTTGCTGCAGGCACAGCAGGGAGGCAAAGGCCATTCAAGGTGAGGTTTCCTAATTTCCATCAGCCAGGGATGGCACAGCTTCTCCTGGAGCCCTGCACGAGGTGGGGAGGCTCTACCTGGGCCAAACACCTGGCACAGAGGTGCAGTGGGTGAAGAGCCTCTGCTCTGAAGCATGGCTGGAGCCGTGAGGAGGAGTTTGTGCTCCAGGCTGGGAGAGGAGGGAAGTCCTGCGGCGATTCCCAAACCACGTCATGTGCCCAGGGCCAGGCCGGAGGTCACTGCTGGGAGACAGGGCTTTTTATTTGTGGTTTCCCCTTCCTAAGAAGGGACATGCCTGAAAAGCCAGCAAACGCCGCTGGACTCATAATGGGAGGAAAGGAATTCCGGTGCCCAGGGCAGGGGGAGCCGCGGGCGAGGCTGCAGTCGGTGCCTGGTGCCGGTGTCCCGGTGTCCCTGTGCCCGTGTCCCGGTGCCAGCGCTGTGTCAGCAGCACAGGATTGCTTCCAGAGGAGAGGCTGGGGGTCCAGGCTGCTGTCAGCCGAGTCCTGGCAGCAGCACTGATTTCCTCATGGCGTGTGGGTTACTCCTAAACTGAAACTGGAGGAGCCTCTGGCTCTCCCCTTCCGCCGTCTCACCTTGGCCGCAGCTCCGGGTCAGGGCCAGGCACCATGTGCAGGTGGGATTTCAGCAGATCAGATTTTTTTGCATCTCAGGATGTCAAGTGGGACTTAGCAATTTGCCTCCCTTTGGTTTAAAATGAAAAGTACACACTCTCAATTACAGTGAGGAGAATAATACAGATGTTCTTCAGCTCCACGCCTGGGTCAGACATTAGAGAGCTCCCTGAGACCCAGCAGCAGAGCGTGAACGGGGCTTGGGAGGAGTTTTGCACTTTGAGGTGAAAATCGCCAAGGGCAGGGGCCCAAGGGGGAAGTTTTCACCCCTCCTGGGAGAGGTGGCACACTGAGAAAGCACGGAGACGTTTCTGGAACACTGGTTACGTAAATTGCCCTGGGATCGCTGCCATCCAGGTTAGAAACCGGCTTCCTCCGACCTTTGCTTTCTGAGTCATGGAGCAGAGGTGCTGTCACCGTGCTGGTGGAGGCATCAGTCCCATTGTTGAGGGATTTGGGGTTTTTCCACTGTCTTCTGGGAGAACTGGCCCTGTGGTGCCCCCGTTCCTGGCCCACTGGAGCTCAGCCATGCCAGGGAAACGCGTGGGAGTGGGTGGCAATGGGAGCTTGAACTCCCTCTCTCCTGAACTCTGGGCTTTATAATCACTGCTCCTGCTTGTTTTACCCTTGCCATTCTCTCTTCTGCTTACATTATTCCAAATATTGCTTATGTAGTAGAAAAACATGCCTGGGGCAGAGCACAAACGGTGGAGAATGGAGCAGAGTGACACAGAAATCCTTCCCTGGGAGAGTGGGCATGCCCTGGCACAGGCAGTGCCCAAGGCCAGGCTGGACAGGGCTGGGAGCAGCCTGGCACAGTGGAAGGTGTCCCTGCCATGGCAGGGGGAATGAGGTGGGCTTTAAGGTCCTTTCCATCCCAAACCATCCTGTGTTTCTTTGATTCCATGACTTCATCCCCATAGCAGTGGATCTGTCATCAGGGCTCCGCTTTGCTTCAAATTCTTCTTTCATTACACAAACCTACAACAATGCAACTGACGTGGGATTACGCCAAACTCCACCACTTCAAGCTAATTATTTTTGCCTGTATATATTTATCACCCTTTATTGAGCAGGAGCTGCTCATGAATTACTCTTTTCTCAAGCATGGTAGCTTGAGCAGTGCAAACTACGATTGAGAGACAAGGGAGACAGCTGAGTGGCTGTCATCTCTGATATGCCTTGTGCAGAGACTCCTCTGTTTGGGTTACCAGAGTTCCTTTGGAGATCTCTATTCTTGTAGAATTATTTCCTCTCTCTGAACTGCAATAGGCAAGATCCATAAATTCCACTTAATGGCACTAATTTGAACATGCCTTGTTCTTGTGTCAAACCAGCAGGAGCTCTGAGCTGAAGGATTTCTTCCTCTGCTCCTTCCTTGAGTGTTTCATGGCTCATCAGAGTTGGGTGAAAGAGCATCTCTGGATACCTGGGGCCTGTGAGGTGTTTTGGGGCCCCTCAAAAGTGGCTGTTCAAAGGATGCAGGAGCAGCAGCAGGCTGCTTTTGCAGGCAGAGCTGTCCATAACCTGGGACAGCTTGTGTTGTGCCTTGATGGATGGTGTGACCACAGAGCAGGACTGGGCCCCGTCCCCACGGCCCTGCCACGATGCACCTCGTCCTGCTTTCACATTAGAGCACACTGGCCTGCTCTGGAAATTGCTCCCTGTGCTGCGGATTATGTGGAATTAAAAGGATTTAAAGCGCAAGATGTCCTAAGATAAATATCTCCCAAGTTCAGCCAGGCTGGCAGTTGCGTAACTGAGCACACTTGTTTTCCAGGATACTTTTCTGTGTGCTATTAAGGAACCTGGCCCGGGGTGTGCTCAGGAGGGGTTTGTGTCAGCTCTGGGGCAGCTGCAGGGGCGCAGAGGTGCCCTGGCTGCCAGGCTGCCGCTCCACGTGCCCATCAGATTAGAGCCTAATCCCCTTTTCCGCTCGCCCCCGAGCAGGGCAGTGCAAGGACAGCCTGCGGGCTCTGCTGTGGTGCCTCATCAGCAGCCAGGCCCTGCTCTGGCACAGCCTGGCGAGCTCCTCGCTGCCCCGGGCACCCCAGGGAGGAGCTGTGCTCCCTCTGCCGCAGACGTTGCCTGGTTGCTGCAGGAGGGAGGCCTGGGGAGCTCTCTCGGAGCAGGACATTGGGGAGGCTCCTCTGCAGCCCCAGAGTGCCTTGGAGGGCAGCTGCACCTGCTCCCCCCTGTGTGTGGTGTGCAGGGGCAGGGCAGAAATAAAGCATTTTAAACAGGCAAATGTCAACCCAAGAAACCCACAAACTATTTCAGCCCTGCTGAGTGGCCGTATTTCATCTTGGGAGGCGATGAGTCTGGAGCTGTTTCCATCTGGAACATATACAAATGGCCCTGCAATTCCATATGAGGGAATAAGGACTGCTTTTCCTCTGGGGTGGAAG
The DNA here is from genome assembly GCA_020466415.1 of Ammodramus savannarum pratensis. Classification (NCBI taxonomy): domain Eukaryota; kingdom Metazoa; phylum Chordata; class Aves; order Passeriformes; family Passerellidae; genus Ammodramus; species Ammodramus savannarum. The sequence goes on along the minus strand of JAHXMQ010012343.1, from coordinate 12,425,999 downwards.
GACAGCACTTGGCTCTAAACACTGCAGTTCTCTGCTCACACATCTGACTCGTGTCAGCCTGAGAAAGGACCATTTCATCAGGAGCCTCATCCCTCTGAGAGCAGGAGCTGCATGGCCAGGACACCTCCCTGCCATGGACACTGCTCCCTTTCTTTCCCCATCCCTTCCATCCCCGGTAGGATGGGTTTCTGTCAGCAACACAAGGACAAGTTTTCCTGTTCAGGGAGCTGATAAAACTCAGCCCTCGAAATTCTGGTGGCTCCCAGGTCACCCTTGAAGCTGAGGGGTTGGACACCCCCTGCATCCACTCGCCCCTCTCCTGACATGTGCCATGTGGATCTCTCTCACACCAAGAGCCAGGCATTGTTTCCCTCTGTCCAACACAGAAATTCTGCTTCTTGAGCTGTTTGAGAGAAAACCAGCCCTCCCGGAGCTGTGGTTTGGATTAGCAGCCAGTTATGAGCTGTGGATGGGTGACAGCTGAGCCAGTAAACACCAGCCTCCTTCCAAGTGTGGTTATCTCGGTGCCGTGGCTCCCCCTGCCTTGTGGGGGCTGTTCATAAACACAAATTCTTACTTCACTGCTCAGCTATTCCCCGTGCTAATGGCACCGAGGGCTCCGTGTAAACAGCAGGGCAGCATTCCTCTGGGAGAACTCCTGCATGGGCTGCTGGGGCCTCTTTCAGTCCTTGGCTGAAACTGCTTTTGACCTTAAAGTTGGGACCAAGGTGAGTTGTGGAGCTCAGGTCGGGTGCATACAGATGTAAATAAATATTGCAGCATAGTGGAGACCTGAGGAAGAAGTCAGGTTGATCATCTCAATGGATCCTTGCTGCTCCAGGGAAGGAGTTGGCTTTGTTTCTGTCAGTTCCTGAAAGGCTTTAGAACCCTCCTGAGGGTCTGAGCCTCGAATCCATGGCACTGCAACTCTTCACTTGGCTCATAACTTCTGAAAAGGAAGGAATAAACTGCCCCGGTTCTTTGAGGAGGAGAGGAATGCCATGATTCTTGGAGCCTGAGACTGCAGTGCAAACAGATGTCAAAGCAAAGTCTTCTTGCCCTTGTTTTTCTCCACAGTCTGCAGAAAACCTCCTGTACGTGCTTATCCTGCTCTGGGTATCTGTGTCTCAGTGAAATCCCACCCACTTTGCTCGCCCGGCTTCCCCGGCGGTGCCGGAGCCTCTGAACCTGATCCCGGTTCAGCCCGGGCCGGTGCCGGTGCCTCTGACCCTGATCCCGGTTCAGCCCGGTTCAGCCCGGGCCGGTGCCACTCGGGTGGCTCGGGTCACTGCTGTGACTTTGTGCGGGCTGCTCCTGGAGCCAGCCGGGCGGGGCACGTTCCCTGCAGCTATCGGCTGCGATAGGGCAGTAAATAACCGATAAACGCTCCGATAAAGGCTCCGGTGAAAGCTGATGGCACAATGGCACGATGGCACAATGGCACCATGGCACAAGGGTTGTTCACTCTCGGCTGGGCTCTGCCAGCAGCCCCGGAGCAGCAGGGTGGGATGGAGCAGCTCTGCAGCTCTCTGGGGTGGGGATCTGCACCGACCAGCCCAGGGATCCTCCCTGGTGCTGTTTGTTTGCCCCACGAGCAACATTGGGTGGATAAGGAGCCTCAATTTAATTTGGGGGAAGTGTGGAGAGACACCCTGGGCAAGAGACTTTCTGTTAAACAAGTTAAAAGACAAGAGTCTGGTTATGGGGAAATATTCAACCACCTTGTACCATGTCCAGAGTGCCACCCTGCCCCGTCTGTCCCAAAGCTTTTGTGAGGGACATGAGGAACAATCCCATGCCCATCATGTGCTAACAGCGGGTTCTCTTGCTTTGCAGAACGGGCAGCCAGCTCCAGAAGAAGGTGGAAATCCTCCATCCCAGGTAAAAAATGTCCCAGGTGACCTCTGCAGGTGCCCTGAGCGCGGGGGGTGTGAGCTGGCTGGGGAGCAGGATGGGGATGGTTATTTTTAAACCCTGTAAAGCTGCTGCTCTGTAGATCTGCAGGAGTGCACGTGGGAGTGCGAGGGACTGGAGAGGGGAAGAAGGAAGATAAACCCCTGTCTTCCTGTCCCTTTGGTCATGCAAACATGCCTGGAAGGTTTTCAGGAGGGCCAGCTTGGTCCAGCACTGGGAGCTGGAGGGGGCTGTGGCCGAGGGTGAGAAGTGAGGAGCCCTGGGCTGTTTCGGTGCTGTGTTTATGCCTTTCTCTGTGCTGTGATCTTGCCAGCTGGGATGAGAGGTACAAGAGTATTTGATGGTTTTGGCACGGCTGCCCTTGCTGAGTGTCTGGTATCTGTTTATTCTCTTGCTTTGGTGGGGCTGGGACAAGCTCCAGCTCTGCCCTCTGCATCCCTGTTAGCATCAGCTGGGAATGACAGAAAGACCTGGGCTGCTGTGTCCCGTGTTTTGGGCAGGATCTGAACCTGCTACTCCTTCTGGAGACACCTAAAGCTCACCCTGCTCCCCACATGAGCAGCGTGGTGTGGCAGGAGTTGATTTGTGCGCTGAGAGCCCTCCCAGGTGCAGGACCAGCACGATGCTGTCCCGTGGTGTCTCCTGATTGTGCCCATTCCTGTGTCCTGCATCACTGCAGAGCAGAAGAGCCATGTCAGTACCGTGAAATCAGAATCCTTCAGCATTTCCTTTTCTGACCCAGCCGTGCTCTGACCGTGGAGAATGACACAACACTTTGGGTTTGCCCTGGGCAGCCTTCCCAAGTGGGCTCTCAGGAGCTCTGTGCCCTCAGCCAGGGCCCTGTGGCAGCTTCTCTCTGAATCATCGGCCCTGCCGAAGGCTCTGGGGGCTTGCTGCCTTGTTTTTCCAGCTGGTTACGCTGTATTTTTAGTAAAAGATATTTAAACCTAAACCCCAATTGTCCACATTTCAGCCAGTTTTTTTCCCTGGGATGTTTGTGGATTTCTAGCAGTGCCAGTGCATCTCCCCTACCTGTTCTGCCTCTGTTCCACTCTGGAGCTGGCCTGGCACTTCCTCAGTGGCTTGCAGAGAAATCTTTGGGTCAGATGAATTCAGGTCAATGGAGCTTGCCCTTCCTTCCCCTGAGAGCAGTGGGTTTACAACTCTTCACTGTGCCTGCATTTCTGGCATGAGGAAAAAGGAATCTTGTGTCTTCTGGTTGGATTCCAGCTGGGTTTTTAAGGTTTGAGACTTTGCCTCTTTCATCTTCAAACACTTGGCTAAACTGCCCTTCCCTAAATGCTGCTGACGGATGTTGCTTTAAAAATCGTTCAGGATTTTTTCCTCTTTGAAGGACATCACCGAGAGAAACCCTGGCTGATTCCATCTGTAGGTGCCATGCCACAGAAAGATCATGAGATAGAAGCCAAAAAGCACTTGAGGTTCCCTTTGCTGCTCTGTGGGTCATGGACGTGCAGTCCAAGCTGGAGCAGAGCAGAGGGCAAGTTCTCCAACATCCCAGAGCAGGGAAGCCTCAGGAGCCCTGTGCTGTCTTAGGTGTCCTGCTTTCCACTTTCCTGAGGCCCCGTGGCCAAAATGCCTGTGAGCAGTGTCTGACAATCCCATTTTGGGTAACTTTTGAGCACCCAAAGCTCTGCTGCGCGCTCCTGAAATAACCTCGGTGGCGTTTTCCAAGTTTGTACAAGGTATGTTTGCTACCAGCACCAATGAAATCCCTCCTGTAAACACATACCTTCAGCTTGAGGGCAAGCTCTGCCCTGAGATGCTGCGGATGGGGGAGCAGGCAGCACCCAGCATATCTGTGTGTTTTGGTTCTCTCTGTGGGTAGAATCAGCAGCAGCTCCTGGCTCTGGCTTTAGGAGTGGCCGTCACCATCCGAGGTGACTCTTCTCACGTTGAAGGTTGCTCAGGCTCCCTCCCACACCCTTCTGTGCTGTGTGTGGAGAGCTGCACACACACAGAGGGGGGAAGAGGCACCTTTCCCAGGTTTGTGCTATCCTTTTGCAGCTCACTCTGTGATCTCTGCTAAAAATAACCCGAAGCGGCGGCAGCGGCGATCGCTCCGCGCCCACGCTGCAGCCCTGTCCCTGCCGGCCCTGCCAGCAGGATGCTGCCAAAGCACAGCCCTCGTGTGCCTGGGCCACAACCAGAGACTTGGAAAGGGAGGAAATCCAAGAGTTCCTCAAAAGAGTCGGGAAGCTCGCGGTTGGTGCTGTGAGATTGCTGGAGTGTGAACATCCATGGCCATCCCAGCTGGAACTCCAGTGGTCAGTGCAGAGGTACCAAGGCATGGTTTGGGCCAGGCTGGCCCTGTCCTGGTACTTTACTGCTGCTTTTGTAGCTCCAGCTCAGCTCCCCAGCAAGGACAGCTGGTGCTGTCACCAGCTCTGGTGTTTTCTGCCTTTCAAGAGCAGCTGTGGTACACGAGTCCCTGCAGGCCCCATCCCTCAGTGTTTGCCTGGGAATGTCTGCAAGATCCCTGTGCTGGCTGGGGCTGGGGAACAGTCAGTGCTCACAGAGATGGGATGAGGCAGTGTTTGAATTTGCACTGAAAACAGGGTTAATCATGGCCACATCCCTAACACCAGGCTGCTGATCCAATGCAGGACGGGTACAAGGATGGATTTTTTCTCATCCTCTTTGGTGGTAGTGATTAAAAGCCTCTCTGGGTACAGAACCTCATTCTCTCCTGTGTTCTCCAAATTTTAATTGCCAGGTGGGGTGAAATTGGTCCTTGTTCAGCTGGGGAACAGCTGAATTCAGTGGGAAAATGGAACCCCTCATAACTGGGGTTTTTCAGCCTGCTCTGCAGCCAGCTTGGCTGAGGGGTGAGCCTGTGCTCCCTGAAGGTGCCAGGCATGAGGAATTGTACATGGAAGCACAACACCCAATTAGTGAAATCACTTCATCATGAAAAGCAGAGGAGTGGAGCTGCAGTGCTGAGCGTGCCCACACTCTCTCTGGGGAACGGGCTGAGGGTGCTGATCAGCGTGTTCAGGGTGATAATCACAGAGCTCAGGAGAGCTGGGGAAGGAAGAGCTGAGCTCTCCCAGCACCATAAAAGGGACCTTTGAGCCTGGATGAGGGCAGTGCTCTGCCACACCAGGCACCAGGCAGGAGGTGCTCCAGGCTGAGCCTGGCTGGGGCAGTGCAGCACAGGGAGAAATGAGGCTTTTCCCCAGGTCTGTGTAGCTCCTGTTGGTTTATCCTGACCTAAAGCTTGCAGACAGGTCCTACCCTGGGCAGGGGCACCTTCCACCATCCCAGGTTGTTCCAAGCCCCATCCAGCCTGGCCTGTGAGGGTCCAGGTGAGGGAGGGCTCTGAGCTGAGCTCCAGGACAGGACCCACATCCAGTGCTGTGATCCTGGTCACTGCTGGACACCACTAATCTCAGCCTCTTAACGTGAAGGGTTTCAAAACAAACAAGTGAGTGCTCTGCTCTGTGTGTTTGCACAGCTGCTGCTGGTTCCTCCAGGAGCTGGAAATCCGTGGAGCTTTGGGAACGGGCAGGTACCTCAGCAAATCCCTTCTGAGCACACTGCCCCTCTCCTAGGGCTCCCAGCCAGCAGTGTTGTGGCCAGACTGGCCCTGTGGCTGGGCAGGACGTGGAGCAGAACATCCAGAACATCTCCAGTGTGCTGTGGTGCTGCCTGGAAATCTCCCTGACGCTGCAGGGACTGGGCAGCAGCTGTGGCCACTCTCAATATTTGGCTTTTCCAGCCTGTCACTGGTAAAGCTCTGAGCTCACACTGGCTGCTCTGCCTTGTCAGCTGAAGGAATTAAGTGGGTTTGTTGCTCCAGCAGTGCCTGACAGCTGCCTGGCCTGTTCCTGGCAGAGCCTTTGCTCTGTGTCCTTGGCAGGGCTGGGCTATGGCGAGCAGCAGCTTCTGAGCTCTCAGAAAACACAAATAAATGCCTGTTTGAGGAGCAGTCTCTGATGAGCTGCAGACTCCAACGGATAATTGAAGAGGGGTCAGCTTACAGGACTTGCACACGAGGAATGCAGGAGACTCTGCTCCAGCAGCCCTCCCACATGGTCCCTGACCCATCCAAACCACTCCGGTTTCTTCTCTGCCATTTCCATCCCCCTGGTGAGTTTGTAGAAGCTGCCTCATGTTCTGTCTCCAGAAAGCCTCTTGTACTGATGGAAAATAAATCCCTGAAAATCTGTTACTGTGTGTTGTACTTGGAGGGGGCAGTGGTGAGGGCTGGCGCTGGAGAGGACCCTGAAGAAGCCATTGATATTTGATTTTTGAAGGGGGCAGAGTTTGGGTTTGGGTCACTGGGTCATCCACCCCAGCAATTGGGAGCGTGGAGTGCCCTTGGCTGGTTTGTGGGCCCCTGCTGGCCAGGATGCTGGCTGGGATTCTCCCTGCACACACAGGCAGATCTGCCTGAAGCTCCTGCGGCTTCCCCATCCCAGCTTTATTTGGAAGTGAAGCCTGGCTTGGGCACGAGCAGTGAATTCCTTGCCCAGCTCCAGGTGAAGCTGCACAAGCTGTTTTCCCTCTGGCTGCCCTGTGCTGCCTGCCAGGGCTGCCACGGGCTGGGGACCATCCAGTCCCAGCTATCTAAGAATTCCTGCCTTGCCTGGAGCCCTTTTCCTTCTCCCTGAGGAAATCCCTCGGTGTGTGCCTGGGGCAGCCTCCCAGCAGCAGAGGATTGCAGCAGCTCCTGCTGATCTCATTGCAGCTCTGAGGCAGGAAGGGTTTCCCAACTGCAGCTGAAATCCAGTCCTGGAGAGCACGGCTGGGAAATGACATTCCTTTAGAAAAGGAGGAAAGGAGGGCGTTTAACCCTCTTTGTGCCTGAAGGCTCGGGGTGGGCAGAGCTGCTCTGGGAATGCTGAGCAGGCTGAGGACACCCTGTGCCCCTGAGATGTGGCTGAACCGATCCCCTCGCTGTCAGAGAGGGGGATTTCACTGGTCACGAGAGGCTGGCCTGGATATGGATTGGGAATGTGCTGGCTCTGCACAGCACTGGGGTCAGTGGTCATCTTTGGGGTCCAGGAGGGGACCCCTGGGGCCTCCACAGGGACAGAGTGAGGAGAAAAAGCTCATTAAAATAGCATCTGAGGGGAACAGGGCAAAACATGGTATTCCCAGTGTGGGGGTGGCTGCAATCCCTGTGGTGTGATGTTTGGGAAGGGGATGGATGTGATCTTTGTGTTTGGGAAGGGGATGGATATGATCCCCATGTTTGGGAAGGGGATGGATGTGATCCCCATGTTTGGGAAGGGGATGGATGTGATCTCTGTGTTTGGGAAGGGGATGGATATGATCCCCATGTTTGGGAAGGGGATGGATGTGATCCCCGTGTTTGGGAAGGGGATGGATGTGATCCCCATGTTTGGGATGGATGTGATCCCCATGTTTGGGAAAGGGATGGATGTGATCCCCATGTTTGGGAAGGGGATGGATGTGATGTCCATGTTTGGGAAGGGGATGGATGTGATCCCCATGTTTGGGATGGATGTGATGTCCATGTTATGGTCCTGTCCCTGGCACGCAGAGCAGCTGAGCCATGGAGGGGTGGCTGCTGGCTGCATGCATGGTTTTATAGAAATTAAATGATAAATGAGAGCTTTGCTCCAGCAGACACTCACCCTGTGCACTCTCACTGGGGTGTTGCTAACGCACAGCTCGGGGTGTGTTTTGGACAGGGTTTGTTTTGCTTTTAACCCTGCTGCAGTTCACAGCCACCCCCAAAAGGTGACGATCCCTTTCTCTCAGCACGTGTGACCTTCCCAGAGGGCAGGAGAGGGCTGGGTTCTCCCTGCCTGCTCAGACCAACCCCAGCAGGTACCAGGCAAAGGCTTCTCCAGGTCCTGAGACACTTCTTGTGAGCCTTGCAAGGGGAGGGCAGCCTGTGTGCTGTGGGAGGAGTGTGGAATTCCAGCACTCCTGCAATACAGAATAGTTTCCACATCCCACGATTACTCCAAGGGCAGCAAACAAGTCTTGGTTCTTGTTGTGAAATCAATGTTGTATTTTATAATTCAGCTAGAAAGATTTTCAGCTTTTCTACTGAAAGCAGCAGAACTGCCCCATGCCCTGATGAAGGTGGTGTTTACTGCTGGATCCTCAGAGTGGGATTCTGCATTTGGAACAGCCTGGGACGGGGTCTCCTGGTGTTCCCACCTTCAAAGCCCGAGCTGGCTGGAATTTGCTGAGCAGAGTTTTCTCCCTGCTGGGAGGTGTGTGCAGGGCTGCAGGAAGGGGAGGCTGCATCCTCTCCTTTTTGCACTGGAGGCTGATTTGCTCTGTAGAAGCTGCAGAACTGAGTAATCCCTTATCTCCCGGCTGTGAAAGGTGTTCTCCTCTCCAGTGTCACGTTTCACTGGGTGCAAAGTCCTGCTGGCTCCCCCCTCACAGCCCTGGAACTGCAGCAGCACTGGGGAGTCTCCGTGCAGTTTGGGAACATCTTTTGCCTGAGCTTGTATCTTTAGCCCAAACAGCTCATCGTCAGCTGATCCTGGCCAGTTGCAGCTTGTGGTGCGTGGAAAGGGTGGGGAAATTGTTGGATCTGCTGCCAGCATAGCCCTGGATAGAGCCAGGAGCAGGAGGAGCCTGGCAGTGTGAGGGGGTCCCTGTGCTGGACCCTCTCTGCTCTCCATCTCAAAACCAACCTGGGCCCTCTGACATAAAGAAGATATTTTGGTTTCCCTGTGAAACGAGTTGGTTAAAAACCGAGCAGATCAAAAAGGACGTTGTGAAGCAAAAGGACAGGGGCTCAGCTGTGTGAGCCACCATCTGCCTCCTCCCTTCCTCAGCCTCAGGCTTTGCTTGAGAAAACCCTTCATGCCTTAACAATCTCCAGGATCCCTCTGTTTCAGGGTGCTGAATCTTCCCAGGGGGGTGTTTATGAAATGGCCTTTGGGCTCCCCCCATCCCGTGTCAAATGAGAAACGCATTTGGCACTGGAGATGCTCTGAGTGCCACCTGCTGGAATGTGCTGGAGGGGTGCCAGTGTGACACTGCCTGTCCGTGGCAGTGTTCCCTTTTTAGGGGTTTGCCTGTAGCCCCTGTTGTGGGGAGCCAGGATCACTGGAGGAGCAGCAGGGTCCTTCCCAGGAGTCACCATGTTCATTTTACACCGTTTGGTTGCCTCTGTGAGTGGGGAGGAATTGCCCCCAGGAGGATGGCAGCGTTTCCAGGAGTCAGACTTTTGTTTAAGCCATGTGTGGGGAGGCTCCTGATGTTTTCCACGCCAGGGTGGAGCTGGTCATTCCCTTCTTCAGCTGCCTTGGCTGTGTAAGGGTTTGGGCACAAAGGCTTTGATGATTGGAGGATTTCTGGACACCACGTTACCCCCACTGTTCAGAGGCCTGACTGTGTCCTCTGGGTTTCTCCTTCCTCTGCCGTTTTTGGTTGGTTTTGTTTTTCAGGAGACCAGTAACAGTCCTTGGGGCTGGTGTGAAACGTGCAGCCCTGCCCCTGCCCCTGTCCTTATCCCCTCCTTGGGAATTTCCACTCCCGAGGTCCCCGGTGCTCCTGGGCTGTGTTTGTAGCAGTGACTTCGTGCGGGACTTCCACCTTCAAAGCCACCCCGCGGTGTCCTTTCCTCCTCAGTGTCCCCGAGGCTTTTGTCTGTCAGCAAATGCCCTTGCTGAGAGTGAGTTAAAGGCTAAGGAGACCTCTCTGTCCCTGCAGATCCTCTAGGATTGCCCCAAGAATCTCCCTCTTATTTTAAGAGAGTCCGTGGCCCCAAGGTACCCCCAGCTGACCCCTTCCCTTCCCAGCCTGGGCCATGCTCTGCTCAGTGTCCTGCAGGATTTCTCAGGCTGGGGGCTCCCAGGAGCACTGAAGAGGATCCACCACAGAAGCACAGTCAAAAGTACCAAGTTCTGGCCAATTCTTTTGTTGCAAATGAGGCCGAGGGCCAGCCCTGCCCAAAAAAGGCCTTTGCAGAAGGGCAGGCAGTGAGTGGGGAGGTTTCTTTGCTTTATTTGTTCCCCTTTTTGAGAACCACCACTTGAAAAATGTTCCAGACAGAGCAGCCTTTGCTCTCCACAAACTCCAGCCTCGCTTCCTCTGCAGAGCTGCAGCCCCTTGTGCTTCCCACTGATCCAGCTCCCTCCCGAGCAGGAGCTGCTGCTCCATGGGGAAGTTGTTGCTCCGTGCAAGGACAATGGGGAGCCACATGTGCACTCCCAGTTCCCTCAGGAGACCGGCTGCTTTCAGCCACGGGTTTTACCAGCCTCATTGTAAAACACTTCTTCCCTATATCTGATCTAAATCTCACCTCCTTCAGCACAAAACCACCACTCCTTGTGCTATCACAACAAGCCCTGATAAAAACTCTGTCCCCAGCTTTCCTCTAGCCCTGGCAGGGGCTCTGAGCTCTCTCTGCAGCCTTCTCTTCCCCACGAGAGCACCCCCAGCTCTCCCAGCCTGCAGAGCAGAGGGGTTCCAGTCCCTGGAACATCTCCATGGCCTTCCCCAGCAGGTCCACCTTGCTCCTGTGCTGATCCAGAAGCTGCTGCTGCCTCCTGGCCCTTTCCCTGGAGAGCTGCAATTCCACTGATCCTGCAGGCAGAGCATCCCTGCTGCATCACCAGTTGTGCTGCCCAGAGCATGGACAGAGAAATTTTGAGGAAGAAAACTACTGAGGCTCTCATTTGCTCGTTGCTGCCGTGTGCAGTGCCTGAAATTGTTGTTTCTGAGCCTGTTTTCGTGTGTGTGACAGGGGGACTGCGCTGATCCTCCTGAAAAGCCCGCTGAGATTTGCTGATGGCTCTTTCCATGCCTAAGCACCCGTAAAGCCACCCAGTGTTGTCGTGTGGCTGCTGCATTGTGCAGCCATGGCCACACAAAGCCATTTCCCCATACGAAACCGCCGTTTCCTTTCAGTGAAACTCCCAAAATACATCCCAGTGTCACAACCACGGCCCCGGGGCTCTCGCACTGCTCGGGCTGCCAGCTCAGGACCCAGCTGGGGAAGGATGGGAGGATAGCAGCCCAAAGCTTTGGAGATGCTGAGGCTCCTCTTCCGCAGCAAGCCAAGGATCCAGGAGGCAAGTGTCTGATAAAATACCTGCTCTGCCTGGGCTCTGTCTCTTCTGCAGGACACAAGGAGCCAGGGAAATCCTGATCCTACAGAGCCAGACCTCATCCAGGTTTAATTCAGCACTCTTTTGGAAATGGCATTTTGGAGGGTATGACTGCTTTCTAAGAAGTGTCTTTCCTAGGTGCTGCCAGATTTTGGGAGTGTTTTGGGACCAGAGCATGTGTTGAAGCAACAGAAATTAAAACAGCTTCTGGTTAGTTGTTGATGAATAGGAAGTGAAATGCCAAGAGCAGAATCTGTTTCGAGCTTTTGCAGGGTGGTTTTTTTTTCTTGCATTTAGATGTGACGGTCTCAACCGGCAAAGTGACAAAACGCGAGCAAAAACAAACCTGTCTCTTGGCTTCTGGCTTGTAAAATCCTCCCTCAAAAAAAGGGGGGAAGTAGAAAACAGGACTTGTATTGGAACTTGGGAAAACCCCCTGCTCGCCGTGCCCAGCCCCTGCTGCGGGTGACTCAGCCGCCCGTGCCCTGCGAAGGCAGCACAGGAGGTTCAGAATTGTCTCCTCCTCTGGCTGGAGCGACTTCCTGGGCTCTCATTCTCCAGGAGAAGCCAATCTCATTTCCCAGCAGTGCAGGGATCTGTGGGGAATGCCTCTGGAGGCTGTGGGTGGCAGCAGGTGCTCCCCCAGGAGCAGGGAGGGCTGGACCTGCAGAGATCCGTGGGATCTGTGGGATTTGTGGGATCTGTGGGAATCCAGCCCTCCCACCCCATCGCAGGCAGGGGCTGGGGCTGCTCTGGAGGAGCCAGGATGGAGCTGCTTTCCTGGTGGGTGGGAGGGATCCTGGGGTGGGATCTGCTGAGGGTCTGGTGATGACTTTTCACTCAGGAAGGGTTCAGCTGTGGCTTTGGCAGATTGGTCACCCTGCTGCTCCTGAGCAGTGGGACAGTGACTCTCTCCAGCTGCTCCCCCTGTGAGGGCACAGCAGTGCGGAGGAGGAAGGGGAAGAGGTGACTGCAGGGGCCCCTCGATCTGATTTGGTCCTTCTGGAGCTGAAAATCAGCTAATTCCTAGCTCTAATCTCACTGTTCTCACGCAGCTCCTCCCTTCCTCAGGGCTTGCTTTTCCTTCTCTTCTCCCTCTCAGTAGCTCCTGTCCCACCTCCAGGTCACCCTGAGTTTATCAAATCAAATCAATATAAATTTATTTACTGGTACCAACTGCTCTCCTGGAGCCACCTCATGGCTCAGAATCACACCCCAAGGAGCAATGGCTCCCCCAGTGAGACACCCCAGTGGCTGTGAACAGCTCACCTGGACTTGCTGGACAAGTTCTTTGGGAAAGCCTTAGCAGGCAATCACAGCCCCTCTGTGCTGACATTTGTTTATTGTCCCACAGGCAAAGTCTGACATCACTTGGATAGAGAAAGACCTGGTGGACTCTGCAGACAAGGTAGGAGAGCTGCAGTGGGCACCTCACTGAGGCTCATCCGTTTCATTTGCATTCTGTCCCACACACGAGGTGTGAGCTGAGCTCACAGGGACCTGTCTGAAACCCAAACCAAACCAAACCAAACCAAACCAAACCCTTTCCTGCGCTGCCTGCCGCCCCTGCCAGCCCCTCTCAGCTCTGTGAGAGCAGCTATTGCTCACTGGCTCACGTGACATCCTGGACTCGATTTCATCGTCCTCCTCCTCCTTCCTCCCCACACCAACCCCCTTTCCGTGCTGCCTCCTGTGGCTTTCTGATCTTGTCAGTGAGCCAGGACGGGCACTTCTGGTTGCGTGGATGTACAGGGGAGATTTTCTTGCCTTTCTGGGGCTCCTCTCCCACGCTGGTAACACAACATGAAAAATTGTCCGGGTCATAACGAGATTTATCAGCTCCTGCCAGGCCCAGGCACAGGAGTTTGCTGCTCCCCACACTGAGAACGTGGAGCTGCTGAGGAGTGGGTGCCTCTCTTGGGCAGCACAGGGTTTCTGGACAGGGTTTCCCCGTCCCTGGGCTGTGTCAGAATGCAGGAGGTGTTGTGTGAGCCAGGCTCCTGCCGTGCTCAGCAGCTGCAGGTGCTGTTCCGTGCTCTGGCACCTGCCCCAGCCCCTGGAGCTCAGCAGACACCGTGGTGGGGCTGGGCCCAGCTGCCTCTCTGCTGCTCAGTCATTTGTTCCTTTCGTTATCAGTTCTCAAAGAGCACGTGGTGGGGGCACAGGGGGCAAGACAGTCATAATTTGTCTCTCTGGTTCCATCCTCTGCACTCACAGGAGAAATTCAGAAATCAGTGCTGACACGGGGCTATTTCCTTTTGTGTGGGTGTCTTTTGACTCATTTCAAGGGGCCTCTTTCTTACCAGCACCCTCTGGGGTCTTGCTGCAGGAAACATCTGTCTGTCCTGATGGAAAGGTCAAAGGTGAACAGGTTTGGAGGGGGAAGGAGGCAAAACGAGCCCTCTAAATACCTCTGCTCTGTCCTGCCCGTAATCTGAGCCATGGTGGGATCAGAAACAAGAAATGCCCTTAAAAACACCTCATGGATCTGCAGGGTGGCTCTCAGATAAATAACTCCAGACTCCATAGCAAGGGCTCCTGTGCAGCATAAGGCAGGAGAGGGACTGGATGCCAATCCAAACATTCCTGGAGGAATCCCATCGTGGGTGCCCCCTCATCCCTGTGCCACTGGGAGAGCAGAGATGTGCAGCTCTCCAAGGTGTCATCACACTTCTGGGTGGGTTCTTGAGAGTTTTTCTCTTCTGTTTTGGAGAGGAAAGTGACTTCTCACGATTTGCCCTGTTGTGGAAATACCCAAAGCTCCCAGCCTGACGTGAACTTCAGGCAGCATTAGATGGAAATCACTTTAAGGAGACTCTGTGTGGTTTCTATCAGTGTCTTGTCTGAGCCAGGGAGCCCAAATGCCAGCGAGGGGCTGTGAGATTATTGTGAGATCATTATTTTTTTAAAAGCAGACCTGAAGAAAAAAAAAAAAGCCCCAACCACAAGTGTTGTTGCTGGGGAGGGGGAGCGTGAACCTCCCTCTGTGTGACCGAGTCTGGTCCCACTGCGCATCCGCCGCCGGTGCAGCCACCTGCAGCTCCTGCAGCTCCTGCAGCTCCTGCAGCTCCTGCAGCTCCTGCGGCTCCTGCAGCTCCTGCTGCTGCTGCGGCAGAGCCCCCAGCCCCGCTCCGGGGCCGCAGCTCCCGGGGCCGGACGATGTTGATCGGGATGGGACAATGGAGAGGGACCCCAAGTTTCCCCGTGTGTGGGCGTTGCTGATGCTGTGGCTGCACAGGAAGCAGCGAGCCAAGCCCTGCAGCCTGCAGCTGCCTGCCCCCAGCCAGCTCTCCAGCCCGGTCAGTACTGCTGCCCCTCCTGCTGCCACTCCTGCTGCCACCTCCCTGCCACCTCCCTCTGCTTCCCTTCCTGACGCTTCCCATGGATGCTCAGGGCACTCTGGTTTGCTTTTCTTTCTCTGCCTCCTGGGATAGTTTGTTGTGGTGACTCTGGCAGAAGCTGGCCTCGGTGGCACACAGGTGGTTTTGTGCTGGAGATTTGTGTGTGCTGCCAGCCAGGCTGTGGGAGCTCGTCACGAGAGTCCTGAGTGTTGAATTCCAAGCTGGTGGATGAGTCCATGAGGGAAAATCCTCCCTGGTGTCAGCAAGACACCAAATGGCTTCTCAAAGTGGTAGGAGGATCACAGGATGGTCTGGGCTGGAGGGGACTTTAAAGCCCCTCCAGTGCCACCCCTGCCACGGCAGGGACACCTCCCACTGTCCCAGGTGCTCCCAGCCCTGTCCAACCTGGCCTTGGGCACTGCCAGGGATCCAGGGGCACCCACAGCTGCTCTGGGCACCTTTGCCAGGGACCCTCACAGGATCCCAATGGGTCTCTCCCTGATGTGGGCTGCCTCCCTGGAGAGCTGAGCTGGCAGGAGCAGCTGAGCTTGGCCGGCTCCTGTTGCAGCTCTGGAGGTGGGGAGCTGTTCCTCACAGCAGCTGCCTGCAGGGACTGAGCCTCCAGATGGACCCACAAGTGCAAAGTGGCTGGTTTGAGCTGCGAGATCATTGGGAACAGGAAAATGTGTTGTTTAAGGGATTATGGGATCTTTGTTGCCTGTGATCACCGAGCCCAGGGAAAGGCAGGATAACACCAGGGAGCTCCTGTGCCCCTGCCCCGAGTGCCTGAGCAGCACAGCAGAGAGCAGAGCTCCCTCCATGGAAACAAAGCCACTTCCTAAACTGAGAGTAACCCAGCCTGAGAGTGGGGAGGGAGCTCAGTGCAGGTGGGCAACCACATCCATGGGCACGGGAGGGTGGGAGTGGGCTGGGCAGGGCAGGCAGGGCTGGCACCTGCCCCTGCCTGGCTTTCAAAGCTGCTTTGATGAGGTGGTTCCACACCAAGTGTCTGAATAGGTCTGGAAAACAAAGTGTAAGTTTTTTCTCCCAACTTTGCAAGGGAAAAAAATAAATTGTAGTTCCAGCTTTCTGCAGCCTCTGCTGGCCACAGCTTCCCCAGGGCTGGGGACAGCAGAATTTAATGCATTTTTAACATAATTGCTGTCCTTTGGGTCCAAAAGTTTTGCTGGGAATAGGAGGTGTTTCAGCATCACCTCAGGGTCTGTGGCTGTGCTGGCCCTGATCCCTTGGTGAGTTTATTCTATTTATGCTGATGAAATCCATTTTTTCTTCTTTATTTTTTTTAAGTAAAATAATGTGTTTTAAACAAAACATATGCCAGAGACCTTGGCTTCCCCTCAATCTTCTTGAAGGCTGGAGTCTGTTAAAGCATCATCTGTATGTGCTGAAGATGCACTAAGACTTATGTTGCAGAGTTGCTCAGATTGCTGAGCAGATGGGCTCCAACATGTCTGATTTTTGCCAGCCCTGGCCCTGTTTTGACAACAGTGCCTTATTTTTTGTGTTGTGGGATTTTTAGTGGCATAAACACTCCTGGTTTTGCTACCAGTGCCTCAAAAAGGAAGGTGCTTCTCAAGCACTCTTCTGAAATGCAGTTCAAAGCAGCTCCTGTGGTTGGCAGGGAGGGCTCTGTATTTACCTGGTGCTCCCTGCCCTTATTGATTGCAGATGCTGATACCTGTGACAAGCACCAACCTCTGTGGTTCTCTCCCGTGTGGCTCCTGTGAGTCTGGAGCTGCAGTCCTTGTTCCATGATCCCAAAAGCTCCTTTCCCTTGCTCAGGAGTCCCTGCCAACCGTGTGCCCTCTGTTTCAGGGGGAAGGTGTCGTGCAGGAAATCAACATCACCCACCATGTGAAGGAGGGCTCTGAGAAGGCTGATCCCTCACAGTTTGAGCTCCTGAAGGTGCTGGGACAGGGCTCTTTTGGCAAGGTGAGATCACTTCTTCCTATGTGCCATGCCAGGCAAATTATTCTGGTGATGAAAGGAACCATCCCCAACAAAACCACTTTCCTGACTGCCAGGAATGCTCCTGGGCATGTTCCTCCCTTCTCAGAACTGCTGCTGTGTGCCCCAGGCTGGCTTTGGCCCCTGTTGACGGTCCAGTTTCCCTTCTGTGAAGGAGGAAGGAAGTAGCCTGTAGCTCTTATCTATTTCAATAATCCAGGTCTCTTACAGACCATCTGCTGACACATTAAATCAGCTTGGTGTCAGTCAGTTACCAGCTGACAGTGGGGGCTTGGACAGGACTGTGTGCTGCTGCCTGGGAAAATGCAGCAGAGGTTTTGTAGAATCAGAGAATATCTGGAAAAGACTTCTGGGATCATCCAATCCAACCAGCAGCACTGCCAAGCCCACCACTTGCAGGTGGTGTCCTTTTGATGCTGCCTAAAACCAGGTAGAATGAGACACCAGGGAAGGGTAGGAGATAAAACCCCAGAGGATGCAGGACCTGAATAACAAGGAGTTGGTGTGACTGACAAACCAGGAGGCTTTAGTGGTAAAGTGAAGCCTCAGTGCCTGCAGTCACAGCTCCCAGGCATCAGCCCCAGCCCCACAGGAGCTGCAGGAGTCAGGAGGTGGGGAAGGCTGGAAAGGAGGAAAGTGCAACATGAAACTGGGGGGTGAGAGGAGTCCACACAAGCACTTCCCTGGAAACCCCATAGGAAACCTGGAGCTTCTTAGGGACACTCTGGGGTTTGCCACTTTGGAAAGCATGCAGCTCCTACTGCCAGTGTTTGGTACTTGGTGAATGTGCTGTTTTTCTGCCTCAGGTTTTCTTGGTGAGAAAAATAACTCCCCCAGACACCAACCACCTCTATGCCATGAAAGTGCTCAAGAAGGCGACACTGAAAGGTAGGAAGGAGACTCCTGCAGTGCTCTGACCCTCTGAGACTTACAGA
>JAHXMQ010012343.1:12388500-12399137 GCA_020466415.1 Ammodramus savannarum pratensis | reverse complement strand
CCTACTGGGGAGGGTAAAAGACCAAGTGATTTGCTCTTGCAGGAGTTTGGGGTCATTCAGCTGTAACTTGGGAGAAAGAGGATACAGAGTATATCACAAATTGTCTTGGTTTTAAAAGAGGCAAAAATTGATTTAACTTCCATGCATAAGGACATCTTTACAAGGAAAGCTATTTCTGTTAGTTCAGGTATTTAATAGTGGATTTGATCTTTAAGCTTTTGTCCTGAATGGGTCTGAATGAAAGCTCAAGGGAGCAGAAATCCCGGAATCCAGCCTCAAACTGCTGAGTCTACCTGGAAATAACCTCTGCAGAAAAAAAATATTGATCCACAGTCAAGGAGCCTGAAAATAATGTTGAACAGCTCTATATAATACTGTTTGTGTATAATACAGGTTAAATTTTCCTATTTTGGGGCATAAATCAGCCATTTTTCTGTTGCAGGGCTCACCCAGCTGAGAGGATGTTTCCCTTCTTTCCCATGTGTAGCTGTGCCTTTCCCTTGCTGACCTCTGTCAAATTCACCAGGGCATCAATAAATGCCTTTTGGCCTGGGAAATATTCCCATCAAGATTCAGTTTCAAACTGAAGGCCGGTAGCTTTCCCAGCAATCATCTTCTCTTTCTTTTTCATAGTGAAACTTCACTGAGCAACTGATCTGTGGTTTTAACTTTTTAAACTTTAATGCAAATGCCTCTCCAATTCCCACCTCTGGTTTAGTCGGTGTAATTCTTTTTTCAGCATCTCTAGGCACTGGTGGAGGGTGAACCGTGCAGCTGGAGGCCTCCTGGGTGCCACCAGCTCCTGGTGGTGGCCACGGCCGCTTCCCAGGGCCGCGGGAGGCTTCGGAAGTACTCGGTGACTGCGAGCGAGTTCCACGGGATGTGGGGTGGATGCTGCGCTTTCATGGAATATTCAACAATTTAATCCCTCTTTCAAGGCAAAGAAAACATTTAAAATATTTCAAGGTCTTCTTTCGGCAGTACATGGGGGCTCTGAATAAAACCTTCACTCACGCCGGGGAAGCCGCAGGTCCGCTGCCACTCCATTCCTTGCCTCTGGTTATTAAAACATCAAGCTGTCTTAGTGCCTCGGCTCAGCCTCCCTCCCTTTGTGTGCCACTGAACACCTGCCATTAATACTAATTCCACTCCGGAGGGAAACTCCCTTTCAGATATGCTTGTCTGAAAATAAATTGACATGTAAAAGGTCTCTTTTGTCGAAGTGCAGGGAAAGTGCCGGGGTGAGGAGCCGGCTGCTCACAAAAGGAGCCACTGACTTTAAATGATGTGTGGAGGGGTGAGAAATGCGAGAGGTGGGGGTGATGCTGGAACTGGCTGATGGGATCACACTGGAGAAGAATCCCAGAGCTGCAACCTCTGATCGGTGTTAGATTTTGAGGTTTTGGGTGGTTTTTATCTAAATCCCTGCTTGTCTCAGGGTGAATGGCCAAGGACCCCTTTGGAGGAAAGTCTTTTTGTTTTAGAAAAAATTGTTATTATAAATATCTGCAACCAAAACTAAGAGCAGTAGTTGTGAGCCCTTCAATTTAAACGTGTAATGAGTTCCTGGGTTCTGTTGTTTTTCCTGGGACAAAAGTTTGTATCTCTCTCAATTAGGAAGCAGCAGAAGAATCCTTGGTTAGAGTGTTTATTCTGTCCCACAGGCAGCAGTGTGAGCCAGCAAAAGGTCAATATTTTTATTTTTAATGGGAAGAATTATTTGCTTTGAGCTCCTCATACCCCAGGGCAACCATGGTTCTCTCTATGAAAACATTTTTAAGTCAGTTCTTCGGGCCAAGTTTTGGAGAGAGTGACACTGCTTGAAATTTGTGTTGGTGCTGAAACGACAGCCTCATGGCTGGGAATGAAAACTGAAGTGTTGTGGACCTGACATTCAGCTGCTGCTCACTGGGATTCTTCTTCCTCTAGCAAAGAAATAATTCACTTCATAATGAAGATCAAGTCAAAATATGTTCAGGGCTTGAAATAAGGAAAAAAAAAAGGAATTGTGGCAATTACAGAAACATTCCAGATTTGCTGGTGTCGCGCCTGGTTCATCAAACAAGCTCTCAGTGCTGCTGAGCTCCAATGCCATCTTCCTTTTAAACAGCAGATGGTGTTAGAAACCTGTAACAGGTGGAAGCTCTCCAGTTTTATGTGAGAGATCTGAAGTAGCAGCAATTCTGTTTCCCACGGGGTAGTTCCTTCCTGAGCTGAACAGCAAGCTGACCCTTTGCTTGGCAAGTTCTTACAGAGGGGAAAACTTCTGAATTACACATATTCATATGAAGGAAAGTGATTCTGATTTCACTTATTCTGGTTATAATAAAAGGAACCTGGTGATGGCCTCCATAACCCTCTGCTAGCAGCTCTAAAAGAGAGATGTAGTGGGGGAAATGGGCTCTGTTTGCTGGTGTGCCTTAAAATCCAGCTCCAATCTGCCAGATCTGTTGGTTCCTTGTCTACAACAGCACTTCGCATGCTTAAAGTGTTTTATAAACATTTAATTACCGCAGCTTTTGACTCAAAGCCAGGAATCTCTCATTCATCTGCTACTTGCAAGGGCTGTAAAAATGATATTCAAATCATAGAATTACAGGAAGGGCTGAGTTCAAACCCCAGCTAAAGCAGGCTGCATTGCTGGGATCCGCAGGGCCGCGTTTCCAAAGGGAGCGACTCCGGCAGTGGAAACGGAAACGTGCCTTGGAATGCACAGAGATCTGAGGGGCTGTCAGTACCCCAGGACACGGAGCTGCATTTTAATCATGTTAGGGAAACGAGATGCTAAATTCTGTCAGCTGGTGTGCTATGAACTTCTGAGGCAGGCGGGGAGTGCGGTTCTGTCTAGACCAGGGCCCTGTTTGATCCCCCAGCCCTGGCGTATTTGTTAAAAGTCGCTTTTTTCCCACCCACCAAAGCACTTGGAATTTTAACGTCTGCTCCACCCCAACTCCCAGCTCTGTTTCTTAAAAGGAGAAGCCCCCAGGAGTCGTGGGGTTTGTGACACCAAATAGAGGCAGCAACTAAAGATAAAGAACTTGTGTATGGGATTAATAATTTCCATCTGACCATCTGCCTCTTTCACCAGCTCCCTTTCCTGAAGAGCACATTGTACCTGCAGAACCGGGTGTGCAGGAATAGAAATCCTTTACTTTCCATGAAAGTTGTCCAGAGCAGATGTGGCTGCCCCATCCCTGGAGGTGTCCATGGCCAGGCTGGACAGGGTTTGGATCAGCCTGGGATGGTGGCAGGTGTCCCTGCCCATGGCAGGAGGTGGGACTGAGTGGGCTTTAAGGTCCTTCCAACCCAAACCCTTGTGGGATGCAATAGAAAAAGAGCTGTTGGGTGGCTCTGTGTCTTTTGGTGGATCCACACAAACAATCACTGATGGGCAGGGCAGGGAACCAAGAGAAGCTGTTCCTCTACAAGCAGACCCTGATCTTACTGGCTTGAGGAGAAACCATCAAGGAGAAAACCTCCATCTGCACCTGCTGACCCCTCCAACCTTCACCGCCGTTCTGAAGGCAGACTGTGAGCCCCTTTAATAAGCTGCTGGCAATCAGCCCCTTTTTAATGAGACAGATCCCCATTTCAAGGCCCTGGATCACTCAGTGCTCGCTTTCTGCTCTGTCAATTGCGAGCACACCACAAGCAGCCACTCTCAAAGTAATCCCGGAGTCCCTTTTCCTGCCCTGTTTAAAGACAGGGTAGGGAGTCCTGTGATGTTTCATTAAAGCTGGCTTTTCTCCTCGTGGCAGAGCAGATTTAATCAGACCTGCCTCCTAGTTCCAGCTGCTGGGTTGGAGCGCTCTGATCTGTGCACTGGGTGCACGTCTAATTATGGAGGCAATTCCCATGGATACCGAGAAGAATTGCCTGTGCTGGCAAAAAATTATCCCAGCTGGGAAAATGGGGAAGGAGAATGTGTTGAAATATTCGGAAAGAGATCTCAAAAGTTTCTGGAAATGTAAATGAAAAACATTTCTGGTTCTTACACCACAATGTGCAAATCTTGATTATTTTAAAACTAAGATATGGGTTGGTTTGTAAGAGATTATTCCAAACTGCTGTTCTGTCGTGCTACTGGAGGATTCACAGCACCACAAAACTGTATTTCCCCCCTCCTTGTTACCTGCATCCACTCGGGAATGCTTTCCCCCCTTCGCTTCTCACCTGTGCAGCAGCAGAGGTGTGTTTGGAGAAATGTCAGACGGTTTGTTTCCATCAGGGCACACCCTGGGCGAGGCAGAGCCAGGGCTGGTAATTCTGGTTCCTTCTGCAGTGCCGGGTGGGACCTGGGCGAGTTCCTCCTCTTTGTGCCTCATCCTTCTGAAATGTATGAATTTAAATAACTTATTTCTGTATAAATTAGTGCTTGAAAGGTCTGTTAAAGACAAAAGTGCACTCCCTGGTCAAAGGAGAGGGGGAAATACCTGGGTAAGCACTGCTCAGATGTGGAAAATTAAACAAATACGATTTTAAATGATTTTGTAATTGTTCAGCTGCAAGGCTTCATGTTCAAACTGCATGGGAAAAACCAGATTTCTTAATTTAACTACACAAATTCAAACGTCTTTTTGAGGGTGATTTTTTCCTTTGGGTTTGTTTGGAGATTTTTAGGAACATTCTAATCAATTCCATAATGTTTGCAACTTGTATTTATTTTACTAATTTCTCTCCAGCAGGAGCTCAGACACTTTCCATGATGTTGCTGGCTAATGTAAACACACAGAATAAGGAAAGCTGTGGTACTATTAGGGTGTATTTCCATCTCTTTCTCATCCAGGGCACCTGCTCCCCTTCCCCTCCCCTCCTCCCAGTCTTCCCAGCTGTCTGTCTGTCTCATTTATGTCAATTAGAGATTCAATGCTGCCTGATTTAATTGGCCTGACTTTCTCCTCTCACAGAAACCCGAGCACAGGCCGGGCAGGCAGCAGCTCCTCCGCTCTCCGCTGGGGCTGGAGCCGGGAGGGCCGGGGCTTGTTTGCAGCACAGAGCACAATAACCTGTTTGTTACCCTGGCCAGGGAGAGCTTGCTGACCTCCTAGCGGGGATGGGACCTGGCAATGATGTCATTGGAAAGCTCGGGGGGATTTCAGAGTGCTCCAGGAATTTGTGTGACCAGTCCCTCGCTGTGGGTTGGCTTTTAGGGGAGAGCTGGAGATCCGTGGAATTGTCCAAGGCCAGGGTGGACAGGGCTTAAAGCAACCTGGGACAGTGGAAGGTGTCTCTGCCCATAGCAGGGGGTAGAACAAGATGAGCTTTAGTTCCTTTCTATGATTCTGTGATTTGCTGTGTTGCCTCCTGCCAGGAGGTGACTCGGTGTGCCCTGAGGTCAGAGAGTGACAAAACTTCCCCAGGCTGTGGCCACAAAGGGCTCATCCTTCTGCTTGGGCTTAACCACGAGTGAGGCTGACCAAAACCCAGCTTTTACAGAGTTTACTTGAGGGCCTGACCCTGTGCCCCTCTGGGCAGCAAGCCTCAAAGCAAACCAGCCCTGACAAAATCTTTGGCACCCCTCCGCTCCCCCTCCCACAGCCCAATCCCAGGAAGCAGCTCTGACCTACTTCTCGGCTCCTCGCTCACGTCTCCCTCACAAATTACACAGCCGTCCTTCCCTCCCGACAGAAACGCGAGTTTCCCAAGGAGCTGGCCCGCGGAGGCGTCAATATTGAACAGCAACAGTACCATCTAGTGACTTGGGCTTCCCGGGAGCATCACTTAGCCGGGAAGAGCGAATCTGTGAATTAGGGAGGCCAAGAAGGTCCCAGATTTGCAAACGAGATCCCATCTCTCTCGGTTCATTTGGATTAAGGAAACAAATCGCGCTATCTTCCAACAGTCTCAGGATATTTTATCAGAGAGCTGTGTGATGTTTCCCGGGGAGCCGGTCCCGTTTCCAGCCTCCTGACTCCCCGCTGAACCCGGCCCTGCCCCACGCTCCCTCTGCTGGCAACCAGCTCCTCGGTTTCACACGTTCCCAGCTCCTCGCACACCCACTCGCCCCCACAGCACCAAATCCCGGCAAAGGCATCAGAGGAAATTGAGGGCTGTGGTGAGTTCTCACTCCCGATAAATGTGCACGTTCTCGCTCTGACGAGCCACTAGTGAAATCCTGAATTGGATGCGTGAAATAAATAGATACAATTCAATTTAATCAATCAAAAATAGGCCCAAACCCAAGCGTAAAGGGCCCGCTCTGCACAGATCTGAAATTACACACTCGGCAGCTGAAGGCAGGAAATCAAATTAGAGCATTTCTTTCCCCATCAAAGGACATTAGTCCCGATCCAGGTCCATTATGCTCACGGTGTGCAGAGTTATCCCTGTCAGCATCCTGGCTGACCGAGGCACCGTGTGGCAGTACCGGGTCAGTGACAGGCTATGGCACGCTCTGTGTTTGAGGTGACAACTTTTCCCAGCTGTCCTGCAGCACACTCGTCCACATCAGCTCCTTCCCAGTGTCAGATGTGCAAAATGCACCGAGCTGGGGAGAGGTGACACAAAAGCCACACCACAGAACCTCAGAGCTCAAACACGCTGTGAAACGCCATCGGTACCACAGGAGAAATTGCTTTGCTGGCTAATCAAACACATCCCCTCCTTGCTGCCAATAGCTCAGCACTGCCCTGAGTCCACTCAGCCTTGCTCATGGGCTGATGAGTGCCTGACAATTTTCTGGTCTCAAATTAAACAGAAAACTAAATTAGCAAATTAATTGTTTGCCATGTTTTTCCTTAGTCCCCATCAGCTGCCTCAGGTCCTGCAGCCAATCCAGAGGCCCTCTCCGCAGTTCCCAGTAGAAGGTGGAGCCCTGCACTGGGTCCTGCTATCTACCAAGTGTCAGTCATGTTAATTTTAAATTACTTTTGTACAGCTTGGTGTCAAAACGATTAAAGCATGAAAAGAAAAACTGAACTAGAGGGAGGAAAGAGGGGGGAGAGAGAGAATATGAATAATTTACCTTGCATTTACAGCAAGGACACTTGGATTTCCTTAATTCTTCAACTCTGAGAAGCCTGAAACTTCTGTTTCTTCAGCTGTCACCTGCTTGGGATGGTAGCCAAGGGTGTGCTCAGGATCACAGCCCACCAGAACCACAGAGTGCTTTGGGTGGGAAGGGACCTTAAAGGCCATCCCATCCCACCCCAGCCAGGGCAGGGACATTTGTACTGTCCCAGGCTGCTCCAAGCCCTGACCAGCCTCGCCTTGGACACCTCCAGGGATCCAGGGGCAGCCACAGCTTCTCTGGGCACTCCGTGCCAGGGCCTCACCACCTTCTGAGTAAGGAATTTCTTCCTAATGAGGATCCTACAAGGACCTGGGATCTAGTTATCACCCCATTCGTGGTCTACAGGGAAGTGATAACTGCTGGCAGCACAGTGAGGGGATTTCACCTCAGTTCCTTTCCAGGAAAGGCTTTTTCCCACACTGTATTCCCAGGCTGCTGCAATCACCGACACGGACAAACCCACCCACCCACGTACAGACCTTTTCTCCCCTTCCCAGTGCTCCACTCCCAACTGGGTTTACTCCATGACTCGCACGTACTGTGCTAGATAATTACATACTCAGAAAATACAGAAATGCCTAATCAGATACAGCCTTAAATGCGCAAGAATTAGGGTTGTAGGATTGCGGCGTAGCATCCCTGGAGCTCTCTGCATCTGGCTCACACAACCAGCCCACGTGCACTGTGAAAATGTTGGGTTTGGGGCACAGACTGCTTTTATCTCCCTTATTAACACCATCCATGAATTCTTTGTCTTGCCAGCTACTGAATGGTGTCATCAGTGGTCTTTGAAATACCATTCTAAATCTGTTGAGGCCAGGAGAACAGCAATAAGATTTGTAAGAGGGCACAGCACCAGAAAATGTGAATCGAGTTCAGCCACTTCTGTTGATATTTATGCTGTATCTGGCTTCTACATCAATGCATCTTCCATTCATTACAAAGGGTATAAATATTAGGAATTATTGTGTCATGAGGGATGTGCAATGGAGTGCTTTGGTAGACGATCACTAACAGGGTGACAGAGCTGTTTGGGAAATGAAAGAGGCTCAAGCCCCCAGTGTAATGTATCCTGCAGGATGTGTGTGGGCTTGAACTGATTTGTCAAAAGCAAAGAAAACAATTTTACTAATGGGTGTTTGATGAAAAATGAGCACGATGCCTTGGAAATTTCATTGCTGTCTTGTGCTCTCTCTCTGTGGCAGCCATGGAGAGGAGACACCTCTATCTTTTACCTGCATTTTACTCCTGAGGCCTTAGGACTAACTCAGCCTTGCCGGATGCCAGGCAGGTCATGTGGAGGGCTGAGGAGTGTGTTTGAAACACCCTCCTCCTCCAAAAGCACCTGCCTGACTCCTCCAGCGTGTTTGCTTTGGCTCGATAATCTCCCTGGAATCTCCAGCTCACTGTGTGGGAGCTGTGACTGGGCAGCAGCGCTGCTGGGGCTCCCACTTGAGCACAGAGGCACAGGAGTGATTCTCTCCTTAGCAGAGGGATTCCCTTCACATGACGTTTCCTCAGCCTCTGATTCACAACTGTACTGTTTAAATTATTTTCCTTTCCCTTCCCATTTAGGAAACTCCTGTAAACTTCCCTCCTGCTCTGCCAGAGACCTGGCAGAAGACTGGGAAGCCAAAAAGCAGAGCCTCCTGCACTGCCTTTCAGTGATATTTCAGTGACACTGCATCAAATGCAGCGAGTCCCAAGTACTCTGGGCCCATAAACCCAGCTTTCCCTGGTTAAAATGTGCTCAGCTTTATGAAACTAACACCTTTTTACTGGATTCTACTATTCTGGATTCAGTAGAATGTCTGTTTAGGATTGAGTTACTTGAATAACTTTAAAAACACAAAATGTTGTCAGCCAGAATGTTAGAAATGCAGGTACAAATACTGCCCTGGATCTAGTAATCACTTAAAGCACAATTGCAAACCAAGCAGCACTGCCCTTCCACCTGGCACTGGGGAGCCAACACAACTGGGAGGCCGGACAGGGATTTTATTGGATCTGTTATCAAAAAATCACTCCCAACTGCAAAATCTTTATGTAGCAGTCATTAAATGGCTCCAAATTCTAAACAGCATGCCAGGCAGGCAATTAACATCATTAACTGAACAAAATGAATCCAGAATAATTAATTTGGACTTAATGGCAGGACCCAAGATGTATCTTTACCTTTTGCAGCCGCTCTGAGGATCCCGGTGTTGAGCACATTGTCCCTCACAGTTTCTGGGAATCTGGAAACAATCCACCTCAGCTCACATTTTTTGAAGGAGTTGTTTTAATTTACTCCAGAGAAAGCTGCCTGTGTGTAAAGTCACTGATCTTCTGATGAGTAATCGGGGAGCTTTTGTGTTTTAATATTTTGATATTTAAGGGAAGCAGTGTAAGGCTGACACAAAAAATCCATGTATTTACAAGCTGTTCTGCACTGACTGGGGTACAAAGAGCAAAGGAATAAAAGTTCAACAAAGAGCACATAACTAAACGATTTTAACACAGCTCATCTTTAACTGAGCGGTGCTGGAGGAGTCTAAAGCCAAGAGATGATTCCTGGTCCAAGAGCTGGAGGCTGCCCTTTCCAGTAGACCCTGAACTGTGGAATTTAGAGTTAAAACCCAAGGAGACAGGAGTTCAAAGAGATCTTCCCCCATCAATTTACATTTGGGGTTTAGGTTTGTAAATGAAGCCACGTAGGGATTCAGGAATGGTGTTAAGGAAATGGATAGGACAGGTGCTGGGCATCTAAAATCAGGAAATTTCTATGGAAATACTTGGCTGCTAACAGGATTTACGGGTATCTCTTTGTTCTAATGGACCTTTCTCTTCCACATAATTTCATTACATGTTGCCTGCCTTTCCTGTGTAGTCCCAGCATCCCTGAAACTTGTGGATTCAGTAGAGGAAGGGGCTTGGGGCATCAAAGAGTTGCATTGTAACACCAGAAAGGATCAACAGCTCCACATTTAAAGGGTGGCAAACTGGAAACCAGGAGAGCTGGACAAGAGCTGGAACAAGGCACCAATCTGGAGAAGGCAGAGGAAGTGAGAGGCCTTAGACTGCAGGGCAGGATCACCCCAGCCCGTATCTAATGAAGCACACGGTATTTACTGCCCGTGTTTGTGTATCACACGCATTTATCAGCACACTCGCTCTACCCTCCTGTTTTTTCCACTTTTTTTCTTTTTTTTTTCTTTTCTGTGGCTTACATGTGTTAGGCATTTGAGCTGTTGTGTCATTAAATAATTCAAGTATTGAAGTGCAGACCCCAAAACCCTCTTGGGCTTGGAGATATTCTTCAGCCTAGTCTAACGGGAAGGAGTTTTACCTCTACTTAAGTTGTCCAGAAGTGAGGTGAACAGAAGCACGTCCACACGTGGGAAAAAGGATAACTCAGCGCATCCAGAGCCAGGAAGTCTTGGACTCGGTGATCTCAGAGGTCTTTTCCAAACTAACTGATTCTGTGGAAGCACCACAGGTGCGCGAATTGGCTCGGATTCCTCCGTTTTTTCACTCCGGCAATGTCAGCGCTTCGCCAGCCTCGGAGGCGGCCGGGCTCCCCCGCAGCCTCGGCAGGCAGAGGGCAGCAAAGGAGCCTTTTCACGTTTTCCTTTTTTTTTTTTTT
>JAHXMQ010012343.1:12367149-12387835 GCA_020466415.1 Ammodramus savannarum pratensis | reverse complement strand
ACCTGGTCTTTCACCCTCCAGATTGTGAGGGGAAAAGGGGTTCAGTCCCCACCACCCCTCACGGCGGTTACGAGGGAGTTTATCCCTTACTTCTCCCTGCTCCATCTGAACAAGAAGAGGGGGTAAGTGTCGGTCTGAGGGGTGTCAGCGGGTTCGGGGGGCATCCGGGCACGGGGAGGGGGCTGTGCCCTGCCCCCGCTCCCATTCCCGGCCTGGGACTCTTTCGCTCCCGCCCCCCCTCGCTCCTAAGCGGGAGTTTCCAGGAAGCGCTGAGGAGAGCCGCAGCACCGCACAGCCGCTCGATCAAGCGCGTTCCTTCCGCCGAGGCCGTGGCAGGAACGCCAAGTAGTCCCAACCCTCTCTTCTCCCTCACTCAGCAAAAGGCCCCGTCCCGAGGTCCACATAGCCGGGACCTCGTTACAGGAACAGGGTGGGAGAAGCGTTTCTCTCCCCGCATCCTCCCCGCAGTTTCGGGCGGGATAATCGGGATGAAGCGGTGGGGGTGGGGGAGGTGAAAAAGCCCCAGCGCCGGCTGCGGCGGAGGGATCCGGAGGCGCGGAGGAGTGAGGAGGCGCGGGGAGCGGGGGGTGAGCGGGAAAACGCGGCGCGGAGCCGGGAACAGCGCCCCCCTCCCCCTGCGGCGGGGGCGGGAACAGCCGCTGAGGGGGGGCGCCGTGAGGGGTTCGCTGAGGGGGGACGGGACCCCCGCGCCAAAGTTTGGGGAAACTTTCCCCTGTTTTGGGGCCGGGATCGCGCCTCAGCCCCGCGCTCCCGCTGCGGGCAGGGAGCGCCCTCAGAGCGGCCGCGGGGCCGCCTGTGCCCCCCTTGCCTCTGTCAGCGCACCTGGGCTCTCCCTCCCTCGCTGCCTCCCTGCCCGCGGCCGCGGAGCCGCGCTCCCTGCGCCCCACAGATAAGGCCGGGCTCGCCCCACCCCGCGGGGCACCCCGGGCTCGCCGTGCTGGATAAGCGGAGCCGCCACGTTGAGGGAAGTTTGCCCCGTGTTCCCCCCAACACGCCTCGCCCGCGGGTGTCGTGACTTCGCACAGGACCCCACAAATCCCAGCACACGCTGCCGGGAGCCCTGCGGGGAGCTGCGATCCCCCCCGGCCCTGCCCTCATCCCGGTGACACTCGTGTCCTCCTATTAACCCTGCGGAGAGAGGACAAAAGCTAAACTATGATCCTGTGCTGCTTCCCCCCCCCATCCCGCTGCCGGCTCCATGAGCTTCACATCCTCCTGCTAAGGCTGAAAGGAACAAGAACAAGAGCTGCTGATGGTTGTAAGGCCTCGCTCGGTTCTCCCCACCCCCTCCGCCAGCACCATCCCCCACTGCAGCTCCCATGGACTCGTATCCCTCCCATTAACGCTGGAAGGGGAGGACAGGAGCTCTGATGGGTTTTTCTCAGGTTTTACTCTGTTTTCCCCCCACACACACCGACCAGCACCAGCTCCACAGCCCTGCAGAAGTGCGGAGCTGGCTCTGCTACCACATCCATGAATGCCCCTTCCCTCTGAGCTCCAAGGAAAAAGGAAAAAACCACCCTGATTCCCGTCGTTTTGCTTATTCATTATAAGCGCTTGGCAGTGTGCTGTTAAAAACGTGCGATCTCTTGTTTCAGAAGCATCTGTGCTTTAAGAATAAGGTTTTGTCTTCTTGAATGTGGCTCTTCATAATAATCTCTTGAAGTGCTCCATTTTTGTCCTTAAAGTTCTATTTTATTACCTCTTCTGGATCAGCGAAGGTCGGTTTAACCCTTTAGAGATGAGAATCGGCAGCCACTTTAGGAAAACGTTGCCCTTCTCTTTATTAATTCATGGTTACAATAATATTTTATGGAGGATTTTTTTCCCCCAGCTCAGTCCTGCTGCATGCTGAAGGAAGTGTGTGCTTCAGCACTGATTAAAGTCATGTATGAGTTAATGAGAAGCTTGCAGAGTATGTGAAGCAAGAGAAAATCTTTAACCAGCTCTGCTGTTCCTTCTACATAGCATACATAAACTTGCACGCTGTAACCAGAAGGTGGATTGAATATGTGTGAAATGCTGCAGTAGGAGACTCTTAAATCGCATCACAGGTGATGCTCACTCAATTAATATGTTATCATTTCACAATACCTTGAAGTTAGGTGGGATTGTTGATTTCTATTTTTTTTTAAATGTACTTTGAGACTTCCCATTTCCACATACATAGAAATGGATGAAAGATGCTATAAGTGTTGTTTTGTGGATGGATTTCTGGATTTTGAACAGTCTGTGGTCCCCTGCTCTCACTGCTTCCCAGGTTAATGGATTGATGGCACAGGAGGGACTCTGAGGTGCTGGAGGAGCCAGTACTGGTGTCAACATTCCAGTTGTGGGACTTCTAATTTAGGAAACCTATTGTCATAAGGAATAAGATCAAGGCTGAATCCTGCTTGCATTTAGGTCCAAATACAAAATACGCTTTGGAAGGAGTCTCCAGGGAGCACTGAGAGTAATTAAGTAAAAATAAAACCTTTCACTTCAGCCCCCCCCTTCCCCTTTTAACATAGACAAGTCAGTGCAGTGCTGGTTTCATTCCACCATTTTCATTATGTGTCCTGATATTTCTTAATTTTGTATTGCAGCTGAAATACTCGGGTGACTTATAATTTCAGTGATTTGGGGGTATTTCTAGCCCATACTTTTAAAGGAGTCATCTCACTGTGTCCCAGAAGGAGCCATTGAGCAGTCGTTCTCATAAACAGCACTGAACTTCTCAGAGCCTTGCCTTCCCAAACACCTTTTTTTTCCCATGTAATTTTCATCCTTAACTGTTGAATTCCCTTTTCTTTACATTAAGTAAATATTTATTAGTACCACTTGGATTTTTTTCATCTTTTTTAGAAGAACAGAGCCTTGTCACTGAGACAATCCTTTGGTATTGAGGAGGTGACATAAAAAAGGAGTGAAGGAGAGTTGTCTTGTGCTGGGAAATGCCATTTTTGGAAAACAATACTATAGGAAATGGAAATGAAAAATACATTTTATGCTGGTGGGAACTTGTAATGAGGCTAAGAGAGGATTTAATGTCTCAGAAAAGCAATGATTACAAGGGGAAAAGTGGGACTTTATCATCCATTTGTAAAAGTTCTCGGGCTGAATATCCTTCTGGGGACCTGAAATTTGGCTTGAGTCTGTTTATGAACATCTGTTGAATGGAATTTTAAAAAGGCACAGATTATAATCTTAGTTTCTGCTGGCTATTTAAGATGGTAAAATAAAGCAAAATCAATGTATCTGCAAGTACATTTTGGGGTTTGTTTTGTTAACGATGGGCTGCATGAATGTTCAGCAGTCTCCACTGCTGATTATTGGGCTCTGTATGTGTTCCCATACATTTTTGTATGTAACATATAAAATGTGCCTCTACCCCTTTCTGTAGCTGTCTAGCTCCATTTGAACCCTCCTAGAAAGCGCTCAGGTTTTTGTTGGGTGTTCCTGTGACAGCTGCAGTTTGGTGTGTGTGACATTTCTCCCCCGGAGCGGTGTTTGAGCTGTTGGGCATTCCCAGCACTGCAGCCGTTTGCTTCCATTCACATCCTGCCCACCTGTGCTCTGCCTGGGCTGTCAATGCAGCCACTCTGTGTCCCCTGGCTCAGGATAGCACCACTTCAGCTTCTATTTCTGCAGCCTTTGTGACCTCCTCTCATTCAGGGAGGACTTCACTGTAATTTTCCCTCCTATTATTTTGCCTCTTTTCACAGCCTGATGTTTTTTCGCTGTTGTTTTCTATTCCGAGCGAGGATGCTGTGAGTGCTTCAGCTCAAAATTTAGGTCATCTCCAATAGAGGAAGGGAGACCTAAAAAGTAAAAATAAGATTTCAATGTGCCTTTAAAAGTGACAACTCTTCAGGAAAAAAATGTACGAGCTCACCTGTATTTTGTGGCAGGACAGAAAAGGAAGGGGCCTTTCCTGATTCCTGAATGAAAGCTGAGTGAGTCTCTCTTTGTGAGTGTGGTTTCTTTTCCATGTGCATTCCCAATCTTTCATTTTCACACCTGATTTGAGCTTTAATCACTCAAATTATTCATAGACTTGCCCTGGAAAAAGAAGAGAGTGACCTCTTCCCATCTGGAGTAGATGGATTCACCACCAACAATTGCAAATGGATGACTTAATGTTGGGGTTTGCACTTCAAATTTTTAATTCTGTGGTTTCATTGCCTCTCAGGAATTCTGTGTGTGGTCTTTTCTGAACTGGTGAGTTGGAGTTGTACCACAGATATTTATTTCTTGCAGTTTCTCTCCTAGCATTGGGCTCCTGTCTACAAAGAGCTGATGATCCCCTAAGCTGCTGAGTTGCCAAAGCACCTTGCCCAGGACCAGGCCCGTGAGTTATTTTTTTTGTCTGTAATCATATCCAATGTCTTCCATGACAAGGAACCTCAAGACAATTTATGAAATCAACAAGCAGTGCCCGTTGGAGGTTATGTGATTACAATTTAGCTGTTCCTCAGCCTGAGGGTGCCTGAGGGGACACAGAACCAACTGCTCCTCAGTTCCTGTGGGTGGCTGGAGTCAGCCACTGGAATTGATAGATATCTGTTGCTCTTTCTTTCCTGTTACTTCAGTGGCTTAATTTAAATAATTAAGGAACTTGTGAATCTGTTTTGTTTGGTTTCTGCTCTTCCTAGCAGCTCTCTGCAGTTTTATATGTATTAAAAGTGCTAAGCTTCCTCTGGCCTAGATGTACAATAAATACCTTAGTCAATGCAGTTAAGTCCAGTTTCCTCTATTCACTCAGAAGAGATTTGTTCCTTATCTGAATTGTTCCTCCATTCAGAAGGAGAGAAGCCTTGTGCAGCCAGAGCTCACCTCATAAATCACCCAGACAAATGGAGCTTGGGGCAGAAGAAGATACAAAATGGGAATAGTTGTGATTTAGGCTCTATGAGTTTGGAGTTCTGCTGTGGGAATGTGCTTACCCACTATTTGAAATACAAATGTTTAAACAGTCACCATTGTCCAGCTATTCCTTCAGCTGAATTTGCAGTTACCAGCTGGGCCCTGCTCCTCAAGGTTGCCTCCCTTCGCCCTTAAACATCCTCTAACATTCAGTAGCTTCTCTTTAACAGTAATAGCCTCTCTTTGCTTGGTCTCCTGCCTAACTTAAACAATTCATCTCATTTGCCTTCAATATGAGGTTATTTTCTACTGTTAGCTCCTTTATAATGCCTTCATTGCTTACAGTTCTGAAGAGTTGGTATCTTTCCTATTCTGAGAGTGGTTGATAAATACATTTGTTGGCACCTGTCCTTGTTTCCTCCCTTCCTCCCATCCTCACTCTAAGGACCCTTCACAGCAATCTCACCTCAGTTACGAGGGGTCCCTCGACCACATTGGAGTTTCCTGTTGGTGTTGTGTCATTTCTGAGCAAGGAAAGGCTGATACTCTGAGCTCAGTGGTTTCTTCTTCTCCTCAGCCCTCCCAGGGGTCTTGCAGGCGCTTTCAGTTCTGCCTCACATCTTTGATTTGGTGAGGTTCCCTGCTATTTACATTTCTTCACATAGATCCTCTTCCTACCATCTGCTACCTTATGTTTTGCTCATCTCGGAAATGTACTGACCATATTTCATTCAATGTTGTTTTACATGATTTTCTTAAAATTTAATTAAAAGGTTCTGAAAGAACAAAGCAAATTAGAATACACCCATTTTGTGCAGACGCTTTAAGTGAATGGGAGGCAACTCAATAAAGACCTTCAAATGCCTTGAATGGATTTGTAACTAAAATCCTGGGCAGTGTTTATCCAAAGAGTCTATTATTGAATTCATGAGGAGAGTTTCATTAGTGACAAAAGTTAAGGTTGTTGTTGAGGAGCAGCACCTTCTCTAGAAACTCTCTTTCTTTGGAATTCAGCAGTTCTCCTGAGCAGTATTTACTTTGGAGTGAGTGTGTGGCTGTGCCTTGGTAGATAAAAGCTGCAGCACTAAAACTGTTTTACTGAACTTAGCTCCTGACCTGCCTTCTGAGGCCACAGCTACAAAGGGATGATACATCAATCTGGTTTGTTTGATCTAATTACAGCTGTTTAACCATCCTGAGCACAAGTGCACTCACCCCACTTTGTTATGCTGATTTCAGGTATTTTCACTGTTAATCGGGTGCACGGTGCTTGGTTCTTTCTTGTATTAATTTACCTCTCAAGATTTTCTGGGCAGTTATCCCACAGAGAGGTGTTCTGCTACTCAGCTGTATGTTATTTTTCATAATGTGTTGACAGGGAATTCTCAGGAATTTGGGGATTCTGTGGGTCAACCTGGCAAATGACTACTCCTTTTCTCCTGACATCCATTGTTTTTTCCCTGTGCAACTTCTTTTCTGAAAGGCTGCGAGGTTCATGAAGAAGAAAGTGGTAAATCCATTTAAACATCCCTTGACATGCAGAAGCCCATTGCCACCCGTGGAAGAGCAGATTTCTGATTATTTCTAACTGAAGTCTCTGGGGTTTGTGTCAAGAATATTGTCATGGGATCTTCTTTTAATGTATATATATGATATATATACATTATATATATGATATATATATAATGTATATATATCATATATATACATTAAAAAAAGATCCCATGACAATATATATATATATGATCTTTTGTGCTTGTGAGGTATCCTCTGGTGAGAACACTGAGAAAAACAAAAAGGCAAAGAAAAAGAGGAGGAACCATCCCAACTGAAGATGCTTTTTTGCTCCATGCTTGTGTGTGTTAGTGTCTGCAGGAAGGGGAAGAGGTGGCAGATCCAGGGAAGCTCGGAAGAGTGGCATGGAAAGCACCTCCAGTGGGCAGGAGATCCCAGAAGGACAGCCCTGTTTGTTGCTATTTTGCTAAAGCAGGTACATCTTGTGTGGAGAGGGGAAGAGGTGTGAGATGAAAGAAATGGCTGCTACACGCTCCTGGTGGTTCCTCAGGATGGAAACAGAAAGGCTTCAGGAAAAGCAGGCCTGTGGTGTGAGCCTTCTGGGAGGTGCAGTGCTCTGGGGTTTTGGAAGCTGCTCCCTTGGCAATGTCTCTCCTTGGGGAGTTCCCTGCAAGCAGAGGAGCCCTGGGGTGACAGTGACACAGGGTCAGTGCTGAGTGCTCCAAGCCCTGGCTGCCCAGGGAATGTGCTGAGCTGGTGGTGCTCCAGGCCCACAGTAACTCACCCTCTGCTCGTGCTTCTTCACGCTCCTGTGGCCCGGATGAATTTGCCAGGGGGCTGAGCAGGGTGTTCAGTTCTCCTGCCTGTGTTCTCACACTTCTGCCCACCCTAATCCAGTTCTTTGCGCCATGATGCAAACTCTAATTATAAATCAAATCATACAACCTGCCTTCTCAAACTCTTGTCTCATTCAGAGTTTTCTTTTATCCTTGTTATTTGATGTTTGCTTCCATATTTTATTTATTGCATATAATTCAAGTGCTGCAGTAAATACAGAATTACTAATTGTAATGGATTTTTGTTACACTTATCACTACAGTGTCTGAATACTTTTAAACCACCGTTAATGAATCTTCACAATATTGCAGAGATTTTCTTCTCATTTCACTGATTAAAAGTGGGGAAAATAATGACAAAACTGTCAAAGTTCTCCACTGGGTCTGTATTCCCCAGAGGAAAGAAGGATTCTTTAAAATCTAGTTTTTCTAATAATAAGACATCCTATTCTAGCAATCATTTTAATTGTTCTCAGGCCTTTAGATATGTATTTGTTGCCCACATAACCCTGGAGTTCAAATACTGTCTTCAAGCCATAGTCTGTGTATACAAACTCACCCTATCACCCCTCTCTTTGTTGGAGTTTGCTGAAAGGAAGCTTCACTCTTCTCTCCTGACAGATTCCTTGCTCTTGTAACCAGCTCAGGGAGCTTTTTCTGTGATTATTCCAGTTATCATGTGTCATTCTTGAGTAGAAACCATACCCAAAATTCTGTAAGAGAGCTGTTGCCATAACATCTGGATGTGCCTTACCTGGTCTTTAGATCCCATTTGTCATCGTGGTTTCTGTGACTGAATAACACTCCTGAGTCTCCATCCTTCCCTGGCTGTGCTGCATTCCCAGGTTAGAGCAGTTCTGGCTGTCAGTCCCCCTGTGAACAGCCTTGTGATTTGCATTAATCTTATTACTGCATTCCACCAGCCCATTCCTCGGGATTCCTGGGCTGTTCCAGAACCTCATCCAGGTCTTCATTTAGGCTGTTCCAGTCTCCTGACTGGTTCCTTTGGATGTTTCACTCACCACCTGCATTAACACTCTTTTCAGTTCCTTGTGCTCGTGTCTCTTAGAGCCCATCAACAGCATCTCCAGCCCAAAACTTCCCATTTCAGCACAATCCAGCTCTGGATTTTTAGTCAATTTTACCCACAAAACTTCTCTTGCACTGACCTTCATATTTATCAATTTAACTGGTATTTTTACATGATGCACCAGACCAAACACTTTACTGGTTTGGGGATGGGTGAGATCTACTCTGTTTTCCTTTACCCAGAAGAATTTGCTGCCCTATCAAAAAAAGACATCAGCTTTGGCATTATTGCAACCTTTGTTGTCTTTTGTCTCTTTACTTTCCTCTACATCTTTTCCCCCTCCTGAGGAAGAATAATTTAAGTTTTGCACCTCACTGAGGTCAGGTTAATTAGCCTCTCGTTGTTTGGACATTACTTTCACCATCTTTGGCTTGATTTTGGGCTGGGTTTTTTCCTTTCTCCCCATAATAGCATGTCAAATTTAGATTATTTTTGTACCTCTAGAAGTGGTGGAAATGGATTCACTCATTTGCATCACAACTCAGCTGTAGTGTTTTGTGTTTGGGTTGGGTTTTGTTTATTGGTGGGTGGTTTGGTTTGGTACTTTATTTTTAAGGAAAGTTGCTGTGCTGTGGCTATGAAATAGGTAAAAAAAAGGAATTTTGGAATATTTGCGAAGTTCTTTAAAGCATAATGATAATGAGCAGTTTCTTGAGCAGTGATAGCTGAATCCAGGGCTCTGTTGTCCTGTGGGATGCTGATAAGTGCCAGGGGCTCGTTGCAGCTCATCACTGCCCTGCAGAAGTTCTGCTCCTGCTGCTGCCTCAGCATTATTTACTGCTCTCAGCCCTGTGTTTGCACAGAGCATGAAGCGTGCTGGGCACTCTGCACACATGTCTGAGGCAGTCCTGCACAGAATACCCCCTAAAATAGACCAGGTAGGTGAGGCAGTATTTAGGCAGTGGTTGCAGAGGGTCGGGCAGGGCAGGGAGGGCAGGGAGGGCTGCAGTGCCCCCGGTGACTGCGGAACCAGGCTCAGGAAAGCCCGAGGTCAGTAACTGTGTTTCCTGAACCTGGGAAAAGTAATAATTTTAAATACTTTGTTTCATAATACCGTTAATTGCACCTTTTTCTGACAGCTGTAATGACTCTGACTCCTTCTGATCACGTTTCACTCAGGATCTAATTCTAAAGATTGAGATACAAGCAACAACTGTTACGTGTTTGGATTTGGACTGGGGTTTTTGTATTTTGCCAGATATACTCAATAATTTCATACATATTTGAAAATTATGTCTTTTTTGCGATTCTTCAGTACATCTGGAGCTCAGTTTTACAGAGGAAGCTCAGGCCAATGCCTTTGTTTTAGTGAAAAATGCGTGTGATATCCCAGGCTCTACCAGCAGTGCTGTTGCTGAGGTGTGATCACGGGCCTCTCTCAAGGCAGAGATAACTGATAGATAAAAATGACCTCATTTCACAGTCCCAGAGCTGAACTCTGAAAGTTCCAGCAAGGCTGGTCAGAACGTGTTTGAGTTTGTGTTTGTGAGCAAGTGTCACCGAGGTCCCTGCTTGTGACGTTCAGAGGTGACTTCAGGCCATGAGAGCCCGAGGGGTGGAGGCCTGGAGCAGAGAATCCGTCCCCACACGGGGACCCTGAGTGTGTGGGAAGTCCCAGCACTCCCGGGGGGCTGATTGCAGAATTCAGATTGGAATTACACATTTATGTGAGGCTGCTGAAAGGTAGATAAGGACAATTGCTGTTTGACCCTTTCTTGGCCAATGTTTGCAAGCTGCTCGACGCCGTGTTGATGTGGAATGTTGCGATTGTTTTGGGTTATTCATTTTTTTTTCAGCAGTTATTTGTGCCTGCCTTTGTACAGCTGGAATGAAGGGACGTTACTAAGTGTTCTCCCCATAGCATGAATATTTAATAGTTTGTGTGTTCCTTCTCTGTGTCGTGTGTGTGTGTGTGCCGATATAATACCAACAAAATCTCTTAAAGTCAGTTTCTGCAAGAGATTTTCAAAGCACATCATGTAACTGAGTCATGGTGCTGAGTAAACCACTATTGCAGAATTTCACCTAAGATCTGAATTTGCCAAATGGTGATATTTTGCAAATAAGCACTGATTCTGCTAACTTCCCCTTGAGATTTTATTCCAGTCTGATCCAATTTCCCAGCATGGACAAACTGGTGTCTCTTAGAAATAAAGCAGAAATGTTTAGCCCATTGAAAAGAGCATTTTCTTTGTTTCTCAGATGTGCAGATACTCATGTCCTGGAGCTCAGCGCTGCTCTGAGTGTGCTGGGCGGATCCTGCCAAGTGCTGAGTGCACGGCTAACTTTAAGGGAGTAGATCCTTAAAATCACCGGGGCTGCTGATGTTTAAAATTACACAGAGACCCAAGTACTGTGATGGCCCCCGGCCAGTGGCTTTCACATCTCCTAGGACCGAGCCTGAGGAGACACAGTCATCAGCTGCAGCTTCATTTCCTTCTCCCCTTTTCAATATAAGGCTTAAAGCCCAAATTCTGACAGCTGTTTAATTAAAGATACTCATTTTAACAGTGAGGAATGTGATATGCAGCGGCGCTACGCCTGCTTTCTTTCTTTCTGCCTCTCCTGGCATCCCAGCTCACTCCTCTCAGCGTTAGTGCAGGGCTTGCAGTTTTCACTGCTGCTCCGTTCCTGCTTTATCCTCTTCCATCTTTTCCATCTGCTTTATTCTGTTTGGAAAATGGCAATGTAGAATGTGTTTGGTGTAACCTTAATCCTGACCAGCATCTGGGCTCCGTTTGAAAAAAAAAGCATCTACTGCAAGGAAGGTTTCTGTATATGTTTCCCCACTTTACTAAAACAAAGTTGGGGGGCGGGGAGGGGCAGAACCCAAAATAACCATGGCAAAATTATATTTATTTTAATTGACTTGTTAATTAATATGCGGCTTTTAATGTGTTTTCCTGCCTACATGGACAAACCGTGGGGTTTGTGCTCTCACCTCTGTGCGGGTGGGGGTCGAGTCAGAGGTGAACCGGATTTGGACCATTTTGGGAAAGGAGAGAAAGGGGGGAGGGAGGTGGTTATTTAAATCTGCTCTTAACAGCCTCGCTGCTAATTACTCCCAGTATGTAAAAGTTAACGCCACCATAAACCGCGGGATGCGCTGAAATTCCTGCCTGATGCTTCCTGACGTTGCCCTGTTAAACTTTCCCAGGCCCGCAGAGGTCCCGGTGGGACACGGCGGGCAGGGGCAGCACGGGGAGCGGGCAGGACGGGGAGCGGGCAGGGCAGGGCAGGGACCGGGCAGGACGGGGACCGGGCAGGGCAGGACGGCCGGTGCCCCCCGGTGCCCCCCGGTGCCCCCCGGTGCCCCCCGCCCGGGCAGGGCAGGGCAGCTCGGTGGGGCCCGGGCCGCTCCCGGGGGATGCTCGGGGCCGGCCGGGGGCACCGGGACCGGGCACGGCTCGGGCACCGCGTCCCCCGCGGAGCTCAGGGCGCTCCCGCACCGAGCCCGCTCCGATGCGGGGGTGGCACCGCTCCCACAGCAGCGCTTCCCAAGCCCCGAGCCCCCTTTTCCGTTGCTGCCGCTGTTGGATTTCCCCGAGCCGCATCTGCTCCGCGCTCCCAGCCCGGGGCTCTTGAACTTCAGTCCCCGGCCGCCACAGAGGTCGCTTCTGAGCTCCACGCCAAGCCTTTTTTTTTCATTCATTATTTATTTATTTTCCCCCAACTCAGGCTCTCCCTCCCTCATGGCCGGAGTGGAAAAGCACGTTTAAATCCCGAGCTCGGCTTTCCCACGTGGTGCCTCGCTGAGCCGCTGCTGTCACAGCCACGCCGCGCTCTCGCCAGGCACCGGAGCTTCTCCCCTGCCCTGCTGGGAAGGCACAAGGTGATGAACGTTTTTAATCAAACCGTGTTTTCGGGACACCTCACTAAACCCCAAACTTGTGCTGAGAAATTCGCTCGCCTCGTGATCAGGCTCTTGCTTTTGAATTCCACCTGGACCGAGTGTACAAATAAAGAGGGGATTAGTTCTGCTCCCCCTTCCTGGGTGCCTGATGAAGGGATGGATGCTTGTCAGCGATTTGGGGGTTAATTCAGACAAGTTTATTTCACATTCTGGCTCTGCATACACGCAAAGAGCACGCGTGGTTTGGGGTGAAGGATTAGTGTGCAGGGGGACAAAACCAGTTGTGGATGTGAATATGGGATGCACTGGATGTGTGTCTGAGCATTAAATCGAGGGGGGGCTGGGTTTTAGGTGACTTTTCACCCCATTCCGAGATCATGGTCACGATGCACCGTGTTTCAACACTGCCTGGGCAGAAAGGGACGCGGAGGGGAGGCAGGGCAGTACCCCAAAGTGCATCTGGCCTTCAGACCGCGCTGCAATCTCTCAGGGAGGGTATGCCCAACCTTTAATTATTCCGTTTAAACAGGCCTAGAGCACGCCACATTTTTAAGGCCTTTTCCCTGGTGTCTCTAGGAGGCAGCCTTCATCGAGCGAGGAGAGCGAATCTTGGCAGAAAGAGCACCGAAGGATGTGAACCCCTTGGAAAATTCCACTTCCTGCCCAGCACTGCGTGTCCTTGGGTCTCTCACTCGTTCCCATGCACTTAGCGAGGGATTTCTGCCTCAGGCTACCACACCAACTTTCTAAATAAATGCCGCGCACACCCGAGCGCGGTGCTCTGCAGTTAATCTCAGCCCAGCACCAGCTCTCTCTCCTCTCTTCCTCCTTCCCTCCATTTTATTTCTCCGCTGGTTTTTCTCTCCAGCAGGCTCCAACTCTCTCTCCTGCTGAACTTGCCGGGAACAAAAGGCTCCGTTCCCGATCCAGCCCGCAGTTGCCGTGAGAAACTTCCTCGCCAGCGCTGTCTGTCGCTCCGCTCTCCCTCCCTCGCTCCCTCCCTGCCTCGGGAAAATGGCAGTGCGAGAGCTTGATGAAAAGGGGAAAAAAACCCTTCTTTCTCAGCGCCTGCCTCTCCCGCAGCACCCCCCTCCCCAGTCGTGACGCCTCAACTCAAACTTCTCTAAAAATACACTTTAGGAGGGTAGCTTTTCACGGGAGGGGATGTGTTTTTTACACCCCACTGGAAAGAGGCGCCGAGGTGGGGAAAGGCCGAGGGACAGCTTTTTCCAGGCAGGAGAACCTGCTGCAGACCCCTCCCGCACGGCATCGCCAGGTCCCGAGGATTTGGAACACAATAAGTTTTCCTTCAGTGGGAAAACCCAGGCCCAGAGTTCAGATCTTTCTCTTTTTGCAGATTTAAAAGCCCTTTTTTCCCCCCTTTTTTTAACTCTTCACGGTAGGGTTCGGAGCAGAAATCGGTCTCTCTGCCAACCCAGCCGAGAGCTCCCAAATCTGGTGGCATTCAGGGAAAACAGAAGGTTGGCTCCGGATCCAGTGCAGGGGTTTTTGCAAACTCCGGTCCGCGTTTTGATTTTCTTTTTTGCCCTTTTTTTTTTTTTTTTCAGTAGATTTACTCTTCCTTCCCCGAGCGCACCGGAGCGCTGCTGTCCGAGGGCAGCCGGGGCGCACCCCCGGGTACACAGAACAAACGGGGTTCGTCTTTGCCTGCACTTCATTGTTGTTTTCCTGCCCTTCCCGATGTCCCCCAGTTTTCCCTGGAATCACCAATTCTCACCCCACCCTTACTTTCACTGGGGGATGAGCGCTGCTGTCCCCGCTCACCCCGATCCGCACACATGTGCCCCCAAACTCGCTCTGTGCCGCTTTTCCCCCGCTGGGGCCGCTCGGTGCGGGCCGGGGCCGCGGGACACGCGTGGGCCCAGCCCCGGCTGCCCCCGGCCCGCGGGGGTCGCGCAGGACGCGCGGGGGCTGCGCTCCCGCGTCCCTTCCCCTCCGCAAACTCCGCTTCGCTTTTTCCTCCTCCTCCTCCTCGCCAGCGCTGCTAAAATAATGCATTTCCTCGAGTCAGGCCGAGTCCACTTTCCTGCCTTAAAATGCATCCAAAGTTTCGCAGATCGCTGTCAGATGTCACCAGCGGGGCTCGCTCCCTGCCCGGGGGAACCTGGCGTGGGAAGCAGCAAAGCCCCTGGAAAATCCACGCCTGCCTTTGAGCTGCTGCATTCAGCACAGGGACAGAGTTACCTTCGCCTGGCACTCACAGCGCACAGCCATTGTGTCTCCCCAGAAAGCGAGATTGTACAATATTTTAGCATTATGTTGAAGTGGATAAGTGAGCGTTGTCTTGCGCGATGCCCAGCAAACAAATAATTCAAATAATATCAATCTTAGTGGTGATGGAGCCACAAGGAGAGTGCTTAACCCAGATACAACAAACGCTGCAAGGAATAGGCTGGGCAAATAGAAACACACTGAAAGGAAATGTGATTTTCTTTAGCAAAAAGCCTGTAAGGGAAGCTGAGGCACAGCCAATAACCCTCCCAGCTCCGTTCCATCTTTTGCAGGGCACCCCATGGATTATAATAGATGGGTCTCTTGTTCTCGGGTCACATCCCCGCACGCCCGGTGCGGGTTTGGAGCATCCCTCCCCATGCCCACACAGCTCCCTCCATCCCTGCCCAGCTCCCCTCGCTGTGCCCCGCTCGCTCCTTCAGACTTTATCGGGAGCCGCAGCCGGCTCCGGCAGCCGGATCCAGTCCGTGTTTGTAGCAGGGAAAGGCTGGATAATGATAACTTGTGTGTGCGAGCTGAGCCGAGGCAGCGCTGACTTTAGTCCGGTTTCCATGTCA
Source organism: Ammodramus savannarum pratensis (assembly GCA_020466415.1). Lineage (NCBI taxonomy): Eukaryota > Metazoa > Chordata > Aves > Passeriformes > Passerellidae > Ammodramus > Ammodramus savannarum. Next base: position 12,372,865 of record JAHXMQ010012343.1, on the reverse strand, counting down.
ACGATTCAGTCCATATTTGCCATCACACAGTTGGCAGAGCCCGGGTTTTTTTTTTTTTCGTGGAGGGGGGAGACACTACTCCTGTTTCTAGTACTCTAATCTAGACCAGGTTTCCTAAACTGCCTTAGTGCTGGGTTAAATGGCACGGCCACCTTCATGAAGGAGACTTCCAGTCAGGAGGAGGCAGCGCGGCGGCGGTGGCCTGCAGTGCCATGTGAGCGCTGCTTCCCAGCCTATCTGAGAGCCGGAGCCGGGCTGAGCGGGGCGTGCTCGGCTCCGGGGACACGGGCGAGGAGCGGGGCCGGCCCCGGCTGCCCAGAGTGAGGATGTGCCGCCGGGAAAAGTCGCTGCCGGGCCCGTGGATGGCCGCGACATCCCGGGACAGCGGCAGGATTTTCGGCTCTTAGGTGGCAATGTTGTTAAGAACTGTGCTGTCATCTGCTCCCCAGTGCTCATGGCTGGGAATTCACTGAATGCCTCAGTATTGAGTAAAGTGCCAGGGCCTCATTGATGAGGCGTATTCCAAAATCTGCTGCAGCTTTCACAAACATTTGGTAAAGTGAGTGTCTCCTCATTGTGTGGGTGGCTGGGGAATCCAGGCTGCTTTTCACATTACTATCAACACCGGGTTTCGTAGTCTGACATAGTGCTCCTTGGAGGGGGTTCCAAGAGGCGGACTCAGGTTGGGAGGTGTGAGCTCGGGATCTTTGCCTGGATGCACCCGAGCTGCTTCCCAGGCTCCTGGAGTGAAGTGGTTAAACTTCTGGTGATGCTCAGTGAGATGGAGGGGCTTTGCTCCCAAGGCAGACCTATCTCTGGGGCTGGGGAGGTGGGGGCTTGAGATGGTTCTGGGATAAAATGGCAGAATTCTCTCCAGTTCGTGCTTTTTCAAGTTTACTGCCAATGAAACACCCAAGGAATGGTGTTTTGGTGCTGGGCACCATGGACATTAACAGAACGCTGGGCTTCACTTCTGAGAGTCCAGCCTGATATTGGAGGAGTTTTCCCCCTCTTCTCCTTTGTCTTTTCAGAACCCAGGATTTCATCAAATAACTCCTCTGATAAGAGGATGTAGATCAATTTTCATTCTAGTACATTCCATAGTTTCCAAACTCTTCTGAAGAGCAATATCTTAGTGGTTTTCCTTCTCTGTGGTCCGCACACATCTCGCTAAAGCCACAGGGCCTCCCGTGTGAGATTTCAGCATTGTACTGGGGCTCCAATCCTTGTGAAGGCCTTGAGTCCTATCACAATACCAATATCATCATTGATAACTTATTTTTTCCTAATAGTTTATTCACAGCTGAGGAGAAAGGCTGACCAGCCAATTTGCTGGATGGAATCTGCTCCATATTGCACAGTCAACTGTGCAGGCTGAGAAATGGCAAAGGTGCTTTGTTTGGAGCCTGAGGGGCAGTTCCTTGCTCTGGAAAACACTTAGAATTTTGCTATTTATCACCATATCCCACCTTCCCTCCCACTTTGCAGCTTTGGAATAACCCCTTTGTTCCTCCACCTGCACTCTGGATGATAAATATTTCATATAATAAGTTTTATAACGGGTGTGAGGGCTGAGCTGCTGTCAGCAGACACTGACACATTCACCTGATCCCCGGCAGGCACACGGCGCTGGCAGGGACCCAGTCCTGCTGCCCAAGGCTTCTCCTCCTGCGCTGGACCGGCGTTTGCTCCCTCCCTGAGGGATTCCCTGTGTGTGTCCTGCTGGGTGCTGGGCCGGGGCCAAGCCCTGCTTGTTGTCCCTGCACAGGGGTCACTTCTGCCACACTACCTGTTCTGTGGTGATGTTCTAAAATGGCAGCCTCAGGCCTCAGAGTCTCTTTTGGCTGCCCACCTATTGTTTTCTGATGTTTTCTCTCATCTTTAAGTTGTATTTACTTCACTTTTCTAAGTATTTCCATATTCCAGAGGAACACCGGTACATGGGGCCCAGGCCTAACTCACACCACGCCTGCCATTTTTATTGGACATCCATGTCCTGATTTCTAAGAACTTGGTGTTTATAACCCAAATAACTCATCTGTGTGTCCCTCCCATGCCCTGCACCACCTGAGGTTAAACAGGCAGGTTCAGACCCCGCTGGCACAGGCCAGGCTACGTCCAGGACAGAGCTCCAGGTACATTGCTCTTCTCCCTCTTCCCGCTCTGCCAAGGGCTCGGGATGGAGGAGAGGTGGGAATCCGGGTCTGAAAGGGTTGCAGAAGAGCATGGCCCAGTTCCCAGCTCACCTCTTGACAGCCGGGGAGCTCCAGCCCGGCTGGGCTCTGGCTGCCAGCGCATCCTGTCCCGCTGCCCAACGTGTTGTGTCTAGATGCGCTCAGGTGGTTTTGGATCTGGGAATTCCTGGTTCCGTGCCCACCGCCCTCGCCTTGGCAGGAGCGGGCAGCCGGACTTTCTTGGATTGTCCGCGCGTGCAGTCACAGCCCTGGCGCGCCGCCAACGCCTTTTCCAGAGGGACACGGCCAAGCGGAGAGGAAATGACAACCGCTAACAGTTCGCAGAGGGCTTAATTCTAAATGGAATTTCTAGGGACAAAGAAGAGGCGCTTCGGTAACCCACGGGCAGAAACCCCGGGGCCGGCGGCCGCCCAGCGGCCAGCACGCCCCCGGAGCGCTCGGGCCGCGGGACATCGCCCGCTGCCCCCGGGGATCGCCGCGGGCGGCTCCGGCCCGGCGGGGCAGCGCTGCCCCCCGGCCCCCGGCTCCGCCGATCCGCCGCGGGTTTTGCGGGCGGCAGCTCCGCGCCGGCGGCGGCCGGGGCCGGCCCGCTCCTCCTTTGTGACGGGGGGGAGGCTCCGCTCCGGGCCGGGCTGCGCTCCGCTCCGGGTTTGGCAGGCGGCCGCGGCGCTGGGTAAAATGGCAGCGCTGAGCCTCGTGTCGGACTGAGCCCGCTCGGCCGAGCAGAGTCGGAGCTCGCCCAGCCCGGCCCCGCCGCCGCTCGGCCCCGCTCCGGGGACGGCGCCCGCCCGCCCGCCGTGTCCCCCCTCCCTCCCTCCCGCCTCTCCCGCACCGGGAGCCCCGTCCCGGGTCCCCCCCCACCCCCCCTTTCCTCCTCCTTCCCCCCCACTCCCTCCTCCTCCCCTTTCTCCGCCGGCTGCAACCGAGGAGGTACAGCGGGGCCAGGCCCCGGGAAGCCCAGCCCAGCGGAGCCCTCCCCGCCTCGCCGAGCAGGCCGGGGGGGAATGAGCCCCCGCTGCCCTGAAGAGCCGCCCGCCGCCGCCTGAGCGGGGAGAGCAGAGCAGCGAGGCCTCACGCCGGCCGGCCAGGCAGGGAGCAGCTCGGGGGGACCGGTCCGGGGGGGTGGCCGGGCGGGGAGGGGGGGGATCATGGCTGCTCAGGTCGCCCCCGCCGCCGCCAGCAGCCTGGGCGCCCCGGCTCCATCCGAGCTGAAGAAAGCGGAGGCGCAGCAGCGGGATTGTCCCCCGGAGGAGGCGGGGGGTGAGGCGGCGGCGGCGGAGCGCGGCGAGAAGCAGGCGGAGAGCGAGGGCCCGTCGGGGAAGGAGCTGCAGGACGGGGCCGAGAGCAACGGAGGGGGCGCAGGGGCCGAGTCCGACCTGAAGAGCTCGAACGGGAACCCGGGCCCCAGGCCCGCCGCCGCCGCCACCCTGAACAATAACCTCCCGGAGCCGCCCGGTGGCGGCGGCGGCGGCGGCGGCGGCAGCGACGGGGTGGGGGCGCCGCAGCCGCCGCCGCAGCAGCAGCCGCCCCCTTCCCACCCGGCCGCCTTGCCCCCGCCAGCCTACGGCTTCGGGCAGCCCTACGGCCGGGGCGCCGCCGCTGCCTTCCACCAACATGGCGGACAACAAAGCCCTGGCATGGCAGCGCTGCAGAGCGGGGGCCTGGAGCAGAACTACCCGGGGCCGGCGGGAGCCCCCGCGGGGCCGCCCCCTCCGCAGAACTCGCACGGCGCCGGGGCCGAGCACGGCTTCCCCAACCACCAGTACAACTCCTACTACGCGGCCGGGCGCAGCGCCGGCTCCTACCCGCCTCCCCCCCAGGCCTACGCCCTGAGCTCCCCCCGGGGCTCCGCGCCGCCGGCCGCCAAGTCCCCCGCGGCCGCCGCCGCCGCCGCCGCCTTCCAGCAGCAGCAGCAGCGCTTCGGGGTCATGGGTCCCTCGGCCGCCGGCGGCGCGGGAGGAGGGGGCACCACCCCGCAGCCCACGGCCACCCCCACCCTCAACCAGCTCCTCACCTCCCCCAGCTCCGCCCGCGCCTACCAGGGGTACCCCGGGGGCGACTATAGCACCGGGCCGCAGGACGGGGCGGCCGCCGCCAAGGGCGCCGCCGACATGGTCTCGCAGTACGGCGGGGGCAGCGGCCAGGGCTGGGCAGCGGCCGGCGGGGCCCCGCCGAGGAGCCACCACGCGCCCATGAGCCCCGGGAGCAGCGGCGGCGGGGGACAGAGCCTCGGCAGGAGCCAGCAGGTACCGGCCGGGCCGCGCGGGACGGGCCGGGGAGGGGGCCGGGCACGGGGCCGGGCGGGGGGCGCGGGGCTCGGGGGGCTCGGGGTGGCGGCGGCGGCTCTCCCGCGGCTTCCCCCCGCCGGGCCGGCGCTGCCGGGCGCTGCCATTGTCTCTGCTGCTCGCTCGCTCTAAAATGGCTGCCTCGCCGCCTTCCCTTCCTCCTCCTCCCCGGCCTTTGTGCGGGGCTCCCGGGCCGCCGCCGCCGGGCTCCCCGCCGCCCCGGGGGGCTCTGCCGGGGGCCCGCGGGTCGGGGCGGGCGGCGAGGGCCCGGCGGGGCCGGGCGCGGGGGGCCGGGGCGGCGAAGGGCGCGCCCGGGACATCGCGTGGCCCCGGTAGCGCCGCCGCCTTCCCGCGGCCCCGCGACCCCCGGCGCCGGCCCGGGGGGGTCCCGCGGCCCGCGGCGGGGTCCGGCGGGGCGGGCAGGGCCGCGGGGGGCCGGCGGGGCCGCGGGGGCCGCGGGGCGGGCGGAGGGGCCGCGGGCCGGGGCGGGAGCGCTGGCGGGGAGCTGGGCGATGGGAGCAGCGAGTGCGGATCGCTTGGGTTTGGGATTTGAATTATGGAGGTAAAATCCTTCTGTCAAAGCCAGGAGACAGTTGGTCTTAGGTTGACATCCCATCTGTGATCTGATTGGCTCCCCATCCCCTGCTCTTGGCCATTTATAATTGCCTCTGATGTAATGGTACAACCATCCTGATGAGCTCATAAACTTCCACACTCGCCTCCTCCGCCAGCCCCGGGACGGGGCAGCCCCGCGCCCCTCTCCGCATCCCCCGGCCTGACCTTGAGCCCCGCATCCCTCTGCCCGGTGCCCCGCGCGGAGCGGGAGGCCGGGGCACGTTGTTTGTACCTTGGCTTTATTTTCCTTGTGATGTTGGGTTCAGCCTGGAATAGAGTCTGTGTTGTCGGAACGGTGGCAGGGCTGCTCCGCACAATGGGCTTGCTGTTTATTTTGGTTATGTGACTTTCCCCTTGGTATAAATGATTTCTTTGATGGATCTGAGGATGCGTTTGTTCCTGCCTGGTTTTGGCCCTTTTCAGAACTGGGGCTGTTTGGGTTCTTTATTAGATGGGAGCATGTGGGGGGTTCTGGGGTGTGTTACAGCCTAAAGAAGGAGAAAAAATCCTCGAACGACCAAACAATCAGATCCAAACTTGTGGCCAAAATGCTGAAATTGGTTGATTACCAAGAATTATCAATTTACGTTCAACAGAACTGTGATACAGGGCAGGAGTCTC
>JAHXMQ010012343.1:12350824-12362235 GCA_020466415.1 Ammodramus savannarum pratensis | reverse complement strand
CACCCTTGGAGATTCTGTGAAACTTTTCTCAGAGAGAAATTCTTGAAGCTGGGAGGGCTCTGGACTTTCCCACCCGGGGAGGATGAATGGGTTAAAGAAGTACTTTCCTCCCCTCCACTCACTTGTGAAATTTCATTCAGGTTTGACTAAGAGAAACCCTGAACATTACCATTTCCCCTGTGATGTCAGCACATCAGTGCTGGCGCCCTGCCTGTGAGCAGGAATGTGTGAGAGCCTGGGCCCAGCCTGCTCCAGCTGCACCTGGGGCTCTGCTGGGGCAGGGGCAGGGCTGGCACTGCCCACCCTGCCAGGGCAGGGGCACGGGGCTGCAGGGAGCTGAGCTGCTCTGGAGATGGCCATGCTGCTCTGGAACTGGCCGTGCTGCTCTGGAGATGTCTGTGCTGCTCTGGGTTTCATTCTGTGAGGAGAACTCACACTGTGGGCTCTGCTGCCTGGCAGGCCTCGCTGTGGGTTCCTCCCTGTGTTGTCTGTTTGGTGATGGTGTTTTAGAGAAGGTGAATTGGTGAATTGATCCTCCTCCTCCAGAGCAGGAGCAGCCACCCCTGAGCACGGACAGCAGGGCTGACCCTGTGTCTCAGTGCTGTGCTGCTCATTGGACATTAGGGAAAATACTGCAGCTCAAATCACGTTAATGGAGTGTCTCTTGTCCTGTCTCTCAGGTGTGGAGAGCAGAGGCAAAAGTGCACACACAGTAACCTGCTCTCAAACCTGTGCCTGTTTCCTTGAGAGGAACTCTCTGGCTGTGCTGCAGAACGCCTCCCTTTATCTCCAGGTTGCTGTGGGAATTCTGGAGGGGTTGGACTGTCCTGCTCTGGCACCTGAACTCTGTCAGGGCCCTGGGCTCGCTGCTCTCTGTGGGATCCTTCCTGCAGGCCTGTTTGCAGTTCTGTACTGCATATCCAAGGGTGGATTTAAAGTCCAAATGACTGCAGGACTATGCACCCTGTGCGAGTTTAGGAGGAGAGTCTGGTACTCATTAACTCTGTGTAAATAATTAAACCAGTGCCAGGCTGGAGGTGATCTCCCCTCAGCCCTGCTCCTTGTGAAAGGCTTTCAGCGAGAGTTCTTCCCTCTGTGCAGGAGATCAGTGAAACAGTGGAAGTGCTGCTATTAGTTAAAACTTGATTTTCTTTTCTCTTTAAATTATCTTTGACTTTGGGGTTTGCATGGCTGCTCAAGGAAAGGACTTCCCATTCAAGGCCGGTTTACTGAGTGTGATCACGTGCTGCAGAAACTGCCTTTATGTGCTGTGGCTGCACGTGTGTCTCTGTTCTGGGGAGCCCTGCCCCTCGGACTGCATGGGTGGGGAGCATTTTTTATTATAAAAAACCCCAACTCATTTACTTTCTGTTCTGTGGGGCACTTGTGGTGGTTGCAGTGCTTTGGATCCCCTGCGAAGGTCCTGGGGCAGCTGCTGCATACAGACAAGTTGAACATTAATTTTTTTAAAAAATTCAGTGTGGATAAATTGGACAGTGTTTTGAAAGGAGACATTTAAGTATCACAGTATGTCAGGGATTTTCAGGTTATGGTGGCAGACCATGAGGCTTGGAGGAGGAGTTTCCATGTTTTGGAAGCCTTTCCCTGGCTCTGCACCCTGCAGGTGGCAGAGGGGTGCTCTAAACTCAGAACCCAGGTTAATGCCCTCCCTGCTGGATCAGAACTGCTCTCTGGGCATGGGGTTACACCAGAGCAGTTCTCACAGGATCACAGCTTGGGGGGAGCTCTGGAGCTGTCACCTGGAGCAGGTGGCACAGGGACGCGTCCAGGAGGCTTTGGGGTGTCCCCAAGAGGGAGACCTCCCTGGGCAGCTGTTCCAGGGCTCTGCCACCCTCATGGAGAGAAGTTCTTCCTCATGTTGAGGTGGAACTTGTGTTTTATTTTATTTTGTGGCCATGGCTCTTTGTCCTGTTACTGTCTCCACTGAGCAGAGTCTGGCACCATCCTCTTGAGAATTTTCTCTGGTTTAAGGAAAAACCACCTTGATGGGAATGTGATTTCCAGCAGCCTGTGGGCAGAATGTGGCTCCCTGGAGCCAGGCATGCTGGTGGGGAAGGGACTTTGGGGCAGTGAGAGTGTTGGCATCAAACCCACCCTGGCTCAGGCCATGAAACCTGACTGGCTGCTGTGCAGAGACACTGACAGACCAACCCTGCCCCAAATTATCCTGTCTGCCTGGACCTGAGGGCTGTTTCTGAGCCCCTTCCCTGTCCTTGCTGCTCGGTTCACAGGCCACGGTGGCATTGCAGAAGCTGCTTTCCACCTTAATTGTGATTGATTACCTTGCAATCTGGGACAAGGTTTCCTTTGAAAAGCTATATGCTGATTTGGTGTCAGGAATTAAAATCAGATGAAGTGATTAGTGTTGTATGAAACATCCCAGAGCAATCGAGTGCTCCTTGCTTTTCAGCTGTGTCCTGGCCATTAACCCTTCCCTGCCCTCTCCTTGGAGCAGGGGTGCTGGGAGCCCTGGAGTAGTGCAGGGGACCCTGGAGTAGTGTTGGGGACCCTGGAGTAGTGTAGCTGAGCCCCAGAGCAGGGATTTCCTGGCTCTGGTGAGGACTCTGAGCGTGCTGATGCTGCCCCCACAGAATGAGGAGCAGAAATCGAGGAGAGCTTTGTGTGTGATCACTCTGTAAATGGCAATAAACTGTTCAGAGGTGTCTCTGCTGTCAAGGTACAGTCAGGCTCATCTTCCTTTCCTTTCCTCAGCTGAGTTGCCTTACAGTTTCTCGTTATACCTGTTCCTGGAGCCGGTGGAGGCTTTGCAGCGTTGGCTGTTCCTCCTGCCCCCATGGCATTGGCACGCTTGGGAATTCTTGTATCCTCTCCCCAGCTGCCAGCACACACTCTTAACTCGCTGAGCAACTCCCCACGTTGTTCATTCTGCCTGGAAAGAAAGCTGGGTTTTTCTGGATGGAGATGAAATGAAAGCCCAAGGACAGAAGCGATGGTGGGGCAACAGAACCAGGCTTCAAAAATTACTGTAAGCAAGGCCTGGTGGGCTTTAAAAAAAGATAAATTAATATTTTTAAGTAACAAGGACATTGTGCCACTCAGGATGTGTCTGTAGTGAACCTGAATCCCGGCAGCCTTGGCTTTTGAAGGCTCCAGGAGTGCCTTCCCTGCTGTCTGGAGCTGCCTTGGCTGCAGCTCCAAGTTTCTTGCCCACGTAGACTTTGCATCTCCCCCGGCCGCCCTGCTTAGCTGGATGCAAATAGCTCCTTTGGGTGTAAATACTGGAGATTGGTTGTGGCTTTGCTGTAAAGTTACAGAGCCCGTCCTCAGTAAATGCAGATGGTAACTTGTCATTACTGCAATTTTAAATATTTTTGGTTCCGTGGAACTGAAGTGGAGGCTTGAAGGTTGAATTTTAAGGCTAAAATAAGAGAAGGCTCAATAAAATCCACAAAAATAGCGCCCGGATTTGTCAGCTGCTGTAATGACAAGGGAAATAAGGTAACTTTTCTGTTTCCTATTAGCAAAACAAAGCCTTGCTACCTTGTTTCGGGTCGGACACAGAACACAGCGGGGTCAGGAGTGATGGGAGGGGGTTTGGGATTTGCTGAGTTACTCCCTAAGGAGAGAACGGCGGGGCTGGTGGCGGTGTGTGGTGACAGCTCCTGAACCCCAGGGGTGTTTGAGGGGCTCTTGGGGTGATCAGTGATGGTTATCTCTAAACCTGGACACTGGGATAGGGCTGTGAGAGCAGCCAGGGCCCTGTCACCCATCCCAAGGTTGGGGTGATGGTCACTGTGACCCCATCCCAAGGTTGGGGTGATCTCCATGTGGAGCTGTGAGAGTGTGGTGGAGCACAGGGCATGGGTTGTGTTGGCACAATCTGGGATTGCCTGTCTTCCACAGATTCACGCCCAGCCTCAGAGTTCTCGGATGGTTTCGATCTTCCACAGTGCACTTTTGAGTGAGTTCAGCCACTCTGCAGGAGCAGGGCAGAGGCTGAGCCGTGGCTCGGAGCGGCTGCAGGCCCCGACACGCAGCTCCTGTGGGAGCTGTGGGTGAGATGGAGCTCTGGGATGAGGCAGCTCCAGGAGCTCTCCAGGGGTCAGGGTGGCCGTGTGCTCCTCCCTGGAGGTGCTGTGTGGTGGGAGAGGTGGGGCTGTGAGGAATGGGGTGGTTCAGAGCCCTGGGCTGGTCCCCAGCAATGCCCATCCCAGTGTGGGAAGGGGTCATGGGAGTCTGCCTGGCCAGTTCAGTCTGTTCAGCCGCTGTTTATTCTGGTGTAAAATGAGATGAATTTGCAAAGTGATGAGATATTCAAATACAGATGGAGCTTTCAGAAGCACAAGTGGGTAGGAACCTGTGCTGCTGCATTTTACAGACGAAGATTTATCAGGAAAGTGTTCTTAGAAAGGAACCCAGGAGGCTGTGCTGGAGGTGTCTTATCAACTCCAGAGCATGCACCAGCACCCTCAGATTTCTGTGCAGAAAAGGCTTTTAATGAACTGATAAAACTACCTTTATTCTAGAAAGCAAACTGCAGTGAGCCCTTGCGTTGGCTCTTCCTTCAGACCTCCAGTTTTGGGAAACATCTCTGGTGTTCAGTAGCAAAAGACATCTGCCCGTGAGATCAGCAGGGCTTGTTTTAAAGGAAGCAGGGGTTGCAGGGAATTAGCTGCATGACTGAAGTCTGCCACAGGTTGCAGTGTCTGAATGTACTTACGGGGCATCTGGAGCCCTGTCAGGTTTTCGGCGCTGTTTGGAGCGAGTATTTTGGGACTCCCTGGCTGGTGATGGGGAACAGCTGCTCTGGTGCTCCTTGGAGGAGATCCCTGAGGCAGTGGTGACACTGAGTGTAGCTCTGCTCCTCCAGCCCAGCCCTTCCCCTGCTGCCTTTTCCTGGTCCCAGGGTGCAGCAGGAGCTCCTTGCAGCCAGACTCACGTTCCAGAGTCCTTTTGTGGACTTGCCTCCAGTTCATTAGAGTGGGAGGCTGGCTAAACTTAAAGCCTGATTTAATATTCAGGAAGGAAGTTTCTTTCCATCTTAAAAGGAGCAGCACCTCATTACAAGGATCACATGGTCCCTGGGATCATCTCCCATGGAGCTCAGGCGCAGTTTTCTTTACATCTCGGTGTTGCTTGGATTTTTGGGTGGAGTCAGCAGTGGCACTTGGGGAATCCTGGGGCGAGTTGCTTGAATAATGTGCTTGTAAAGTGAATTGAAGCCTGACAGTGAGGGATAGATAGCTTGTTACTTGGTTCTCTGGATAGAAGGAAATTGTATTTTAAATGTAAGGTGAAACTATAAATTGTATGGGGATCACACAGTCTGAATAACAAACTGCATCATCTGACCCCAGCTGCCTGGGAAATGCCTGAAATTTTCACTGGTCATCAGCTATTGCACAGCAATCATAATCTTTTGTTAATTTTGACTGCTGTTAAATCAGTAAATGGTGTTTGTCAGAATGACCTGCCACAGTGTAAGTGGTTGAGGTGGAGGGACAGGGATTGAATGCTCTGGTTGTTGTTGATGTTCAGGTGATGGGGATCCCTGGTGCTGTCCCATGGGGATGTGCTCTGGGCCTGCAGGTGAAGGGTGTCCATGAGGAGCCATCGTGGTGCTTGTGGCACCTTCCACCCTCCAGTTTTTAATAAAATAAAAAATAACACAACTCTGCTGGTGCTTGGGCATGAACACTGTGCTGCTGTGGGGTTGTTCCCAGTGAGGCTTTGAGGGGTGACTCTCATTTCACTTCCCACCACATCACCTTCTGCTGATTGACTTCTTTCAGGAATGAGGCGTTCCATAATGATACATCCTGTAATCAAACTCTGGTCAGTTTTAATCAATTAGAAGAATCTTAGTAAGGGCTGTGCTTTGGAAGGTCCTCTGAGATGTGTGGACTGGGCTCTTGCTGAGAAACGTTAATGGGTAATTACTGGATTGTGTTTAGCAGGGAGATACAGGTCACAGGATGGCTGCTGGGAGAAACTCACTCATCTTCCTTCCCCTGGTGCAGCTCAGGATCTGGATTTACTGCAGATCTCCCCCAAAAAATGGTGTAATAAATGGTCAAGGAGGGGTTAGACATTGAGCAGGGCAGATTTGGGGTTTGCAGGAGCTCCAGATAGAAGCAGGTGGCTGAAGTAATGCAGCAAGAGTCCTGTTCCCCTCCTGTGTTGGTGTTGTGAGCTTCTTGTGAGCTCGGGGTGTTAGCAGAGGTTTGGAGGAATAGAAAGTGTCTGGGGTCAAACTCTGACCTACTGGGAAAAGTCAGAAGAAAAACCAGGCTCCTTCTGGTTGCAGAACTGAAACTGTGGAGCAGAGGTCATCTGTTCTGACAGCCAAGCTTTCATCAGCATTGGCCATTGACAGTGAGATGACGATACATCCCCTCCTGCTTGTGTGTCCAGATCCAAGTTAGATTCTGGGATTTGTGGGGGCGAGGGAGGGAGGAGTTTTATTTTTCTGTAGCTTGTGTAAAAATGGATTTGTCCTGCACGTTTCCAAGGGATGAGCATTTGTAACCCTGTATTTCAGAGGTCAGGTTTTGGCACTCCAGGCTTATGGGTGTGAGTCTGAACATCCTGAAGGGAGTGGGGATCCCAAAGGGATGGGGCTACCCTGGGGAAGGCAAGGAAAGTCCCTGGTGGGAGCTGAGCACGGGCTCAGTGTCTGCCCTGTGTGTGCTGAGGGACTGAAGGAAGTTGGTGGATTTCTCAGGTTTAAGAAGGGAGAGGAAAGGCAAAAAAGGAACTGTGCATTTCTGTGATGATGTTCTTGGAGAAACAGGCTCCTTGTTGAAACTGTCCCAGTGAGGTGGTGGTACACCTCATGGAGTGTTTATTACCATGGGTTTTCCAGGTGTTTTCTTTTGGGGGTGTCTTCATGTCCTGCTGGAGAATCTTTACTTTAACTGCAGCTCCCCCTGAGCCTGTTCTGTCCCCCTTTAAAGCAGCCCTCCATGGAAGAGAGGCACTGGAGCATGACCTGGCTATAAAAGGCAGCGAGTTCAGGCCGGGCTGTTGACCTCAGCACAGCCAGGTGCACCTTAAATAGAGCAGATGAAAGAGTTCCCCACTGCCAGGTGAGCCGTGTTTGCTCCCGAACGAGGACGGGTGTTGGTTTGTGATCATTCCTCTGGTTGTGGAGGAGTTGGAGTTGCCTCTGGGGGGATTTTGGGAGGCACAGATGGGTGTGGGACTGTCTGATGTGCAAACACGAGTGACCAGCTCACGCTGGGCTTTGCTGGAGCCTCCTTGGGTGCTGCTGTGTCCCTGTCCCCATTGGTCCCGTTCTGGTGATGCTGTGGATCAGCTGTGGCTGTGTTGTCGCAGGAGAGGAGCTGCTGCTCTCAGCTGTGGAATCACCACAGCCTGCCTGCTTTTGGTGGATGCCCAGGGCTTGGTGCCAGCTCTGGGCAATGCCTCCCTGCGTTTCACGTTGCTCATGAGCCCTGTGCTTTGTGAGCTGGCACCATCACACGGGAAATGGGGTTTGTGTGTCTCAGGCCTCGGTGCTGCAGCAGCAGAACTCTCACAGTGCCCTTGGAATGCGGAAAGGGGCAGGGGGTGGAGGGTTTAGGACGAGGGTTTGAAGGTGAGAGGTCGAATCCCTCATCCTGTTCTCCAAGACCCATTTCAGTGCATGAGATGCCCAGGAGGGGTGAGCAGTCTGTCCCTGAGCTGGGGATGAGTTTCCCATCCCTGGTGCTGCTCAGCACCGTCTCAGCCTGGCCACCTCCACCTGGCCCTGTGACCCCTCTGTGGCCCAGCTGGGGTGGCCGGGAGCAGCTGGCAGCTCCCCGTGGGCTCTGCAGGCTCCCTTTGTACCAGCACAGGCAGCCAGACAATGGCTGGTGCTGCCGGGGTCCTCCCCATCTGCTCCTGGCCCTCGCTGGGGTTCCCGGCGCGGCTCCAAGGCCTCGCAGGCAGCGCTCGCGGCCGGGGATTCCGGGCCCAACCTTGCTGGCAGCGGTGGCGTGGCTTTGCTTTCATGCAGATGAGCCATGTGCTTCTCACTCGAAGGCGTTGCACAGGAAAAGACGTTTCCTGTGTTTGGTTCAGGGTGGGCGGCTCCGGCTCGGGGCTGAGCTGGGCTGGGGAGAGGGATTACGGAGAGCGGCCCCCCCGTCCCCTCCACCTCCAGCTACGTCACCACAACACAACCACACGCGCTCCTACTGTTGGTGTCATTCATTCAGTGCCAAGATTGCTTTAAAAAATTCCCTTGGCCCCAGTTCAAACAGGAGTACAGCTGGGATGTGTTAGATTTTAGGCAGTCTGCCCTCAATTTGAGATGAGTTATAAATAGCAGTGCCGACTTCCTTAACTACCACTCTCCGAGGTAAAATGCAGGTTAATGACTGTGGGAATCAATTAGGGCTTCTCTCGGTTAAACAGCCAGGAATGCTTTTTATTATTTTTTTTATCACAAATAACGGACAACAAAGCTGGTCAGGAAAAGATTTCAAAGCCAAGGTGGGAGCTGAGGGCTTTTCTCTCATTTTTTCAGCCTTCTTGGTTTTTTGAGGGGGTCAGAGGGGGCAGCTGAAGAAACCAGTTGTGGCCAACACCCATGTTTGCCAATAATTGAGTGACGCTGATTTGAAACTGGAGAGTTCAGTAAATCACTCTCCTTCTTTTTCTTCCTCTGGCCCAATAAAATACAAATATGTAATAAGGTAATGGGGAAGGTCAGAATTCTGTTTTTGTGTACAGCTGTGGAGAGTTTGGCTCTTGCTTCCCAAGTGGGATTTGCCTCTTCCCTTTGCTCGCTTTCCTGACAGGACCAATTGCACGTCCTCTCCAATTTAACCAAGCCATTCATTCAAGAGGCCAAATTTCTCTTCCACCAGACAAAATCTGAAAGGAATTGTTCACGGAATTCTCTTGTCTGCCTCAAGACTTTTTTGTTTCTTAGGGAAAGCCCTGGTGTTGTTTGGAAGAAGAGCTGGTTTCAGTGCACTGCCTCATTATGGGGGCCTGACACCCTTCACATCACACAGAGTGATTTCAAGAGCTTTTGAACTCGGCAATTTCAAGCTCACTCTGGGCTTGCTGTTACAAACTCTTAGTCCAGAAATATCTTAAATTACCCCAAAAGCTCCACAGTTTCTCTGGATCATGGGCTTCTGGTCACTCTCTTTACTCACCAAACCACACAGCTTTGTTTTTGGGAGTGTGACTGGTGGCAGGACGATGTTTTGTGAGTTTTGGTACTTACTGGTGTTGCACAACAGCGGAGATAGTGGGATTGAGGGAGAATAGAAGCAATTTCTATGAATGCAGGAAGGTGTAAGCAGGGGGTCTGGACTTCAGTGATCAAGGAGCAACACTTTCTCTCAATTATGTCTCTCTGTGGCAGGGCCTTTGCTTTTGAAGTGTAATCACAGTAATCTACTCCTGCGGTTTCCTATTGAAAGGATTTCCCATGTATCAGCCCAGAGAAGAATTTCCAGCCTTTTGCAGTCAGGGTTTGGTATTTCCCTGTTTGCCCTGCCCATCTCTGTGGCAGGGCTGTGCAGCACAATGGCATTTCTCCAGCACCCACACAGCCCCTGCATCAATCCCTGCATCCCAGCTTGGTCCTTTCTTGAGGCATGTAGAGATAAACTCCCCAAAAGGGTTTTGGGGCAGCAATTCCTGATGACTGACTCTGTGAGCCAGAGCAGCAATAGCAGGGCCAGTTGAAGCCCCATGTGTGGGATATTCTGAATTAATGGCATATTTTGAAGGAAGAAACAACACATGGCAGCGTCTGAGATGTACAGGGCAACCCTGGGGAGCAGGAATTAGCCTTGCTATGAGTCAGGAGCGTGTGTATGAAATAGTTCCTTCATTAGGGATTAATTGGCATTTACATTCCTCCTGGTGATAGAATTTTATCCATGAGGCTGCGGTGTAGATGCTGTTGGTGTTTGTTTTCAGCACCCTCTCTGTGGAAGGGAGGCAGCTTGGGGCACGTCGTGTCCTCCTACGCTGAGCAGCCAAGGGACGCCTTGGTCACATCCTGGAAAGATGTTTGGGGTTTGTGTTTTGGGGTTTTTCTTTTCTCTCTCTCTTTTTTTTAATGGCTGCATAAACAGTTGCAAATGTTCCTTGGAAGTTTTTTAGTAGTTGTCATGCTTCCTGTAGGAGTCATGGAAAAGTGAATCTTCACCTTGTTTTCTCCTCCCTGAAGAGATGGTTGGTCTTGTGGGTGACCACAGACAAGGCAATCAGTGCAGGGGTGGCAGCATGTGGTGTGAGTGTATTTAGGAAAAAAAAAAGTTAAAAAAAAACCAAAAAAGAATGTATTCAAGAAGCTGCCCTTGGTAGAGGGCTGCAAAGGTGAGTTACAACCAGGAGGAAGCGCGTAGCAAATGGAAAAGATGTTGAAATATTTAGTCAGTAACCCCAAAGCTGCACTTTGTCAGGTGGAAGGAAGGATGTGAGTGCTTGGGGGTGGTGAGAGCAGGCTGGAGTCAAAAGCCAGGGGCTGGGAAAGCTCCTGGTGGCCCCGTTTTTACATACCAAAGGAGACAATGTGGGCAGGGAGAAGATGTCAGTAGTGCAAGGGGATACCCACAAGGCAAGACTTGGGAGCACCAGGGACAATTGCTGAGAAGATGTAAACACAATTTGCATCTTTGAAGGTGCATGGGAGCTCCACATGGGTGCTCCATTCAGGACTGAGGCCCTGCAGCTCTGAGGGCTCCACCAGAGCCTTCAAAGATCTCTTTTTGCTGCCCCCATGAATGGGAGCTCCTTTTCCCAGCTGGCACAGACCCTGTGTGGGTGCCTGGCATTACCAGGGCAGGGCCCTGGGGGCTGCAGCCTCTGCCTTTGTCCCTCCCCATCTGTGAGAGCTTGGACACAAAACACAGAATGAAACTTGTACAGGGCTGGTTTGGTGTCAGTGTGGTTGAGAATGGGCACAGCCAGCACAGCTGAGCGTGGGAGGGCATCCAAATCTGCCTCTGCAGGGCCCTGCACTGGCTGGGGGCAGCTTCCACAGGGTGGCCAAGGCTCTCCTGAGCCTGCCAGAGCTCCAGGAGCAGCTGGGACCCGCTCTCAGGCACAGGGGGTCACTCTGGGGTGTCCTGTGCAGGGCTCAGTTGGATCCTTTGGGTCCCTCCCAGCTTGGCAGAGTCCATGGGTGCCCTGAGCAGCACAGAGCCCCTGGGCTCTGCTCTCCATCCCTTTGTGCCATATTGACACCCATTGCTCTGAGAGCCCAGTTCCTGTGGAGCAGCACCTTTCCCTTTCCCAGCAATGGGGCTTTTCCTGCCGTGCCCCCTCAGTGCCAGCCCTGGTGCCCTGCAGACCCCCCGAGCTGTCCCTGTGCTGCCTCTGGCTCGGGGCTGAGCCTCCCTGGCAGCCACCCTGCACTGACAGCTGGGCACACAAATGTGTGCTGGGGCTGCAAGCTGTGCTGGCTGCTGGGG
>JAHXMQ010012343.1:12324489-12347652 GCA_020466415.1 Ammodramus savannarum pratensis | reverse complement strand
CATAAATCTGCCACAATGTGAGAATATCCCAGAGTGATTCCAGCAGAGGCCTCAGTGTATTTCCATTTGTGACTTTTCTGTGTGTGTCGGTTGATGTTTCAGGAGTTATCTCAAGACTCGTTTGGGTCCCAGGCATCCTCTGCTCCCTCAATGGCTTCCAGTAAAGGGCAAGAAGAGATGAACTTGAATCTTCAGTCCAGACCTTCCAGCCTGCCGGTGAGTGGGGCCTGGCCCGAGGGCAATCAGCAGCACAGCAGGAAAAGGAGCACTGGTCCTGTTCCTCGTGGAAATGGGAGCCATGGAGGCTGCCTGTGCTCTTTACTAAGTCATTAGCTTCTGGCTTCCCACTGGAGGTTGAATGTAATTTACAAAAGTAATGGATTTGAGAGGGAGTTTAACCCTGAGTGCTCTGGTCTGCAGGTGCTGCCTAGAGCAGTTCGTTCTGTGAGCTCTCTGCAGTGTCTGAAGTACCTCACTGCTGTCAGAGCAGGCCTTGATCTCCAGGAAAATCCTCATTTTACCTGATTTTCCTGTTCCTTGGCCCACTGTGCCACTGGTGTGTGGCACTGGAGCATCAGTGGGCTTCTCTGGTCCAGTCTGGCTGAACAATTGGTGAAAAAGACAAATCCATTGGTGTCTGGAGTGAGAAAGATCACAGTCCCATGCAGCTCCTTCCTTGGCAGATGGAGAATTGGATTTTCTTTGGCATCCTAAATCTGAATGTGCAGTGGCCAGTTGGGGATGAGGTTAGTGCCCAGTGTTCCAGCAGGTTTTGGGCCAGAGTAGTTTAATTTTGTGTAAAACATCAAGAAAACGTAGAAGGGTTGAGAGTTTAGGTTAGCTTGCACAAGTTGGTCTGTGCCTCTGGCTTGGAAGAAAAGTTTGGAGCTGCTGAGTTCCAGTTTTGCTGGTAACTTTTGTTCTAACCAGTAGGAAGTGAGTGAGGTTTCATTTATTTCTTTAGCCAGTGGCTAAGTCAGTGCTGGGAGCTGCAGCTGGATTGGCCAGAGGAGTGAGCTGTGTGTAGAACTGAGTTATTTTTGCTCCCAGCCATGAGAACAGCTTTGTTACCAGCCCCTTGAAATAATGCCTTCAGATTGTGGGTACAAATTGTCACCCAAAATATAAAGTGATTCTAGTTCTGACCACCTAATGGGAGTAGTTGAGGGTTGTTGCTTTTTCTTCCCTTTTTTTTTTCTCCTTTTTTTCCTTTTGGACCCTGATTACAAAGATTTAATTTGTTCTGAGGCCTGAGGGGAAAAAAAGAATCTTTTTAAATAGCGTGTTTCTTTCCACTCTGCCTCTCCACAAGTTCTTCCATGTGACCCATCTTCTGGCAAGGAGCTCAGGAGAAGGGAAGGCACTGAAGGAATTGAAGCAATTGCTGTAGCTCAGAAGGGTGGAAGTCCTTTCAGAGGCACTGCTGATGGAGCCTCCCTGGGTCCCACTGATCCCTCTGCCTTGGATTATAGGAATTAGGAACCAGGCTTTGCACAAGTGGCTCCTTCTCAGCACCAAGTGGGAGTTTGTGTTATACCTTGTGGTTAAATATATTTGGCCCTTTTCAAGTTGTCCCTTCTCCTGAGCAGTCTAAGAAAAGAAATCCATCCCAGCTGCAAGAGTGGAGGAACCTAGAAACAAGGGAATATCAGGTTTTCCTGGCTTTACCACCAGATAATTTGCATTTAAGAAATCAAGCAGTTTCTAGCTTACCCAACCCTGGTGTATTTTTGGCCTTTCTCTTCCTTAGTAGGCAAAAAATTAAAAAAAGGAGACTCGCCTGTACATAATTCATAATTCCTTGTTGTCTCTTTGGGATCCTGTGGGACAAGAGCAGCACCAGCTGAGAAGGGCTGCAGACAGGGATGCTGTGGGGTGTGGAAAGGCATCTCTGGGATGCTGGCAGCCAAATCCTTCTTTCAGTTGGCAGTGATCAATCTCCTGCACAGGGTTTGGCCTGGGGATGCTCAGGAACACAAGATCTCCATGCAAGGGCACTATCAATTTCTTTTTATCTTCCTGATATTGCTCAGTCTGTCTAGTTGAGAAAGTTTTATCCTGCTCAGGAGGATTCCCAGATCCCTGTTTCGCCATTATGGATGACTTAGAGGAGCAGAGTTTGTTTGTGGGTTTTTAATTTTATTGCAGAGACCTGAGCCCTTTCCCAGGCCTGGTGGGTGCTGTGGAAAAGCTCACTGGGTACCCTGGAACTGGGGCAAGTCCTGCCATGCATCATCTTTAATGAAACAGGGATCAGCCCAGCAGGAGAAGGAAAAGGAGGTTCTGCTGTTTAGGTTCTTGGGAAGTGTTGAATTGGTGTGCCCAGTGCCTTCACAAGTCCTTGGCCTTTGCACATGGGTATTGTGCATAGTGTTCATTTGGAATTCAGGGCAATAAAGGGAATATTCCTTGGGCTGGAGCATCACCCCTCAGGAGGTGCTGGTGCCCTGGCAGGGACATTGTGAGGATGTTCAGCTCTGGGATCTGCCTGAGGAATGTCCTGTGCATCCCTCTGGGTGGGGCTTTCAGGATTCCTTCCACAGGATCCTGATTGTTGTGTCATTACCCAAACTTTCTCCCTGGTGCCTTGTGAACAGCCCTGCCTCCCTGAGAGTGTCCTGCCTGCTCTCCCTTCCTGTGCTAGGCAGGCTGAGGAATTCCTCTCTAAAATTCACTCCTTCCCCAGGGAGACTCCATCAGGATTGCAGCCAAACTAAACTTAGATTGCAATTGCACAGGAGAAGTGGAGTAGAGTATTGTGTGTCTGGGTGTAATAGAGGAATAGTGGGGATCTATCCTTGGGATAGATCTGTTTCTCCCAGGAGATTCCCTAGTTTCTTCTCCTTACCAAAAAATTCTTCCTGGAGAGTTGTATCCAGGTTATTCAGTGTTGGCTTCAACTTTTGAGTCTTGGGTTTTGAGGCTGAAGGAGTCACCCATTTCCAGGTAAAAACTTCCTTTGTGCAGCCATGGAAGCAGATTGGGTCCATTTGGGTTTGGATTGCAGATCAGCTCTGCTGCAGAGCTCTTTGGAGTGTTGGGTTTGTGGGAAGGGATTTTCTCTCTCATTGTGGAACATGGGACAGGTTTTACCTTGCCCCAGCCTCTGTCTCAAGGGCTGCCATGAGGGAGCTCCTGATGTCTTTGGGAAGGATGTGGGGCATGAGGCAGGGGTTCCACCAGGCTGTTCATCCCACAGCCACAGAACTTGGCATCTCTGGTGTCTGAGCTCCCAGGCTGGCCCCAGAAGCCATTGATAAACCAGGAGGACAGGGTATGGCAGGGTTTTGCAGGTCCTGACACAGCAAGGGTATGTTGAATTTTTGTGGCAGCAAACTGGGCAGTTGGGGCAAAAATTTTGGAATTCCTACCCCAGAATGTTCTTAGTTTGGTCAGTGTAGTGGTGAGCCTGAGGGAGAAATCCCCCCCCTGTCCTGGACAGTTTATTTTCATCTTGTTGTAGAGTGGGAACAGTTTTAACCTCAGTGTTCTGCTGTTTTGCCCTATTGGGAAACCATTTTGTTTATTTAGTGATGTTTCACTCTGGTTCATGTGTGAATTTTGATCTGAAAAGTGTCCTATCAATGGCAGAAAGGATTTTAACCAACTGAAAATATTCCTGCTCCAAGGTTCATTTCTGGGTGTGGGTTCTGGCCTTGGGTCCTTGCAGTGTGGATTGAAGGAAATGAGGTTTTGTTGGGTGGGGAGAGGAATGAGGCTGCAGAGCTTTGGCAGAAAAATCTTGTCAGTGAATGTCCCCAGGAGTTGTGGGGTGGTTTTGGTTGGATTATCTCTCCCTCAGAGGAGCAGTTGCTGAGCTGGGGCACAGGAGGCTGTCAGGAAGCCCTGCTTGGGTTCTCCATCCTTTCCAACTGGTCATTTCAGCTGCTCTGGGAGTGCTTGAAGTGGAATAAAGTTGAGCTCTGTCAGCTGCGTCCCCTGACCTGGAAATAATCAATGCAACAGGCTGAAATGCAGCAAAAAACTGTCAGAGCTGCCATGGAGGGAGGCAGGCAGCCTGCTTCCTTAAAATTTCAATTTAAAATGAATAATTTTGGCAACTTTTTCAGGGGGCAGGGAGAAGGAACCTTTTATAGTTGAATCTGCTGGTCACTTCAAACCCTTTTTTTTTCCCCTCTCCTTTTTTTCTCTTTCCATATGGGACTTCCTGCTTCTGTTTGGTTTGTGTTTGGCCTTTTGAGCTGCTCTTATTGCTTGCCTTAGGAGAGGGATTAGCAGTGTGTGCATTTCAAAGCAGGGCAGCACAGTGGATATGCAGATAGAGCCACCAGCACCCCGGGCTTCCCCAGGAGCACCTGAAGCTCTGGCAGTGCAGATCCCTGCCTGCCTTCAGTTTGTGCCATCTGCAGGGTTTTATCCCAGGCTGTGGTCATTGTGGAAGGTAAAAATGGATTTTTCCTTGTTCAGTGCTCCTCTGCCCAAGGTTTTCTTGTTGTGTGACTGTGCCCAGCATTTCTGCGTGGCTCCTTGAGGAGGCTGTGCCTTTTCCCCCCAGTTTGTATATGTTGTTAGCTGTGCAGAGCATCTCCAGAGCCACTCCGGCCTTGAGCTGCTCAGTGACGCCTTTCACACAGGGCAGCTCTGCTGTGTGTCCGTGGGGCATTCCCTGTGCTGCCAGCCCTCCTGGGGCTCTGAGGGGAGCTGATGCCCTGTGCCAGGGGTTGTGCCCAGCCTGGGGCTGCTCCTTTCTGCAGAGCATCCCAGGGGAGCTGCAGGAGCTGCGCCGTGCGCTGCGCTCGGTGCCGGGCGCGTTTCCTGTTTCTATTCTGGGCCAGAGCAGCTCAGCTCAGCTTCCTGCCTGCGCCTCGCTGCATTCCCCACAGCCCAGCCCTTCCCTCAGCCCGCCCTGCCCTGGGCAGCACAGCTGGGACCCCCATGGGACCCTCTTGGGCCAGCCATGGGTGAGAGTCACGGCTGGACAGGGTGGGCAGCCCTGGCCGGGGGCCTGGGTATGGTCTGGGCTCTGCTGCTCACATTGCTGTGTGCCATGGGCCCTGGAGACCCCCCAAAAGGGCAGGGTGAGCCCCCCAAAAGGGCAGGGTGAGCCCCCTCCCCAGGGCAGGGTGAGCCCCCTCCCCAGGGCAGGGTGAGCCCCCCAAAAGGGCAGGGTGAGCCCCCTCCCCAGGGCAGGGTGAGCCCCCAAAAGGGCAGGGTGAGCCCCCTCCCCAGGGCAGGGTGAGCCCCTCAAAAGGGCAGGGTGAGCCCCCCAACAGGATGAGCCCCTGGCTCTGCCCAGCCCCTGGCTCTGCCCAGCCCCTGCTCTGCCCAGCCCCTGCTCTCCCAGCAGCTCAGGCTGCAGGCCAGGGAAGTCAGGCTTTCAGTTCCTCTCTGCTGCTGCCTTTTAGGCTCACTGCACACCCTTTAAAAGGTGCAGAAGCCTCTTGTGAGTCTGACGTTTGATGCTCACCCTCTTCCCTTTCCATGCAAAAAGCCCTGCCGGGGGGAGCCCACCGTGGGGCTGTGCTGGTGGGACCCTCCTCTGGAGGCTGTTCAACCTTGTGGTGCTTCAAACACCTCCATGCCTGAGCTCTCTCTCCACAGGAGTAATTTCCCTCTTGCTGTGCTTCTGGCACACTGGATTGACTTGTCTTGAAGACATGTGGGATCATAAATACCATGGGGAAAACTCTTCCCACGTGGTGCCCACGTGTGGGGCATGGCAGGGGCCCAAGGCTTGGGATGCTCCCATGGGCTGGGATGGGTCACACCAGGATCCCAGTCAGCCCTGGTAACTGGAGGAGGTGTAGGATTTGTTTTTATTGCAGCTTTGAATCTGGAAAGAAGAAGCTTCTATTAAGGGAAAGGGAAAAAAAAAAAAGGTTTAATTTCCTGGAATGACAAGAAGTGACATCTCCAGGCATGGACTGTTCTGGCGCCCTGACCCCGAGGGCAGCCTGGCCTGGGCCAGGTTTCCATGGATATGGTGCCTCTTCCTGAGCCAGGAGCAGTTCCCTGGTTCTCTCCAAACGTGTCTCAGCCTCCCCATCCCGCCCAGAGCAGCACCAGGCCTGGGGGGCACTGCAGACAGCTCTGGATGGAAATGGCTGCTCTGGGGATGCCCCAGTGCCAAACCCTTCCCACAGGCTCCAGGGAGTTTGAGAAGGAGCTGCAGCCTCCAGCTGTCTCTTAGAATCCATCCAGGATCACAGGCTGGGGTGGGTTGGGAAGGACCCTATAGATCATTTGGTTCCAACCCCCTGCCATGGGCAGGGACAGCTTCCAGGGGAGGAACCACTGGATTCACCACACTTGCAGATGCCTGAGACCTTATAAATCTTGTTCTGTCCTAAAATCTTCCTCCTGCTTTTTTAGAAATTGATTCTGTCACTGTTAATTGTTTCAGAGGCTGATGAGAATACTAAAAGCTGATTTATCTTGAAGTCCAAAGTTTTGCCTGAACAGGGGTCTTTTAAATGTTGTAATAATTTCAGCCTCTTGCCTTTGCTGCTTCCCTTTGCCCACCCTGGCTGGGGAGGTTGGCAAGGGGGCACGGTCACATGCTGGGATGACTGAATGCTCTGGAGTGTCAGTGTGTGGAACATGAGCCTGGAAAGTGCCTTCCAGAGAAGGTGGGGAATGGGAATATCCTCATGCCTGGCAGTGCAAGGGGAGCTTCCTGCCTGATCCTGGATTTTCTGGAGTTGGGGAATGGGAATATCCTCATGCCTGGCAGTGCAAGGGGAGCTTCCTGCCTGCTCCTGGGTTTTCTGGAGCTGGGCAATGGGAATATCCTTGTGCATGGCAGTGCAAGGGGAGCCTCCTGCCTGATCCTGGGTTTTCTGGGAGCTGGGGCTCATCTTCACACCTGGATGAGGAAAATCCTGTGGAAGGAAAACAAAAGCTCTGTGGATAAGCAGGTCTGTCAGCTGAGGCCTGCACTCATCTCCCTCCTGCACCTCCTGTTCCATTGGTGGCTTGGAGGTCCCTGCATCCCCAGACCTGCCAGAAATCAGGGAGAGCATCCCCTGGTGCTGCTGCCATGTTGCTCCCTCCTGTGCCCAGATCCTCCTACCTCTTTCCTGAGCTTGTTTTGGGGTCAGGCTTGCTGTGGGGGCTGGAGGTGTCACCCTTCTGTGCTGATGGATGGGACAGCTTCTGGGACAGCTGAAGTGACGCCACCCTGGCTGGGAAAATTTGGGATTTTTGGATGTTTGGTGTGGTACCAACCTTTGTGTAAAGCTGGGAGTCCTTTTTGCCAGCTGAGCAGCCTCCAAAGGGTTAAGAGGGAGCTCCTGTGTGGGGTTTTGCTGCTGCACCTGGCAGGGTCCTGTGGAAGAGCCCGGGTGGGAATGCTGCCCTTGCACACGGCGCTTCTCCCTCCAGCGACATCTTGTTCTGTGGATGAATCATGGAGCTCCTTCTCCACTCTGTGCTGCAGCCACAGCTCTGAATCTGCTCTCCAAAGACGGGGAAGATGAGATTTGCTCGCCTGCTCCATGCTCGGAGGGGGAGGAAAGCCCCCTCGCCCTCCCCCTTTTTTTAATATATTTTATTTTATTTTATTTGGAGGGGGAAGAGAAGGAGGGGTGGCACGGGGAAGGAGCAGGAGATGTGATTAAAGCTCCTGCCGAGGAGATCTGTGGGAGTGGAGTATCGACCTCTGAAAAATCAATGGCTGCTGCGGTAGCTGCTCCGCAAGGCTCCGGTGCAGGAATGTGGCACAGCCAGCAGCCCTGTCCTGCTCCTGCTCCATGCCCAGCCTGCTCCCTGCCAGCCCACCGCCCTCACCCACCTCTGCTGAGCTGGATTAGAGCAGCAGCCTATTTGTGCAATCAGTAGAATTCCTGGTGTGGCACCGAGCCCCTCCTCCTGCCAGCCTCCCTTCCCTGCAGTGCAGCTCGAGCCAGCAGCTTCTCCCAGTTTGTCTGAAGCCAGCCTGCAAGAATGAGCTTTTCAGCTTCCTTTTTGAGCAAGGAGACTGCACCAATCTCTGTGGCATGTTCCAGTCCCCATCTTAGGTTTGTAATTGCCAGCGCTGCTGCCTGAGAGGAGCTGGAGCTCCTTGGAAGGGAAGGGAATATGGACTCTGCAGCAGAGCCTTGCTGAAGCCTTGCTGCTGTTTGTGTTAGTGGGCAGGTGTTTTCCCCTTGAATAGTAAAGTCTGGCACTTCCTTCCTCTCTGTAGGGACTGTGGGGATGGGTGAGTGGCACGTGAGGGCTCCCAGGTCCTTGTGGCTCGCTCAGTTTGGTACCAAACTCGATGTTTTTTCTCTTGCTGAACTCAATTCTTGTTGCTCTCATGTCATCCCTGCTCAGATCAGAGGTGGAGCTTCCAGGGACATGTCCAAGGGGCCAATCCCAGTGATTTCATTGCAAATAAATCCCTTTGTTCCTTCTGACTGCTGGGCTTATCCCATTTTGAAGGAGGGCACCCCCTTTGTGTCTTGTCCAGCCCATGCCCACACCAGGCAGGATCCTGAAGGTGCTTTTGGTGCTGGAAAGATGGACTCGTGCTCTTCTCCACAGGGACTGGTGGTGGAAGAGCAGAGTGAGGGGAATGATGCCATCCCTGGCACAAGCTGTATGTTTTTGGGACAGGACAGGACTTGGAAAATCTCTGTTCTGACTCTTGATTTGTCAGCTTTGGGGACACTGGATGAGGAATCTCTCTGGATGAAAAGCATCAGCTGGGTTTCCAGTGGAGCTGAACTTGTTCCCAAGCTCCAGCTTGTGGTTTCTGCTGGGGGAGCAGCCTGCAAGAGGCACAGCAGGAAGGCCCAGGGGCTGCAGGGCCTCTCCAGACCCTCCTGTCACATCTGGGAAACCTCAGGCTCCTTTGTGGGGTGCTGTGAGGGGAGCATGGGGAAGTCTCCAGGAGAAAGTGTTCTGTGGAGCATGAGAGGCAGGATTTGTCTGTGCTGCCAAAGGAGGAACGAGTCTATCCATGTCCCCAAAATAGCAGGGAGATCCTGCCAGTCAGCTGTGTGATTGTTGTGATGGAGAGGATTGAGGTATTTTGGGTGTGGAAATAAAGGGGAAGGAAAGGACAAGCTTGTGATTTTTAAATGTTGGTAGTTCTTGAGTAAGTGGAAAAGCAACTGCACAGAAGAGGAGCTTGTAATAGAAAGTGAGTATTTCAATCAGAAGGAAGGAAGAGACTTTCTCCCTTTCAGAAAGAACTGGGGAATAAATTTAGCCATTGTTCTCTGGCCTTGCTTGTGAGCATCCTATGGAAACAACTGGCCTTACAGAATTTATAAACTGCAGCACATGCCCATCTCAGACCATCATTTCCCTGAGTGCTGTCTGGTGATCTGAGGGTGTGAGATCATTCCCTGTTCCCCCACACTTCCCACATGGAGGGGCCGAGCTGCAGTCCCTGCTCAGGAATTCCTTCTGCTCTCTGGTCAGTCTTCCTGCCCCTCCAGACCAGTGGGATGGGCTGGAGCCGAGCCTTGAGTCTCTCTGCTCCTCTGGGACTTCGTTACCTTGATCTGGAGCGTTTCTGGCTGTTTCATCTCTGTGTTTGTTTAACAAATGAGCTGTATCAGATAGAGGGGTGCTGGTTCCTGCTGCCAGATAAAAGAATCCCGGCTGTTTGCAGCACAAACCCTGGGCTCCCTGTGCTGCCCTGCCAGGACTCGCAGGGATCTGTGCAGGCTGAGCTGCCCTGGCCCTGCAGCAGGGTCTGTGTGTGTGAGCAGGAGGTGCTGGGCTGTTCCTGCTGTCAGCAGCACTGACAGCCCCACGCTGGCACCGGCCCTGCTCGGGCATCCTCTCTCTCTCTCACAGCTGGAACCGCTCCCTCCCCGGGTCCCCGTGGGCTTCCGCTATCAGGTCACATCCCAAAATAACACTGGGCAGTATTTCAAGTGAAGAAACTCAGGCTTTGGGGCTGCAGCCAGCCTGGAGTGTGAGATTCTGTGTGAAATAGTTGGAATCCCTCCAGCGTTTTTGATCTGCATGGCAGATGAGCAATAAAACGCATAAAAAACACATTGGAAACACGTGAGGAAATTCTCCAGACCCTGACGTTTCCTTGAGTTGGCAGAGCTGCTGCTGCCGAGCCTCACCTCCTGTCTGGGCTCCCTGGCTGTGCTGTGCAGAGGGGAGAGCCCTTGTGCTGCTGCTCCTGGTGCTCGTGGGAGGCCAACAAAGCTCCTGGGCTGCCTCCAGAACCCCCTGACGGCAGCAGGGCTCCGTTATTTCCATCAGGTTTCCTTGCTTTTAGAGGCTCTCTGCTAGCAGGCTGCAGGGAGATGCAGGGATTTCCTTTTGCCCTGCTCTGGGGGTGGCAGAGCTGGAGGTGTCTTTCAGCTTTAATTAACCCCTGGTGCCCTGGTGCTTGACATCCTGAGAGGGAATTTGATGGGAGGGGAAACCAGCTGCCCCCTGATGAGCTGCTGGGGCTCAGACACTCCAGTCCATGTTTTCTCCTTCCCCTTGCAGGAGTTTCCCTTCTGAGCAGCTCAGTCCTGCTGAATAACACACTCAGAAAATGCTGCTGTGCTGGCAGAACCCTTCTTTGCTGGGAAATGACTTTATGTTGGAATTCATCAAACTTACCTATCTTTGGAGGTGGAAGTCACTTGAGGAGTTACTCGATTTTCACGGTCCTGTTTCAGCTCATGTCCCAATGCTGGGAAAGGGGGATGTGTAATTCACTTCCAACTCATTTAAATAATGATAATCTGGAAGCCTGATGCACAGCTGAAGCTCTGGGGGTCCCTCCTGGTGTGTCAGCAATGGGGCACAGCCACCCAGGACCCACCTGCTTCATTAAAATGGGATGTTTTTAAATGCCTTGAGTACTGAAGCACTGATGCACAGGCACGGTGAAAGGCATGAGCTCTGCAGATTGTTATCTGCTTCTTTGGAGTTAATTTTCAAACCGTTTTTAACGTTCCTTCGTTTTATGTCTTGCAGATATTTGGTGATTCAAACTAAAACCACCTTCATGTATTGAAGGGGCATGCCAGTATTTCCATCCAGTTGTAGGCTGGGCTGAACTGGTTTCTGGACATTGTGATCCCTTCATGGGCTCTGGCAGGAATCTCTTTGTGTGTCTTGTATCAGTGGCTGCAGTTGGGTGCAGTAAATCTCAGTGAGAGGAGTGTTTTGCTCTTGATTGTTTGTGTTGGTTGATGCTTTTTAATGCAAAATGTTGGAAATAATGTCTCTTTACTCCCACTTCAGATGGTTTCTGCAGTAGGAATGTGGGATTTGTCAAAGTTGTCCAGGGAAAAACACCCAAATAGCTGCATAAAGGAGCAATGCTTTTGATGTTACAAGAGGAGAGTAGTGAAAATTGCAAGAGATCTCAGACACTATTTTTAGGCTTTTTCTGCAGTTTTTTAGCTTTCATTGAAATAAAACAAAGCTTTTTTTTTCCCCCCCTCAGGAAGATAATACTTGAGCAGTAAGCAAATACACCTCAGAGACTGTGGAGCAGGAAATGAGCTCTCCAACAGGAGCAGTAATGGAAGGGGAGGGAGGACACGCTCTGCACTAAATCATCCCACCAAGTGTCTGGGCTCTGCACCTCCAAAGGAACACTGGCCAGCATTTGTTAGAAGCATTTTGTTCAAATTCCATTAAAACAGAGGAAATTGCTGTGCTGGAGCAGCTGAAGGTGGTGCTGAGGCCCAGCTCTGCCCTCTGGATGTCCCAGTCCCACGGGGTGATGAGGTGCTTGGGTTCACTGTGTTGGCTTTTATTCCTCCACAATCCCA
Organism: Ammodramus savannarum pratensis; assembly: GCA_020466415.1. Classification (NCBI taxonomy): domain Eukaryota; kingdom Metazoa; phylum Chordata; class Aves; order Passeriformes; family Passerellidae; genus Ammodramus; species Ammodramus savannarum. The sequence continues at coordinate 12,335,959 of JAHXMQ010012343.1, read as the reverse complement.
CTTCTCCCTGAGTTCCATGTCCTGGCTGTGCTGTCAGAGCCTTTGCACACCCCAGAGTTGGGTCTGGGGGCTCTGCTCCCCCAGGCTGATGTTCTGCAGTGTCTGTTCCAGGTCCTGGCTGTGCTATCAGAGCCTTTGCACCCCCCTAGCAGGCAGGATGGGGTCTGGGGGCTCTGCTCCCCCAGGCTGCAGGGTCTGTTCCAGGTCCTGGCTGTGCTGTCAGAGCCTTTGGCACCCCAGGGTTGGGTCTGGGGGCTCTGCTCCCCCAGGCTGGGAGTTGCAGTGTCTGTTCCACATCCTGGCTGTGCTGTCAGAGCCTTTGCACACCCCTGGCAGGCAGGATGGGGTCTGGGGGCTCTGCTCCCCCAGGCTGATGTTCTGCAGTGTCTGCTCCAGGTCCCTGTGCAGTGCCAGGGCTGGGAGCACGTTCCCTGCCCTGCTGCTGGAACAGGAGCTGTGCTCTCAGTGTGAATGGAACCAGGCTGGCCAGGTGATTTATCAGCTGCCTCGGCCTTTCTCCGTGGGGTTTAAATGAGGTTGGCTCTGCTTGTGCTGCTCAGCCGAGTTAGAATGACCTGGGATTCCCTCAGGGCTCACCCAGAACCCTTCTGATCCAGAGCTGATTGCTCTGGAAGACTTAGGAAGGGTAAGTGAAGTCCTGGTAAGCTTTGGCCTCCACTTCTTCACCTGCCGTGATCCTTTGAACCCCTGGCAGAGATTTTATCTAATCCCTGGAATAGTTACAACTTCCCAGCTTTCTGTTCAAATGGGCTGCCACTTCCTCTGGCTGGGCTCTCCTGACTCATTGAGTGCAGGCCAAGCCTGAGCAGCTGATGCACCTTGTTAGCAGCCAGCCAGCACAATTGGGCATGCTGGATCTGATCTGCACATCAGCTCCTTGGAATTAGCCCCATTCCACTCTTGCCAGCTGGTTCTTGGTGCTGTGGCAATTGGAGGGTTCAGCTCTCTCAGGCTTTTTGTGCTTTTCTCCTGCAAGGTGAATTCATGCAGGAGGAAGGGTGTTTTCTAGCCTTGCCTTTGAGAAAAGCTAAACTTTACAGGTTGATGCAGTAACTGCTAATTTTTGCTGTCTTTGAAGAAAGGGAAGTGGGAACCCTGAAGAGTATTTTATGGTTTTCTTTTAAATCTCTGTTTAGTTTGTTTTTATCCATCTCAAGTGAGTAGTTTCCCAGCTCATAGGAGGTTTATGAATTAATTATGGTGAGGCAGGAGTTTTCTGTCTTTCAGAGGCTGAGCCACGTTTCCCTTCCAAGCCATGATCACATGTGTCTCCTGTGTTTGCAGCTTTACGTGTGCTGTTGATGCATTCTTTACCTTCCCACCTCTGAACTGAGTTAAAAGGAGAATTAGCCAGTTGTTTGGGCCAGCAGCAAACAGAGTTCACTGACTCCTGAGTGCAGCATGCCCGGGGACAGCTGCTCCTCCTGAGCAGTGTGTGAGGGAGCAGCCCCGTGGCTCTGTGGTTTCTGATGTGTTTCTGTGCCTGCAGGACCTGTCTGGTTCCATAGATGACCTGCCCATGGGGACCGAAGGAGCCCTGAGCCCTGGAGTAAGCACATCAGGGATTTCCAGCAGCCAAGGAGAGCAGAGTAACCCAGCTCAGTCTCCTTTCTCGCCACATACCTCTCCTCACCTGCCAGGCATCAGAGGACCCTCCCCGTCCCCAGTTGGATCTCCAGCCAGCGTTGCTCAGTCCCGCTCCGGTCCCCTGTCCCCTGCTGCAGTCCCAGGTAACCTCTCACCCTGGCTCTGCTGGGGCTCAACTGTGCTGCCCAGAGCTGCCCTGGGTGCTCACTGAGCTCCTCTGAGCTCCTTGGTGTGTGTCAGAGGTTTCTGGGGGTCCAGGGCTCCTCTGAGCTCCTTGGTGTGTGTGAGAGGTTTCTGGGGGTGGCTGGGGAGCCAGCAGTGCCCGTGCTCCCAAGAGTGACCACTTGCTGCTGTTGTCCCCTTGTCCTGGGCTCGTTTGGGGTTCTGGGATGTGCCTGCTGGGTGAGTGGGCTCTGTGCTGATGGTGTGTGTCCTTGTGTGGCCCAGGCAATCAGATGCCTCCCCGCCCTCCCAGTGGCCAGTCGGACACGATCCTGCACCCCTCCATGAACCAGTCGAGCATCGCGCAGGACCGAGGTGGGTCCCACCTGCTGCCCCCAGCCCCCTGCCCTGGGCACCTGGTTCTGGGGGCTGAGCACTGGAAAGCTGCCCCAGAACAACAGGCTGAAGTGCTGAGGCACCTTGCAGTAAATTCAGCTCTTGGTGGCTGTTTGGCCTCTGAATGTTCCATCCAAACTGGTGCTTTGGCCTCTAAGATGTTTTCTCTGGCTTCTTAATATGCTTTAAGCTTCAAAACAAGGGATGCTCACAACAATATTGTGTGCCTTTGCCCTTTGAGAGAGTAAGATTTTGGGGGGAAAGATGCATGTAAAATTTCAGCTCTCCTGGCTGAAGGTATAGAGTTGTCACCCTGAGAAAACAAACAAGTGAACAAAAACCAAGAACAAGAAGCCCCAAGGATTTGCAGAGCTGTACTGGCTTCTGCTGTGACACTAAGGGGTTTTTTTCTCTGACTAAAACAGGAAATTGGATCTGTTATCTGCTCAGATAACACAGGCTCCCTAATGCAGCCACTGAAATGTGTGCAGGCTGTTGCTGGAAGGATTCTGTCGGTGCTGGGGCTGTTCCCTGGCACACGTGTGTGCACTGGCAGCTCGGGGTGCTTTGCACTAATGCTGTTTTCCCTCCTGGTGTGCAGGGTACATGCAGAGGAACCCCCAGATGCCCCAGTACAGCTCCCCCCAGCCCGGCTCAGCCTTATCCCCCCGGCAGTCCTCGGGAGCACAGATGCACGCCGGCATGGGGCCCTACCAGCAGAACTCCATGGGGAGCTACGGACCCCAGGGCGGCCAGTACGGACCTCAAGGTGGGAACGGGGCCAGCAAGGGCCTCTCTCTGTCCTCACGTCCTGCTGGGGCCCCAGGCTGCCCAGAAAAGCTGTGGCTGCCCCATCCCTGGGAGTGTTCATGGCCAGGTTGGAGCAAGCTGGGATAGTGGAAGGTGGCCCTGCCCATGGGATGGTCTTCAAGGTCCCTTCCAAACCACTCCACGATTCCATTATGAATGTTTTGATTTGTCCCCTCTTAAACTGTGGGTGATGCCAACCAGAGCTTTGCTTCTGTTGAGATTGATGGGATATGTTGCTTTCAGGGATAGCTGTACTTCTAAAAGTAGGGTTCTTCCAACTTATTGAGGAATAAGCAGGTTGTGCCTCCCATGTAATTGTGACAAAGGGATGGCTCTCTTTGGAGAGGAAGATGGTGCCTGTTTTGGGAAGGGTTAATGTGGGCTTTTCCATCCTGTCCTGGCCCATTTAGTTCTCTGTGCTGGGCTGAGGTTTGGGAGAGTTTCAGGCAGCTTCTGAATCGATGTTGTTACTTGGCTGTGTCAAAACACATTTTACGTGGCTTATATCCAAGTACTTTGACTTTGTGTTGAGGTGCGAACACTCCCCCTCATCTCTGTTAGTGATCTTTCAATGTTTGCCGATGGAGGATCTCTGTGGTGATTCACAGCCGCGTTCCCTGTGCTCTCTCCCCAGGAGGGTACCCCAGGCAGCCAAACTACAACGCCATGTCCAACGCCAACTACCCCAGCCCGGGCATGGGGGGCACCATGAACCCCATGGGGGCGGGCAGCCAGATGCACGGCCAGAGCGGGGTGCCCCCGTACAGCGGGCTGCCCCCGGGCAGGATGGGCCACGGGGCCATGGGCAGCCGGCCCTACGGGCCCAACATGGCCAACATGCCCCCCCAGGTGGGCAGCGGGATGTGCCCCCCGCCCGCCGGCATGAACCGCAAGGCGCAGGAGGCGGCCGCTGCCGCCATGCACGCCGCTGCCAACTCCATCCAGAACAGGTAGGGGCACGGCTGGCACCGGGCTGGCACACCTGGGGCTGGGCACAGGGCTGGCACACCGCGCTGGACAGGGTGGGCACGGGGCTGGGCACAGGGCTGGCACATCTGGGCTGCATGGGGCAGGGCACAGGGCTGGCACACCGCGCTGCATGGGGCTGGGGGCGACTCTGGGGGAATGCTCACAGAGGTTTCTGGAGAGGTTTGTCCTTTGTGGAAGTTTGTCCACTGTGGAGGTTTGTCCTTCATGGACGTTTGGTTCCCAAGGGAAGCATTAAAAAGGAAGAGAGTAAACCCTGGAGGAGCTGTGTGTGTGTTGGAATGCCCAGAGCAGCTGTGGTTGCCCCATCCCTGGCAGTGCCCAAGGCCAGGTTGGACACAGCCTGGAGCAGCCTGGGATGGTGGAAGGTGTCCCTGCCCCATGCTGGGGGTTAAATCTTTAGGGTCTGTCTAGCCCAAACCATTCCAGCACTCTATACATCATTTATGACATACTTAGGGAGTTTTTAATGCTCACAGGGGAATTATTTAACTGTGAGATGCCTTCAGTTGGTTTTGCATTTTGCTTTCTGGTGTTCTCTGTTCCCTGGGTGACTTGGAGATGCTGCAGCCCCTAAACCCAGCAGCCACCCAGCTGTGTGTGTGATCCAAGGCATTGCTTGTCCACTGTGAGGCACTTCTTCCTTTTAGGGCCTTGATGAGCAGCTGTGGGAAAGGAGCTGGAATTGAGCTCTGAACTTTGCACAGTTTTCTGTGGTTGTTTTCCCCTTTATTGCCCATTTCAGAGTAGGTGTGTGTGGCCTACCAGAATGCCAGGGGAGACATGAACGTGCTTGTAAATTGGGTTCCCCCAGAAGTGGTGGATTATTTGTTGTCTGACTGGACCCTGCTCTTTATCCTCACCTGAGGGCTGCTCCTGCAGCCTCCTGCTTTTACCTGTGCCTGCCAAGGCTCAGGTTCCCAAACCCCAATGAAGGCACCCAAGCCTGTCCCTGTGAGGAGGGAGTTTGAGCCACAGTACATGGAAAACAATGCTTCCAGCCCAGGACATTCCAGTATTCTAAATCCTCACTACACTGCCCAGGGCTGCAGAGTCTGCAGGTTAAAGGCAATTTCACAACTCAGTTTGTGGATCTAGGAGAACAAGATGAAGGGTGAGAATGTTCAGAGCTCAAGTCCCCCTTTCCAAAGGGTTTGCATCCCCTTTTCTCTTGAGAATGTGGCTTGGGCTCTGGGCACTGAGCTTTACAAGAGCTCCTGATCTTTGTTCTTGGTTTGGAGCAAGTCACTTCTCCACGTCCTTTTAAAGTTTCTTTTAGCAAAGCTGCTTTGTCAGAAGGCAATACCCTAGTGCCTGGTATGTGGAGTAATTGTGTGTTCCTTCCTCCTGCAGGCCTCCTGGTTATCCCAACATGAACCAGGGGGGAATGATGGGCACTGGGCCTCCTTATGGGCAGGGAATTAACAGCATGGCTGGCATGATGAACCCCCAGGGCCCCCCCTACCCCATGGGGGGCAACATGGCCAACAACTCTGCAGGTGAGCCAGAGCTCTAGGGCCTCACTGATGTCATTGCATGGAAGGAGATCAGTGCTAAAGATTCCTTTGCCTTCCCAGGGATGGCAGCCAGCCCTGAAATGATGGGACTCGGGGATGTCAAATTAACACCTGCAACTAAGATGAACAACAAGGCAGATGGGACGCCCAAAGCAGAATCCAAGTCAAAGGTAAAACGTTCTGGGTTTTGTTTTTATTGACTCCCATCCTCCTCAGCATCCAGGGAAATAAAGCCATGTGTTGTGTTGGATTGAACGGTGTGAGAAATGGAGGGGAGCGCTTCCCAGTCCTGTGGGAGACATGGATTTCACCTGGAAAACAAATTCAGTATTAGGAATTATTACCTGCCACAGTGAAACTGCCAAAAGCAGCGTAAACAAACCTGAGTTTGTTGGTGGAGTGGGCCTGGAGGGAGTCAGCTCTCAGCTGGGACGTGGTAACTCAAGTGTTGCAGTTGTTTCACAAACAGACCTCTCACTAATCCTGTATCAAAGCCAGAAGAGGGAGGCAAACAAGTTCTTCAGGGAGTGTTTTTCTTTGCATTGCTGCTACCAGTTTCAAAAGAACCACCAAAAAAGCAGTTTCTGAGGCCCTGGTCTCCTCCTTTGCTACCTGAAGGAAAACAAATGCTCAGCAGGTTTGATCCCTGTGCCAGCAGCAAGAAGATCCAGGAGATCTCTCACTTCTGCTCCTGTGTTCTGGCATCTGCCTCTCTTATTTATGGCAAAAGAGGAGTTGAAAGCTCTTGGCCACAGATCAGGGCTGGTCTGTGCTGTGAAGGAATCTCATGTGCCATGAGCACACTCAGTTCTTGGTCTGGGGTTCACCTGGAACATACCAGGTTTGAGGAGCACCTCTAGTTCAGGAGATCATCCTTAAGTAAGGATTTGGAGTGCCAGAGCCATCTGTGCCTCCACTCCAGGAGGTGAAGGACACAGGAGACAGGGCCAGATGCCCCCTGGCACATGGAGGAGCTGCTGTTGTGCCGCTCCTGATCTCTCTTTCCTTCTCCTAGAAGTCCAGTTCCTCTACCACGACCAACGAGAAGATCACCAAGCTGTACGAGCTGGGAGGGGAGCCCGAGAGGAAGCTGTGGGTGGATCGGTACCTGGCCTTCACTGAGGAGAAGGCCATGGGCATGACCAACCTGCCGGCCGTGGGCAGGAAGCCCCTGGACCTGTACAGGCTCTACATCTCTGTCAAGGAGATCGGGGGATTGACTCAGGTCAGTGGCCCCAGCACAAAGATCATTTCTGGGGCCAGATGTGAGCCATGCATTTCCATTTAGCCTTAACATTTTGTCTGTTTTATTTTATAAATAAAACCCAGCAGCCTTTAAGGGAGCCAGATGTCTGCTCCCCCTTTGTCTGGGTGAGAGCAGTCTGTGGCCAGATCCAATCCAAGCCCTTTTTCCCTGCTTGCCCAGTGCAAAGATTGGTGACACTGCCTTTGCATCTGGCTGTCAGCTGACCTCGTGCCTAATTTGATTTGCAATCTGTCCCTGGAAATGTGAAAAGTTTCCTGTAGGTGAAGAAGGGAGTTCAGTGGTTTTGGGGTTGCTCTGCTTGGCCCTCAGTGCCATCCTTTGTGTGAGCTGGGAAGGGTTGATGTCTCCTCTGGGAGGAGGTACAGCTGGGATTTGGGGTTCAGAGCCTCCTGTTTGCTGGTGCAGGTCAACAAGAACAAGAAGTGGCGCGAGCTGGCCACCAACCTGAACGTGGGCACGTCGAGCAGCGCGGCCAGCTCGCTGAAGAAGCAGTACATCCAGTGTCTGTACGCCTTCGAGTGCAAGATCGAGCGCGGCGAGGACCCCCCGCCCGACATCTTCGCTGCTGCTGACTCCAAGAAATCCCAGACCAAGATCCAGCCCCCGTCTCCAGGTGAGGCCAGGCCTGGTTTGAGCAGGGCTGTGTGAGCAGGAGGGTCTGTGGCACGTGCTGGGGGCCAGGCTGCTCCAAACTGCCAAATTCCCCATGTTCTCTGGCTGTGCAGGATAAAAATGCTTTGGTAAAGTGGGAGTGAGTTGAGCCTCTTGGGATTCAGTTTGTGTGTCCAAGCTCTGGATTAAGCTTGAGAAAAAGGAAAATGTGCTCTGGAGTTTCCCTGCAGGGTGGCTCCAGCAGCAGCCCCTGTTTCTGCTCCTGTTTGGGAGCCCACTGCAGAAGCTGAGCTGCTTGGGACTGTGGCAGTGATTCCTCCTGGGAGGAGAGAAGAGGCTGCATGTGGGTGTGCACTCACCCTCCTCAGGAATTCCTGCTCCCAGCCCTCAGCAGGAGCCAGGGAGGGCATTCTGAGCCTCTGTGCTCAGAGCACTGGAGGCCTACAACATGCTTTAGGAAACTTTAAAATGCACCTTTGCTGTTGTTTCAGATTTTAGGGGTGCTCCTGTTTCTGAATATTTAAGCATAATGCTCAATTCAGATTTGTTAAACAAAAACAGAAAAGACATGCAGGCCAGCCATGCACGTTGTGCTCTTTAGTCTTTGGAAAGTCTGATCCTTTCTGTCTCATTTGCATTGAGTTCATTGCTTGAATTGCTGCTGAATTTGCCAACTCTTCTTTAAGCTTGAGTTTTCCAGTTTGTCTTATAACTAAAAATCTTCAGATGCTTTTTCTGGTCAGGAGCCTGCTCATGTAGGTGAAACAAAAACTTGGTCTGCTTTGAAGTTCCTATAATGTTTGCAAAAAAATGCCTTTTTGGTTGTGAAACCTGGCACCATGTTCGTCTGGCTCCTGAGGAGCAGAATAATGCAGCTCTTTTGCCTGCAGTGCAGTTGTGTCCCAGCCCTGCTGGACCCTTCAGGGACTGTGGCCTGTCCCAGTGCTCTGCTGGGCACCACATTTCTCCTTCCAGCTACAGGGGGGTTTGTAAAGAACTGAATCCTGTCTTGTCACTGGTCAGGAAAGCTGCCCCATGGAGCTTCAGCCTTGTGTGTTCTGCAGGATAAAGTAACTTCTGTGCCATTAGACTGAACCTCTGTCCAAAGTGGGTCTGAGTTCTGCCCGAGCTAGACAACAAATCCAATCCCACTTTATTTCCAAAACCTCTTTCTTGTCCCCCAAGGCAGTGGAACAAAGATGTTGAGAGCATTTGGAGTTTATTTGGAGAGAGCTGAGACTTTCAGGAAGCCACTTTAGAGTTGCTGTAGCTCTAGGTGTGTGTCAGAGTGGATTAGGTGCTGCATCAGATTTTGTTTTGTTTTAGCTCACGTGGTGTTTGGGAAGGGCCTGGCTCTGCCTGCTGGGCTGAGCTCTGCTTCAGCAGCAGGAATTTGCAGGGCTCTTACCCCAAACTCTGTCTGGATCCTGCTCTGGGAGGACCCTGCTGCATCTCCAGCTCAAACCCTTCTCTGGGTGCTCCAGCTCCCACACTGGGGACGTGCAGGGCAGCACTGCAGCCTGGCTGGTGCCTCTGATCCTTTCTGCTGAATCACTCAGCTGTCCCTGCTCCTCTTTCACTTTCCTTTTCTCCCTCCCAGGGCCTGGGGGTGTGGGCAGACAGAAATTGCTCTGTCAGCCCAGCTCCAGGCTGAGGAGCCCTAGGGCAGTGTGGATGCTGCTCCTCCAGGGCCCCACACAGTCCTGTCCCCAGGGAATGGCCTGGATGAGAATAAATTCCCTGTTTGGGAACCTGTGGACAACAGAGGGACGTTTTGAAGCCATTGAAGGGCTGTGCTGTCCCACAGACGTGGTTTGCTCTCCTTGCAGACCTCACAACCTGTTGGCATTGGTTCACTCTTCATTTCAGCCCGTTCTGCCCAATTAACTCCTGCAGAGCTCTGGGGATGGTGAGGGTTGCACTGTGCTGCTCTCCATTAACCCTTCACAAGGTGGAGCTCCTGGTGCCAGGGCTCGTCCATGTCCATCACACCCTCAGCAGTGTCCCAGAGCTGGGGACTCCCTGATGGGCACTGGGAGTTCCTCTGGCAGAGTCCCCGGGGAGGCACCTTGGGCTGGAATTCCCAGAGCGTGGAGCTGGCCCTGCTCCAGCTCCGGGTGAGTTTGTGAGTGGGAGGGACAGCGGGAGCTGGGGACAAACACCAAATGGCAGCAGGCAGGGAATGCCTGGGGAATGCCTGGGGAATATCTCGGGGAATATCTCAGGAATGTCTCAGGGAATATCTCAGGGGCTCCTCCAGAGCCGTTCCTGGGGGTTCAGCGGGGCTGGGCTGCCAGCGAGGGGCTGTGAGTGAAGCAGCTCCTGCTGCCCTTGCTGCTGCAGCCCTCCCGGCCAGAGAGCACAGGACAGGGTGCCAGGAAGGTGGGGTGTAAACAAACATGGCCTGGACGTGACCTCGGAGGATTTTAATGAATAGCTGAAATGACTCATCAGCCGGCAGGGCTGAGGCTGAGGGATATCGGGTGCTGGGGACGGAACTAATGGAAACATTAATTAAGAGTTCAGCTCTTGCCAGCTGCGAGGAGCGGCTGAACCTGAGCTGGTGCTGTCACAGCGATCCCGGGCCGGGGGAGAGCTGCTGGAGTGCAGCACAGCTGGATTACTGGATTGCACAGGGGGTTTGGTCAGGGCTCAGTGGAGCTGGGGCTTGCAGGGAACCTGCTGGACGGGTTTTGTGCGCATTCCCTGTTCCAGGAATCCTTGGGAGTGGTGCTTCACTAGTGAATTCACTGCTCTGGGAGGGCAGAGCAGGCAGAGGAGCCTCCTGCAGCTGAGGTTTCCATGGCTGGGGAGATCCTGGGGCTCCCAGGACAGGGTTCCAGCCTCCGTCCTGGCTGGGGGATGTGAAGGTGACAGGGACATCAGGGGCTGTTGTCACTTGGCAGAAGCCCCACATTCCTGCCACGTGGTGCCCTCCAGAGCATCAGCTCTGACAGGATAACGTGGGAAGCATCACACAGGCCCATGGTGTGCAAAAGGGAACGGGGTTAAGATGAGCAGAGATACAACTTCTCAGCTTTGGGTTCTTCTGGGGAGCCTGGCCCAGCCTGGCCTTGAATTGCTGAGCTCCTCGTGCTTTCTTGGCCATATTTCACCGGTCTCTTCCTCAAAGGACTCTCTGTTCTCGAGGCTCTGGGAGGTTCAGGGCTGCATCCTTAGGGTGCAAGGCTGCTCACCCCATGTTCCTTCTCTTGCAGCGGGTTCAGGCTCCATGCAGGGCCCTCAGACACCTCAGTCCACCAGCAGCTCCATGGCAGAAGGAGGGGACTTGAAGCCACCGACTCCAGCCTCGACGCCTCACAGTCAGATGCCGCCTTTGCCAGGCATCAGGTATGGCACCACTGCTGGGGGTGACACCTCTGGGTCATTGCTGCAGATGTTGGGGCCTTGGGTACCTGTTTTGGTGGGGTTTGGCTCCTTCCCTCATGGCTGACAGCAACATCGTGTGTGAATGTTCTTCAGTTTTGGGGTTGGGTCTGAGGACAGTGTTGTGGAGGGGCAGCTCCTCTTAGCTCTGGCCCTTGGAGGGGATGGCAGCACCTGAGAGGGAGCATGTGAGGAAGAGTATCCTGAGGACTGTCATGGACCTCTGTAATGTGGTGTTTGTGGGGCTTTTTTGGAGCAGGAGTAACTCCGTGGGCCTCCAGGATGCCTTTGCAGACGGCAGCGATCCCACGTTCCAGAAACGGAACTCCATGACTCCAAATCCAGGGTACCAGCCCAGCATGAATACCTCTGACATGATGGGTCGCATGTCTTACGAGCCAAATAAAGATCCCTACAGCAGTATGAGGAAAGGTGAGGGATCACCTTCTCCCTGCCTGGCTGGGTGTGGAAGTGCTGCAGGACACCCCCTGCTCACCCTTCCTGCCCAGAACCTCGGGTGTCTTTGTTAAGGGTGTGCTCAGTGGTTCTTTTTCTCCTGCAGCTCCAGGAAGCGACCCCTTCATGTCCTCAGGGCAGGGCCCCAACAGTGGCATGGGTGACCCTTACAACCGCGCCGCCGGGCCTGGCATGGGCAACATGGCCATGGGCCAGCGGCAGCACTACCCCTACGGAGCCCCCTACGACAGGGTCAGGTGGGTGCTGC
>JAHXMQ010012343.1:12310679-12324389 GCA_020466415.1 Ammodramus savannarum pratensis | reverse complement strand
TCCTGAGTGCCCGTGGGGCTCTCTCTGTCTCTCCCACAGGACGGAGCCGGGGCTGGGGCCCGAGGGCAGCCTGGGCACTGGCACCCCCCAGCCCAGCATCCTGCCCACCGCGCCCGACTCGGGCATGTACTCGCCCAGCCGCTACCCCCAGCAGCAGCAGCAGCAGCAAAGGTCTGTGCCAGGGGCTGCCGTCCCCAGCCAGGGCTGCCAGCCTGGGACAGGGACACTGACACATCTCTCTCTCCTCCAGACATGATTCCTATGGCAATCAATTCTCCACTCAAGGCACATCCTCGGGCAGCCCCTTCCCCAGCCAGCAAACCACCATGTATCAGCAGCAGCAGCAGGTGGGTGATCCAGGGATCCCAGCTGGCTCAACTGGGAGAGCCTGGGCTCTTTGTGAAGAGGGGAAGATGGAAACTCTCAGGGCTGTGCTTTTGCTTTATGAATGTGAGGAATTGGGTGCCTCATCACAGAATCACACAGAGGCTTGGGTGAAGGGACCTTAAAGCCCATCCAGGGCCACCCCCTGCCATGGGCAGGGACAACTTCCCAGGGAGCTCCAAGCCCTGTCCAACCTGATTTTGAAAACAATTGTAAAAGTTTTAATTGACATTCCCAGTGCTGTGTTAACAAAACAGTGTTCTGAGAATGGAGGTTGTGTGGTTTGCATGCTCTGGTCAGGTAGCAGAAGATCAGGGAGCTTTATTGGGCTTCTCTGTCCCTCTGGAACTTTGTGAATCCCATCCTGTTTCTGTAACACTTCTGGTCCAAGTGATGACTTCGGAGTAAGTCCTGGATCATTCCGCAGAGCTGTTTCAGGTGGATTGCTCTGCACAAACCAGGGAATTTTTTTGGTCCTTCCCTTTCCCATCCTGCAGCCAGAGGCTTCAGACTCCATGGCCCTGCTGCCTCCTCCTTGCTGTTCCCAAACCCATCAGGTTTGTTTCAGGACAGTTTGAATGAACGTGGATCCCTTCCCATAATCCTCACAAACGACTTGCTCTTTGTATCCATGCCAGGACCCATAATGTTTTCCTGATAATTTTAAGTCCTATGGTTTAGGAGAGTATAGAGAGGGCACTCACTGAGCTGTGCTAAGAATAATTCCAACTGCTCTGCAGTTTGGCTCTGCAACCAGAGCCACGGGGCTCGGAGCCAAGAGTTCGAGTTACTCTGGAACTTGTCATCTTTGAAGCCCTAGAGCTCCATCTGAAGCCAGTTATGACCGTGGAGTGTCTGAATAGCCTCCACAGCAGCTACAGCTCAGACCTTGGAGGCAAGAGAGAGCCTGGATTTTAATTTGGGCAGCAGTTGGCTGTTTTCTCCCTTTGCACTTTAAAGAATTAGGGGTGAGAAGCCTTCTTGCTCCTTTCAGCAAAGTGTTTTGAAATCCACAGGAAGGGAAGAAGCAGGAAGTACAACAGTTTTTAAAGCATTTTGTCTGATACTTGAGCAGAAACCTGGGAAATGAGAGAAATGGTGTCTGATAAAATTCCTGGATGTGGAAGGAAGCAAGTGCCAGTGTCTGGTCTGGCTTGTGGTGAATGCAGAGTAGAGCTGAGCCTTTTCTGCAGGAAAGTCCTTTCTGTGGGCAGAGTCCTGCCCCCGAGGCATCCTTGTGGAATCCACAGGGAACCTCCCCAGGCAGCCACAAGGAATTGGCCCTGGCGTGTGAAATGGAACAAGTGATCCAACTTTCACATTGGGTACGGCCAGCAGGGAGACAGAGCCTCTCCCAGGCCCTGCCGTGGGGCAGATCCTCTGGCTCTGGGGACTCTGCCCAGAGGTTTGGCTTTTTGTTTCATGGAATCAGCGAGGTTGGAAAAGACCTCTGAGATCGATGAGTCCAAGGTGTGACCGATGACCACCACAACACCCAGGGCAGAGCAGGGGTGATTGCACCACCTCCCTGTGCAGCCCCTTGCACAGAAACGATCCCGAATTGCCGCTCACCCGCCCTCTCTGTGCCTTTGTGTCCCCGCAGAACTACAAGCGGCCGATGGACGGCAGCTACGGGCTGCCCGCCAAGCGGCACGAGGGCGAGCTCTACAACGTTCCCTACAGCTCGGGGCAGGGCCAGCCGCAGCAGCCGCTGCCCCCGGCGCAGCCGCAGCAGCCCAGCCAGCAGCCGCCGGCGCAGCCCTCGCCGCAGCAGGACCTGTACAACCAGTACGGCAGCACGTACCCGGCCGAGCGCCGCCCCGGCCAGAGCCAGTTCCCCTTCCAGTTCGGCCGGGAGCGCGTCTCGGCCGCCCCCGGCGCCGGCGCCCAGCAGAGCATCCCCCCCCAGATGATGGGGGGCCCCATCCAGGCGGCGCCCGAGGGTCCCCAGCAAGGGGCCCTGTGGCAGGGCAGGAACGAGCTGGGCTACGGCAGCTACCCCAACCGGCAGGGCTCGGGCGCGGCGCCGCAGGGCCCCGCCTACCACGGCGTGGCCCGAACGGATGAAATCCTGCATTCAGACCAGAGGGTCAACCACGAGGGACCATGGCCTTCCCACGGGAACCGGCAACCTCCCTACGGCCCCTCCGCCCCCGTGCCCCCCATGACCAGGCCCCCCCAGTCCAACTACCAGACCCCTCCCAGCATGCAGAATCACATTCCTCAGGTATCCAGCCCAGCACCTCTGCCCAGGCCTCTGGAGAACCGCACTTCTCCCAGCAAATCCCCGTTCCTGCACTCGGGGATGAAGATGCAGAAGGCGGGGCCGCCCGTGCCTGCCTCGCACATCACACCAGCAGCCGTGCAGCCCCCCATGATCCGACGGGACATCACCTTCCCGCCCGGCTCCGTGGAGGCCACGCAACCCGTGCTGAAGCAGAGGAGGCGGCTGACGGCAAAAGATATCGGTAAGGGGAACCTCCTGCCCTTCTGTGGAGCCTCCTGAGGGATTGGTGCTGCCTTGGCCCTTCAGTACACAGGGGCTCTGCTGGCTTTGAAAAAAAAAGGGCATTTTTACAGGTTAATTGTGTCCTGAGCCCTTACTCTGGCATTGCCCGTGGGCAGGTTGGTGGTAGACACAGCCTGCACATCATCTTAACCAGGCTCTGCTCCTCACAGGTTCAAATCAGTATCAAGTGTCTCCTTTTTGTTTTGAAACTCCAGGAGCTGGAAGTGTCATGTGTTTATGTTACAGGAACTCCTGAAGCCTGGAGAGTGATGATGTCTCTGAAGTCGGGGCTGCTGGCTGAAAGTACGTGGGCCTTAGATACCATAAACATCCTGCTCTACGATGACAACAGCATCATGACCTTCAACCTCAGCCAGGTGGGTGCAGATGCTCTCTGGGACAGGTCTTTGAAGTGCTGATGCTGCAGGGGTTTCTGTCAGCCAGGTGTCAATGAGCAGCTCCTGCAGTACCTGGAGCCTGGGGTGTGAGCAGCTGTGAGTGGTCACTCCCTGGCCTGAGTGGTCTGTGTGTGTGCAAAGGCCTTCCCTGAGAGTTGTTTTCTGATCCCTGTTCCTTCCTCCCCCCCTGTAGCTGCCAGGCTTGCTGGAACTCCTGGTGGAATATTTCCGGCGCTGCCTGATCGAGATCTTTGGAATCCTGAAGGAATACGAGGTAGGAGACCCAGGGCAAAGAACACTATTAGATCCAGAAAGGTTCTGCAAATCTTCAGCTTCCTCCCCTGAAGAAGGGGAGGAGGACGACGAGCCACGGAGCCTGAACTGTGAGGAGGAAGAGGAGGATGAGGAAGAGGAGGAGGCCGCGTTTTCGAGCAAGGACAAAGTACCTCTAGAGAGCAGCGAGGAGAAGCTAGTGAGTAAATTTGACAAGCTTCCAGTGAAGGTGGTGCAGAAGAACGACCCCTTTGTGGTGGATTACTCGGACAAGCTGGGCCGGGTGCAGGAGTTCGACAGCGGGCTCCTGCACTGGCGCATCGGCGGCGGCGACACCACCGAGCACATCCAGACACACTTCGAGAGCAAGACCGAGCTGCCCTTGCCCCACAAACGAGCTTCCTGCTCCTCTGCCCTGAGGAAACGCTCCGCAGCCGAGAGCAACCCGAGCCCCAGGGAAGGGGAGGCGCCCGCGCCCGACGGCTCCGCGGAGAAGAGGATCACTGCCACCATGGACGACATGCTCTCGGCACGCCCCGGCTCCCTGGCAGGCGATGAGGAGGAGGGCAAAGCCTCGGAAACGGCCAAGGAGAGCAGCAAGTTCCCCTTCGTCATCAGTCCAGCTCAGAGCCACAGAAATATAAAAATCCTGGAGGATGAGCCCCACAGTAAGGACGAGACGCCGCTCTGCACCCTCCTGGACTGGCAGGACTCTCTGGCCAAGCGCTGCATCTGCGTCTCCAACATCATCAGGAGTTTATCGTTTGTGCCAGGCAATGACTTTGAAATGTCCAAGCACCCTGGGCTGCTGCTGATTCTAGGGAAACTGATCCTCCTTCACCACAAGCATCCAGAACGCAAACAGGCGCCCCTGACCTACGAGAAGGAGGAGGAGCAGGACCAAGGGGTGAGCTGCAACAAGGTGGAGTGGTGGTGGGACTGTTTGGAGATGCTGCGTGAAAACACGTTGGTCACGTTGGCCAACATTTCTGGGCAGCTGGACCTCTCCCCTTACCCGGAAAGCATCTGTTTGCCTATCCTGGATGGACTCCTCCACTGGGCAGTGTGTCCCTCAGCAGAGGCCCAGGATCCCTTTCCGACACTGGGACCCAACGCTGTCCTCTCCCCTCAGAGACTGGTTTTGGAAACACTCAGCAAGCTCAGCATCCAGGACAACAACGTGGATCTGATCCTGGCCACGCCGCCCTTTAGCCGCCTGGAGAAGCTGTACAGCACCATGGTGCGGTTCCTCAGTGACAGAAAGAACCCGGTGTGCCGGGAGATGGCCGTGGTGCTGCTGGCCAACCTGGCCCAGGGGGACAGCCTGGCCGCCAGAGCCATCGCCGTGCAGAAGGGCAGCATCGGGAACCTGCTGGGCTTCCTGGAGGACAGCCTGGCCGCCACGCAGTTCCAGCAGAGCCAGGCGGGGCTGATGCACATGCAGAGCCCGCCCTTCGAGGCCACCAGCGTGGACATGATGCGCCGCGCCGCCCGCGCGCTGCTGGCCCTGGCCAAGGTGGACGAGAACCACTCGGAGTTCACCTTGTACGAGTCGCGGCTCTTGGACATCTCCGTGTCGCCTTTGATGAACTCTTTGGTTTCACAAGTTATTTGTGATGTACTGTTTTTAATTGGCCAGTCATGACAGCTGTGGGATCCGAGCCCCCGTGTGCGTGTGCGTGAGTGGAGAACTTAGAAACTGACTGTTGCCCTTTATTTATGCAAAACCACCTCAGAATCCACTGTCTGCCCTGCGCTGTCCTGCTTCTCCCTCGGGGAAGGATCTCCCCGGCCCCTCTCCCCTTCCCTGCCCCTCAGATTTGTCCCCGATCCCTTATTAAAGGAGACAAAGTTCTGTCTACATAGAAGACTTTTTTTATTTTAACCAAAGTTACTGTCGTTTACAGTGAGTTTGGGGAAAGACGACTTGCCGTGTTATCCCATTGACAGGCACCACTTTCATAACTGTTTTTAATGGTAAACTCTGAAGGACAAAAAGTGACTGCTGAACTCTGTGTGGTTTATCGTTGTACATTCACAATCTTGCAGGAACCAAGAAGTTACCAGTTGTGAACAGACCTTGTCCAAGGGAGGCCTGTGCAGTAGCGTGTAGAACTCCATGTACTGTACACCTTAAACTGTAAACATACTGTAATAATGTCTCACATGGATAAAAAAAAAAGAAAAAAACGCTGGATCAGCAGCAAGCTGTAGTTTTTAAAAATGTTTTTAGTTAATGTTGAGGAGAAAAAAAGGCTTTTCCCCCAAAGTATAATGTGTGAACCTACAACACCCTGACCTCTTTCTCTCTTCCTCCTTGATTGTATGAATAACCCTGAGATCACCTCTTAGAACTGGTTTTAACCTTTAGCTGCAGCCCAGCGCTGCCACGTGTGTATATATATATGACGTTGTACATTGCACATACCCTGAGACTCCTGCAGTTTTGTCCCCTCCCACCCTTTATAGTATGACGAGTTAACGAGTTGATGACCTGCAAAAGCGAGACACAATTATTTAATCTCTTGCCAGACATCCCTCCCTGGAGGATGCTGTACAGGTCTCTGTGTATAAAGTCATTGCTGTCTCAGCAGCCAATCAACTTATAGTTTATTTTTTTCCTGTTTTTGTTTTCTTTCTAATCGAGGTGTGAAAAAGTTCTAGGTTCAGTTGAAGTTCCTGATGAAGAAACACAATTGAGATTTTTCAGTGATGAATTCTGCATATTTGTATTTCAGACGATGTAGCTAAAAACTTGATGTAAATTCCTCCCTTTTTTCCTTTTTTGGCTTAATGAATATCATTTATTCAGTATGAAATCTTTATACTATATGTTCCACGTGTTAAGAATAAATGTACATTAAATCTTGGTAAGATGTTTGTAAGGGTTTTTTTTATTGGCAGGACAGGGAGGGCAGCTCAGAGCTGGTGATGGCCAAGGCCTGCCCTGCTCAGGATGCTGCTTGCTCTGACTTTGCTGGAATTTTTCCTCAGGAGCTGCCCAGGCTCGGGATTTGCAGCGTGAGGTGAAGCTGTGGCTGCCAGGGAGGGAAGGGAGGCAGGTCCCTCCCAGCTCTGTAAAATGGAAAATTTTCCTTCTTGCATTTTTCACATTTTCTTGGGAGCGTGGCACAGACTCTTGAGCCGGGGCTTTCCAGCAGACACAGCTCCCAGGCTCTCTGGACGAGGATCTGCAGTTCCAGGGCTGTGGAAGCAGGTATTTCATTTAGCCCCAGGCTCTGTCCTCTGTGCATGCTGCAAGTAGGGTAGCTGGAACTGCTCATTAAAGGAAAAACAGCTTATTTTAAAGGCAAACGTCATTTTTGTACAGAAATTCCCCTTGTTTTATCTTCCCAGTCCTCTCCTCAGGAGCTCTCAGTTCCCTCAGCCTTCATTCCTCAGACTTCAGATTCCTGGGAGCGACTGTGCCAAAATCAAAGAGCTTTTTCCTGAAAAGTCGTGTCTGTCAGCAGGAGTGGTGGGAGCTCGTCCTGCAGGAGAGTCCTTCAGAGGGTTGCTCAGAAGGCAGGAGCCGTGCTGGGCGTCCTTGGCTTTGGGAAACGCTGGCACCAGGATTCTGCTGGACCCCAGGGCACCCCAGCTCCCCTGACAGCCCCTTGTGTGTTCCAGGAGCTGAACCCGATGAAAGCACGAGGGAGTTCTGCTGCTTTTCCTGGACAGAAAGGAGCCAGCAGTGACTGGAGGCAGGTAATGGCTCAGGGCTGGGAGGGAGGAGAGGCCGGAGTGCTCCTCAAGGCCCATTTTACCAGAATTCGGCACCCAGCTGATCAAGGGGAGGAGTTCTGCTCCCTGTCACTTGTGTGTGCACAGCCACAGCCCCTGGGCACTTCTCAAACAGTGAAATGAAGGGCAGAGATGAGGAATGAGTAAAATGAGAACAGTGTGGCACCGGGGGAGCCACAGCTGCCTGCAGCTCAAACCCTTGGTGCTTTGGGCTGGATCTGTACCCAAATCCTTCCATGCAAGGAATTCCTTCAGACACCTTTGGACCCCAGGCACTCTGCCGTTCCCCGTGTTTTTGCCAGCAAAGAAAAGGTGAGTTCTTCCAAGGCTGATGCCCAGTGAAAGCGCTCAGGGCTCCTTGATGGTTTCTCCTTCATCCCGGGGCGCTTCACTGAGGGCTCTGGCCGAACTCCAGTTTCGCCCTTTGCTGGCTGAAACGGGGAACGGCAGAGAGGTCGGGTCAGAGAGAGGCGTGTAACGAACTGCCCTAGGAATGGAACGATTCGGGTGCAGATCGTGAGGGACTGGCGTTCTGGCCGCCCCGCCCGCCGGAGCTGTCCCCCCGTGCCCTCCTGACACTCCGCAGGGCGCGGCTCCTGCGGCTTGTGCTGCTGCTGGTGGGACACAGCCCTGGGCCTGCTCCGTTTCTCAGTCCCGGTTTCCAGCCCCGGTTCCGGTCCCAGCCCGGCTCCCCCGCCCGCCCTCAACAAAGATGGCGCCGCCCGCCCCTTCCCCGCACGCGCGCGCCGCCGGAAGGGGCGCGGCCGGAAGCTGCGCGCGCATGCGGCAGTGGGCGGTGCCAGGGAGCCGCGCGTGCGCCGCGGGGAGGTGGGGCGGGCACTGCTCCCTCTGTCCCTCCACAAGGGGGCGCTGCGGGACCGGAACCGGCACCGGGATCTGAACCGGGACCGGGATCTGAGCCGGGACCGGAGCCGGGACCGGGATCTGAGCCGGGACCGGAGCCGGGGTCCCCGCCGCCTGCAGCCCGGCCCCGGGACCGGCAGGAGCCGCACGGTGAGGCCGGAGGGGCCGGGTCAGGCGCGGGGTCGGGCGGGGTTCGTGTCCCGGCAGTGCCGTTCGGCCTCGCCGCGGCAGGAGCGGCACCGGCGGGGCCGGAGGCGGCCCGGGACAGCCCCGTGTGCCCAGGGCCGGTCGGTCCGTGCCCCCTCCCGTGTCCGGCCGCTCCTCAGTTTAACGGGAGCTGTCCCTCCCCGGCCTCTGACCCAGAGCGGGCTCCGTTCATCCCGTGCGCTGCTGCCCGGGACAGAGCCGCTCCCGTTCGCACCCGGACCCAGGGCAGCGCTGCTGGAGCCGCAGCCGGAGCGGGCAGGAGGCATGGCCGAGAGCGCCGGGCCCGCAGAACAGCACCGGGCAAACAGCATTTCCAAAATGGTCCTGCTCAGAAGGGGTTTAGAACGTGTCTGGAGGGTCCGTTGAGTCTCACAGCGGGCTGGGGCGGTGCCCGGTGCCCGGACCGTGCTGGGATGGGAGGTACCGGGCACCCACACCGTGCTGGGGATGCGGGCAGCAGCACCGGCCCGGACCCCGCCGTTGTGGCGAGCGGCTGCTGCCCCCGGCTGGTCCCTGCCCGCACTGCGCTGCACGGAGCCGCCGCTCCCGTCCGGTGCCCCGGCCTCGCACGGAGCCGCCGCTCCCGTCCCGTGCCCCGGCCTCGCACGGAGCCGCCTCTCCCGTCCCGTCCGCGCTCCCGCTCCGGCCCTGCCCGCATCCCCTCCCAGCGCCGCTTCCAGACTGACAATTTTGTAAAGCTTCTGATTTGCAGCTGAGAGCCAAGGGAAGCGCAGGACCCAGAGAGAAAAACATCTCTGATTCAGAGTTTGCACGTTTTTGTGCTGGAGTATTTTTAACGCCATCTCCCTCTCCTTTTTGTGTTGGTGCAGGTGCTGTTTCCCACAGGATTTGTGGGGCAGAGCCGTTCCCGACGCTGCGTTCTGGATCCAGCGGGGCTTGTGGGCTGCAGCTCTTTTGAAGGCTTCGCTCTGTCACAAGGTGTGCTGCGTCGTGACAGGAACAGGCTTTTTAAAGCTGTTTGCTTTGAGCTCTCTTGGCACATTCAGGCGAGGCTTTTTCTCTGCTTTTTGAAAAAAAACCACTATATTTAAAGTGCCGGGACAATTTTTGCTGCTGTGCTTTAATAGGATTTGCAGCTGTGGATGTGCTTTAAAAGGGTTTACAGCTGGGTTGAAGTGTCCCCTCGCTTAAAATAACATTACAGCTTCATGATGCAGGAGAATGTGCTTCCCACCAGTTGCTTTGTGAGTGCTGGGGAGCACAGGGGGAATAGGAGCAACCCCAAAACTTTTATTTGTGGTTAAATAGGAAGCAAAACCCTGTGGCTGGGGATTGGAGCTGTCAGTGAGCTGGATCTTGGTTTTTGCCTTGCTGATGATTTGCTCTCTGCCCTCTCGTGCAGGTTCAGCCTGGCAGGGTTTTCTCTCCACAGTGGCACTAGGGAAGTGTCAGTGATTTTAGGTTGTGATGGGTTTGGGGCTCTCTGTGTGCTGCAGAGGGCTGGAGCAGACACAAGGGCAGGATGTGGTGTCGTGGCACCCAGCGAGAGCTGTGGGCTGTGTGTTTCTCTGACTGATCAGCAGTTGGGGAACCAACGGAAGAAATGTTTTATCTTCAAGAGCTGCAGAGCAGATCCTGCCTGCCTCCCGTGGCTCAGGGCCAGGGGATCAGAGCTGGGCCACCACGGCACCCAGGACATGCAGGCACTGAACTGGGGAGCCCCAGAGAGGCTGAAATCCCTCAGGGAGGAGGTAGACAGGTGCATTGAGAACGTGCAGTGTGCCTGGCAGAACCAGAAGCTTTGCCAAAATAGTGGAGAATTGCAGTGGTGGCACAGAGTTTGTGTGCTGCCTGTGCTGGGGGAAGCTGTGTGCCCGAGTTCCACCCTGCTCTGGCAGAGCCTCTGCCATGGAGCCAGCTGAGTAAATCCATTCCTGGCTTCCCAGGAGCAAACAGGGAGCAGGAGAGAGGAGGGAGCTCCTGGCAGCCCCACTCAGCAACTGCTCACACGGGGGTTACGCTCACAGTCCGCAGGAATTCTGTCTCCATTCCAAGAAAAAGAGGCTCAGATCCCATTCATGGCACTGGATGTATGTGAGGATGCTTGGCTGCAGCTGCTGGAGCTCCTGCTGAGGCAGCTGAGCAGCCTGTCTGCTCCAGGGATTTACCCCAGCCCGGGCTCAGGGAACATGCCATAGCCTCTCTCTCTCAGTCTCTTGGCCAAGCTTAACAAGTCAGGGATGTTTTTTTAGTAGGAACAATATCAAAGAGGTCTCTGCATCATCTCTGAGATCCGTGATCTCTTCCGTAAGCGACTTTCTTGTTCACTGAGACTTGCACCTTTCAAGTGCCTGACGGTAAATAAAGGCACAAAACTCACAGAAATGCCTTTCTTTGTGCTCTGTGTTCACCCACCCAGGTCTCCCGAACTGGAAGGAGGATTCCCCTGTTCCTGGTGACCTCCTGAGGCGGTTCCTGGCCGTGGGATGGAGCTGTGGGGCAGGGCAGACCCCCAGCTCCGGGAGGTGGTGTGCTTCGCGCTGCGCTGCCGGGCCCTGGCGCTGCTGCTGCAGGCAAGTCCATCCTGCAGCCAGGGAGCTCTGCTGGGGTGTGCTGCTCCCAGATCCTCCCTGCTGTACCCCTGAGATCCACGAGCTGCTTCTGCACAATGGGGAAAGCGTCCTCTCTGCAGAGCCAGCAGACTGCCCACAGCCAACTTGCAGGTTGCTGTTAAGTAAAATTGCATTAATTTCCTCGTGACTTGCTGTGTTTTCATGCTGCTGGTGCAAGAGGCTGGTTTGGCTCCAAGTGTGTTTATCCACAGAAAAGGAACAATAATCTCCTCCTGTACCTTCCTCCCAAGTCTTATTTCCAGAGACATCCTGCTCTGAGCATGGGAGAGCTTGGTTGTCACAGCCAGCACAGAGCCCAGTCATAGTCGTGAGCACCTTTCCCTGGCCACTTCTGCAGGGATCCAGAGTGTTATTCTGCTCAGATGTAAACACCCTGAAAGGGTTGTGTGGGCACCTTTTCACAACCTCGTGGACATCTTGGGCTCTGGCCTCAATTGTTGGAGCGCCAGGAGCTCTCCTGCCCGGTGCTCTGGGTACTGGAGCCTCTCTGCCAGGCTCCAGCCCTGTCTGCCCCTCTCTGCCAGCCTGCGGCCCTGTCTGCCCTCTCTGCCAGGCTCCAGCCCCACACCCCCTTGTTTTCCAGGCCGTGTTTAACGTGCTGATCCCGGACCACGCTGCCGACGCCTTCTCGCCGCCGCGGTCGGGCGCGTGGGGCCCGTGGGACGCGCTGCTGGAGCGGCTGCTGGGCGGGCTGGGCCGCTGGGACGCCGAGCATTTCCTGTTCATCGCCGAGCGCGGCTACCTGCTGGAGCACAACTGCGCCTTCCTGCCGCTCTTCCCGCTGGGGCTGCGGCTGCTGGCGGCGCTGCTGCCGTGCCCGGTGCCGCTGCAGCCCCGGGGCCGGCTGCTGCTGGCGGCCGCGCTGCTCAACGCGCTGCTGGCGGCGCTGGCGGCCGCCGCGCTGCTGGCGCTGGGCCGGGCCGTGCTGCGCAGGCCGCGCCAGGCCTTCCTGGCCGCGCTGCTCTTCTCCCTCAGCCCGGCCGGCGTCTTCATGGCCGCGGCCTACTCGGAGAGCGCCTTCGCCGCGCTGGCCTTCGGCGCCATGTGGCAGCTGGAGAAGGGGCGCCGCTGGCGCAGCGGGCTGCTCTTCGCCCTGGCCGCCGGGGCCCGCGCCAACGGCCTGGTCAATGCCGGCTTCGTGCTCTACGCCAGCGCCAGGCGCTTCGTGCTGCAGCTGCAGGGCACAGCGGTGTCCCTGAGGGCGCTGCCCCTGCTGTGCAAGCAGGCCCTCGGCCTGGTGTGTTCGGCAGCCCTGGTGTGTGCCGGGATTTCCCTGCCTTTTGCCTTGTTCCAGTACTACGCCTACGTGCGGTTCTGCCAGCCCGGCACAGCCCTGGCTGTTCCTGAGGCGCTGCTGCAGCTGGCGCAGGACAAGGGCTATCGTGTGGCAGGCGTGGGTGAGGCCAAACCCCCCTGGTGCTCCCAGCGCTTCCCCCTGGTCTATTCCTACATCCAGGACGCTTACTGGAACGTGGGCTTTCTAAGGTACTTTGAGCTCAGGCAGATCCCAAATTTCCTGCTTGCTCTGCCTGTCACCCTGCTGTGCTCGTGGGCTGCCTGGACCTACGTCAGCGCAAACCCCCGGCACTGCCTGACTCTTGGTCTAGTGAGGAGCAAGGCTGAAGAGAGGGGAAAGGCAAGAGATGGATTCTGTGGCCCTGCTGCCTTCGTGTACGTGGTGCACAGCACGGCCCTGCTGGCGTTCGGGTTCTTCTGCATGCACGTGCAGGTAGGACAGGGGGGACTCCTTGTCCAGGGGCTGGGCCGGTGGCAGCACAGCAGTTTGGGTGCACTTTGGGTGATTTCTCCTCTGCCTGTCGTCTCCAGGTGCTGACCCGGTTCCTTGGCTCCTCCTCTCCCATCCTGTACTGGTTCTCAGCTCACCTGCTTTTGGAGCACGAACCTTTACTCTGGAGCACAGGGGCTGATAACCCAGCCTCTGGGAAGCCTCCTCTGGGCAAATCCCACAGTTCCTGTGGGAGAGGGACCTCGGACAACCCCGTTGTGAGGCTGCTGCTGAACTGGCGATCGATCACCCCCCTCAGCAGGAGCATCCTGGGGTTCTTCCTGGGCTACTGGCTGCTGGGGCTGGTCCTGCACTGCAACTTCCTCCCGTGGACGTAGCACAGGCCAGCGGTGGGGCAGGCACTGCTCAGAACTGAAACTCAGCTGCTCTGGAAGCCCGAGGTGGCTGTGGTGACGCTGCCGTTGCAGTTACAAAGGTGTTACTCCTCCGTTACCACGTCCTGGGCGGGATGTTCTCCGTGGTGTGATGCTGCAGCATCCTGCCCCACTCAGCTGGCATTGCTGACGGCCAACGTTCCCATCACCTGCCTGGGATGGGGAATGCACCTGGGCTCCTGGTGGAGATGGTGGCAGGCACGGATCTGTGGCGGGATGCTGTGATGGATTTGGGATTCCCCAGGATGTGCTGCGGGCACGGCAGGGAGGGTCCGGCTGCCCGGAGCTGCCCAGACCGTTCCGGTTCCTTTTCCATGGTCCCGGTTCCGGGCTCCGAGCCAGGCTGGGCAGGGGCACGGCGGGGGTGGCGGGCGCTGCGGGGGCACAGGCACGACCCCAATAAACGTGAAAGTTACCAGAGAGGCGGCTGGGCCGGGGCTGGAGTCGGGATCACGGGTTCCGGGATCGGGGCCGGAGTCCAAGTGGGGATCACGGTTCCGGTGCTGGGCCGGGCCCGCTGCGCTCCCGGTGTGGCGGCGGGGCCAGCAGAGGGCGC
>JAHXMQ010012343.1:12276623-12294620 GCA_020466415.1 Ammodramus savannarum pratensis | reverse complement strand
CCAGCTGCTGCCTGGCACACGGCTCAGAGCAGGGGGCACACTCGGAGCCCTGGCAGCTGCAGCACAGCCAGAGGGAATCCCAGGGCAGGAGGGGAAGCCCCAGGATTTGGGGGATTGGGGAGGTGGAGGGAGCAGGGCCAGGAGGGGGAAGGTGGATGAGGAGAGCCAGGGCTGCTCCTGGGAAAGGCCCGGGATGCAAACCACGGGCTGAGTCACACAGGGGCTCTCTCAGGCCAGAGCAGCCGGGCTGGCACTGTGTGTGTGTGTGCCCTGCACGGTGCAGGAGCTGTGCCCTGTGCTGCCCCCAGCCCTGCCAGGCTGAGCCTGCTCCCAGCAGGGCACAGGGCACAGCCCCTTTGGCCTCGGGCTCCACAGCACTCCTGGCTTTATTTACTTTATTTACTCAGCTTCAGCAAACTCTAAGATGAAAGTGAGACCGAGGAGCGTTTTATTAAGAAAGAGTCCATCATTATTTCTAAGAAAAAGAAAAACAAACATCTTTCTGTCCTTGGGCCGGCGTGGAGGCGTGCTGGCCTGGATTCTGCTGGGAGTGTGGGGCCCCTGCACGCTCCTGCTGCAGCACACCCAGCCCTGCTGCCTCCACTCTCACTGCAGGCAGCTCCTGCTGATTTCTCTTCTCTGGATCTGTCTTGGTCATGATGGAGGAGACCTTATCTCGCTTTTCCTTGCTCTCCCTGCCTTCCCTGGCTCTCTGTTCCTAAGGGAGGACCCTCGGCCACCTCCCTTCTGCCACAGCCCTGCTCTGGGCAGCAGCCTGAAGCTCGGGAGGTCAAACCCACCCAGAGAGGGTCCGGACTCTGCCTGGGAAGGTTTCCAGTGGCTCTGAGTCACAGCTGAAGCTCCGGGTAGGAAAAGGAGAGGTGTCAAAACAGAGGAGCCGGGGAAGGGCGTGTCACAGATCCATCACCTCCTCTTCCACAGCTTTATCCTGAGATTGCACATACTTCTCCTGCACTGCCAGGGTGCTGATAACGCAGTAATTAAGGAAAACGAGGGCTGGGCTCAAACACTCCCTTCTGCAGGAGCTCTGAAGTTCCCAGCAGGAACCAGCCCAGCCTCACATTAGCCCCAAGGCCATCGGGAAGAGGCAGCATCACCTGAGTTACTTCTGGCTCTGCCTGATCCCAGGCCTGACAAGTCCAGGAGAATCAATTGTATGGTTGAAGGAGAAGGAAAGAACCCACCCATGGGAAGGTGAGAGAAATGAAAGCTGTCAGAAGGTTCCTGACAAGTTCACAGTATGAATTCCCAACCTTTGGGGGGTTTGGTGGGGACTCGTGTCTGCTCCGGGCTGGGCTGAGCACACCCCACTCCCCACGTGTGTCACCCACCAGATGATGAACCTGGGCCTGCAGATTCAGCCCCTGCTCCCCAGGGAGAGGGAAACGAGCCCAGCAGCAGAGAGGATACGAGGAGAAGTGGAAGTCGGCGCCCACAGCCGCCGACATGAGCGCCTCGAGGCTGCGCTGCTCCCGCTCCCCGAAGGAAAATCCATTGGCCTTGTCCACGGCCTGCAGCACCTGCCTCATGCTCTGCTTGTCCTGCACGAGGGGCTCCTGTGCCTCTGCTCCCCACAGGCTGCAGCTCCCCCCTCACTCCCCATGCTGGCCGGGGCCCCTTGGAGCCAGCCTGACAGCCCGAGGGCCGGGGACACCAATGGGGACAAAGAGGAACAAACAGGGACACCAACAGGGACAAACAGGGACACCAATGGGGACAGACAGGGACGCCAATGGGGACACCAACAGGGACACCAAACAGGGACACCAATGGGGACAAACAGGGACACCAAACAGGGACAAACAGGGACACCAACAGGGACACCAACAGGGACAGAGACACCAACAGGAACACCAAACAGGGACACCAACAGGGACACCAATGGGGACACCAACAGAGACAAACAGGGACACCAACGGGGACACCAACGGGGACAAACAGGGACAAACAGGGAAACCAAACAGGGACACCAAACAGGGACAAACAGGGACACCAAACAGGGACACCAACAGGGACACCAACAGGGACACCAACAGGGACACCAACAGGGACAAACAGGGACACTGCCACTTGTCCTCCACCCTCTCATTCCCTTTCATCACCTTCCCCCAGCCCATTTGCCTGCTGACACTTCTCCCAGCTGCCTGATTAAGGACATTTCCAGCCCTCCCTCCCCCTGCTCCCTAATTTAACAGGGCTTTAGGTGACCCTCAGCCCGGGCTGGAAATGCAAGCCAGAAGAGCTGAAGGAAGGGGGAGCCTGGATTGCCCACCCCAGGACACAAGGCCCAGGTAGCCCCAGGCTCATCAGCCTTTTTCTCTCCTTTGGCTGCCACAGACCATTTACAATCTGGCTGTGCTCTCCTGCTTTCTGAGTCTCTCCACAGCTGAGGTTTGCAGCCCCGTGGCTCTGAGCACACAAAAGCAGCTGCAGCACAGGCAGGGCTCCCTGCTCCCTGCTGCTGGCTCACCTGCACGTTGAGGGGCACGAAGGACACCAGGCTGTAGTCCTCAATCACCTCCACCAGCTTCTCGTTGAGGCGGCGGAAATTCCTGAAGAAGGGGTCGGAGGCCAAGTGGTCCACGAGGTAAGAGAGGTCCAGCACCTCGGTGTAATAATCCAGGTTGAAAGCTGCAGGGCAACAGGGAGCTCTGAGGGCAGGCTGGCAGCTGAGGAGCACAGTGGGATCTGCAGTTCCTCACCCAGCCCCATTCTCACACAGCTGATTCGCACCTGGCACCCCAACTCCACTCCCCTGCCCCTCAAATTCCATGTGCAAGGCCAGAAAGGAGCTCTGAGCCCCCCTGGCATGTGGAAGGGAGGCAGAAGAGGGGAGGTGTGAGCTCCCTTGCCCCCAG
Source organism: Ammodramus savannarum pratensis (assembly GCA_020466415.1). Lineage (NCBI taxonomy): Eukaryota > Metazoa > Chordata > Aves > Passeriformes > Passerellidae > Ammodramus > Ammodramus savannarum. The sequence continues at coordinate 12,291,741 of JAHXMQ010012343.1, read as the reverse complement.
AGCAGGCTGTGGCCAGCAGATGCTCACCCAGCTTGCCGTAGTGCTCGATCAGGTCCATCTTGGAGAGGACGTTGACGTGGGGCAGCTCCACGTGCAGCATGGTGGACAGCGAGGTGCAGAGCACTGAGATGAACTTGGCAGGGTCTGTGCAGTAGTGGGAGTCCACCAGGTGCACGGCAGCCAGCTGGGCAGGGAAGGGACACAGGACACAGTCAGAGGGGCTCTGCCCCTGTGAGCAGCCCACCCTGCCCGTGGCACAGCCTGGAAGGGGCACAGGGGAACCTGCCCAGGCCTGGCTGGGTTATGAGCCCACACCTCCTGTCCACCAACAGCACCAGAGAATCCTGGTTTGGGTCAGAGGGGACCCAAAACCTGCCCAGGCCTGGCTGCACCTCCTGGGTTATGAGCCCCCACCTCCTGCCCACTAACAGCACCAGAGAATCCTGGTTTGGGTCAGAGGGGACCCAAAGCCCCCCCAGTGCCAGCAGCAGCACCTGCAGCTCACCACCTTCTGCTGGGGGAGTCCCCTGCGGTTGGCACTAATCATTAATAATTACACTAAGGAGCACTTTGATTCCCTGGGTTTTGTGTGGCTGTAACGATGTGGTCCCAGAGCTGGGGAAGTCACTCCAAGTCAGGGCTCTGGGGCTGAGTCACAGCAGCAGAGCCCAGCCAGTCTGGGGCTCGCAGGCAGAGCAGAACCAGCCCTGCACGGGTCTCATTTTAGCAACTCCAGTCCCGTGTCCACTCACCCCAATGAAAATAAGCTCTAATGTGCAGATTCCCAGGGACATTCCCAGGCAAATGAAGCTGCCCTTCTTGCTCAGAGCACGCAGGGTTTGCAGTTGGTGCTGAGCAGAGCAAGCGCAGCGTCAGCACTCGGGGCTGCTCTCACCTGCAGCTCCCGTTGTGCAAGAGCCCAGAGCCCGGCCCAGGGCTGCTGCAGGGCTCTGCTGGGGCTGCAGGGGCTCTGCAGGGCTCTGCTGGGGCTGCAGGGGCTGCAGGGGTTCTGCAGGGCTCTGCAGGGGCTGCAGCAGGGCCTGGCACGGCCCCTGCATTCCCCAGGGCAGTGCCAAGGCTCCCGGCACACACAGAACCCACCCTGCTGAAACCCCCCCAGGCTGGGGCAGCACAGCAGGACACACTCCTGCCATCCCTGGGAGTGCTCAGGACAGGCTGGGCTTCTCTGCAAGGTGTCTCTGCCCATGGAATGGACTGGAATGAGATAGGCTTTGAGGTCCCCTCCAACCCAACCCATTCTGGGATTCTGTGTGAAGTGTGAGGAACAAATCTGTGCTCCTGCTCCCACTAAAAGCCCTGACATGCCATTTTTTGCCAATCTCTTCCAGCATAAAACAGGGCAGAATCCCCCTCCTTCCCTGATAAAGCCACTTCACCTAGAGGCCACGAACCTCCTGAAGGCAGCAGCCACGAGCCCCCCCAGCCCCACGGGTGTGGAGCTGCCCGCAGCTCCCCCAGCCCATCCCTACCCTGAAATTCCACTTGGCCAGCTGGGCCAGGACGTTCTTGAGGGCCTGGTGGTGCGTGTAGAGCTCCACCTGCCCGGGGCAGTCGAAGAGCAGGTAGTGCCCGCGCAGCGCCCGCAGCCGCTCCCGCAGCCAGTCGGCGTTGGCCTCCAGGTACTCCATGCAGTAGAGCAGCCCCCCGTTGGGGCCCAGCCCCAGGCTGTCCATCACGTCGGGCAGGGTGACCAGCTCGCCGATGTCCAGCGCGCAGGGCCCGGGCACGGCCTCGTTGGCGGGGTCCAGGTTCACCACGGCCACGGGGCGGCCCAGCCGCGCCAGGAACTCCCGCATGGCCTGGCAGTAGGTGCTCTTCCCCGAGCCCGGGGGGCCGATCACCACCTGGCCAAAGGCCAGCGAGCCGGGCCGGCTGTCCTCAGCCATGCTGGGTCATGCTCCTGCTGCTGCGGGCTGCGGGGACAGGGTCTGATAGAGGGGACACAGGGACAGCGCCCCAGTGAGGGTCTGTGTTCATAGGGACAGGGTCTAAGAGAGGGGACAACATCCCATTGAAGGCTTGATCTGTGTTTATAGGGCCCATTTATCCCCACCACCCCATTTGTTCCCTCGTGTGCCCTCTTCTTTCTCACGACCCTCCTTCCCCGCTCCCGCTTTCTCCCTCCCATCTCCCCTCCTTGCCCAGACCGCTTCATCCCCGGTTATACTCCCCCCATCCCGGTTATCCCCCCAGTCCCGGTTATCCCCCCCATCCCTGTTATCCCTCCCCAATCCCGGTTATCCCCCCCGTTATCCCGGCTATTGCCCCGCTCCCGCAGGCCGCTCACCGCCGCCGGTGCCCCCGCGGTGGGTCCGGGTGCCCGTGGGCCCCGAGCGCCGCGTTCCGGGCGCGGAGCGGCCGCCGCTCCCACAGCGCCGCCTGGCGGCCGGGGGGACGCGCAGCCCGCCCGGGACTCGGTCAGGGCGAGGGTCGCAGGTTCGAGTCCCGGCACCGCCATTTGTCCTTCCAGCACCGCCCCAGCCCCGCTTTTTTCCAAATCACAGAATAAATGGGGTTGGAAAAGGCCTCTGAGACCATCGAGCCCTAGCTCTGACCAAACACCACCACGGCGCTGAGTGCCACGCCCAGTTTTTCCTTAAACATCTCTAGGGACAGTGACTCCACAACCTGGCTGCCTGGGCAGCCTGTTCCTAAATCTAATCCCCCTTTCTGTGAATAAATTCTTCCTAATGCCCACCCTCAGCCTTCTCCCAGGTGGCTACCCCCTCCTGGCAGGTAGAAGGGGGAATTCCTCCCTGCATTTTCCCCCTTCACCCCTTCAGGAAGTCACACAGGGCCTGGCCTGCCAGCACTGGGTCAGTGGGACAGAGCTGTCCCCTGTGCCAGTGCCTGGAGAACAGGGCAGAGCAGCCTGGAAAGCACCCGCTGCCAGAGGCACAGGGAAGGCAGAGAATCCCCCTGCAGGCTGCCAGGACCAGCCTTTCATCGCTGCCAGAGCAGGACAGCCACACCCCAGGAACGCTCGGGCAGGGAAGGAGTTACCCTGCCCTGCCTGTACTTGTCCTTCCCTGCCTCCCAGGCTGAGCTCTGCTTCCTCAGCCTCACCAACGCACACATTCGCTTGATCCCAGCACGAATGTAAGTGTTAATCACCCTAAATCCTTCTCCGTTCACACAGAACACCACTTCCCTTCATTTGATGGAAAAACACCCACTGTGGAGATTTTAATTACAAATCCATATTTTTACTAAAAATAAATACAAAACCACCCTGCTCACACTGAAGCCAGGAGCCAGCCCGGCCTGGGGAGCAGGGCAAAGGCTGTGACAGTCCCTGCTCAGCGTGGCTGGGCCCTGAGGCTGCCCAGGGCGGGCTGGGAGGCTCGGACAAAGGCCATGTCCTGCCTGTACTTCATGGCCGTGAGGGGCTGGCGCCTCAGCAGCTGGTCACCCATGTCCTGGGGCTCAGGCTCATCGTAGATGGTGGAGATGACAACAGAGCTGTCACCACGGGGCTTCTTCCTCCTCACAAAGGTTGGCAGCTTCTCCCCGTGGTACCTGCAGGGAAGCAGGAAGGTTTGGTGGGAGCTGCAGAGACATTCCTGTGCTTCCCAGCTCCTTTCCTGGAATGGTCTGGGCTGGAAGGGACCTTAAACCCACCCAGTTCCACCCCGTGCCATGGGCAGGGACAGCTCCCAGAGGCTCCAGCCCTGCTCCACATCCAGGAGCCCCAGATGTCAGGAGGAGCAGCCTGTTTGGCTGTGGAACTGCCCAGCTGTGCAGGGATCACCCCTGGGACAGCCCTTTGCAGCCCCTCAGTGCTGTGGGCCTGGGCACAGGGGGAACAGGGGCTGGGAGGGCTCTTGGGAACTCACCCCAGCCCCCTCTTGCACCGGGGGTTCTGACCCTCGTTGTCCAGAGCTTCAGCCATGCCGGAGTTGCTGCTGCCCAGGCCCAGCCCCTCTGTCCAGCCCTGCTGCTCCAGGACCTTCCTGCCAAAGCCCTGAGAGAGAGGAGAAAACCATCACAGACTTGCTGGACAAATCCCACCCTCATCTTCCCACAGCCAAGGCCTCTCCTCCTGCTCCTGAGAGGCAGGCAGAGCTGTCCCACCTTGGTGTGCCTCTCGAAGGTGCCGATGTGCTGCCCTGACACGGAGCCATCCTCCAGCCCAGCCCGGAGCCGCTGCTCCAGCCACATCTGCACCGAGTCCCGGGCGTCCTTGTCCCCTCCATCTGGGGACAAAGCAGCCACAGTCAGCACAGCCCAGCCCAGCCAGCCTGGGCACCCCCAGCGTGCTCCCCAGAGCACCAGCACAGGAGGCAGAACCTGTTCTTTTTGGCAAGCCTTGCTGCCAGACCAGAAAAACACAGTTTCAGGTTCACTGACAGCCTGGGTGCTTTCAAAGAATGACAAAGAGCTCCTGAATTGTGCATGGTCAGAAATTCCCTGGTTCCCCTGGCGTGGGTGGCTCAGCTCTCATACCTTTGTCATAGTAGATGCTCATGTCCACGTCCCAGTCGTCGGCTGTCTGCTCGTCAAAGTCTGCCAAGAGAAGGGAAGCAGCACTGTGGGTGAGCTCTGGCACAGGGCAGCTCTTTCCCTGTTCCCTGGAGCACAGCCTGATCCCCCTGGCTGTCCCCTCCTGGCAGGAGCTGTGCAGAGCCACAGGGGCCCCCTGAGCCTCCTTTGCTCCAGGCTGAGCCCCTTCCCAGCCCCTCCATATCTCTGGACACAGCTCTGCACTCGGGGTGGTGCCTCAGCAGTGCCAGCACAGAGGAAATGGCCTTAGAGACCCCCCAAACCCCACTGCCCACCCAAGGGGTCTCAGCTCCGTGCCCAAGGGAGGGCTCAGCAGCCAGGGCACGGCGCTGGGGGCTCCAGCTGGCCCAGTGACACAAACAGCAGGGTCACCTCCATCCTGCTCCTGCCAGAACTGGGCATCCGTGTAGAACACGAGGCCGGAGCCGCCCTTCTCCCACTTGAGCTCGATCTCCTCCTCGAAGAGGCGCTCGCGCAGCCGCTCCTGCTGCGTCACGTCCTCGTGCAGCGCCGCGTGCCGCTGCCACTCCTCGCACGTGTCATCGTCCTGTGGGGACAGCAGGGTGTGGGATGGGGCTGGGGACACTGCACAGCCCCCTCCTCACACGTGTCATTGTCCTAAAGGGGACAGCAGGGCGTGGGATGGGGCTGGGGACACTGCACAGCCCCCTCCTTGCACGTGTCACTGTCCTGCAAGGACAATCTGGGATGGAGCTGGGGACAGCAGCTGAGCCCTCTCCTGCTCCCTGCCCCGTCCCACCGCCCTCCCCTGGAGCAGCCCTGCTCAGGCCCCGACACGAGGGATGAGCTCATCCCTGACTCAGAGCCCTGCCAGCTCAGCAGGAGCCATCCCAGAGCAGCCCCAGCCCAGGGGCCCCAGCTGATGCCCATGTAAGGAGCAGGAGCAGGGCTGCTGGACCTCAGTCAGCACAGCAGGGAGCTCATTCCTCTGCAGCTGATCCTGGAGATTGCGTGGGCTCCAGGGAGCAGCTCCTGGCACAGGCACAGAGCTGCCAGCCCAGCCCTGGGCACAGCCACTGCCCAGCCACAAGAGAGCCAGGAACAGCCTGGGACAAACAGCTGGAGAGTCTGTTCAGCCTGCAGGAGGAAAGGCTGCATAAAAAGCTGGGAAAAGGAGGGAACAAAGCGTCCCTGTGCCCCACGCTGCCAGGAGAAAGGAATGGGGTGCAGCTGCAGCAGAGATTTGGCATCTGAGTTAATTCTGGAGCAGCAGAGAACGGGAAAGGCTTGCCTGGGGAGCTGTAATGACAGAGCTTTGGGAGAACAGGCCAGACAGGCGTCTGCCAGGGACAGGGCTGGGAGGGCTCCTGCCCTGCCCGTTCTCCAGGAGCCTTTGTCACTGAAGCCATGTTCCCCTGAGTGACTAACCCCAGTGCAGGAGCAGCCCAGGCCAGCCCTCTGTGCAGCTCTGCACGTCATCCCAGCACAGCAATGGGATGGAGCAGGGACACACAACAGCCTGGCATGGGGGACACAGAGCAGCCTGGCATTGGGGACACACAACAGCCTGGCATTGGGGACACACAACAGCCTGGCATGGAGCAGGGACACAGAACAGCCTGGCATGGAGCTGGGACACAGAACAGCCTGGCATGGAGCTGGGACACACAACAGCCTGGGATGGGGGACACAGAACAGCCTGGCATGGGGACACAGAACAGCCTGGCATGGAGCAGGGACACAGAGCAGCCTGGCATTGGGGACAAACAACAGCCTGGCATGGAGCTGGGGACACAACCCAGCCTCTGCCACCCCATGTGCCAGGGAGCAGGGCAGCACCTGCTGGGCAGCACCAGCCTCCCCTCTGCTCCTCCTCAATCAGAGCCTTTGGGATAAACCCCTATGACCCCTCTGAGCAGTTCTGGGGGCTCAGGACCCCTGTCCCTGCCCTGAGGGGCTCAGTGCACCACGGGGTGATCAATCCTGTTCCAAAGCTGGTTTTAACACGCCAATTTTCCAACTAAGAGATGAAAAATGAGCTCAGAGATGGGATCTGCCCTCACAGCTCCAACAGCCCAGCCCACAGGATGGTGCTGGAATGTTCCACTTACGTCATCCGAGTTTGACTCCTCTTCCTCCTGCTGCTGCCCCTCCTCATCCTCCTGGGGCTGGGCAGGCTGAGTCAGCGCCACGGGCTCCTCTCCCTCGGTGATCTCATCCCCCGCAGCCGTGTAGACTCGCTCCTCCTCGGGCACGGTGTCGGTGCCCGGGTACTGGAAGGGCACGTTCCCGTACCTGCGGGAGGAGCCCGTCCTGGGAAAGTCCAGCTGCAGGCGGGAGATGACGCGGGGGGGCAGGCGGCAGGCCCGGATCAGCTCCAGGAACACGCCCAGGGGGGTGCCCACGTTCCCGCGGGGCATGAACGAGGGCGGGTTCAGCTCGGGCAGCCGCCGCAGCTCCGCCTCCGTCACCGCCGGGCCGGCGGCAGCCCCGGCCGGGCTGGGGGGCGCCTCCGGGCCTGCGGGGACAACGAGGGACAAGGGAGGGTTTAGGGACATAAGGGAGGGTTTTGGGGGCCCACAGGACACAAGGGATGGCTTTGGGGGCCCACAGGAGAGCAGGGATGATTTTGGGGGGTCCCACACCCCACCGGGGGCAGGTAAATCCAGATGCTCACGAGCAGGAGGGGGATAAGCAGAGCCCACACAGGCTGTTCCTGCCTCGGAGCAGATTTAACGCGTTAAGGAAGCCCTAGGAGGAGCTTTAACCACCCGGTGCCCCAGGGTCCCGCCCGTACCTGTCCCGGCGCTCGGGCGGACCCTGCGGATGAGGCAGCGGCCGGGCAGCGCGGCGCCGTCGGGCCCGAGCCAGCGCTTGCCCGAGTACATGCGGACGAAGCGGCGGGCACGGCCGGGCCGCACGGACACCAGGCAGCAGCAGGTGCGCGGCGCCGAGGCCCCGCCGCCGCCGGCCGCTGGCGGGCGCTCGGGGCGGTGCCGGTAGTGGAAGCAGAGGAAGCCGCCGGCCTCCAGGAACTGGCTGAAGTAGGCGCGGAGCTGCGCGGAGCGGAGCGCGGCCGGGATGCCACTCACCAGGCAGTACCGGGCCGCGCCTCCATCGTCGCCATCGCCGTCGGTACCGCTGGGCGCCGCCATCTTGGCCCGCCGGTGCTGGCGCGCTGTGATGACGTTACGCGCGGTGATGACGTTACGCGTGCGGTGATGACGTTGCGCGCAGCGTGTGAAGGGCGCCGCCTTGTGGCGAGAGAGCGCACGGCAGGCGGGGCGTCCTGGGGAGGTCACAGGGGTGGGGACAGGGACACTGGGGGTCACAGAGAGACCCTGGGAGGGTCACAGGGGCTGAGGGGTCACAGAGAGACCCTTGGGGAGGGGTCACAGGGTTGGGGACCAAGATCCCCCATTGATGGGCGCTTTAACAGCCCCGGGGGGCAGCAGGGCTTGGCCAGACTCCCGGGGGTCTCAGACCCTTTCGGTCACAGCCCTGGGGGTCTCAGGGGGTCTCCGGGCTGCCCTTCTCACCCCATAGCAGGGCTCTCTGGCCTTGATCCCCCCCTGTTCAGTCCCCTGTTTGCATTGCCAGATGGCAAATCCCTTTTTATTCCATTCTGTCTTTTCCATGCCTGCATTTTTTTTCTGCCCACCCCAAATTCAACACCGTTGCTAAAAAGGCACCACTGTGTTCCAAACCAGCAAACATTTTATTAAAAAAATAATTTATTTCGTCTTATATACAAACCACGCAAATGTACACATAAAATACTGACACCTCACCTGCTGGAGGCAGGAGGAGCGAGTTTTCCAGGTGTGCACCTGGCTCTGTCTCCAGGGAGGGAGGTTTGGGTCTCCCGTTAAACCAGCTCTGCACCCAGAGCTAATTCCATGATTATCCCTTGGTCATTGATCCCACTGAGGATCCCAGCATGGCATCAAGCTGTGCACAACCCTCACTGCTCGGAGCTCACAGCAGAACGAGCAAAAACCGCGAGCAGGGCAGGAAACCCTTTGCTCACTCACATTCCCCGGGCTGGAGAGAAGCTCAGAGGGAGCAGGAGCTGCTGTGAGCCTGCTGAGCCTCAGCTGCCTCGGCAGGGATCCTGCAGGCTGGAAACAGAGATCCCACAGGGATCCTCCAGCCTGGGCACGTAGACGTCCCGCAGGTCCGGAGCTCCAGTGGCACAGAGATCCTGCAGGCCCGGAGCTCCAGTGGCACAGAGATCCTGCAGGCCCGGAGCTCCAGTGGCACACGGAGATCCCGCAGGCCCGGAGCTCCAGTGGCACAGAGATCCTGCAGGCCCGGAGCTCCAGTGGCACACGGAGATCTCTCAGGTCCGGAGCTCCAGCGGCACAGAGATCCCGCAGGTCCGGAGCTCCAGCGGCACATGGAGATCCCGCAGGTCCGGAGCGTTCCTGTCCCGGCTCAGCAGGGCAGCGGCAGCCAGGGCGCCCGCGGCCAGCCCGACACCTCGAAGAGCATCTCGGCCAGCAGCTCGCCCATGGCCGCGTCGCCGATGACGGGTCGGAAGAAGAGCGCCGTGACCAGGGCGGCGGGGACGGAGCCCAGCGAGGCGGCGAGGCGCAGCGTGTGCGGGAAGCGCTGGCCGTGCTCGGGGTGCGGCAGCTCCCGCAGCGCCCGCTGCGCCTCCTGCTGCAGGCTCTCGATGTACAGGGCGGCCCGCAGCCCCGGGATGTCTGCAGGGGACAGCACAGGGAGAGAAAGGTCAGGGATGGCCAACAGAGACAGGCTTCTCCCGTTCCCACCCTTCCCTGTTTCTCACACAGTGCTGGAGAGGCACCGCTGTTCCAGGGATGCTGGGTGAGGCAGGGACAGCACCTAACAGGGAAAGTCATGCTTTAAAAGTAAAGGTATCCAGGATTTATTGTCTGCAGGGCGGGCAAAGGTTGTGACGTCCTCCCTTCCTGCTTCCCAGTGCGTTTGGGAATGGCCAGAGTTAGGGAAAGGTGACCAGCCCTCTCTGCTCTCACACCTGCCCATCTCTGAGCATCTCCAGGACACGGGGTCTGTGTTCACCTAGAAAGGTGATGGGGTCCTCATCCCTGTCCCTGGCACTCAGTGCTCTGGGCTGATGGGGGGTGGCACAGGGTGCACTCCATGGTTTTGGAGATCTTTTCCAGCCTCAGTGGCTCTGGGACGCCGTGATTCTGTGCCCAGCTGCCAGCGGGAGCCAGCAGAGCCACGAGAGCCTGGCACTCACCTGGATTGAAGAGGATGGCTCCCCTCAGGTAGGTGAACTCGCTGGGGCTCAGGTCCAGCCTCCAGAAGCTGTTGAGGCAGCCCTGCAGCCTCTGCACGGCCGCCAGCGTGGGCTGTGCCCCCTCGGGCTCCTGCCCCTTGCTCTGCCCGCTGAGCAGGATCTTCTTGAGCATGCTGGGCGCCGGCGCCTCCATCACCTCGAAGGTCACCATCTCCTGCACCAGCCCCAGCAGGAAGAGCGGCACCCAGCAGCCGTCCAGCAGCAGCAGCTGGTCCTCGCGCGGCAGCAGGCGGAAGGCGGCCACGTTCTTGACGAAGCTGATGGTCTTGAGCAGCACGTGCGAGGCGGCGCGGCAGGTGAGCTGCGGCGTGCGCAGGCACACGGCGCGGCGCTGCCGGCACGGGCACTGCTGCCGCGGCCGCAGCTCCCGGCTCAGCAGCGTGTACAGGATGGCGGGCTGCCGCTCCTCGCCGCGGCACCGGCACCGCTCGCAGCCTGCGTCCACGCCGGAGCTCATGGCTCTGCCAGCTCCTTCACCAGAGACGCAAAATCCCTTCCAGAATGAGGCCCGGCCTGGATCGTCCCTGTCCTGCCGGCCCCTGAGTGAACCAGGCAGCTCTTATAAGGCCGGGTCACGGTGAACACCCCTCGGCAGCCTTGACCGGCCTGATTAAGCAGCCCTCATTAAACCAGCCGACCAACCCCGTGGCTGCGGGGCGGATTGGCCGGGCCAGGCGCGGTCAACGGCCGTTTTTCTCAATGAATCGGCGGGGAGGGGTTGTGTGGCCTTATCAGGATTACCCAAACAGGATAAACAGAGTCATTAGCCCAGGCCGTACCATGGCACCAAGGCCCCATCGGGCAGCTGTCGCTGCCAGGGTTCACAGACAAACACGGGGCGCTCGTCTGAGCCCGGCGTTCAACGGCCCCGGCGCCCGGCCTTGGCAGCAGCAACCTGGAAGTTGTGTTATCAGCAGCTGTTTGCCTGGCCTTGCTCGGGAGCCGCTTGTTGTGGTGCAGGAAGAGGAACCCAGTGAACTGCCAGGCTGTGATGGGCCCAGGGGTCGGGTCTGTCAGAGGGCTGGAAAGGGAAAATGCTGCCATGTGCAGAATGATAGAAAAGTAAGGGAAAAAGGCCAAAATTCTCATATTTTCCTAGTGGAAACACGGCCCAGGGATTGTGTCTCAGAGGGCTGGAAAGGGAAAATGCTCCCATGTGCAGAATGAGACAAAAGTATGGAAAAAAGGCCAAAATTATCGTATTGTCCTAGTGGAAACACAGCCCAGGGGTTGTGTGTCTCAGAGGAAACAGGGCTAGGAAAGGGAAAGCGCTCTCATTTGCAGAATGAGAGAAAAGTACGGGAAAAAGGCCAGAATTCCTGTATTTTCCCAGTGGAAAGGGACCCAGAGGGGCTGGTGGACAGCAGCTGACCATGAGCCATAGTGGGCAATGGTTGTTGGAGGGGCCCCGCGTTCAAGGCCTGGGCCCAGTATGGGCCCCTCACTGCACGACAGACAGACATCGAGCAGTCCAGGGAAGGGCTCGGAGCTGAGGAGGGGTGGAGCCCAGGAGCGGCTAAGGGAGCAGGAAGGCTCAGCAAAGGAGGCTCAGGGGCCCCTCTGGCCCCGGCTCCCCGGCAGGACGGGCCAGGCCCGGCCCGGGCCCTTCCCGCGCCCCGGGCACCGCGGCCCGCCCGGCCCGTCGCCATGACAACCCGCCGCGCCGCGCGGCCCGCTCTTCTCTGCGAGATTGACAGCCCTCCCGACCAATCAGCGAAGAGGGCGGTGTGGAAGCGCGCTGGGATTGGCGGGCGGGGAGGGCCTCGCGCTTCCGCGGGTGCCGGTTCCGGTTCCGGTGGCGGCCCGGTGCGGGAGCGGCGGCGCGATGGGGCTGAGCGCGGAGGAGGCGGCGGAGCAGGAGGATCGCTTCGACGGGATGCTGCTCGCCATGGCCCAGCAGCACCAGGGCGGCGTGCGCGAGGTAGCGCCGCCGGCAGCGGGCGCGGGGAGGGCGGGGCGGGAGCGGAGGAGCGAGCGGGGAGCGGCCCGGCCTCCTCGGGCCCCGCCCCGGCACGTGGAGCAGGGCCCGCACGTGCGCCGCTCCCGGAGCGGCGATAACGGCCGGCCCCGCTCGTTAATGAGCGCGCTGTTAATGCGGCGCCCTCGGCCCGGCCTCGCAGCCCGGCCCCGGTGCCCCGGGAAGGCTCCGGGTGCGCGGCAGTGCCGGTGATGGGGCACAGCACCACAGGGCAGCCTCGAGCTGCCCCGGTCACCCTCCCGGCACAGCCCCTGAGGCCTGGCCGTGATCGCGGCATCCCCCCGTGCTCGGGATCTGCTCACACACCCGGTCCCACCGGCTGCGGGCTCCGGGATCCCGGCACTGACCGGCACCAGGGCTGGAGGGAGTGGGAACATCGCACCCACATCCCACTCAAAAATAATTCATAAAAAATGCTCCTGTAACAACCCCTCGGAGTGAAACCCCCACGGAACGGGATTCCTGGGAAATAAAGATCAGCCAAGCTCAAGGAGAATGTGGGATTCCAGAGGGGGTTTGGAGGTGCTGGATCATGCATCAGTGGTCCCTGGTGGCTGTAGAAACAAGGAGTTTGCATGCTTATAGGTGTGCAAAGAAGCAAAACATTATATATATAGATATATATGTATATATGCATGCATAAATCCATTCCTGCCCGGGATAACAGCCTGGGGTGTGGGAGCAGGAGCTGGGAATAAGCTGCAGCCTTCAAGCACAGCACCCCCAGCCCTCCGTGCAGGAATCCAGGCTGGATGTGCCCAGCTGGGTGTTCAGAGCTCACGGGGCTGGCCCCAGGGCCCTGCTGGCACAGCCACAGATAGGGAGGGAGGACAAAGGATCAAGGCTGCTCCAGGTGCCTCTCAGTGACCTGGCCTCACTGCTCCCTCTCTCCCCACCCTGTTCCCCAGCTCGTGAACACCTTCTTCAGCTTCCTGAGGAGAAAGACAGATTTCTTCACCGGGGGAGAGGACGGAGTAGCAGAGAAGGTAAACAATAAACCTGCAGGCCTTTAGCTCTTCCCCCTTCCATCCCACCCGTGTGTGTGCCGTGCCAGGGCTCCCCTCCTTGAGCAGCTCCCAGCATCTGGGTGCCCGTGGGCACCAGCAGCTCCCAAGGGAAGGAAGGAGACCCAGAGCTGCCCCTGTCAGGTGAGGAGCACCCAATGAATTCCCTGCTGGCTGGTGCCTCGGTGCAGGGTTCTTGCCAGGCTCTGGCCAAAGGCTAGTTTGGAAAGCAAAGCTGCCAGACACACTGACTTAGCAGTGACACAGCAGGTGATAACCCCCGGTACCTTGTTTGCTCAGCCAGGAAAAACACAAAGTCCAGGGCTCTGCACATGCAGCTGCCCCCTGGCCAGAGCATCCCCTCTCCTGCAGGGAGCCCTTGCTGGAGCTGGAGGGCTTTAAGGTCCTTTCAGCCCAAAACATCTGTGATTCTCTGAAAGAGAGAAAGAAAGGTGAACCCCACTGTCATGTTTTATGGAATAGAGAGCAGATGTGCCCCGTTCCTGGGGGCTGTGTGATCCCACCTGAGCTCAGAGGTGCCTGGCTGCTGTCCTTGGCAGTGCTGGCATCTGTCACAACGCTTTATTGTGCTCTGCCACCACAGCAACACCACAAACAGGGAAGGAGCTGCTTCCCCAGCCCTGCTGAGCCCTTGGCATGCAGGAGACAGGGAGGGTGGGAAGGTCACTGCGTGTTTTGGGGGCTGTTTCAGCAGGCTCGGGGTGTGAGCAGTGACAGGGACAAGCTCAGGCCCTGCAGGTGGTTTCCTCACCCAGCTGGGACATCCTGGGGGATGCACATCTTGCATTCTGTGCTCCAGGAGACACTGTAAATAATCCTTGCTCCTAAAGCCAGGCAGAAATACTCAGTGCTTGCTTACAAACTGCAGTTTGCTTGGAAAAGGCTCTGGGTTTCCCTCCCACCCTGAAGCTCCTGGGGTATGTATAAATAAATAAATAAAAGTTCCCCCTGTGATTATTCCCATCTGAGGATCTGTCCCTGTTGTTTATTTTCTGGGGCAGACCTCAGCTCACCTCCGTGCTGCTGTGCAAACAGTCCTTGTTCCTAAAGCCAGGCAGAAACACTCAGGGCTTGCTTACAAACTGCACTTTGCTCAGAAAAGGTTCTGGATTTTCCCCCTACCCTGAAACACCTGGGATAGATATCCATAAATAAAAGTTCCCCCTGTGATTATTCCCATCTGAGGATGGTTCCCTGCTGTTTGTGGGGCAGCCCCCAGCTCACGTACGTGCTGCTGTGCACAGCAGCCCTGGCCTTATCGAGCCTGGGGCAGTGCTTGGCTCCCTGCCCGTGTACTCAGCTCTCCCTTGGCAGCCAGACCTTGGGATTGACTCCCAGAGTCACAACAACCTCCAGAGACCTGGGAGCAGGGCTGAGACAAAGCCTGTGTGGAGGAACTCCCCCTCAGTGTGGAAACCAGGTTTTCAAGCATTTCTCCTCCTGTTTGTGGCACTGAGGCTCCATCTGGGGAAAAGCCCACAGAAAGGTCAGAAGTAGGTAAAGAAGCTGGATCTGGTGTGTCCAGCTGTCCTGGAGGTGTGGAGTAGCTTCAGGTGGCTGGGTTGGGCATCAGCTTGTCCTGCTGGAATTGCACAAAGGACAAAATTAGTGGAGGATTTTATTTCACTGTTATCTCCTGGAAACATACTCCCTGCATAACTAGGAAGGACTACATTTAAATATTTCAAATTTTCCCCTTTTTCTCCCTTTTCACTTCCTCCTCTGCTTTTTAAATTGAAAAATCTCTAGATTCCCAGTCCAAAACATGGAGCGAAGATGAAGGGAAGATTCCCAACATCTGTGTGACTCAGCAGATGTTCTTGTGCCCCTCAGGAGACCGAGGGGGCTTGGTTTGTGTGTGAGGTGGGTGGTGTTTAACCCCGTGTGCCCTGTCCCAAGCTGATCACAGAGGCCTTCAGCCACCACAACAAGCTGGTGCTGGTGTCCAGGTAGATGTCTGCACCTTCAGGGACACACCAGATCCACGCAGCCTGTGCTCCTCAGGGGTGGGCTTGGTTTAGGTGTGGCATGAGTGGTCTTTGACGCTGTGTGGTGGTTTGGGTGTGAGGTGGATGGTGTTTAACCCCGTGCCCTGTCCCCAGCTGATCACAGAGGCCTTCAGCCACCACAACAAGCTGGCGCAGAAGGAGCGGCGGGAGAAGAAGGCGCGGCTGGAGGCCGAGCGGCGCGAGAAGGCCGAGCGAGCTGCGCGCCTGGCCCGGGACAGGGACAGGGCCAGGGCCAGGGACGGGGAGCAGCCCGGCGAGCCGCGCATCAAGGAGCTCACCGACGAGGAGGCAGAGAGGCTGCAGCTGGAGATCGACCAGGTGAGAGCCC
>JAHXMQ010012343.1:12264003-12276523 GCA_020466415.1 Ammodramus savannarum pratensis | reverse complement strand
ATGGAAACTGGAAAAGCTTCTTTCTTTATCTTGGATTGCTTAGGGAACAGATGATGAAGAGGAAGATGAGAAGGATAAAGGAAAACTTAAGCCCAACTCTGGCAATGGAGCTGACCTTCCAAATTACAGATGGACACAGACTCTTTCAGAATTGGATGTAAGTAGTGCTTTATGGCCAGGATCTGAGGAATCTGAGACAGGGAATAAGATCAGGTACTGGTGAGAGGTGAAGCCAATTCCCTGTGTCCCAGTTGCCTCTGGAAGTTTGTTGGAAACAGCAATGTTTCAATAGCTGGCAGAGAGCTTGGTAACTCAGTAAAATTCCCAGGAGCTCTGGTTTTCCAAATTTTGGTCTTGTTTTAACCAGGCATCAAAATCTGCTTCCCTTTATATGGTCCTTTCCTTTCACCTCCTCCTCACTCAGTACCTCAGGGAAGAGTCCCTGCTCTCTGCCTGGCTCTGGTGAGACCAAGGCAGGAAGGCTTGGAGCAGCAGCACGGCAGGGTGAGAAGGACTTTCCCTGCCCAGCTGCTCAGAGCTGCTCCTTTGTGCTGCAGCTGGCTGTGCCCTTCAAGGTGAGCTTCAGGCTGAAGGGCAAGGACGTGGTGGTGGACATCCAGCGACGGCGCCTCAGGGTGGGCCTCAAGGGCCACCCTCCTGTCATCGACGGGGAGCTCTTCAACGAGGTCAAGGTGGAGGAGAGCTCCTGGCTCATCGAGGATGGCAAGACAGTCACTGTGCACCTGGAGAAGGTACAGCAGGAGGGGCTGGCAGGGTCAGCCTGGCCCTCAGCCTGTTCTGGGCCTCAGCTGGAACAGGGCCACCCTGGTGTCCTGGGCACACTGGAGTGGGGTGTTCAGGATCCTCCATCTGCAGCCTGATTTTATGCTATTCCAGGATACCCAGTGTAGTTCTCAGCAGTTCAGGAAAAGCTGGAAGGAAATCAGTCATTTTAATGTTGTCCTTTAGTGTGTTTTGACATCTGTTGGTGACATGAAAGTCCAGGGGCAGACCTCCTTGTGTCCCTCCTTGTGTCCCCTCTGGGCCTCTCCAGGTGGTTTGTTGTAATCCTATTTATGTCGTGCCAAATGGGACGTCTGACATTCTCTCAGATCTCCCAGCTGTGAAAATTTAGTTTGTCTAAAGTAATTTGAAACAAAAATACCCTTTATCTATGTTCAGATTTTACTGCTGTTTAGAAAACTGTCAAATAAAGCTTGATTCCATATTTTTTTTTTCTATGACTGAGACTTAAAAACCCTAGAACAAGTCCAAGAAAGATAAACTGGTTTTGCTTCTTCATCCTCCAGATCAACAAAATGGAATGGTGGAACAAACTGGTCTCCACAGACCCCGAAATCAACACCAAGAAAATCAATCCAGAGAACTCAAAGGTAAGAATTGTTCTGTTTAAGGGACAGCCTGCTCAGGGGTTACCTCAGCTGAGCCCAAGGTTGTTCCAACGTGGATCTTGCTTTCAGCTGTCAGACCTGGACAGCGAAACTCGCAGCATGGTGGAGAAGATGATGTATGACCAGCGACAGAAGTCCATGGGCCTGCCCACCTCTGATGAGCAGAAGAAGCAGGATATTTTGAAAAAGTGGGTGCAGCTCATTGCTTTGCTTGGCTTTGCCTCCCTCTCTGGCACAAACAAGGGAACAGCAGCTTGGCCTTCAGTCCCAGCCATGCTCACCTCTGCACATCTCTGTGTTGTTGGCCAACCACCAACAACAGTGTCTGTAAAAGCCTGTGGGGGTAGAAAGCCCAGTGGGGAAATGTGGGAATGGCCTAGCTCTGGAATTGTCCTAATCTGCTGATTTCAAGTCCAGAAGGCACGTTTGGAGCTGGAGGTGCCATCTCTGCTGAACTTTACCATGCTCTTGATTGGTGTCTAATCTCCCTCGGTAGCCAGCTAATCACCCCTCCCTCCTGCCTCCAGACAGCTGTCCCCAAGCCACTTTTATGGCTTTATTGCCTTGTTTGGCATAAGTGCACTGTGGCAGGGAAATGATTCCTGGAGCTCCCAAGGCCATCTGGGAAGGTGTGGAGGCAATTCTGGGTCACACAGCTTCTTCAGCAAGTGCAGCCCCACACCTTATCTCTGGGTGAAGGATTGCTGTGGCTGACCTGACTCCTTGCCTCCCATGGCCTTATCTGTAGTGCCAGAAGCTTCTCTGTGAGCTGAGGGGGGTGTGAGCAGAGCAGGGACCAGGCTGCCCAGGTGTCAGAGGGATGGGAAGCACCCTCTGCTCTGGGAGGGCACATGCAGGACACCTCGCTGGCAGGGCCTCTTGTTTGGTGCTCTGGAAGCTGGCAGAGGATGGAGAGGAAGTTCAGACTTTGTCCAGGGCAAAGGTGGCTCAGTGACACCCATGTGGGTGCTGGAGCTGTCCTGGCTGCCAAACAAGGACAGGATCCTCACAGCACAGATGGCCTGGAAGTGGAAACGCTGTGGGGGCGTTCCAGGGAAGCCCTGAGATGGGAGCACAGAGGAGACCAAGCTGCCCTGCCCTGCAGGGTGTGTGATGGGCTGTGTCCCTTGGGGAGCAGAGCAGAGCAGCCTCTGTGTGCTCTGGGCACTCCTGGGCACAGGGCACTGCCCTCACAACTTCCTGATGTGCCAGCCTGAGTCCAGATAGTCCTGGAAGGTGTCCCTGTCCATGGCAGGGGGTTGGAACAAGATTGTATTTAAAGTCTCTTCCACCCCACACCATTCTCTGATTCCCTCTGCTGGGACTGGATTTGAAATCAGATTTCACCTGGTGTGAAACCAGATCCCTCTGGTTGTGTCCTCCCTGAGGTTTTGCTGTCAGAGCACTGGGGATATTCCCCATATTCCAGTAAAGCTGCCAGCCCTAATCTGCCTTCACCATCTCCCCTGTGCCCCACAGCCTGTGTGGCTGCTACGTGTGCAGCCCCGAGGCAGCACTGAGGGTGAGTGTTTGATCATTAACAGGTCCCGTGTGCCTGGGCTTGCTGACCTGGCAGCAATGCTGCTCCCACTGACCCGAGGAAAAGGTGTTTGTAGGGAAAGTGCAGGGAATGTGTCCCAGGGAGCTCAGCAGAGCCCTCCCTGCTGTGGAGGGCGTGGGGCTGCAGCAGAACTCCAGGGTGCAGGAAGCAGGAACCCTCCCCTCCCCAAACTGAGCTGCTTGGCTCACCCAAACTCTTGTCTTTGTTTCCCTTGCAGGTTCATGGAACAGCATCCAGAAATGGACTTTTCAAAGGCTAAATTCAACTGAGCTGTCCCCCTTCCCCCCCCCCCTCTTTCAGTCAGCCCCTTGAATGGGGCAGGAAATGTATGGTTGGATATTCCTCACCTTGGGCAAGTTAAACTTCAGCATCCCCCACCCGAGCTCGCTGTGGAGGGCCCTGCCCAGCCACCCTCGGAGCAGAGGCAGGGCCCAGAGCAGCTCCAGACAGGGAGAGGAGGAGGGCTGGGAGCCAGAAGGGCGTTGGGGCTGAGAGAGCCAGACCTGAGAGCTTTTGGGGTAAATCCTTGAGGTATTGCTTCCCTTCCCTGGGCTGCTCCGAGCTGCTCGTCCTCTCTTTGCCACCGGCACAGGAACTCCTGAGCTCTGCTCCCTCCTGCTCTCCTGTGAAAACAAGGGTCAGTTTATTTTGTAAAACAAATCTTTCCCTGCCTTCTTGGGAAGGGAGAACAGCAGTTGGAAAGCACAGCTATTGCAGTGGAGACAGACCCTGCTTCTCCTTGCTGCTGCTCCTGTTTGTGGGACAGCTGGAGCACCCCGGGCTCCCAGCACAGATGGAGGGTCACGCTGCTGTCCTGGAGCAAGGAGAGGATGTCCTGGGGAGGACGTGGGGGGCATTGGGGATGCTGTTGTTGCTGGGAGTGTCTCCTGCCTCTTCCCCAAGAGCCTTCCTCCCCTCTGGCTGTGCGAGCTCCCGCTGACGAGTGGCATCACTCTGCATGTTCTGTCTTTGTTGAAACTGCAGTGCAAAATAAAGGAAAACAAGTGGAATATCCCAGGCAGAGCGTGTGGTTTCTCTGGCAGAGGGGCTCAGGGATCCGGGCTGGGAGGGAGAAGTGAGGGATGCCAGGGATTCAGGATGGGAAGGACAAGGGAGGGATGCCAGGGGTGCTGTGCCCGTGCTCTCTGCAGCTGCCTGGGGATCCCTCTCATGCTCCCAGCTCTGGACTGAGAGTCTCTCCCTCCCTCAGGAGGTGGCAGTGGGAGCTGTGTTTTGCTCAGGAGCTGCTGAGCCCCATTCCCAGCTCACACCCCAGGGTGGCTGCTCCACGCTCTGATCTGGAACACAAGACCACACCAGGAACCCCTGCCCCAGGTCTCCTTAATGCCCAGCTAACAAGGAGAGTGTCAGGAAATCCTGGGCTCTATCCCAAATCCCTGCTGCTGTGGCTCTTCCTCTGCCTCCCCCAAACATTTCCACCTCCTCCCCGAGGGATGAGCACAAAGGGCTGAAAATGTGTTTGGGCAAAGTCCGGCCTGGCGCAGCGCCTGGCATGGTGGGGTTGTTTTCTGAGCAGCAGAGCACTGTTTGCATGAGGAGTTTTACAGACTCTTGGGGTTAAAAAGCAGCTCCCACCCAGCAGAGCAGTGACCTTGAGGGTGAGCAAGGAGCCAGACTGGGGCAGCTGCCTGTGGGCTGGATCCTCCTGCCTGTTTGTGTTACAGATCACCTACACCCACCTGCCTGTCTGTACTTTGGCCTTGATAAAAGAGCAGATTCTCCTGTTTTCATAAAAAAAAAAAAGCTGAACTCTGCGGGATTTGAAGGTTTTAGCCCCAGAATGAACTCCCTGCTGGTTTGTGGGGCAGGGGAGCTGGGAGGGCTGAGCTGCTCTGGGTGTGATGAGCTTCTCCCTGTTCCCAGCTCTGTGGGTGAGCCCCAGGGAAGCTGGGGGGGTTTGGGAGGAAGGAGGGTCAGTGGGAGAACGGGGCCAGCCCTGGTGCCCTGACCCTGCACGAGGTGAATGCCCAGGCCGTGTTTGTGAACGTGGCTGATCCCAGAGCTGCCCCTGGACTTTGGCAGCGGAACAGAAGGTGTTTCACTGCCAGCCTTGTCCTCTGCAAACAGCCCCGGCCACCCCTGCCCCAGCCAGAGGGAGCTGGGAGCACCCTTGGGCTTCCCAAGGCAGCTGCCCCTGGGATAAACCCTGCTGGGTCCAAGGAGCTGCTCAGGGCTCGAGGAATGCAAAGCCCCACCTCAGTCTGAGTCCCTGGAGACCTCGGAGGGTGGCCCTGTCCTGTGTCATGGCAGGGAAACGCTGGGCAGTGGCAGGGAAATGTTGGATCCACAGCAGCAGGGAAATGCTGGATCCACAGCTCCAGGGAAATGTTGGATCCACAGCAGCAGGGAAATGCTGGGCAGCCCCAGGACCCACAGCGTGCACACCTTGAGTGGCACCTGAGCCCCAGCAGAGCAGGAAGGGCAGTGCTGGACAGGGACAGGGACATCTCACCAAGGTCCCTCTGGCTCCCCATACCTGTGCCAGGTCACCTGGAGCAGCTGTTCAGGTGCTGCCACCAGCTGGAGGGCAGAGCCTGGAGCTCCTCACCTGCCCAGGACAGAGCCCTCAGCTCCTCACCTGTCCAGGACAGAGCCTGGAGCTCCTCACCTGTCCAGGACAGAGCCTGGAGCTCCTCACCTGCTCAGGGCCCCTCCCCACCTGTAAAAGCAAGGCCTTTGCAGGCACAACAGGCTCTGCACAGAGCTTTCTATAGGGTAAAGGTTTCTCCAACTATTTGGGTTTTTTCTTTAACAGCAGCTCCTGGCTTAGCTGTTATTAATGAACATTGCAGCTCAGAGCATTTGGGAAATATCCCAGACTCCAGGACTGCTTTGGGAAGAGCAATGGAACAGCAAAACCCCGAGGAAGGGAACAGGAACAGCGAGTATTGGATGTTACTGTGTTGTTTTAGGAGGAGCCTCAGCTGCTCTGTTACTGCACGGGCCAGGCTGTGAGGAATTAGGGTCCATCCATCTGCTTCCTAGTGTCTAAGCCACACTGAAATCAATAATTCAGCAGCTCAGGGTGGGGATGTGCAGAGGAATTTCTTGAACACTCCTGCAGAACTCCTGAGCTGCCCCCACCTGGTGCCAGGGCACCCTGGGCAGGGGCACAGCTCACCTGGGCAGGACAGGGATCCCTCTGAGGGCACTGCACAGCAAGCACCCACAAAGTGGGAGTGTCTGCAGACTCCTGGCACAACCAAGCCCAGTAAAGCCAAACAATGTCTTCAGGAACAGCCAGGTGCTGAGTCAGGTTCCCAGAAGGAAGCACCTGTGTGAGAGAACACCTCCAGAGCCAGGTAAGGCTCTCCTGTTTGTGAGGTCTCCACTTGGGCAACTCAGCTCACTCAGCACAACACTCAACACATGCTCAGAGCAAAAACCACTCCAGCAAGAGCCAGGACAGCTCCATCCACAGCAAACAGACAAAAACCCCTGGACTCATCCCTTGTGTGGATGTGAGCCAGGACACAGCAAACTGGGAAAATGCTGAACAAACTGGGCTGACAGCCCCACCCAGCTGGTCCGAGGGCTCCAGACACAAAATCCTCCCCAGAGACCCTTCCCAGCCGGGAGAAGGCAGCATTTACCTGTTCATGGCTCTGAAATCCTCCCAGCAAACACATCCTGGTCCTGTGCCCCAGCAGGAGGGAAGGTCAGCGGGCAGGAACGGAGCCCTGCAGGTTTTCCTGGGGCTTGCCCTGAAATGGGCAAGTGCAGAACTGGTCCTGCAGGTCCAGGGTCAGAGGCTGGGCCACGCTCCATCCCTGAGCTGATCCTGCAGAGCAAAGCCCACATCTGCTGCCACGAGCTGGTGACACCACAGGGACAGCCTGGGAATTCTCCCCCAGGCTCAGCTTTTCCAGAGCTCAGCTCCAGCATCACGCCCTGGAAGGTCCAGGTTTCCCTGCAGGGCAACAAACCCTTCCCCAGAGGCTCCTTCATTTGCATCCACACCAGCCTGGCATTCAGCATCCCCCTGGAGCCACCAAATGGATGAAAATGTCATTGTGCACCTGGGACATCCATGCAGGATTCAGCCACCCCTGTGCAGGATCCCCATGCTGATGAGAACAGGAATGGAAAAGCCACAGCACAGTAAAGAGCACAACTTTTACTTTATAAAAAAGACCAAACCATAACATTTAAGGCCAATGAGTGCAATAGAATCCCATAAGACACCACAGGTGAACCAGCTTCAGGGACCATCGAGTTGACAGTCTTCCTCTGGGTGAGTTTTTGGGGGGATTGGGGTTTTTTGGCTAGTTTAACTCCCACATGCTCGCTCTTCACACCCAGACCAGCCCCTACAATGTGGATCTGCTCTGAACCAGGGACTGCAGCTCTGGATCTGCTCTGGACCAGGGACTGCAGCTCTGGATCTGCTCTGGACCAGGGACTGCAGCTCTGGATCTGCTCTGAACCAGGGACTGCAGCTCTGGATCTGCTCTGGACCAGGGACTGCAGCTCTGGATCTGCTCTGAACCAGGGACTGCAGCTCTCTGCAAGCCCAGCTCACCCCTCGTCTCCAGCTCAGCCCACAGAGCTGTGTCAGTGTGACCCACGCGAACCTCAGCACACAGCTTTGAGGAAACTTGTCCAAATAACAATGTACAAACCCAGGAGAAGCAGAAGCCAAGCAGGTCCCTCAGGACAGGCAGCATTTGGAGGGAGGTGACCTCACACAGCTCCCCTGGGAGTCCCAGCCTGGCCTTGCTTCAAGTCTTTCCCTTGTATAAACTCGATTTCTCATCAACCAACAGCTTTAAACACAAAGCAGGGAGGGGAAGCCAAATCCAAGGCTCAGTCCCTTCCCTTCGTCTTTGAAATACCTCTGTCAGTGTCTCCAGGTGTGGTCTCAGTAATGCCCCTGATTCCTGGAAGCACACTCTGAAAACAGCAGTGATTTACAGAAACAGGCTCTAACAGGGACTGAACTGTCCATTTCAAAGGGTTTGGCCTTTTAAAGAAGCCTGAGAGCTCCTGAGAGGAATTAAATCCTTCCTCCCTGCCCAAACCTCTGAAGAGCAATCACAAGCTATAAAATAAAGGCACATTTCAACTAAGGCACATTTCAGCTCAATTAAGGCACATTTCAGTCCAACTGAAGCACATTCCAGTCCATCTAAGGCACAAAACCATGGTCCACACGGAAGCCCAGGGCCTGTCTGGGCTTCCCTCTCCCCAAAATCCACTGGGTGTGTTTATCCTATGGCTGGTTAATCAAATGAAGCATTTTGTGTTCATGTCCAAAGGCACCCAAAGCTCCAGACAAGTCCCATGGCTCGCTGTGTTCACTTTGTGATAAACAACCAAGTGGCAACTCCACAGATGCAGCTTCCTCCTGCTGCAGCCCCAGCTGGCAGCGAGCCTGGGGCAGCAGTGCCCATGCCCTGGCTCCCAGGGGGGAGGGACAAGGTGCTGAGTGCCCACGGGGAAAGGCAGGGCCAGCAGGGCCTCACAAACCCTCTGCTGACACTCTCAGGAGCCTTTCCTCTGAGGCAAACCAAGGGATTTGAAGGGATTTTTAGTAGAACAGTCAAAGAGCCCAGTTCTGAACCACACAAAGCCAGGAGTGAATCAGGTGCCACAATCCTGGCCCAGGCTCTGCAGGGCAAACAGGCACAGAGGAGTGGGCAGAGCTGCAGGCAGTGTGAGCTCCTGGGCTGCAGCAGAGCTGATCCCATGGTCTGCTCATGCAGGGGCAGCCCAGCAGCCACCCCAGCCCCAGCAGTGGCCCTGAATCAGGGGATGAGCCAAGAGGCACAAATGGAATGAACCCCACAAAGCTGAACCTTCTCCTCAGGCAGCAGGAGGGGACACCAAGGCTCAGCAGGGAAAGGCAGAGCTGCCCACTGAAAACACCACGGGTGGAAGACTTTGGGTTGGTGGGACCAACACAGGCACTTTACACAGAGATTTGGGTCCCTGCAAAGCAGGATTCAGCCTGACCTCAACATCAGCACCAGCACAGAGACACCACAGTTATTCCCCATCCAAGTCCACTCAGGCAATGCAGGAAGCAGAACAGCTCCTCAAAGCAGGGAAAGGGCTGAGCCACTGAGCTGCTGGAGCCAACTGTGATTTACAGGAATCACAGGGGCACAAGTTCTCTGCTACTTCCTTGTCCATCTTCTCCTCCCTGGGCACACATTCCACCTCCGTGTTCATTAGTTCTGCAGTTTGCTTCCTTGATTGTCCATAAAAACCAAAACATCCAGTGAAGTTCAGACAGCAGGAGGAATCTGGCTTCAGTAAGGATCAGGGAAGACTGGGAAAAAAACCTAAACTTGGCACAAGGCACTCCAGATGGAAGGAGGAGGATTGTGACTGCAGCCCAGGCTGGAATGCCTCCTGCTGCTCGGGTCCTTTAACAGTACACCTGGAGCAGAGGTGCCCCTGAGGAGTCAGTCTCTGTGTCCTGGAAAGAGGAATCTCTGCTGGCTGGAGAGCCTTGGGGGAGAGAGGAGAGAAGAGACGGTGCCATTAGCCCAGGGGAAGCACAGCAGCCTGGCACTGGGGAATCAGCTGCCACAAAAGGCTTTGTGTACCATGAGGGAGGAGAAAGCCACACAAAGCCATGGCAGGGAGCAGCCCTGCCTGCACTGCAGCCATCTCCCAGCACAGGGCTGCTGTGCAGGAGGAAACTTGTCTTGTAGCCCTGGGCTGCTCTCTGGGAGGACAGAGCTCGGGGCAGCCCTGCCTGCTTCCCTTTTGCACAGTTCCTTTTGTTCCCAGTCTCACCCAGCTGTGACCTCTGGCAGTCACACCCCAAACACAGCCCCAAACTTTGTCAGGGTACAGAGAGACTGAGAGCTCTCAGGCCAGGGCCTGTGCAAGGACAGGGAGCTTGGATTTCACCCCTTTTCAGAAAGATCCACCAACCCAGGGGAGTGTCTGAGCTCCATCACCCCCAGAGCCCAGGAGAACCGAGGGGAGCCTGAGGAGCAGGGACAGCTCAGGCTGTGTGGTGAGGTCATGGACAAGGGAAGCTCAGGCTGTGTGGTGAGGGCATGGAGCAGGGTCAGCTCAGGGTGTGTGGACATCAGGACATGGACAAGGGAAGCTCAGGCTGTGTGAAGGGTGAAGATATGGCCAAGGTGGCTCAGGCTGTGTGGTGAGGACATGGAGCAGGGGAAGCTCAGGCTGTGTGGAGGTGAGGGCACAGCCAGGGGAAGCTCAGGCTGTGTGGTGAGGACATGGAGCAGGGTCAGCTCAGGCTGTGTGGAGGGTGAGGACACAGCCAGGGGAAGCTCAGGCTCTCCTGTGCAGCCAGCCCCAGCCAGGTGTGTGCCTCACCTGCGCTGCTGTGCCGCCTCATGTTCCGGGCCAGCACATCCGCCGGGGTCTCCTCCGAGATCTGCACGGCCAGCTCTGCAATGCAAACCAAGAGGGGCTGAGACAGGGCAGGAGGATGGAAAGGATGACTCAGCACTAAGGATCCTGTCAGGGAACACCCTCAGGGAACAGCACAGGCACAGTCTGATTCTTCCCAATGCTTCCGCCATCATCCGGATGGTCTGAGCTGTGTCCTTAAATCCCAGGAGCAGCCTCTCTGCTAATCTGGGAAGCACAACACCCACACGGTTTGCTCAGGGACTTCTGGATATCTCCTTGCTCCCACACTCAGCTTTTCAAGGTTTTTCTACAGCAAACTGTTAGAGCCTGCTCTGGAGCTCAGACACTTGAGGCTGCTCCCACAAGGAGGAAGGAGCAGCAGCTCTGGTGCTGTGAACAGCCCTTCCCTCCTCTTTGCAGGGATATTCACTGTGTCGAGGAGGTCTGGGCTCTGAGCACACACTGTCACAGAGCCTAGGGGTGGCATGAGCCAGGCAGCACATGGGAGAGAGCCAGCTGAGTAACTGGACATCCTCGGGCACGAGCAGCTCGTCTGGTCCTACCAGTTCACTTTGACTCACCGTTTTCCTGCCTCCCTCAGATGAGCACAGGCAGAGCAGCAGCAGCAGCACAAACCCATCTATTGCTCAGCACAAACCTCACAGGCAGGGAAAGCCAGGCTCACCAAAGCCCCAGCACAGGGAGGAGGGCTGGAAGCAGAGCTCTGCACCCACACAGCCCAGCAGAAGGTGCCCACTGGGGCAGAGCAGCCACCAGCCCTGCTGAAGGTGCCCAGCAGAAGGTGCCCACTGGGGCAGAGCAGCCTCCAGCCCTGCTGAAGGTGCCCAGCAGAAGGTGCCCAGCAGAAGGTGCCCACTGGGGCAGACCAGCCTCCAGCCCCGCTGAAGGTGCCCAGCAGAAGGTGCCCACTGGGGCAGAGCAGCCCCCAGCCCCGCTGCAGTGCCCCAGCTCGTGGCTGTGCTGGCACAGCCCTCCCGCAGCCCCCAGGGACCCCCAGGACCCCCGTACCGTCCTGGCTGATGACCATGGACTCCAGCATGGTCTCGTTGCCGCTGTCGGGCGCGGTGCCGCGGCCGGACGCGTCCTGCTGGCCCTGGCTGCAGATGTGGGGCCGCACGCGGCTCTTGCGGGTGCTGATGCGGATGATGCCCCGCACCAGGCGGCACTCGGCGTCCTGCTCGTCCAGGTTGTAGTCCTGAGTGATGCTGTTGATGAGGTCCGAGATCTTGTTGGTCTTCTCCAGGAAGACGGTGTCCGAGGTGCACTTGGCCAGCTCGTCAATCTGGTGGACGCTGAAGAGCTCCGTGAGCTTCTTGAAGATCAGCACGTCGATCTGCCTGCTGGACATGGAGCCGTTCAGCTCGCTGATGTCCACGTCGGACTCGTGGAAGGAGTAATACTCCTCTGAGCTCCGGTGGCTGCTGGGCAGCGCTGGCTTTTCTATGCTGTTCCTGAAGGGCTTCTCCAGCAGCTCCTTGCAGCAGGAATCAGATTCCACGTGGTGGTTGGTGCTCCTGTTTGGATAGACAGGGATGCCCTTCAGCTTCACGTCTGGGTAACTGAAACTGCTGCCCATGCTGGACTTTTTGATCTGGTTCCCGTTCTTCTCAGCAGGAGAGGTGTTGGCGGGGCTGTTTGGCAGCCGCCCATTGTAGTCTCCGTTCTTGCCATCATCCGTGGAGGCCTCAGTGGGCCCTGGGTAGGGAATGCAGACACTGCAGTCCTGGAAGCAGCCCCCACACGTCACTATGCAACAGAAAACAGCCTTGTACGTGTTCCAGGCCTGAGCCAGGGAGGAGCAGCAGAAGCCCTGGTTCGGGGGAGCCTCTGCTGTCCCGGAGATGAAGGTGATGGTCTCTGCCTCGCGGCCGTTGGGGTCTTTGAGCTCGGCCTTGCGCCCTTTCCTGTCCCGCATCTGCTGCGCGCGGCCGCGGCCGGCCTTGCTCTCGGAGCCGCCGAGCACCTCCAGGCTGACATCCGTGTCCCTGCTGTCCCTGCTGTCCCTGCTGTCCCTGCTGTCCCTGGAGTCCCTGGCTGCGCGGGCCCGCAGGGGCACGGCCTCCGGGCACGGCTGCTCCCTCTGCCGGGCACCGCTCAGCTCGGGGGGCAGGCGGCTCCTCCGGCCCAGCATGGCTCGGCTCTGGGGCACCTGCGGGACACAGGG
>JAHXMQ010012343.1:12244528-12260066 GCA_020466415.1 Ammodramus savannarum pratensis | reverse complement strand
CTGACGCCCTGCTATTAATTAATTAAAATATTTATTTATTTACTTAAATTTAGAACCCAAACCCCGGGTCTAGGCTGGGGTGGGGGGTTTCTCTGACGCCCTGCTATTAATCAATTAAATTATTTATTTATTTATTTAAATTAAAAACCCCAAACCCCGTGTCTGGGGTGGGTTGGGGGTTTCTGTGACGCCCGAATGTGCCGCCCGCCCTCGGCTGGTGTGACAGCAGGTCTGTTGTGTAACCCCGGCTGCGCTGCCCGCACCGTGCTGCCCGTGCTCTGGAATAAACTTTGATATATATTTTATTCATGACGTGCAGTGTCCTCGAGTGCTGGTTGAAATATAACCGGGAGGGTGATTAGAATGGGGATTAGCAAATAAGCCCTGGTAATGGCATGTAATTAATACCAGAGTGGATTTCTCTGATTATCAGCCTCTTCCCTCCTCTGAGTGTGTGGGGAGATGGGGAAGGATACGTTCAGAATTCCTGCAGCAGGATATCACTGTGATATATATAAATATATATATATATATATATATATATATATATGTATGTATATATGCCTACAGACATGGTCTGTCCTGAAAAACTCACATAAGAGGACAAACAAGGCAAGCTTTGGTGACAAACAAGGCACAGCTTGCACAGAAATACCTGCAGAAAAGAGGTGGCAGGGAAGCACCCGAGCTCCCTTCCTCCCTTTGCAGCCCCACGCTCAGAGCTCTGCCTTTGCCCTCTAATCCAGGCTTTGAGCTGCTCCTGGTTTGTGCTGCCCAGCACTGAGCTGTGAGTGCTCTGACACCTCCAGCTCCTGCCCTTTCCCTCCCCAGGCCCAGGGAGATTTTCCTGTGTGTAATCCCAGCTGGAAGGTGATGCCCAGAGCCCAGAGCAGAGTTTGCTGCTAAGAGCAGCTTAGGGGTCTCAGCCAGCAGAAGAGACACATTATCCCTCCTGGCTTTCAATTAATAGTATGGAATGCACAGCTC
Source organism: Ammodramus savannarum pratensis (assembly GCA_020466415.1). Lineage (NCBI taxonomy): Eukaryota > Metazoa > Chordata > Aves > Passeriformes > Passerellidae > Ammodramus > Ammodramus savannarum. The sequence continues at coordinate 12,259,079 of JAHXMQ010012343.1, read as the reverse complement.
GGCTTTAAATCCCTTGATTTTTTTTTTCCCCTTTCTGTGGTGATTATTTGCAAATCAGCTTTTGACCTGATTAGAGTGGAACCGACTTAGAGGAAATGCAGGGAAAGACCTTAAATGCATAATAAATCAACTCCATTAAAGCAGAGAGGCCAAAATCATTAAAAATCCCTGTGTGTGCTGGTTGCTCCTCACCCTTCAGTCTCAGCAAGGATAGAGTCTCATCCTCACTCTGTATTCCTGGAGCATCTTCAGGTGGAACATGACATCCATCACAATTCCTACAATTTTTTCCCATTTTGCTCCAGGACAGGGAGGCTGACACAGCCCATGAGCACAGGAGGGTTGGTGGGAGGGGAAGGAGAGCCCTGCAAGGGGCTGGAATGAGGAAACCTGTGTGCCCCAGGAAATGCCAGGCCCAGGAGCTCAAGGGATGGGGAAATGCAGGGGTGCATTCATCTCCATCTCCTGGGCACTGGGATGTGCCCGTGTCCAGCAGGAGGGGCAGAAAGGGCAGCACCAGGGAGGGGAGCAGAGGGATTTACGTAACCCCCTGCCCTCCTGCAGCACCCTTACATAACAGCACCCACTCTTGTTGGGTTTATGGGATTACTCCGTTGCAGACTTTCTGGGAAAAATGAAATTAATGTGGCGTGTTAATACCTAAGCCTGGCTTCTCCCCCTTCCCGCTGATAATTCCTCCGGGCTGGGGCTGGTGGAGCGAGTTGGTGTGAGGGGGAGATGGGCACAGCACCCACGGGCAGGGACAGACACTGCCCAGGGCTGAAATGGCTCCAGGATGTTGGTGGGACAGAGGGGGAAGGCAGGGAACGTGGGAGGGGGGACAGGGATGGTGAGAGAGCGATGGAGGGGAAGACACAGAGAGTGGGAGGGCGATGGACAGGGGACAGGGACATTGGAGGGGTGACAGAAGAGGGATAGAGAGGGCACAAGGGTGATGGAGAGGGGACAGAGACCAGTGAGAGTGATGGAGGGGAACAGGGACAGTGAGGAGGTGACAAAAGAGGGATAGAGAGGGCACAAGGGTGATGGAGAGGGGACAGGGACAGCAGGAGGGTGATGGAGAGGGGACAGGGGTGGTGCAAAAGTCATGAAGGGCGATAAAGGGTGATGGAGAGGGTCGGACAGGGACGGTGCAGAGTGATGGGGACAGGGGAGAGGGGACAGGGGACAGGGACAGGGGACAGTGTCGGGAGCCGAGGCCGCCCCCGCTGCGGCCACGAGAGGGCGCTGCAGGAGTCGCCGGAGCAGCCCCGGTGCTGCGGGTCCCGGTGCCGCCGGTCCCGGTGGTCCCGATCCTGCTGGTCCCGGTCCCGCTGGTCCCTCTGGTCTCGGTCCAACCTGGTCCCTCTGGCACCTTCTCCTCCCCACCTCGTCACCCCCTGTGCCAGCTCCAGGGGCCTTGCTGTGGCTGTGGGCAGCTCCCAGGCTGGCATTCCCATGGCACCTGGATGCCCTGTGCTCTCCTCACTGTGTTAAGCTCCTCTTGGTCCACTTCTCTCTTCCCCACCAAAGCTCCTTAATGCACTGATCTCGTTAAAGCTCAGCAATCGGGTTGTTGTGCCCTGCAGGTTAATGTGCCTAATTCCAGCCCAGTCCCACACTGAACTCACCATCCCAGCCCACGGCTCCCCTTGCTCTGGTCCTGCCTGGTTCTGGCCCCTCGTGGATCCTGGGGGTCCCTGGGCACGGGTGGCAGGGTCTGGGTGGTGCTGTGCCCCTGGGCTGGCAGGGATGGCTCAGGGTGCTGCAGGGCTGGAGCAGGATGCTGAGCTGTGCCACAGGGCCCCTGTGAGCCTGGTGGGTGCCCCAGCCCCAGCCTGGCTGCCCCATGCCCTCCATGGCCTGGCAGGGCTGGGTGAGGCTCAGGAGTGGTGCCCACCCTGGCACAGCTGCCCCTGGTGTCCCCCCACAGCCCCTCTGCTTTTGGGTGAAATTTGGCAGAAAATGTCTCAGCCAGGCTCAGCCCCTCCTCACAGCCCTTCTGCAGGCTTTGTAAAGGAATCCTTCAAGGGAAATGAGGTAATTAATTAAGCAGGGTAATTAATGCTGCCACGTGTGGGTTGTTCAGGCTTTTCTCCCTCCAGCAAGGCCGGGCTGGAGCTGGGCACGGCCAGGGCTGTCCCGGCCGGGATTCTCCAGGGTTCAGCATCCCTGTGCCTGTCCAGCCTCGGTTTCCCAGCACGGAGCAGCCTCTGATCCCAGTGCTGCTGCCCCAGGATCACCACAGGTGCTGCTGCCAGGTGCTCCGTGTCCCCAGCCCGGGCAGGGTCCATCACCGTGTCCCCATCACCGTGTCCCCAGCACCGTGTCCCCAGCACTGTGTCCCCATCACCGTGTCCCCATCACTGTGTCCCCATCACCGTGTCCCCAGCACTGTGTCCCCAGCCCGGGCAGGGTCCGTGTCCCCATCACCGTGTCCCCATCACTGTGTCCCCATCACCGTGTCCCCAGCCCCGTGTCCCCAGCACCGTGTCCCTTCCTCCTGCCCCTCCCAGAGCCATCCCTGGCCCTGCAGCTGCCCCTTCCCCTCACACCAGGGCTTCCCTGTGCCCGCAGCAGCCAAACCCGGGGCTGGCAGTGCCTGGGGAGGGCAGAGCAGTGAGGAACGGTCCCCAGAATAGCTCCATGACGTGTGCAGCAAAGGGCAGGGTGCTGCTGGGTGGCTTGGCCTTGCTCGCTGGGAGTGGGACAGATCCCCCTTTATACTGCCTTATATACTGTGATTTATATTAAATATATAAAATTCAATGTATGGAGTGGAATGGGGAGGTGTGAGGCCCAACTCCCAGGCCTGCAGCAGGGATGCCAGAGCTGATTCCAGGGACACCCCTCCCTCCCCTGCTGCTTCCTTCCCTGCCCCTGCTAATCCCCAGCGCTCTGACACGACAGGAGCCCTGTAACCTGATCACGGTTCATTAAGAGCTTTAACGAGATTAATTGCCAAAAGCACCAATTATTGCCGCAGCCCTTCCCTCGGGAGGATCCAGAGATCCCTGGGATCCCTGTGCTGGGCTGTGGGTGAGGATTTCCTAAAAACTGCAGCAGCACAATCCCCAGAATGGACAGATTGGGGGGTTTGGGGTTCCCTTCCAGAGACAGCTCCAGGTTTCCACATGTCCCAGTGTGGTGCTCATCCTTCCCTGGGGGTGCCGGGGGCAGCAGGACCCCCGGGACAACAGCCCTGTGCCCACCACCCCTGGCAAAACAACAGCCCCGTGCCCACCACCCCTGGAACAACAACAGCAGCCCCGTGCCCACCACCCCCGGCTAAACAACAGCAGCCCCGTGCCCACCGCCCCCGGGCACCGGGAGTGCCACCCGGGGGTCCCGGCGGTGCCCCCGGCCCCGGTGCCAGCCCCGGCCGTGCCAGCCCCGCGCTGACGCCGGGCACTAAATCGGTCGGTGACGGGCAGGAAAGGAATCCAGGGAGCAGAGCCAGGCCCCGGCTGCTCTGGCGCTCCCGCCTCGCCTCTTATGGAGAGGAGCCGGAGGGAGAGGGGCCGGGAGCCGCTCCCGTTATGGAGAGCCCTGGGGAAGCCCTGGCGCAGCCAGCGGGGCACGGGGACAACAACGTGCTGGGGACGTTGGGGACAGCCCGGAGCCTGCGGACACCCAGGGGACCCTGGGAGGGGCTGGCAGCGCCAGGGGCACCGTGGTCCCCGCAGGGACAGGGGGACAATAATGCACAGAGGGACAATGGCAATAAAGCGCAGAGGGGCTGAAACCCAGCGGGGTCACAGGCAGGGCCACACTCCCCCCTGACAGCTGATGGAAGAGAGGAAGAGGAGGAGGAGGAAGAGCTCTCACCAGCTTTGGTGCCTCGGTGTGAGCAGCTAGGCCATCCATTTATAATGAATATATGAAATTCAATATATGAGACAGGCCCTGGCCTCACCCCGGGCTTTCTGTGCCTCTGTTCCCAGTGAGCTCCGGCCTCGGGCTCCAGGCTCGGGTCCCTCTGCAGGGCAGCAGCAGCAGCTGGGCAGCTCAGGAGCTCCTGGGTGTTCTGCCAGGGCACAGCCCTGCCCAGCTGCACACACAGGAGCATTTGGGGCAAATTTGGGGTATTGGAGATTCTTCACTACCGAGGGCAGGGCACGGTGCAGACCCAGCTCTGCCTCAACACCCCCTCCCTATGTCCAGAGGGATTTTCTGAGTCCATCCAAGGGAGATTTCCCTTCTGGGTGGCAAATTCAAACCCATCCAAGGGAGATTTCCCTTCCGGGTGGCAAATTCAAACCCATTTAGAGCAACCCCACGGGGCACAAAGCGGCTCCAGCCCCGAGCAGCTCAGCTCAGTGATGGAGCAGCTGAACCCTCACGGCCAGTGCAGCTCCTGGGAACCTCCCCTGGAGCCGGGGAAGCGAATCCTCCTGCTCTTTCCCACGTGTTGTTGCGCTGCACAAATATTTGTTTTGGAAAGCGCTGCCGTGCCCCGAGCCCCGCAGCCAAGGCCGGCGCTGGCACCAAGGCTGCGGCAGCGATGGATGGATCCTGCTCCGAGCAATCCTTGGGGATGGCAGGGACGGCGAGTCCTGGGCTGTATCGGGGCAGGATCCCTGATCGGGGCTGTATCGGGGCAGGATCCCTGATTGGGGCTGTATCGGGGCAGGATCCCCGCTCAGAGCAGGAGCTGCTGCCCCAGCCCCGGGCTCTGACCGGGATCTCTTCCCGGGATCCCCATCGGAGAAATCGGAGAAATGAGAAATCCCCAGTGAGAAGCAGACGGGAGGGCAGCCCCATCCCCGCCCTGGAGCTCTCTGGTGCCCACACCAAACTCGCAGCCCCCCAAAATCCTGGGACAGGCTGGGGATGCACTTCAGAGGGAAGAGCCCTGCTCGGAGGGGAATCCTCGCCTTTCCGAGCTCTGTTCCAGCCTCTCCTCGCCCCTGGAATCGCGCTCTGGGCCGGCGGGAGCAGCAGTCGGGCCCGGGGGGGCTCCGGGACAGGAATTCGGGGCAGGGGCCCCGCGCCGGCCCCCGCACGGACTGCAGGGACACTGCCCTTTGTCTGGAGAATAAAGTTAGCGCTGTTACTCAGCCGGTCGCTATCCCAGCAATTCCTGCCTCCACTTTCGCTCGGCAGCGGGAAACATTCCTGCCCGGGGCTGCCGGGACAAACCCGCACCGGAGGGACCGGGGGGCGGCGGGGGCGGCCCCGGGACACCGCACCGGCCCCGGGACACCGCACCGGCCCCGGGACACCGCCCCTTCTCCGTCCCTAAAAACCCATTACGGGGATCACCGTAATCCCAGCCACCAATACACTTCGGTCCCCTGGGTGACCAGAGAGCAGCAGAGGATGCGGGGACAAGGCGCGTCCCCTCCGCGCGTCCCCGAGGTGAGGCTTTGTCCCCGAGTGCCACCGATTTCCATGGAAAGTTCCGCTGAAGCCAGCGGGGCTCCCACACGGAGCCCGCGTTTGTTTTCCCTGCCTGTTTTCGGCTCTTTCCCCGCGATAGGCAAAGCCGGCCGGCTGTCCCCGAGGTCCCCGTGTCCCCAGGAGCCGGCCGTGTGTCCTTGTGCTATCGCTGCCAGCCGAGAGCTCCGATAACCCCGTGCGAGGGGGGAAGCGGCTGCCTGGAGGGGAGGCCGGGGCCAAATCCCACACAGCAGCTCCTTCCTATGGGGCAGCCTCATCGCTGTGGCCGAATCCACACAGCAGCTCCTTCCTATGGGGCAAACTCATCACTGTGGCCAAATCCACACAGCAGCACCTTCCTATGGGGCAGACCCATCGCTGTGGCCAAATCCCACACAGCAGCACCTTCCTATGGGGCAGCCTCATCGCTGTGGCCAAATCCCACACAGCAGCTCCTTCCTCCTGCAGCATTCCCTCTCCTATGGGGCAGCCTCATCCCGGCGCTCCCAGCTCCTTCCTGGCATCCCTGCCCGGTGTGGGACACACGGAGCTGTGTGGGATTCTTGTGGGATCCTCCTCCATCCTTCCTGGGGAAGCTGCTCTCCCTCTGCCCCCTGTCCCTGCCCGGTGTGGGACACACGGAGCTGTGACAGAGCCTTTTGGGATCCTCCTCCCTCCTGCTCTCCTCTGCTCCCTGTCCCCTGGGTAGATGCTGGCATTGCACCCTCAGCCTCTATGGAAAACCCAAAGAACAGTTCCCCCCCGACCACCTGCCCACTCCTGAGACTCCCTGGAAATCCCTGCGAGCTCCAAAATCCAGCGGCTGCCAGAGGAGGAGGAGGAGGAGGAGGAGGAGGAGGAGAGGCCGGGGCAGCCCAGGCCCTGCTGGGGCTCCGTGCTACACTGCCCGAGCCGGAACAAAGGGAGCACAGGGAACGTCCTTTGCCAGCCCAGGGACATCAAACAAAGCCCAAAGCCCGTTCTGGCCGTGTCAGCCCCGCGGGTCAGCCCGGGTTTGATCTACAGCAGGTGGAAAAGCTCCCAGGGAGGGCTTTGGATCAGGCCCTGGTGTTTTCCTGCTGCTGGGACTCTCCGTGCCCCATAGAGCTCTGCTCACCCTCCAAGGGGATCGCAGGGATGTGTTCTCCCCACTGCCCTCCTCCTGAGGGCTGTTAAATCCTTCCTGTGACCGGGACTCAAAGTCTGAGCCACAGATCTGCTCCCCAGCCTGGAAACACCCTAAATGTAAAGCTCAGCTGCACTGTGAGCTCCCAGAACCTCAGCCCTCTGAGCTCCCATCACCTGCTCTGCTTTCAGCCCAGGATTTCAACCCAAATCCCCACTTTCCACCAGAATTTCAGCCAAGATGAAGCTGTATTTCCACTCGAGAAGAGCTGCTGAGAGCTTTGCAGCCAAAGAAGACAAGTGGCAGAAAGGGGAATGGCTTTAAACGGAGTGGGTTTAGATGGGATTTTGGAATAAATTCCTCCCTGTGCGGGTGGTGAGGCCCTGCTGAGCTTTCACCCCCCAAGAGCCCCAGGGCAGCTCTCCCTGCGCCCCCAGCCCTGCCTGTGCCCCCCCCGGTCCCTCTCTGCACACCCGGGATGGCCTCGGGCCCGTGGGGTAACCCAGCCCGCCTGGATAATGCAAATCACGGCTCAATAACCACGGGCAATTAGCGCCATTAGCAGCGCCACCATCCCCAGCTCCCCGGGCGCTCCGGGGGCGGCGGGCCCGGCCCCTCCCGGCTGAGCTCAGCTCTGACGCGGGCCCTGCGAGGATGCTCTTACTCACCCCGGGCCCTCCTCGCGTCACGGAGCAGCAGCAGCAGCAGCAGCAGCGCCCTGCCCAGAGGAGCGGGCTGGCTGCTCCTGGAATCCTCCGAGATTCCCCTGTTCCCTGGAAGGGCTCGATCCCAAACCCCGCAGCTGCTGGGGCTGGCGGCGTGTCCCGCTGGGAGAAGGTGACACACGCTCCCCAGCCCTCCCTGTCACCCCGGGCAAGGGCTGGGTCTGTCCATGGTTCGGGGTTTGAGTCTGTGATCTCAGCTGGAACAGCCCCGGGCAGAGCAGCACCTTGGAGGGACTGGTGAGGGACTGGTGAGGGACTGGTTCCTGTGGGCCCTGCCTGCAAACCCCTCTGGAAGGGAATCTCAGAGCTGGTCCTGCCTGCAAATCCCTCTGCAAGGGGATCCCAGCCGGGTTCTGGCTGCAAATCCCTCTGGAAGGGGATCCCAGAGCTGGTCCTGGCATCAAACACCTCGGGAAGGGGATCCCAGCCTGAGCCTTGCCTGCAAACCCTTCTGCAAGGGGATCCCAGTCCAAGCCTGGCTGCAAACCCCTCTGGAAGGGGGTCCCAGTCTGGGCCATGGCATCAAACCCCTCTGGAAGGGAATCCCAGAGCTGGTCCTGGTATCAAACCCCTCTGGAAGGGGATCCCAGCCCAAGCCTTGCCTGCAAACCCCTCTGGAAGGGGGTCCCAGCCCGGGGGCTCGGCCCGGCCGGGGCTGTGCAAGGAAGGAGCAGCAGGGCAGGAACCGGCCGGACCCGTTCCGCCGGTGCCATCGGGAAGGTGACTGTGAGTGACACGCCAACCACCGTGTCCAGTCCCTGAGGAATGCGCCCGGGATCGTCAGGGGAGCGCTCCTGAGTGAGTCACGGCACGGACACGCGGATTTAGCCGGGATTTCAGCCCAAGCCTCCTCTAATTGCATATTACTGGAGGGATGCTGACAGTAATCAGCTGTTCCAGGCACGCCGGCACGGGGAAGGGAGGAGGGCTGCAGGGGTGTCCGTCCCTCCAGCCCCTCCTTGGATTACAAGGCGCAAATATAGGGCAGGCAAACAGCCCCGCAGCGCTGCCTTCCCCTTGGAAGGCACGGTGACACTGCTCCGGCCGGGCCGGGCTCTGATAGCGGCCAGATAAGGAGGGCAAACACGCCGTGGTGGTGCAGGGGGCAAGGATCAACCATCCCAGGCAGCCGGGGCTGTGTTCTGTCCCCATCCTGTGCCGAGGGAGGTGGGAACCGCCCGGCAAGGGGAAAGGAGCGAGCTGCTGGCAGTGAAAACGCGAGCTCAGTGCTGGCAGTGAAAACGCGAGCTCTGTGCTGGCAGAAAATGCGAGTTCTCACCTGCACGGGGAGAGATAACACATCTCACACCGCCCTGCGCCTCCGCGGGCGCCGCTCCAGCCTCGGCCCGCCCTGCAGCCCTCGTCCCTCCCTGTAATGTCACTGTTTCCCCAGCTTCCATCCATCTGGGAATGTCATTGTTCCCCTAGCCCTCCTCCATCTGGGAATGTCGCTGTTCCCCCAGCTCTCATCCCTCCCTGGAATGGCCCCATCTCCCCCTGGCATCCCCCTGATCCTCCTGGCATCCTTCCTGGCATCCCCCTGGTGGGACGGGCAGGGTTTGGGGTGCAGGGCAGCAAGGGCACCCCGTCCTTGGCCTCTCCCTTGTGCAACACCTCCGGGCTGCGGTGACAAGGCAATTGATTTCTTTTCCTCCTCTGCTCAGGAAACGCCTCTGCCCTGGCCGTCAGTCATCCCCCTGAGCACCTCGGCATGCCAGCGGAGGATTTCGATGGAATTTGTCAGAGCCGCGGTGTTTCCACGGGCTGGAATGCGTGTCCGGGCGCGGGGAGCCGCCCCGGTGAGCGGGCGGCAGCAGCGCGGGCACGTGTGGGTCATTCCCGGAGAGCAGCAGCGGGGCCGGGCAGGGTCCGGGGGCCTGGGGCCGGCTGGAATGCCGCGGAGCAGGCGGGAGGCTCCGCAGGGGCTCATCTGCTCTTGGGGCGGCTCGGGAGCGATGGGAATGCCCGGGCTGCTCACTCCAGCCTGCATCCAAGAGGTGAGAGGAGAGAAAAAGTGGTTGTCAGGTGCTAGCCTGTGTTTGGAGCTGAACAGAACAAATACTCCATGTACAGAGGGAAAAAACCTTTTCAAAGGTTCCTCTGCCTGTGCACACAACAGGTTCTACACCCAGGGGTGCTGGGCACTGAACAGGCTCCCCAGGGAAGCGGTCACAGCAAGAGTCTGCCGAGGCCAGGAAGGGTTTGGAAACTCCCAGAAGCACATTGGGGTTGTCCTTGATGCTCTCTCTGTGTGGCTCCATTCCAAGCCAGGGTATTCCACAGCTCCAGCAGGAGCTCAAACCCTCCTTGGAGCAGAAAAGGCTGAGCAGGGCTGGGAGATGGGATCAGAGTGAGGGACAGAGCAGAATCGTCACCCTCAGCCTGCCCTGTGCCATCCTTGGGGCAGGCAGGGAGCTGTGGGGCAGGCAGGGGGGCTGTGCCATCCTGGGCCAGGCATTCTGGCTGTGCCAGCCCCGGGCAGCCCAGCCCGGCCCGGCAGCCCTCGGGGAAGGGCCACATCAATGGAGCGTTTGTGTCGTGCTTGGCAGCGGGCACCGGGCCCCGAGCGCGGCTATAAATGGCAGGGGAGGCACAGACAGGCTGTTCTCTCCCCAGGAGCAGCCTTCGCAGCCGGGACGAGGAGGAGGAGGAGGAGGAGGGCAGCAGGGAGCAGCGCTGGCACGCTGCAAGGGAACAGCTCCGCAGAGATAAAGGGGATGGAAGCGCCGAGCCGGGTCTAGCGAGCCGCCCGCACGGAGCTGGTGCCGCCCGGGCACGGGGCCAGGCTGGAGGCAGCGGGGCTGCAGCAAGATGCTTCGTGCATGCTGGAGTCAGGACAAATTGCTGCCGTTTCAGTGCGCTTGGAGCACGGCCAGGTGTCCTTCCAGGAGAAAAAGCTGCAGCTGCAGCAGCCGCGGGCAGCCCCAGGAGCTCTCAGGGCTGGCTGGGTTGGATGCTCCTGCAGCAGAGGGGCTGTGGGCACACGCAGCACCGTGCCACTGTGTGCCACCAGCCCTGGGCACAGAGCTGGGCACTGCCCAGGCCATGGCTGAACTCAGGGACTGCACTCACGGCCCTGGAGGAACGGGCAGCCCTGAGCTCAGAGCCAGGCCGAGGGCAGCACTGCAGCAGCACCTGGGCCTGGACTGCACCAGCACAGCCTCAGGCACACCCTGACTGATCCATCACCCCTCTGCTCAAATAATGACAGACTACAGGCTGTGAGAAAATATACAGGGTGTTTTTTTTATTTGACAATTAACAAAAGAGGGATGGGAATCTGGGCTGTAAACATTGATAGCTCCTTTCTGATCACAACGAGTACTTTCCACCAACATCCCTTTGTATGCTCTGATCCACCCAACAATGCCCAGCCAACTCTGTCAGGGCTTTTGCTGCTCTGCTCAGGGTCACAAATCCAGAGGCAGCTCATTCACCACACACCCACAGCAGGAGCAGCGCCCACACAGGAGACAGCTGAGGGACTCAGATCCCTCAGAGCTGCTTCCATAGGTGAGGGGCACTTGGAAAGGGCAGGAGATCATGCTGGGCTTGGGCCAGAAAGAGGGAAACATCTCTAAACCCAGCAGGTATGGAGAGAAATGAGCCCTGAAAAAGGCAGAGCCTGCCCAAGCAGGGACAGGGACAGTGCCAGCCCAAGCAGGGACAGGGACAGGGCAGTGCCACCCCAAGCAGGGACAGTGGCAGTGCCAGCCCAGCCAGAGCACCCCAGCCCCGCTGTCGGAGGGAAGCTTTGGCCCAGGACTGTGGAGATGTGGAGATGCAGAGCCAGCAGGTCTGTCCCAAAGAGGGACTGGCACATGGTCAGCTCCATTGTTGCAGTGGCACCAGAACTGCCTGGAGCTCCACAGGGGGAAGTGAAACCTCATCTTGGGGCTGGAGGGCAGCCAGGGCTGGAGGAGCTGCACCCAGCTGCCAGCCCTGTCACCCACAGCAGCACACGGCTTTTCCTGGGTCACAGCCCTGCCCAGAACTCAGCTTTTCCTGGGACTGAACCCTCCCCAGAACTCAGCTTTTCCTGGGACACAGCCCTCCCCAGAACTCAGCTTTTCCTGGGACTGAACCCTCCCCAGAACTCAGCTTTTCCTGGGACTGAACCCTCCCAGCCCCAGCCTCTCCTGCTGCAGGAGGAACCACCCTGCAGGTGGGTCAGAACCAGCCCAAGGGCTCCAGGCACCTCTTGCTGCTCTCAGCAGCAGGGATGGAGCCATGGAGAGCCAGCAGGGAGGGTCCTGGTGCCACCCTCCCTCTCCAGCAGCAGGGAAAGGCAAAATGCACAACTCCAGAGAACAGTGTTCAAAACAGAAACCTCCCCCAGCTGCAGGAGGAACCCGACAGCAGCCGCAGCATTCCCAGGGCTCAGAGCTGCTCTGGACTCAGGCAGATCCATTCTGCCCCTTTCCAGGTGCCCACCTGGCTCTGAGCCTGGTTTTTGGTGGGAACAGGGTCGGGGCATCTCCTCGTCACAGCACCCAGATGGACAAGCAAATAAAAATAATCCAACAGATTTGAATACACTGTATTTATTCGTAACAGATTCTAAAGAATCTAGTGAGTCTATGTCAAGCCCATCGCATGACAAGTGATACAGGTGTAGGAAAAAAAAGACATTTAAAACAAACAAAACAACGAAAAAAAAGAAATCAAGTGCCATTCAAGCTACTGGAATCTTCCAATTGCCCCCTCACAAGAGGCAGCACAGTATCACTGCAAGGTCTAGAAAAACTCAGGTTCAAGCCACTCACAAGAGTCCCACCACACACACTCCATAAATGCAAAGTGCAATCTCAATGGTAGGTCACCCTGTCGAGCTGCTGGCTGCAGGGGATCTGTTTGGACACCTCAAAGGGAAGGAGGGAATCTCAGTTCAGTGTGTCTGTGGGTAGGAGCAGCCTGTAAAAAACATGCTACATGGCATCTATGTTCCATTTCAAACGCAAGGAAAACATCTCACCTCCCCCAAAGCCACAGGAGTGGCACAGCCAGGCTAAACCAGAGTGACCCTGCATGGAAAACACCAATGATGAGTTCTGGGGAGCTGGGGGCTGCCGTGAAGGCTGGGCTGAGCTCAGGGGGCACCAGAACCTGCCCAGCACAGGGGCAGAGCCACTGCCCAGCCCCAGGGATGCCAAGGGCCACCCCCACCCCTGACTCCCCATCCGCAAACCCCCAGCCCAAAAAAAGGTACCAATCTGGCTATGCACATTCCAAGGATCTAGTCTTTATTTCAGTCTGCCCGGCTATTACAGTTTTGTCACAAAAACAAAAATAAAACCCAAAAACGCGAGTTAGTAAAGGTACTAAAGGATAGGGCAGCACCAGGAGGCCCGAGCAGCATCCCTGGGGAACTGCCTGCCCTGAAACCTGAGACCTCTGGCGGCCCAGGGACCTCCCAAAAAACCTCTGTGCTCGGACATCAGCAGCTCAGAGCCACTGAGAGACAAACCCTCCAAACATAGAGGGTCTGCTCAGAAAACATTGCTCCCCTAAGGCCAACTAACCTCACCCCCTCCTGCCCCCAGGCTCCATTTCTAGCTAGAGAATGAATTTCAAATGCTGTCAGTGGCTCACACAGGGAATCACAGAGCTGGGAATGGGCTGCTTTGGAGATGGGACCTGCCCAAGGGATGATCTCCAGCATGAGGAGGCCTGTGCACCTCCCTGGACAGCTGGAAATGACTGACCAGTGACCTGGATGGTTTGTGCTTCAAAGGACAAGCCTCACCTTCCCCATGGCCCAGCTGGCCTGTGGCTTTGTGCATTAAAATCACACTGCATGTCCAAAAAAAAAAAAAAAAAAAAAATTGGAAGAGCAGCATTTCAAATTCCCCTAGAAAAAACAGGATTAGGTTTGGCAGCCTGGGGCAGGCTCCTGGACAAATCATCTGCCTCACTACGTTTTGGCACTGCAGACTTGGGAGCTTGAAGAAATCCAAGTGCAGGTCCCTGCTGCCTTTTTTCCAGCAAGCCCTGCGCAGCATTTTCCACCATGCACTCCCCAGTGCTCCCAGTTTGAGGCATTTCCAGCCCCCCACTTTGGCAGCTCTGGGCTCCAGCTGGTCCTGGACAGGGAGCAAGTCATGCCCAAACCCCTCAGGCACACAGAACCTGCTCTGGCCTCAGCCAGGATAAGAAATGATCTTGCGACCCTCCCAACCCACGACAGAAACATTTTCCTCCTCAGACATTCCCCACTCGAGCTCTGGGCCATCAGCCCCCGCAGAAAATAATAAAGTTTACAGTACAGTTGTGTTTATATTGTTACAGGCACTTAAACAGGATTCTTTGGTCCTTCAAAGGAATTAGCCACCCTGGCTTCTCTCGGCAGAAACCACAAGTTTGCACACCCAGAACACCTCCTGCACTAAAAAAAAAACCCCACAATTCAGATCCATTTCAGGGCAGTGCAGCTCTACCTTAGCGTAATTCTACAGTCTCCCCTCACACACCCCACCCACCCCGCTGCCTCCACAATTCCACAAGGAGCCATTCCCATAACACTGCACTTCCCATCACAGTGTACAGCAGACAAGGCTCGTCCCAACCATCCCAGGGACGAGACACTCAAGCCAGAGTCCAGGAATTTTCCTTTGCTGCAGTTCTGGGAAGGTCATGGTTCCATTTGCTCCCCCCTCCCCACCCTCCCGACCCCCCAAGGCACGGAAATACCTTGGAGGACAGACCCTGGGGTTTGTCCTGGCTCAGTTACAGGGCAGCCACGTGGGGTAGGACTGATTGCAAGGCAGGAAGGGCTGCACGTGGGTCACGTAGTAGTTGAAGTTTATTTCGCTGACGTAAGGGGCCGGCTGGTAGAAGCAGGTAACGTTTGTGACCGTGGGGATGATGTTCTGCTCAGCCAGGACCCTCACGGCCAGCATGGCAATGAGGTTCAGGGTCTGCCTCCTCTCGTGTCCCATGAGGCAGACCGTGCTCTCGTTGACCACCCTGTGCAGGGTCATCAAATAGTCATATCTGTTGCTCTCCATGCCCACGAAGTGGCTCTGCAGGTAGCACTCCAGCTTGCGCAGCTGCTCGCCGATGTCAGAGAAGTCTATGAAGAACCTGGAGCACATGTACCTCTGCAGGGCCTTCATGTCCACCTCGGACTTGGGCTTGAAGCCCCTGACGAGGAGGTTGCAGTACTTGAGGAGCCCCCCGCCGCGGATCTCCTCGGGGTTGCGCGTGGCGATGACGCGGTGCCGCAGGTGCTCCATGGCCTCCTCGAAGTCCCCGTACATGCTCTCCCCGGTCACCGTGGGGTGGAAGTTCTCGGCCATGGGGGTCTCGGAGCACTCCC
>JAHXMQ010012343.1:12170246-12204035 GCA_020466415.1 Ammodramus savannarum pratensis | reverse complement strand
TTCCCAGCTCCATTCCCAGTTTCCCAGCTCTATCCCCCCTTTCCCAGCTGCCAGCCCCCCGTGTTTCTGGAGCAGGGCATTGTGTGAGTGCCTAACGTGCGGTGTCCCCACCGTGTCCCCACCGTGTCCCCGTGTCCTGCAGGTAACTGAGCACCCTCAGCGTGGATCCTGGCATGCTTGGATGCACAGCAGCTCTTGCCACTGCTTCTCTTGGTCTGCCCCACTGCAGGAAGATGGCAAAAGCCAACATCACCAGGGACATCATCCACAGGCAGATCAAGGTAGGTGTGAGCCTCAGAGGAACCTCCTGGTGCTGCCTCTGCTGGGGCACCAGATCTCTGTTACTTAGATATTGATAAGCCCCGTAAGGAGCTTAGGAGAACAAACACACAGGAGCTGTCGCTGTCCTTAATGGGGAGCTGGCATGGAGTCTGGCATGGCAGGAGCACAGTTCCTCTCCCTGGGCTGGTTTGCCATCAGCAGCTCTGTTCCTCTGAGTTGAAGAGAGAAATGGAGCTGCTTGTGTTTGGGCACCACAAAGGCCCTTAGCCAGCTTCCCTCTCTGCTGTCTGTGTTCTCCCCGTGTGATCTTGCCATCAGAGGTATTTCTGACTGTAGTAAAGCTAATGATCTCTGTCACAGCCTCTCTGTCTCCTTTTCTTTAGAGAGTGCTGTGTTGCTTCCTTTGTGTAGGGGAAAAAAACCTTGTGCAGTGGTGGGATCAGTCATCTGATGGCTGCTTTGGTGGAATATCAACGTGAAAGGACTGGCTGCAGCAGACACAATAGGCAATTATTGCTGGGACTCAGAGGCCTGAAATCATTTGCAGCTTTGCTGATAATCAGCATTCAGGAAAGGGATCTGTGAGTGGCCAGAATAAGGAACTGGGAGCTCGAGTGCTCACTTTGCAGTTTGGTACCAAACTCGGTTATAAGCTTGTAATTCAATCCATGTGCAGAGATTTGTTTTGCTGCCCTAACAAGGAAGGGCTGGTTCTGTGGTTTGAGCCCTAGCCTGGGACTGTCTCAGTCTGTCTGCTCTCTCAGACTTGGACGTGTGACCTTGGGAAGATTGCAAAGTCAGGCAGGTCCTTGTAGGAGAAGCAGCATCCTACCCCAGAGCCCTCAAAGCCACTGGGGCTGCAGTAGCACAGAATTACACCTGCAGCACCTTGCATGGGCCTTGCAGTGCTGCAGGAATGCTCTCCACAAAAGTACATCCAGGGGTTTGAAGTCTGTCGTGGAGGCTCCTACAAAAAGCCTGGTTTGTTTTGCCTCCAATCCTTTTATGTGTGTCTCCATTCTGTCTTCAAATAGCTTTTGGTGTGTGGAGTTCATTACTGAACATTGGGCTGGAAGGGAATTCAGCACTTGTGTGTGTGCTCTGGGACTGCTGATGGGCTCTGAGCACCACCAGGGTGGTCTTTTGGGCACCACCAGGGTGATTTTGACATTGGGGTTCCCATCTCTAAATGCTGGTGACAAAGGATTAAGGTGACAAGTGTGGCATGGAGTGAGACCACACTGGGTCAAGTCCTAGGGAAGAATCTCCATTTGGATGCTCCATCCAAAATCTGACTGGCATTCTCTCTCCTTCGTTGCTGCCTCTGCAGTTGGCCTTGTTTCATCAGAGCCATCTGCTGATGCATCTGTGAGCCCTGTGAGATCACAGGGGAAACAACTGTCCTGCTTTCCCTCACCTTCATTTGTACTGACGCAGTTCTGTGGCAGCTGTTGCCATCCCTCTGGAACAGGCTGTGCACTGCAGCTCTGCTGCCTGCCTGAGGAGCAGCCCATCCCTGAGGGCAGCTGGCCAGCTCCACTCCAGCTCCTCACCCCGTGCTGCTGCTGCTGCTGCCTTGGGACAGGCTCTGCAGTGGCACAGTTCTCCTGGGCAGCTCAGCATGGAGCTCCTGCTGAAATCCTTGCCAAGGGACAATAGCAGCCATTCCCAAGTTCTTCCCTATCTTCTGCTTCAGGCCCCAGGTAGGGTCAGCTCACTCTGCCTCAGTGTGGGCCTCCCAGAGGTGGTTCTGGCTCCTCAGCTGGAGCCTGGAACTGACTTACACAGCATTTTAAATCAGTTCAGGGGCGAAGATTAAGATTTGCCCACCTGGAGATGTTCAGAGGATGGGAAGGCTGGAGAGGGACTTGTCACAAGGATGTGTAGTGATGGGACGGGGGGGAATGGCCTTGAGCTGAAGGAGGACAGGGTTAGATGGGATATTGGGAAGAAATTCTTTCCTGGGAGGGTGGTGAGGCCCTGGCACAGGTGCCCAGAGCAGTTCTGGATGCCCCTGGATCCCTGGCAGTGCCCAAGACCAGGGCTTGGAGCACCTGGGGCAGTGGGAGGTGTCCCTGCCATGGCAGGGGTGGCACTGGGGGGGCTCTGAGGTCCCTTCCCACCCAAACCATTCTGGGATTCTGTGACTCCCTACTACAGTCCAGGACCTGTGGACCCCCCAATACCTGGTGAGGTTTTTAAAGCTGATGAATGCTCTCTGAAGGGGCAGGAGGAGTGTGTGTGTGCCGTGCTCAGTGTGCTCATGCTCCCTTTGTGCCCCTGCAGGAGAGGGGAGCGCTGGGCTTCGAGCGCCACTACCACGTCACCGACCCCTTCATCCGCCGCCTGGGGCTGGAGGCTGAGCTGCAGGTGGGTGTGCAGGGGGAGACCAGCTCCTGGGGGCACCTTGCTGCAGGAGGGCCTGAGCTGCTCTGGTCTGTCAGCTCACTGCTGATTGCTTGGTCCCCCAAACTGCATCACAGCCAGGAGCTCAGCGAGAGCGTGTGTGAGCTTTCTGTGCTGCCTGGTGCACGTGAGGAGAACCTTGCACAGGGTGGGCACCACCTCATCTCACACTGCCTGCTGCACCTGGAGGAGAACCTTGCATAGGGTGGGCACCACCTCATCTCAGCACTGCCTGGTACACCTGGGGGAGAACCTTGCATAGGGTGGGCACCACCTCATCTCAGCACTGATGCCTGAAGAAGACAATTGTCAGCTGTTCAACGTGCTCAGCTCTAATGGGATCTCTAAGGAACATGTTGTAGTGCACTCTGACATACCTTAGAAAAGATTTTAAGGTTATACAGAATATTCTGAGTTGGAAGGGACCCACAGGGATCATTGAAGTCTTAAGTGAACAGCCCCATCTGGGGGTCAAACCCTCAACACCCTGCTCCACCCAACTGAGGCAACCTCTAACACATCAGTTATCTTGGTTTGGGGGAGAAAAGGGTTATTTTGTCCCCCTTTTGAGTCACATCTCCCACATCAAATGGTGCTCAGCACTCCCCCACTTCCTGGTGCAGTCGTTGGTTAATGTGGATGAAGATGGATGATGTAGTCACCCAGCAGCAAGGTGCTTCTAACAGAGCTATCAAAAGTGCATTTTCCCTGTGTTCCCAGAGTGCCTGTACATGTAATTTGTCAGCCTAGCCAAGGGCTTTGGAAGCAAAGTCACCTTTCCGTGTGTGCAGCCTGATTTCAGCTGTAGCCTCTGAGACTAAGCTGCCATTTTATTCAACACTACCTTTTTCTATTTGTTTCATTTTGCCTTTTCTGCTCCAACTGCTCTAGCATGTCTGTCTCTTCTGGAGGTGCTTATCTACCAAGTGTGTGGAGTTCTTTGCAGGGCTGGAATTAAAAAAACCTGCTTTTATTGGAAGAAGTTATTTGTGAGGAGCTCAGTGTGTCCTTGTCTCAGGACAGCTCTGTTTGATACATCTGAAGTTTGACTAATGCCATCTTCCCTTGCCTCCTTCCCTCAGGGTCACTCTGGGTGTGTCAACTGTCTGGAATGGAATGAAAAAGGAGAGTAAGTATGTGGCTTCATTTGGGGAATCAGCAAAGCCATAACCCCAGGTTTTCCCAAGAGGAGGATGTAGGTCATGTTATCATAAGCAGCTGCTTCCCATTTCTAGTAAAGTGGAGCTCAAGCTCAAATTCTGAGCTGTAGTAGAGCTCACGCTTCAAAAGAAGCTTTATTTTGTTAAATATATCTGGATATTATTAGAAATGCCCCTTTAGTGAGTTCAGAAGGGAAATGGTCAGACTAAGAAGTGGCGATTGAAGGCTGCTTCTCTTCTCCTAAGTGGTATTATGGATTATAATGGATCTTTAGGATTTGCCCAGCTGGTGGTGACATTTCCCCACCCCCTTCACCACGCTGTTAAAAGCTGCTGCTGGGGGACAGATATCCAAGGGTAGGAGGTGGAGAATCCACCCCTCTGCAATTTCAGAGGGACACTAAAGAGCAACTTCCAGTAACCAAGTGGAATGAAGAGTTTCTGTGTGGATTGGAGGAAGAGTGAGTATTTCTGCACATGCCTCTTACAATGTCCAAAGTCTGCCCTCTGATACTCTTCAGAATTATTTACCAGTGACAATTTCATGTGCTTGAAAGAGAATGGCTGAGTTTAAAAGAGCTGAGAGTTGCAGATGTCAGATTCCTGTGGTCCAGATGGATGGACAAGGCCAAGAGCACCTTGCAATGACTTTAAAAGCAGTTTGTGGTTCACCCCACGAGCCCTGGGGCTGCCTGGGCACCTCTGGAGCCTGGGAATGGATGGGATGCCTTGGCTGGGCTGCAGAGATGGTGTGGAGCAGTTAACACAGCCAGGGTGGTGGGGAAGGTGGAGGCCCTGCATTTTGCTGTTGACCAAACACTCCTGTTTTCCCATCACAGTGTGGGTGAGATCCTTCAGTCAGCTGTGCTTTCTGTGGAATTGCTTTTTGTCTGCTTTAGCTCCTACACCTGGCTGGAGGGACGGGTGCACGGTGAGCAGCAAGAGCAGAGAGCTGAGGGAAGAGAGGAAATGGGCTGGTTAGGGCTGAATAAACTTAATGGATGTCTGTGGTCAAACAGCTCCACAGATCCGGGCACGGTGTGGAACAGAAGAATTCATGGTGCACATTTGTCTCCTGTTCCTTTCAGCTTGTTGGCCTCTGGCTCTGATGACCAGCATACCATTGTGTGGGATCCTCTGCACCACAAGAAACTCCTTTCTATGCACACAGGACACACTGCAAACATCTTTTCTGTCAAGGTATGTGCTCAGAAGGAATGAGCAGCTAACAGGAACAGCAACCTGAGCAGTAAAATAATCCTTGCTAGGAAACATTTTCCTGCTAACAGTCTCTCCCCAAAAAGTTAAATATTTCTAATTATGGGGAAAAGGATTAAATCTAATGTTGAAGTTAGTTTATTAAGATCCCAGGCTTATTCTCTCAGTGAATTGGAAGGAAATGATGTAGCAGACTGGGATGTGTGATGAAGCCACTCTCAGTCGTGCTGTAGCTGGTGACTCTAGAGTGTGCATGCTGACCTGTGTAAAAGGGAATCCCATGGGTTAGCCCAGGTTCCTGGAGCAGAGTTGCTGCCCTGTGAGTGCCAGGGTGTCCCTGTGAGCAGCCCCAGTGCTGTGCAGGCTCAGTGTCCCATCCCTCAGTGTCCCATCCCTCAGTGTCCCATCCCTCTGCCGCAGTTCCTGCCGCACTCGGGGGATCGCATCCTCATCACGGGAGCTGCGGATTCCAAGGTGCACGTCCATGACCTGACCGTCAAGGAGACCGTGCACATGTTTGGAGATCACACCAACAGAGTGAAGAGGATTGCCACGGCGCCCATGTGGCCAAACACCTTCTGGAGTGCAGCAGAAGATGGCTTAATCAGGTACAGAATTGCGGTTGGTTTGGTGTTGGGAACCATCACAACGTGTGCTGTGCACAGACCTGAAGAGAGGCTGTACTGAACAGCTTCAGCTCATCTCTCCCTTTCCTAAAACTGGAAAGGTTTGTCTCATAGAATCATAAATATCTCCTCAGCTCCTCCATTTTCCTCACTGCTGGAAAGGGAGGCCAGGAAAGGAACAGGTCATGACTTGGGAGTTTAATTTGGAACTTGAATAAATCTGTGCACACTGTAGATCTGCTTTTAATGATTATCCTGGTACTGAGGCCCAGTGTGTGCTGTCCCAGCTGAGGACATTGCACGAGTCTCTTCTGCTGCTTCTGTTACCCTATGTGTGTGCCTCACTGCCACCCCTTTGCAGGCAGTACGACCTGCGGGAGAACAGCAAACGCTCCGAGGTCCTGATAGACCTGACTGAGTACTGTGGGCAGCTGGTGGAGGCCAAGTGCCTGACGGTGAACCCCCAGGACAACAACTACCTGGCCGTGGGGGCCAGCGGGCCCTTTGTGCGGCTCTACGACATCCGCATGATCCACAACCACAGGTAACAGCACCTGGCCCTGCCTGGGGCAGCCTCCTGGGGCTGGCACCTGCAGGGATCCAGCACTCTCCTCTTTCTGTGCAGTTTCACTCTGTTTTTTCTGTCACCCAGAGCCATTTGGCTGAGTGCACCAGGGCCGTGTGAGGCTGGTGACCCCATGGCTGTGTGGGCAGCTGTGTCCTCATGGGTGGGCAAGAAGAGCCACTGCAGGTGGGGCTTGCAGCAGCTGAGTGCTGTGGTTACCATGAGGCTGTTGCTCTGTCTGCAGGAAAAGCATGAAGCAGAGCCCCTCGGCTGGCGTGCACACGTTCTGTGACCGGCAGAAGCCCCTCCCGGACGGGGCGGCTCAGTACTACGTGGCAGGTACCTGGGGGGGACCTGGGGGCTTCACTGTGCACACACACAGTCACCCATCACACACAAACCCTGCCAGGGCAGCTCTAACGTGGGATATCCCATGGAATTGCAGGTTATTCCACTGGGGAGGGGAGCCAGCCTTGCTGCTTTTTGTCCAGCATAAATGTGTTCTTGTCACTCCTGCTGGGAAGTGAAGGATTGGGTATAACCTGGGCTCTATAGGCTTTCCTGGAACTGGTCCCAGTTCAAAATCTTCTTGGCACAGAAGTGACTTGTCCTCATCCTGCAGATAAAGAATCAGTGATGCAGTATCTGAGCAATCTAGATGACATTTTTCTCCAGTGTTTATTATTTACTATGTTTTACCCCAAAATGTTTGGGTTATTTTTTATTTTTTTTTCACAATATCTCAGACCAGCATGTTCAGCAGACCAGTTCTGACAGTCCTGCTCCTGATGGTTCCCACTAGAGGATTCCTCAGGTCCCTGAATTGGTCATGCAACACATCTGCTGTCTGAAGAACAGAACCTGTGTGTGAGCTGAATATTTAGGAGCTTTGGTTTCCTTGTGCTGAGGGCTTTATTAAGGAAACCTAATTAGGGGGTTGAGGATGGAGGCATTTGCAGATGGCCACAAATCACAAAAGCCAAATCCTAGAGAATCCCCAAAACTGAGATTTGCTGGGTTCTGGAGGCTCATTGTTAACAAGGCAGTTATGTGGGGTGGTTGTGCAAAAATGGAATGATGGAATTACAGAATGGTTTGGGTTGGAAGGGACCTTAAAGCACACCTTGTTCCACCCTGTACCATGGGCAGGGACACCTTCCACTAGACCAGGTTGCTCCAAGCCCCATCCAGCCAGGCCCTGGACACTTGCAGAGATGGGGCATCAATACCCAGGTGAAAAGGCACCTGTGCATGTTCTGGTTCCTCTGGAAGGATCCCATAAACAGTGGGAAATGGAAAATCCTGTAGGTGCTCGTGCTCCATGGCTTTGCCCTTCAAAAGGGAGCAGCTGGGCTAGGACAGAGACAACATTGGGAGTTAAGCCAATAATTCTGGCCTTGTCCTCTCCCCAGGGCACCTCCCAGTGAAGCTCCCAGACTACAACAACAGGCTGAGGGTGCTGGTGGCCACCTACGTCACCTTCAGCCCCGATGGCACCGAGCTCCTGGTCAACATGGGCGGGGAGCAGGTAAGGAGGCAGAAAAGCTTCAACTGGGGCACTGGACATTGCTGTGTGCCGTTGGAAATGGGTACAGCCACTTCTCTGTGGGCAATGTGATGGATTTCAAACTGCTCTCTGATTAATTCAGACTAAATGCTTGGGATTAGGGATATATTTGTTACGCTGTCACTGATCAAAGTTAAACCACGTTCTGTTGTGGTTTTCCAATTCACATTTCACTTTCCGGAAGAGGGGAAAGAAAATAAACAAAACCAGTTCTGAAACTGACCTTTGTTGACCTAGAAAGGATTTCATAACTCATTCTTGAAACATCAAACTGCTTCTGTAATAGAATGTAGTGAATAAGAACTTGGAGAAGCAAAGGCCTTCACCTGGAATATTGATTGCTTTAATTTTAAGCTCTAGGTGTTATTCATGGATCTTTTGTAAAGCCTATCAATGGAATGAGAAAATCCTCCTGACAGCATTAATCAGCGTGGATTAAGCAGGACCTTTGCTTGTGGGCAGGTTGCACTGTGCTTGTCCTCTCCAGCTCTTTCTCACACTCGCTGCCTTTAGGAGAGGGTGAGCTGTGGCTCTGGCCTGG
Source organism: Ammodramus savannarum pratensis (assembly GCA_020466415.1). Classification (NCBI taxonomy): domain Eukaryota; kingdom Metazoa; phylum Chordata; class Aves; order Passeriformes; family Passerellidae; genus Ammodramus; species Ammodramus savannarum. Next base: position 12,195,670 of record JAHXMQ010012343.1, on the reverse strand, counting down.
GCTGCCCATTCCTGTCCCAGGACAGCTGTAAATTGGGATTTCACAGAGCTGCCCTGGCAGTTTCTTGGGAAATACTGGTTTCATCTTAGAAAGACTTTTCCTCGGTGTCTCACCTCTTTTCTGTCAATAGGTGTTTGGTTTCTTCATTATCGTGGTGTTAATTGAAATACCTTAGTTGCTTAATTGAAATATGAAGCGTTCTGAGCAGGTTGGTCAGTGGTCAGGTCATCTTTTACACTCTGCAGGTGTGGAGTAAGATCAGGTTCCTGTTTCTCAGTGTTGTTCTCTGAACTGGGCTGGACTGGGACACACCCCAGTTACTGCTGCCATCCCTTGTGTGGCCATCTATAAAAATGATTCCCAGTGAGAAAATTGGAAATAGCAAACACAAACAGGGAACTGTGTACCTACTGAGCCCTCTTTTATTTCTGACTTGAGCGTCTCTGTTTTGCAGACTTGTCTCATGCTCTTTTTTCCTTTCCTCAGGTCTATTTGTTTGATCTGACATACAAACAGCGACCGTACACTTTTCTCCTCCCAAAGAAGTGCCACACTTCAGGGGGTAAGTGTGATGTGTCACAGAGGGAGCGAGCAGCACAGGGGAGTTCTGTAGTGCACAAATTCATTTTCAGGGTGCAGGAGGAGAATGAAGCAGGCTGTGGGTGCTGCTGGGCTGCTTCTGCAGTGCAGTTCATACCCTGGTGCCAAAATCCTTCTGCAGTGGGGCAAAGCACGAGGGCAGAAGTGACCTGTGGAGAGGGGGATGTGTGAATTGGGAGTGCCTAAAGCTGAGCTCAAGGATTAAGCAGATTGTTGAGTGGTTGAGGTCCTGGTATCCTCCCAGACCATTCCAGGATTCCATGATACTCTAACCATGGCCTGAAATCAGTCTAAGGTATTTCCCTTAGCAGTTAGTTCTGTGTGTGTCTGGTTTTCTGATCTAGAATCTTATTGCAAAGCACACTGCAGAGATTTGTAAATAAAGAGGACAAATGAAATCCAGGTGGCTGGAGCAGGTGGAATCATGGAAGTTTTGTTTCTGCTCTGAATGGGGCTGTCATGCTGGGTTGGTCCTGCTGTAAAATAAACCCTGAGCTGGTATAATCTACACTGACACTTAGCATGGTTATATATGTCTTTTTCTAACCCTCAGAAGTGCAGAATGGCAAAACCTCAACCAATGGAGTGTCCAACGGGATCCATCTGCACAGCAACGGCTTCCGCCTGGCCGAGGGCAGGGCACACGTCAGGTGAGGGCACAGCTGCCCCTCCTGGGGCTCCATGGCCTTGTCCTGTGCCTCTCACAGGGCCAGGGGCTGCCACAGAGGGTGAGCTGCACACCCCTGGCCCTGCTCCTGGATTGCCAGTGGCCTCTGTCCCTGGGGCTGTGAACAGGAGTCAGACCAGGCAGGAGCATCCTGGGAGGATTTTTCCTCTGGTGATGAATTAAGGTGGACAAAACTAAGAGATTATTTTCCAGGCCTGGAAGCAAAGCCTGAGTGGTGATTGCTTCCTGGCCTGCAGGATCTGTGTGTTGACAGTGGCAGAGGCTGGCAGGTGAAGGAACCTTGCTTCCCTCTGCCATTTTTTGGGCACTTGCCTGCTGCAGACTGAACTGAAGCAGCCACAATTGTTCTGTAACAACCCTGGAACACTACTGCCATTCCTAGCATGGGAGCCAGGACTGCATGGAGCCTCTTCTATTGCTCCTGCTGATTTCTGTCTTTAAAACAAAATGCATTTGGGGTGAAGGAGCAGCAGCACATCTTGGTGGCTGTTTTTCCTCCAGCTGATGAGACTTGGTTCAAAGTCAAGGCACTTATTTAATACCATATATGGGTAGTCTGGGTTCCTCCAGAGTCACTTTGGGGACTGTTTCAGCTCCTCTCCTCTAGATGGCCCCTCCACCGCAGCAGCAGGAACGGGGCTGCAATTTTGGGTGGTGGAGCATGGGCCTGGTGAGCTCAGATGCTTCTGCATGTGCATTGTTGTGCATTGCTAAAAGAGCATTGGAAACGTTGTTTATGCAGTCGAAACAAAGACCTATTGGTGAAGTCTGATGCTTAAAATATCCACTGCTCGATTTGGAGTGTGTCCCTGTAGATGAAGAAAAATGGGAAACGGTCAAATGATGGGCACAGTGATGCAGTGAGACTGCCAGAGGGTGGGAAGCTGGCACAGGGTGCCCAGAGGAGCTCTGGCTGCCCTGGCAGTGCCCAAGGCCAGGTTGGACAGGGCTTGGAGCACCCTGGGGTAGTGGAAGGTGTCCCTGCCATGACAGGGGGTGGAACTGGATGGGCTTTAAATTCTCTTCCAATCCGGACTATTCTGGGATTCTGTGGTCAAAACCAAACTTTCCTCTTAAACTCCAGTTCTTCAGGTGCAGAATCCCTTCTGCCTTTTCCTGAATCTTTTATTAGGAAGTTTAGCAAACATGAGCTAAGCACTGCAGGCTGTGACCTGGAGTGAAGGATGTACCACTCACCTGTGCCGCTCCCTTGTTCCCCGCAGCCCCCAGGTGGAGTTGCCCCCGTACCTGGAGAGGATCAAGCAGCAAGCCAACGAGGCCTTTGCGTGCCAGCTGTGGACACAGGCCATCCAGCTGTACAGCAAGGCTGTGCAGAAGGCCCCCAACAATGCCATGCTCTACGGGAACAGAGCTGCTGCCTACATGAAGCGCAAGTGGTAAGGGGCAGTGCCACTGCAGGGGGCTCCAGGGACACTGGTCAGGGGCCTGCTGTCCCTCTGGGGATTGGGGGTATCAGGCTGGAACACAGCTGGGCACCTCTGGCACAGAGGGGTGGCACAGCAGTCTGTGCTGGACAAACTCTGGGGAGGCACAGCTGGGAAGCAGCCCATTGTGTCACCTTCTGATGTGCTGGGTGAAACCCTGCTCCTTTCCTGTTGAAAAAGAGACCCAGAACCCACATCTGATTCACAGCACTCTGGGTGTCTCCGAGGGTGTCTGTGTTTCTCTGGGTGGTTCTGATTTGCATTAAAGAAGGGCTCTTACATCTGCTGTCAACACATGACGTAATGGTGACTGTGCTTTGTAACATCCCATGACAGGAGGTTGTTTTAGGGCTGCCTCACACTGCAGACACCCAGAGCTGGTGGTTCCTGTGTTACCCCAGTTAACCCACACACTCTGGCTGGAACAGACCCCTGGGAGGGCTCTGGGGAGGTGGCAATCCTTGCAGTCTGCAGAGGATTCTGCCCTGCTGGTTGCAAAACACCCTGTCAGCCTCTGCATAGGTAATGTCTGCTCTGACCAGTGGCCAGGGCTGCTGCTGCAAGATACAGCTGAGTTATTTTAGTGCCTGTCCCCCTGAGCAGAGTAAGACTGAGTACCATGACTTGCCATTAACATATTTAAAATAGCTGTGGTGCTTCATCTCCATTTGCTTTGTGAGGATATCCTTCTCCTCTCCCTGCTGAAATCCCCAGTATGCATTCTCCTCTCTTCTTGCCAAGATAAAGAGCAGCCAGCAGTTGTTGTGACTGTTGGTAACTGGCCTACTGGCTGTTTTGCAATAGCAGAGATTTGGGAGCTGCCTCAAAAAGACCTCAGTGTTCAGAAGGAGAAGAACAATAGGTTGGGATTAAGGGATGGAACACAGAAGCTGAGTGCTGATCTCATGAATGACATTTTTCTTATAGGAATTGTTTTTCCCGAAGGATGTTGGCACATCTGAACCTTTCAGTGTGTCAGCTACTGCTCTGCCACAGTTTTGGGTGGCAGGAGGATGTGGAAAACACACACAGTGGGGTTTCTGTGGCATGCAGGGGGTAGGATTTAAATGGCACTGAGGTGATACCTGCCAGGTGCAGAAAAGGGGCACAGGAACAATTTGTGGAGTGTGGGGAGGGTGGCTGGGATGTCCCTGAGCAGGGGGAGAGGCAGACAGTGACCCAGGCTGAACCACCACGTGTCTCTGAGCTGTTCTTGATGTCTGGAGCAGGAACAGGCACAGGCCACCCTCAGAACCCTGCAGGTTCTGCTTTGGCCTCATTCTCTGAATAACAGAGCAGGAGAAAAGGAAGGTCTGTAATTTCCTAACCTCCCCTTGTTCATCTCCCTGAAGATGCTGCTCATATTTTCCAGCACTTCTAAGGCTGTCCTTTGAAATTTTGCTCCTGAAAGCCAACTGCATCCCCCTCTGGATTGCTTTCAGCAGTCCACGTTGGCAGTTGTGAGCTGATTTCTGGTTTTGCACAAGCTGAGTCAATCCTGTAACAAAGGGAGAAGGCAGAGCCTGCTTTACATCCCACCAGGTCCATTCTCACACCGGTCTGTTGGGCTGCCAGGGCTGGTAGTTGAGCTTGAAGGATGTTTGAGGGTGGCAAAGCAGCTGAAAAGCCCAGTCAGGTGTACGAGTGTGTGACACCTGTCATCCTGACAGGTAGCTTGCATTCCCTTTGTCTCTGAGTGAAAATGGCCCATGGCTGTGTGTCCTGAGGTAACCCTGGCAGCCCTGCAGAGCCCTGTGCCTGCTGCACATCTCATGGGCAGGGGGGAGCTGCAGGGTGCATGGTTTGCAGAACATCCTCCTGCAGGATTTGGAGCTGCCCCTCACAAGGCCAGACACTGGGACACCTGTTCCCTGTTCACCTGTGCATGAGGAGGAGATCCTTGCTGTGAGGGTCACAGAGCTCTGGGACAGGCTGCCCACAGAGGCTGTGGAGGCTCCTTTACTGGAGTTATTCAGTTATTCAAAAACTGGACAGAGTCCTGAGGAATGTGCTGTAGGGAGCCCTGATTGTGCAGGGAAGGTGTCCTGCATGACCTCCAGTGGTCCCTTCCAGCCTGAGCCTTCCTGTGCTTCCCTGACAGAGCTTTCACGTGATCTGAAATTGTTGCTTTGTGAATTATCCTCTCCTGGGGATGTTTTGGACCTTGGCAGGTGCAGTGCACAGAACCCTGGAGTGGTTTGGGTTGGAAGGGCCCTTAAAGCCCATCTCATTCCATTCCCTGTCGTGGGCAGGGGCACCTTCCACTGTCCCAGGCTGCTCCAAGCCCTGTCCAGCCTGGCCTTGGGTACTGCCAGGGATGGGGCAGTCACAGTGGGGCATGCAGGTTACTGTGAAACTTTATTATCATTATTATTATTACTATTATTAGCCATCAAATGGAGCCGTGGCACTCTGTTCAGGCAGCTTTGGGCAGGTGTGTGAGCAGTTGAGGTCAGTGCTGGCACCCCAGGTGTGTGTGCCCTGCCAGGCTGAGCTGGGCACAGGCAGACAGCCTCATTGCCAGCCCCATTGCCCCAGCCCTGAGCTCAGGCTGTGAACAGGACACAGAAACCCAAAACAGTCCATCTGCTCCAACAATCACTTCTAAAACTCCACCGTTTTTCCTATGAAGGCAGAAAAGGCTCTGCTGGAGACGTTTGTCCCTTTGTGTGCGAGGTCCAGCCGGGCTGGGCCCGAGCTGTGCCGTGTGTCCACACAGGGGCACGATTGAGCTGTGACAGGGAGCCCGCCTGGCACGGGAGGGCTCTGCTGCCTGGCCAGAGGGCTGCTGCATCCTCCATCTTCAAAGGGCTTCCCGAAATGTGCTGCAGCAGGGAGCTCTGCTCTCGGATCTAAAATGGCAGGTCGGGGCTGGCGGGGCAGCCTGGTGTGGTCACATCCCAGAGCTGCCTGTGGGCGTCTGCGAGCCCTTGGGGAGGCTGGGCTGGGTCAGGTGGTGCCCCCGAGCCACAGCAAATGCTGTCAGAGAGCTCCTGGGGTGTGGGATTGTGTGCAGAGCTGGAAACAACAAGCTGTGGAGGGAAATGAGGGCTGGGAAACAGCAGTGGAAAATGTTTGCTGTTGCTGCCTGGGCTGGCTAATGCGGCGCTCTGCTTTCCTCAGGGATGGGGACCATTACGATGCTCTGAGGGACTGCTTGAAGGCCATATCCCTAAATCCTTGCCACCTGAAGGCCCATTTCCGCCTGGCCCGCTGCCTCTTTGAGCTCAAGTACGTGGCAGAAGCACTGGAGTGTCTGGATGACTTTAAAGGGAAGTTTCCAGAACAAGCACACAGCAGTGCCTGCGATGCACTAGACAGGGACATCAATGCTGCCCTCTTCTCCAAGAGTGATAACGGTGAGTGCTGCTGCTCCTGGCCTTCTCCAAGGTTACACTGCAATCTAATGAGCACACAAGGACCTTCCTCCTTAAACTGCCCCTCTGAAGTAAAGCTCCAACTTCTGAGAGAGATTGATTGTTGCTGTGCACAAAAACTGGCCTGAGCCTGTTCTTTCCTTGTGCCTGGTCCTGGCTTGCTCTTGAGTGAGAGTGTGATAAAAGGAGTCTGATGTAGCCAGGAGATAATCTGGAAGGAAGGAAGCTCATGCTCTGAGCCCTGCTTCCTGCTGGAATGTCCTTAACCCTTCCCTGAGGCTGCTGGGCTCTCCTGGGCTGTGTTTTGCTCAGAGTCCCGCAGTGGTGCTGAGGGAATCGTGTTGTCCTTGCAGCTGAGGACAAGAAGGGGGGAGGCCCCATCCGGCTGCGCGCCACGGGCCGCAAGGACTCCATCTCCGAGGACGAGATGGTGCTGAGGGAGCGCAGCTACGACTACAAATTCCGCTACTGCGGCCACTGCAACACCACCACGGACATCAAGGAGGCCAACTTCTTTGGCAGGTATGCTGGGGTGCAGGACAGGAGAGAGCAGCAGCAGGGTGATCTGTTCTGTGGAAGTAGCCCCATGTTACTGCTCATAAAGTGGCACAGGCACTGGTTTGGAGGGTTGGGACGAGCTGACAGGAGCCCTCCTCCCACGCTGCTGCGTGAGCAGCTGATGAGGACAGATCCACAGAGTTCTGTTGGGCTAGCAGTTCAGAAATCCATTTGGGATAGAAAACAGGGCACCTGGGGGTGCAGGGAGCCAGCATGGGGAGCTTTATCTGGATGTGCAGCTGGGAGGGGTGTCAGCCTGCTGCTGACAGAAGCAGTGTGACATTGTCAGCCCGCTGGAGCCTGGCTCTGGAGGGTGACCCAGGCTCTGCTCCTCTGCCCTAGCAACGCCCAGTACATCGTCAGCGGCTCCGACGACGGCTCCTTCTTCATCTGGGAGAAGGAAACCACCAACCTGGTGCGTGTGCTGCAGGGGGACGAGTCCATTGTGAACTGTCTGCAGCCTCACCCCAGCTACTGCTTCCTGGCCACCAGCGGCATCGACCCGGTCGTGCGGCTCTGGAACCCCCGGCCGGAGGTAAGAGCTGCCCTGCTTGTTGGATGCTCTTTGCTGCTGTGGGATCTCCCCTGCAGCAGCCCCTCCTGGGTGCTGAGTGCTGTCCCTGTGTCCTGCAGAGCGAGACCCTCAACGGGCGCGTGGTGGTGGACATGGAAGGTGCTTCCCAGGCCAACCAGCGGCGCATGAACGCGGACCCGCTGGAGGTGATGCTGCTCAACATGGGCTACAGGATCACGGGACTGACCAGCGCTGGGGCTGCCGGCTCCGACGACGAAGACAGCTCCGAGGGGCAGGTCCAGTGCCGGCCCAGCTAAAACAGAACTGCCTCTCCTTCCTCTAAATGTTTGGCTGAAAGGGAACCGAGTTTCCTTGGTCCTGAACTTTCTCTGGTGAATGACTGCACTGTTTCGCACTATGCACAGGGTAGGACAAGCTGGCAGGGGCAGGAGCGGCCGTCTCCAAACCATCACCTCCTCCTCCTCCTCCTCTTCCATGGCAGTGCAGTCCGGGGTTTGCCTTTAGTGGAATTTAGTCCCAACAGGGGTCTTTGAGTTGTCTGTGAGCAGTGTAACTGGTGATTATTTTTCCAGAGCTGCTGTATGATCTGGTACAGGGGCTGTTGCCTGCATTGCAGGGGGGATGTTAAATTCCTGAATAAAATACAAACCTAGGGCAGGGGTTATGGAATGAATTTACTGCAGTGATTTGGAAAGCTTGACTGTGCTACCAGCCTGTCTAGAGGCCCCTGGTTTATGGCTGTTGGCCATGAAACACCTGTTTTGTCCCATAACATCTTTCTTCTGGCTTCCATCTCAGACACGTCAGCAGATGTAGCTGTGCTGTATTGAGGGCTGGAGGTTGCCTGGTTTGTGCCCCTGTCGTAGCTGAGGGATCAGTGAAGGCACTGGGTGTGTGGGCAGAACGAGCTTGCCCAGTTCTGATATTCCCTCCTGTGGTCCCTGAGCCCATGCAGGGAGGTGACAGCAATGGGGACAGGCTGGATCAGAGGCCCAGCACTTGTGTAGCTAAAGCTGCTGAGGAAAGGGCAGGTGACAGCACCTCTCCATAGCCCAAGGTGTGTAGCTGTGTTCACTTTCTCCTCTCCATGTCACCTGTGCAGGAGCTGAGGCTGTTGTCACCCTGTGAATGACACAGCTACAGTCTGGAGTTGTCAGAAGCAGCATTGTTGTGCAGCCAGCTGCTCTGTCTTGGCCAAGGTGGGCCTTCCCTGCCTCTTTGTGGTGTAACATCAGATGGATTCGTGGTCCTCTCAGGAACCCTCCTTCCTGTCCCCACTCCCCAGGCCCTGGCTGGCTGCACAGCCAGGAGCACACCTGGAAACACAGCACTGTACTTCCATTCCTCCCCCTCCTGTGACACACAGCCCTGCTTTCCCCCCTTGCCGTTGCCAAACACTAAATACCCCGCAGATCTTACACAGCTGTGCTGCAACCACCTCTGGAGGTTGTTTTTTCTAGGACTATCAACTAAGACCAAAGAGCCCCTGGAGATCTGAACCGCTCTGCGCTGTCTCGCGTCTCTTCCTGCCGAAGGCCTGAACATGCTAGCCCGGGTCCCAGGGGTGTGAGGTGTGTGTCTGGAGCGTGTGCGCATGTGTGTGTGCTGTTCCTCCATGTGCTGCAGTCCCTGGTCTTCCTGTTGCTGCCGTGGAAAGAGGAGAGGCCTCCCCTTCCTGCCCTGGCTGCCTCTGGCTGCCTCTGGCTGCCAGGCACCGCTGAGCGCAGCTGCAGGGGCTGCCTGAGCCAGGGCTCTGCCTTCCAGAACAGTCCTGGAGCTGGGGAGCACGGAGGGCAGCTGGCAGCACCTCCGAGGACACTGCTCCTGCACAGACAGGGCTGGGGTGCCCTGGGACACTGTCCTGCAGAGACAGGGCTGGGGTGCCCTGGGACACTGTCCTGCTCTGGCCCGGGCTGGGGAGTCCTGCAGGGAGCAGCTCCCTGCGCTGCCCGGCCCTGGGGAGGATGAGCTGAGCTCACCTGGCCAGGTGTCCCTGAGCCCCTGGGGTGGATGGTGTCCCTGAGCCCTGGGCCAGGTGTCCCTCAGCCCCCCGTTGGGCAGGTTGGTTGGTTGGTTGGTTTTCACGCAGTACCTGTGACTGTTGAGTTCACCTGGCTGGGGCGTGGCCAGGTGCACCCCTGGCATTTGCTGCTCTTCCAAACCCGGAGGCAGCAGAAGATTCTCCTCACTTGGGTGGCTTTCTGACATGGTCTGCCCTTTCCTTTTTTTGCTTAAGGCTTCCCACTAGACGTATCCTCTTCTTTTTTTTTTTTTTTTTCTTTCCCTCTTCTCCTCCCACTCAAACTTTTTTTCAGCTTTCAGTAGACAACGTCTGTAGACTTTGATTTTTAAACTGAGAGACTGAGATGGAAAGCTCTGAAGAGAACAGACCTCTCCCTCCCCATTCACCTTTTGCTGTGGCAGCTATTTTTTGGTTTTTTTTACCCTTGTGAGACAGTGCAGCTCTTTTACCTGCCAGTTGCAGTGTGAAAGCAACCAGATTCCCTGCCTCTGCAGTGGGTTGCTGTTTTTAATGGCTGCTTTGGTTAAAAAAAAAAGAAGATTAATAATAATAGGAGAGAAGGGGAGAGAAAAATCTCTCTGCCTCTAGCCCCTTTTCCCCTTGCTGTGGGCAGATTACCTGCTTGTCGCTTGTTAACAAGGAATTTGTATTTATTGGTGAAGGAAAAAAAAAACACGCTGGGGAAGTCAGGAGAAGATGTTGCTTTATTGACCTCTGCTGTTTACTTCAACCCCCTCTTTGGGAAAGCTTCTTCCTGCTCTTTCTGGTTAACTCTTTCTAGCCTGGGATGTGCAGGGATGCCTCCTTTATTTTTGTATTCTAGCAATGGGCTCTCTGTTAGGAGACTCTAGGATTCTCTTAGTGTTGCAGTGACCATTGCTTCTCGCTTTTTTGAGTACTAAAGATGATCATCTCGTAAACTTTGCCCCTGCAGTTGTAGAGGTAACACACGAGCCTTACTGCCCTCATTAGAAGGAGCAGAAAACTTGTTTCTCTGGTCCCTGGAAGAGAAAGGGTTAAGCGATTAAACAATTCTTTGTTCTAGTTGTTTCTCGGTGTGGTTTTGTTCGGGGGATCCGTGTGGGTTTGTGGTACCTCTCTGCTCCGTGAGGGTGGCCTGGGTGGGCCAGGTGCCGTCAGTTCCTCAGAGAACAGAGGCTCCAAAAGGTGGCCCATGAGCTGTGCTGGCCCCAGAGTCAGTGCTGAGTTAATTCACCCACGTTTGGGGGCTCAGGGCTGCCAGAGGAGCGAGGGTTTGGGGCTGCCACACTGGGGTGGGGACGGGAGCAGCTGTCCCAGGGGAGGGAGCTCATCTTGCAGAGCTGCTGCAGCAATCCCAGAGACAGCAGAGCTCTGAAATCCTGCGGAGGGCCCTGCTGGCCAGAGGGGCTCAGAGCTGCACCCATCAGAGCCCACCCTGGGGCTCAGGCACAGCCCAGCACCTGCCCAAGCCACCCTGCCCGAGGTGCTCTGTGTCAGCAGCAGCACATCCCCGCCTTGCATGGTGCACCCATCACCAGCCTTTGCCCACAGAGCTGTTCCTTTGCTAAACCATTTCATAAACTCACTTCTTCCTCTGGATTTTCCTGCTGCAAAGCCTCCCAAGCACTTCCTTGCTCTCCAATCTGCAGGCCTTAAGGGAGAGCTAGAAAACCAGGCTGTTATTCTCAGAATCCATTTGAACTCTTCTCTTAAAAATTCCTGTTGGACACCTTTCAGCTGAAGGTCTTTTGAGGCCTCTTCATTTCAAATCCTGTCTGATATAAATTATTGCTTCCAAAGGCAGCTCTGCTGTAACAAAGCAATGAGCATCCATAGCTGGAATTGGCAATCAGCTAATTGGGTCAGCTCTTGGAGTGAGTGGTTGGAAGCTCAGTGTTTGAATTGTGGGTGGAAATGGGTAGAAGGACCCAGAAAATTAGTTTTATTTGTCATTTGGATGAGAGGATTGGGTTGAGGAGGCAGAGGAGGGATATGCTCTGGGATGTGGGGGGAGGAACACATTTGCAGCCTGACAAATTCACTTTTCTCTGATGGAACCGTTGGCAGCGCCAGCGACAGAACTGCAGAGGGCTCAGGCTGGGTGCTGTGTGTGAGCAGGGAGGGGAATGTGCCTGCTGCGGGTGCTGGAGGAGCTCAGCCCTCCTGGCTGTCCAGGCTCGCCCTGATGGGTTTAGGGCTGGCTGGAGGGGAGCTGGGTTCTGTCCTGGATTTCGTGGCTGAGCAATCGCCATGACCAGCACTGGGCTCTGGGAGCGCTTCCAGTGTGCCCGTGGGACACTGGGGCTGTTCCCTGAGCTAGGAAAGCTGCCCTGGGCATTGGAGAGGGGGAAATGCAGCTCCAGTGTGCCCCGGGGACACTGGGGATGTTCCCTGAGCCAGGGAGGCTGCCCTGGGCATTGAGAGGGAGGAGGGAATGCAGTGACAGGAGAGAGAGAAAAGCCGCCAAGGCTGGAGCTGAGGGCCAGCGTGGCCCAGGGCCACTTTGGGGAGGGTGGCTGAGGCTGGAGTGTCCCCTGGGGCTGTGAGTGGCACCAGCAGAGCCCTGAGGGACCTTTGGGCTCACACTGAGCCAGGAGAGGCTCGGGGGCTGCACACAGCAGAGCAGGGAGCAGAAAAACAGAGAGAGGGAATGGCACAACCAGAGAAGGAAATAGCACAGCCAGAGCAGGGAACAGCAAAACCAGAGAGGGGAATAGCACAACCAGAGCCAGCCTGGAACGGGAGAGCTCCGGGTCCCGGCTGGGCTGGGCTTCAGGCTGGGTTGGACAAACCCAGGGACAAACCCAGAGTGCCCCATCTCCCCCAGGCTGGGCTGGGACAGCCCCACAGTTTGTCCCTCTCCCCATGGCTCCCCTCAGGAAGGCTCCGTCCCCGCTGTCCTGAGCGTGTCTGGCCGAGGGCAGGCACAGGAGCCATCCCCTGGCAAAGCCTTTTGTTCCTCCTCAAACGAGAGCTTGCACAAACAATGATGGCACCATTCCTGCTCGGCACATCGATCCAGGGCTCTAGCCAGGCAGGAGAGCTGCAATAAAACCCCGGCCTTTAATTTTATGCATGGAGAACTTCTTACCTGCCCTCCCCTCGTGTGCTCCCCCCCACAGCTCCTTTTCCAACTGCAGCTATTTTTCCCTGCTGACTTCAGGTGTTTTGTATTCCGCTTGGATCAATAGCAGCACAACAGCAGCAGCCTCGCGGCTGTCACTGGGAAGACCCTGCTGTCAGCGCCGGCTCTGCCGGGCTGGAGAGCCCGTGTGCTTCCCCGGCACACACAAAGGGCTGCGCGGCCAACCCCTGCTCCATCGATTCCGCCTTTAATTATTTCTGTTTTAATCCGGCCTGGGGAAAGCTGCGTTCTTCCCGAGCTCCGGGGTTTGGGTTCGGGAGGGAGAGAGGAGTCTGAGCTGCCCCTGGAGGGAGGTGGCGCTGAGGGGACACTCCTGTGAGAGGTGGCACTGCAGGGACACCCCTGTCACAGCTGCCCCTTGCCAGGTGAGGTGGCATTGCAGGGACACTCCTATCAGAGGTGGCACTGCAGGGACACCCCTGTCACAGCTGCCCTTTGCCAGGGGAGGTGGCACTGCGGGGACATTCCTGTCAAAGGTGGCATTGCAGGGACACTGCTATCAGAGGTGGCACTGCAGGGACACTCCTGTCACAGCTGCCCCTTGCCAGGGGTGGAGGTGGCACTGCGGGGACATTCCTGTCAGAAGTGGCACTGAGGGACACTCCTATCGGAGGTGGCACTGTGGGGACATTCCTGTCACAAATGCCCCTTGCCAGGGGAGGTGGCACTGTGGGGACACTCCTATCGGAGGTGGCACTGTGGGACACTCCCGCCAGAGGTGGCACTGAGGGGACACTCCTATCGGAGGTGGCACTGTGGGACACTCTCGGAGGTGGCACTGAGGGGACACTCCTATCGGAGGTGGCACTGTGGGACACTCCTGCCAGAGGTGGCACTGCCCCTGCTTGTCCCAGAGCCGGGCTCTGTGCGTTTCCGAGGCGCTGCGTTTGTCCTGTCACAGCTGTCCCTGCAGGGACGCCCCTGCCAGCGCCGTGCCCGCCGTGTGGCTGTGCCAAGGAGCTGCTCCCCGGTGATATCCTGCTTAGCAGCCTCCCGGCCGTGGGCAGCAAGAGCAAATCCATTGCCTAATCCGAGCGGCGTGCCAGCGCCACGTTAGCTGATGTGAACATTGGCCCTCGCTCGTGGCTTTTTCACAATCTCTGATATTTACGTTGGCCTGCAGCAAACCAATGCCAGCGAACAGAAAGTGTTCAGTGAAACACAACCTTTGTGTGCATCTGCCACCCCGAGTGCCAGGATGGAGCCAGAGAACGTTCAGGGGTGGAAGGGACCATAGAGGGCCCCTCACTGCCCCCCTGCCCTGGCAGGGACACCTTCCCTTCCCTTGGCTGCCCTGCCCGGCCTGGCCCTGGCACTGCCAGGCACCCAGGGCAGCCCCAGCTGTGCCGGGGCCTCACCACCCTCCTGTGACGGGCCAAGGATGAGGGAAGAGACGAGGATCTGACTCCATGTTTCAGAAGGCTGATTTATTATTTTATCATATATATTGTATTAAAGCTATACTAAAAGAATAGAATAAAGGATTTCATCAGAAGGCTGGCTAATAGAAAAATCGAGGAGAGCTGCTGTGGCCTGAGGGACAGAGCCCACCCTGAGAGGGAACTGCAGTGACATTTTCTGCAGAGGGGAGGAACCCTCGGGCGGGCAGGGCTCACCCTGGAGCCCTCCAAAGCTCTTTGTGCCAGCGCTGCTCTGCCCTGGGACACAGCACACCCACGGCCAGGCCCAACAGGAGGAAAAGAGGGCCCAAAGCAGGGAGATTTGGGGAAGGAATGTTGGCAAAAAGGGGGAGCTCTGAGTTTGTGATGGAGGTTGGGAACGGGGCTTGTCAGCCCCCAAACCCCCTCGGCTCTGCGCTGCCTCTGTGCCACATGCAGGAAGGGCTTCTTGGTTTTATTTATATTTGTTTTTAAAATTAATTTATTTATAAGGAGTGTTTGTTTTTTCGCCAAGCCCTGGCAGAGCAGTGACACCACAGCTCTCCCGGAGAGCCCTGGCTGTGCCGTGAGGGGAATGAGCGGCTCCACGGAGAACGGGGAGGGAGGCAGGGCTGGGAGGGGGCCCGGGCAGCTCTGCTGAGCCTGGGCAGGACAGCCCCAAACCGGGCCGGGCTGGGCCGGGCTGGGCTGGGCCAGGCTCTGAGCCCGCTGTGCTCCCCCAGCCCCAGCTGTGCCCTGGGCCGGACAGCCCCAAACCGGGCTGGGCCGGGTGTTGTGGTGGGTGGGAATCTGGAATAAACACATTTCTCCAGCTTTCTCCTGCAGTTTGAATTTAACTTAAATCGATTGCTATTTTCCTAACCCGGGGCTTTCCCTCTGCTGTTGTTGCTCTGGTAATTCCTCCCCATCCCGGAGGCTCTGTGGGATGATGGTTTCGGATTATTTTGGATAATTTCGGATTATTTCTGATGATTTCTGCCCCTGCGCTCCCCTCGGGGCTTTAGGGGGCTCCCGCAGCTCCCGGCCCTGGGGCCAGCCCGGCCGGTCTGGGGTCCCGGCCCGGCCCTGGGCTCTGGTGCTGGGGCTGCGGCCCCGGTCCGGGTCCCGTTCCCGGTCCTGCGCCGTTCCTATTCCCTGTCCCGTCCCGTTCCCGGTTTCGGCCCTGTCCTGGTCCCATTCCTGTTCCCATTCCCAGTCCGTTCCCTGTCCCGTCCCATCCCCGCTCCGGGCCCGGGCCCGCTCCCGGTTCCCGGTGGCCGGAAGCGCGCGGGCCCGCCGGAAGTGACGCGCTGCGGGCGCGCCCCGGGCATGGCGGCGGCGGAGCCCGGGATGAAGCAGTTCAATGGCGGCGGCGGCGCCGCGCCGGACGCGGAGCGCGGCCGCTTCCCGCACTGCGTGGTGTGGACCCCGATCCCCGTGCTGACGTGAGCGAGCCGCCGGGGCCGCACCGGGGCCGGGCCCGGACGGGACCCCCGCGCCTCCCCCGGGGCCTCCCCTCGCCTGTCCCGGGAGCTCCGCGCTTCCCCCGGGCCCTTCTCCCGGGCCCTTCTCCCGGGTTCCCCCTTGCCTCTCCCGGGTCCCGCTGCCCCTCCCGGGTCCCGCTGCCCCTCCCGGTCCCGCTGCCCCTCCCGGGTCCCGCCTGCCGTCCCAGGGCGCTCGGCTGCCGCGGGGCCCCGGCCCGGGACGGGCTCGTTCCGCGGCAGCGGGGCAAGGCGCGGTGCCGAACGGGCTCGGCCCTGCGGGAGCGGAGCGAGCCGGGAACGTGGGCAGCGCTTTAGGAGCGCGGGGATCTGAGAGCAGCAGCCCGTGCCCCGGGGAGTCTCGGTGCGTGCCTTTGCATCCCCGGGACCGGCTGTGCCCTCCCGGCCGAGCGTGGGCAGGCTCCATGCAGGGAGGGCTCGGGGCTCCGCTCCGCTCGTGAGAACGCTGGAGCTGTGGCTCTGGGGCTGGCCGGGCACAGCCAGGCGTGTTTTTCCACCTGCTCTTCCCCCGGGCTCCCGTCAGGTGATGTTTGCCCAGGCGGGTACAGGGTGTGGGGCGGGGTGTGCCGAGATCGGGAGCGGCCCGGGAGAGCCTGCCCTTCCCCTCCTGCCGTCTCTTTTATCCCTTTTATCTCTTTTCTCTTTTGATCGCTTAAAGTTTTCACCCCAGCCTTTCCCTGGAGGATTTTCCAGAGCTTTTTTAACATTCCTAACCCCAGCTGAAGGGAGCTGCCAGAGCCACTGAGGCCCTCGGGGAGGGAGGAGAGGGAAATCGGGGAGATCAGCACAGCTGAGGATGCTGGAGCAGGTGGGAGAGGGCTGGAACGGGACCTGGAGGGCAGTGATGGAAGAGGCTGGCATGTAGGTGTGGTGAGGGAAGGTTTGGGATGTAGATCTGGTGATGGAATGGGGTTGGGACACAGGTCTGAGTAAAGGGAAACGGTTTGGGATGAAGATCTGTTGAGGGCAGGGGTTGGGATATTGGTGTGCTGCTCCCTGGAGCTGTAAGCACCCATCAGGGAGAAGGTCTGAGAAACACTGGGACCTTTTAGAGGAGGGAATGCCCTTGCTAGAGCCAGGAGCTCTGCTCTGTGTCTGGAGAGCTCGGCTCTGGGTTGCTGTGGAAAGCTGCAGTGGGAAGGTGGGCAGGGCGACCTGGTTTTTGGTTGCTGGAGTGGAAAGTCCGGTTTGTGCGCAGGCAGTCCCTGCAGGATCTGATCTTTGTGCTTGGCTGCACAGAGGGGTTTGTGCGGCTCTGGGCTCGCCCTGCCCTGCCCTGCCCTGGTGTGTGCAGGGTTTTGGGGTGGGTGCTTTGGGGTGGGTGTTCCCTCCCAGCCTCCTGCCTGTGGCTGCTCCGTGCTGTTCTCCCTGTGCTCTGCTCCCTGCCAGCCCGTGCCTGGCCCCGCTGCCGTGCTGGCAGCAGGGCCGGGTGTCCCCTGACGTGTCCCTGTCCCTCGCAGGTGGCTGTTCCCCATCATTGGCCACATGGGCATCTGCACCTCGGCCGGCGTCATCCGCGACTTCGCGGGGCCCTACTTCGTGTCTGTGAGTAGCCCTGCATCCCCTGCATCCCCTGCTCAAACCACACCTGCAGGGCCCTCCCAGGCTCTGGGCTCCTTCCTGCTGCTCACCTGGAGCTCGTCTGGGGTCCTGATAAATGATGGCTGCTTTGGTGAGGACAAGGGGAAAAATAAATCTCATGTTCCAGTCTCTAAATTAGGAGTTTAGGAGTTAAATTCTCTGCCTTCAGCTGCCTCTGCATGGCTGTTTCTGTCATGCTGTTCAGCATCAGGTGTGTACCAGGCCTCTGAAGCTGCTCAGGGTCCAGGGGATTCTGGAAGTAAAGATGGATTTAATTTTGGATAATTAATACTCCTAATAGACTGGGACATTTGCAGCCAAGAGTTAACAAAATAGTAACACATTAAAAAAAAAAAAAGGGAGGGGAACTGACCTTGTGGGTCAGTGGTGTCACTGAGTGTGGGGTGTAAATGTGCCCAGAGCAGGAGTATGGGAGCAGGGGAATCCTAACCCAGGCACCCCAGGATTGGTGTGGGGGCAGTTGGATCACTCAGCCATGCCCTGAACGTTGCCTTCAGCCTCCTGAGACAGCTCTCCTTTTGTTTTTGCAGGAAGACAACATGGCATTTGGGAAACCTGTGAAGTAAGTGCTGTGTTTGTATTTACCTCAGTGGCTGCCCTGCAGCTCCTGGGGACAGGCGAGCTGTGACATTGCTGTTCCTGGTGCTCACCTGCCCTCCTTCACCTTGGTGGCCGCTGTGTCTCTGCTTTTCAGGAAACCACATGAAATTAAATCTTTTTAGCAGCGTGGTGGTGTTAATAACCGGAGCTGTGTGGAGCCTTTGTTAGAGAAAAGGAAAAGAAAAGGCTAAACCATTCTAGGATGATGTTAACAAGTGCTCTGAGTAAACACTGTGCTGGTGAGCTGAGGGCTCTCCCATCCTGCCAGTGCTGGGTTTGTGTCTCCCAGGTCAGCTTTGTGTTTGGAATGACTGGGGGCTTCCTCTGGGACGTGGGAGCAGCTCAGGGCTGTCCCCTGAGCTCTGTGATTCCTGTCTGGGGTGCTGGGGGTGCTCAGCAGCCTTTGTGCTGGCCCTGCTTGTCTCAGAGCTGGGCTCTGTGTGTTTCAGAGGCACTGGGTTTGTCCAAGCCCTCCCTTTAGGAGTGTGCAGGGCCAGGAGTTGGTCTCTGATGCTCGTGGCTCCTTTGAGGCTGTGATTCCACCCACTGGGGCAGGTGCCAAGGAAGCTGTTCTCTCCCCCCCAGGTACTGGAAGCTGGATCCCAGCAAGGTTTATGCCACTGGTCCCAACGCGTGGGACACGGCCGTGCACGACGCCTCCGAGGAGTACAAGCACCGCATGGTACGGCCCCTGTCCTCTCCTGTCCTGTCTGTCCTGCCTGGGAGGAGGGAGGGAGGGTCCCCAGGGGCTCCCAGAGACTGTGGACACCCATCCCTACCAGTGTTCAAGGCCAGGTTGGAGCAAGGAGCTTCCAAGTCCATCCACCCCAAACCGTTCCCTGTCTCTGCAGGGGCTGGAAGGGATCCCTCCCCTCCCCAGTGCTTGTCTCCTTGCCATGGTGGTGAGACCTGGACTGGGAAACCTCAGGGACAGGATTTCTAATCCCTTTCTGTGTTCCAGCACAACCTCTGCTGTGACAACTGCCATTCCCACGTGGCCCTGGCCTTAAACTTGATGAGATACGATAACAGCACCTCCTGGAACATGGTGAAACTGTGCTTCTTCACACTCCTCTATGGGAAATACGTCAGGTGAGCTGAGGGACAGCCTGGATTTGGCAGCAGAAGGGGCTCTTTGCTTCTCCTGAGCCCTCTGAGGCATCACCTGGCCCGTGGAGTAGGGAGAAGCATCCCCCCAAGCCGTGGGTGGTGCTGTCACTGCCTTGCTCAGCAGGAGAAGCAGGAGTGCTTGCTGGGTTGCACTAGGTGCTGCTCCCAAAATCCTGTTCCTGGCTGCTGGTTTGGAGTGCCTGGAATTTGGGAAATGCTGGCTAAAGCAAATCTCACTCTGTGTTGTCTTCTGGCTGGGGTAGGTCAGAACATAAGGTCACAGGATGGCTTCTCTCCAATGATTGCTGGTTTCCCTCCCCTCTCTTGAGTCTTGTTTACATAAAAACTGGTCTGATTTCCAGCTGCTGTGGAGCTTCCCACTGCACTGGGGAGGGAAACCCCGAGCTTTCCTTAAGGAAAGGCTCCTGAAGCTCCACTTTTCTGGAGTCTTCTCTGTCCTGGAGGAGCTGCTTTACCTGCTGCTGGGCAAGGATAGCTCCAGCTGTCCTGGTTAAATCCACCAGCAGTTGGAATAACAAGCCCTGTGGTAATGGGGTTTCATTTTTTGTGGCCTCCTGTCACCATTCCTGTCTGTGCAGGGTGAAATGGGTTTGTCTTTCACTTAATTTAAGCTGGAAGGACACTCCAGCCCTGTTGTTAGTGATATATTTATTGTGGTCCTGACTGAGTCTCAGCTTTTAACACCAAATTTCCAGGCTGGGGTGTGTGGCAGTGCCAGCAGCAGGTAACAGGCATCTGTCTCCCTCTGATTTCTGTAGTTGTTCTCCCATCCTTTTGTCTCTGCTGGTTTCTCACATTTAACCCTTCCCCCTTTCCCTCCTGCAGCATAGGGGGGTTTGTGAAGACCTGGCTGCCCTTTGTGCTGTTCCTGGGGGTGATTGTGACCGTGGTCCTCACCCTGCACCTGCGGTGATGGCAGCCCTGGCCCCCCATTCCTGAGCACACAAAGGAAGAAACTGTGACTGATCCAGCAGGATGGAGGCCTGGGGCTCTGGGAGCCTTTTCCAGGGAAGGTGGCAGCCCCACTCCATCGTGACAGCTCATCCTCGTCTCCTGGAGCTGGCTTCTTTTCCTCCTGTTTCTGTTCTCTCCATGGTGTCTCCCCGTGTCAGGGGTCTGGGAGCTTCTGCCCTGGGGAGGTGGGAGTGGGAGCAGGGAAGGAGAGGGGTGGGCACCTTTGCTTTCAGTGCCAAGAAAAGCCTCAGGGCAGGCTCTGCCTCCTGCAGGGGCACAGCAGATCCATCCTGGGAGGGTCTCTCTGATCCCCTGCTCTCCTCCTCCTCCTCACCAGATGCTTCCTCAGTTCCCTGTGTCTGCAGTTGGGAGTTGCTGTTTCCCTGTGGCACACCTCTCCAGTAGCACACATTCCAGAGGGGAGGTGTGGGGTGCCCAGCACTCAGGGATGGCCCCAGGAGATGAGGTGGGACCCTGCTGAGGGGTGCTTGTGGCAGGGCAGCTCCCCTGGCCCTGCTGGTGAGCCTGGACAGGCAGGGAAGCTGAGGGGCTGGCTGGGAGCAGCTCAGGCAGGGTGCACCCCTCAGGAGGAGCCTGCTGCAGCTTGGGGAGGCAGCCCTTGGTCCCTTTCAGCTTGTGCCAGAGAAAACATCCCTCCCTGCTTCTCCTTGGGCTCTCTGTTGCTAAATCTGGTGCTGCAGTCCTCACAAGCACTCGCTTCCCTTTGATCCCCGAGCTCCCAGCAGGCAGCAGCTGGGGCAGGGAGCCGAGCCTGGGGCTGGAGAGGCTCTGTGGGAGCAGCACCTGAGCCCGGGGCTGGAGAGGGGCTGCAGGCACCGGGAGCTGCCTGTGGGGCTGGGCTCTGCAGCAGCAAACTGGGGCAGGGGCTTCTCCTGGAATGGTACAGGGAGCTTTGGGGGGCACAGCTGGGCACGGGGCTGTGCAGGGATTGGAATGGCAGGGATTGGTGTGAGGGGCACAGCTGGGCACGGGGATTGGTGTGAGGAGCACACCTGGGCAGGATGGGCCACGGGGGTTGTCCCTGAGTGCCAGGCAGGAAGGGAGTTTGGATGTGACCTGGAGCCCCTTGTGCAGCTGGGTCTGCTCTGCAGGTGCTGGTTTTGGAGGGCTCTGAGCCAGGGGAGTTTAACCCCAGCCTGGCTGAAGGGTCATGTGCAGCTGACTGCAGAGGGGGAGAAGGGGCTTTTCCAGTCACACCTTACCCCAGTACCTGAGGGCTCCAAGGAATCCATTTCAAGGAGAGCTTTCCTGGAGTCCCTTCCTGTGACTGCAGAGCCCACCCACTCACTGTCAGCCTGCTGGTTCTCAGACCCCTCCCCACATGCCACTCCCCAACTTGTCCAGCCTTGTGGGAGGGTTGGGTCTCCCTCAAGCTCCTTTCTGTGCTTTTCCCTTTTCCTCAGCCACTTAAACCACCCCTCACACCTCCTGCTCATTACTGTCCATCTGTCACCCCATCGTGGCCTTGCCCCTCAGCCTGGAGCTGCTCAGAGCAGGGATGGAGCTGCTGGGGCACTGAAATCCTGATCAGAGAGAGCAGGATGAAAGCACGGAGCGTTCCAGGAGCGCTGCCCAGGGCTGGGCGAGGGCAGAGCCTTCCCTTGTGCTGATTTCAGAGTGATTCCTTGGAGTCCCCGGGGCTGGAGCCACCCTCAGCAATAACCCCGAGCCCCTCCCGTCCGTGTTTTATCCATGAGCTCTGTGAGAATTGCCAAAGCTGAGACTTGGGGGTGTCGGGGGGCCCCTGGAGTTCCAAAACCCCACTGTGAGATTCCCTCTCGTTTGCTCCCGATGCTTTTTACCAGAGCGGAGTTTGGAATGGCGAGGGCGAGCCCCCATCCCTCATCCTTTGTTCCCTTCATCTCTGCGGGGCGCTGGATTTCTTTGTAAATATTTAAACTCTGCTTCTGTGGTTTCATAATCCCGACGGCAGGGAAATAAACTGATTTCTGTGGATACCTCCCAGTGCTGCATCTCCTCCCAGCCCTCGGCCGAGAGCGGGGCTGGGATTGGGGTCTCCTGCCCCACCGAGTCCTGGCCCCTCTCCTGCCCAAAGGATCCTGGAGCTCCCACACCTTTGTGGCTTTGTGAGCTCGCCCTTCTCCCTGCCCCAGGGAAACCTCCCGACCCTGCTGCTGGGAGGGAGCTCAGGAGAGTTCCCCATCCCCGCATTTCCTGGGGTTCAGGGCAGGGGCAGCCGAGTGTTCTGGGGTGGGAGATGCTTTATTCCAAGGCTGATTCCCTTCAGCTGTGCACAGCCTCCCTTTTGTCTGTCCTTTTTTTCTGGAGGCTGCTTTCCCAGCTCCTTTCCCTTCCCAGGGGAGGGGAGGCCTGGCCTGGCCCTGGGGCTGCCAGGAGCAAAGAGCCAGACTCGTTTTCCCCTCTCCCAGCAGGGTCTGCTGCCTGAGCCGAGCAGGGAGAGCTGTGCCTGCTGACTGCAGATGCAGCCGCTGATTTTCTGTTCCATCTGACATCCAGGGGCTGGAGCTGCGGGCAGGGAGGACATCAGCCTCAAAATTGGGTTGTGTCCGAGGCCGGGGGATTTCATGGCGCAGCCATTTCATGGAGAACCACCTGGATCTGCTGCTCAGCCCTGCAGGCAGCCAGCCCAGCTCCTGCGGGCTGCCAGGCGGCTCCCAGGGCTTTATCCCCGCACATCTGTCGCTGGGAGGGGAGGTGAGGCTGCAAAGCCCCCGGGGCCGCCTCCTGAGCCCGGCAGGATTGTCCGAGCAATCTCCTGCTGCTGCTGCCGGGAACTCGGGGGCTCCATGGGGTTCAGGGCACCGGAGGGAGCAGCCGGGCCGAGTGTGCCCCTCTCAGGTGCCCGGGTAGGAGGTGCTGTGCCAGCCCTGCTCCCCTCTGCGGCCCCGGGAGCCGGGAACGCTGCAGGAGGGATGGAACGTCAGGATCCTCCATGGCCACCACCATTCCCACGTGTGGCACCGTTCCAGGCAGTGCTGAGTGCCACATCACCGGGCCTGGCAGGGCAAAGGGCATGGGAGGCTGAGACCCCAGCAGAGGAAGGGGCCAGGTGTGCCCCATCCCTTTGGCAGTGTCCAAGCTGGGGTGCTGTGCTGCAAGGGCTTCCCCACCACCCCAAAATCCACTGCTGGGGCTCCACCCGTGCTCCAGCCCCTGCTCCTGCCTCAGTTTCCCCACAGGAGAACCGGACTTGCCTGAACCTCCCAGACCTGAGGAGCAGGTCCTGGAGGGGACGAGGGCTGGGAGCAGGCTGGGACTTGCCCTGGCACTGCTGGCTTGAGGCTGCCCATGCTGTGCCCAGGTGAGACAGAGCCTGCCCTGTGCCCACGAGGTACCTGCAAGGAAAACCCTCCCCGAGGGCTGGCCTGGCACCTGGCTCGGGTGTGCCAGGGTGTGCCTGGGTGTCACTGGGTGTCCCCAGCACCCGAGGCTGTGGCTGAGACCCAGCGCCCTCTCTGCACCCTTGGGTCACCAGGGATGGGGTGGGACACACTGCAGGACGTGTCCCGCTTCTCCTCACACCCTTCTCCATCCCATGAGGGCTCCTCACTGTGGGTGCTGCAGAGCCAAGGGCCCAGGTGCCCAGCAAGGGCCTGGTGCCCACCCGGGGTCACCCAGAGCTGAGCCCTGAGGGGACTCAGGTGTCCCCACACCCCTGTCCCTCTGCAGGGCCCTGGGGGGGCTCAGGTGTCCCCACACCCCTGTCCCTCTGCAGGGCCTGGGGGGGCTCAGGTGTCCCCACACCCCTGTCCCTCTGCAGGGCCTGGCTCCTCGGGGACCCCCCAGAGCTGAGCAGCAGCGCCCTGCAAAAGGACAGGCAGGGAGGGGAGTGGCCCACGGACACAGACACACGAAGCCACTGTTGAGGTCTCATTTCCTGAGACACCAGGCTAAAAATAATCCCCTTCTCTTGCGGTCCTGTGCTCGTGAAGTGCTGCCATCTCACATCAGAGCTGGGGGGGAGCCTGTCCCCCACCCTCAGCCAGCTGCTCTCCCTGTGGCATGGAGGGAAACTGCAAAGCCCTGGGAACCTGAGGCTCCACTGGGCTGTGGGGTGGGGGCTGCAGGTGTGCTGCAGGTGTGCTGCTCCCCCATCCCAGTCCCCCCAGTGCCCCCAGGGCACTCTCCTGGGAGCCCCAGAGCCACATCCTGCCCCAGCCCCCCGTGTGGGACATCTCCCACCCCCTCCCCTTTTCCACACCCTGGAGTCTCCCCCAGGTCTGGGGTCCCCCGTCCCGGGCTCATCCCCGCCGCGCCGCCCCTCGGCGGGCGCTGCGCCGCCCTGTTCAGCCCAGTTCAGCCCCGTTCAGCCCCGTTCAGCCCCGTTCGGCCCCGTCCCGCGGCGCTGCGCCTGCAGTCGCTGTCCCGGTGCCGCCGGGTGCGGAGGCGCTCGCGGGGCCGCGCTTGAGTCTCCGGGCACGGCCGGGCCGGGGCAGCGCCGGGGCACGGAGAGAGCGCACCTGGGCAGGTGAGGGGGGCGCGGGGCCCGGGGGGCTCTGGGGGGGCTCTGGGGGCCGGTCCCGCTCCTCTGGCCCCGCTCGGGGCTGCGCCCCCTCCTCCCCGTGCCCGGTGAGCAGCGCGGGCGGGGGGCGCCGCTGTGAGGGGTGGCATTCCTTGTCCCCTCTGTGTGACACGGGCCTGGGGCTGGCCCGAGCCCCCCGATGGGTCCCTGGTGCCGGGAGGAGCCGAGCGGAGCTCCGGGCAGCCCTGGGACGGGGCTGGGGGCTCACCCGGGAGGGGCCGGCCGTGGGGGCGCTTTGGGGAGGGGGTCCGGGGGGCGTTCCGCGCCGTCTGGAGCCCCCCCTCCACCTTGTGGGGCTGCCTGCGGTGAGCAAAGGGGGGCGGGCAGGCCCCGGCTGCGGCTCCCGGGGGAGGCTGAACTGGTTTGGCCGGTGCGGGGCGGGGGCCGGCGCCAGCGCCCCCGGGGGCTCCGCTGCTCCCGCACGGCTCGGTCTGGGACCCGAGGGATCGGGGCGCCCGGCAGCCCCGGCTCAGAGCGAGGTGACATTTTTAGGTGGCGGCTCTGTTCCGGGGTGGGGAACCCCCCGAGCGCCGGCGGTAAACAGGATACGGGCGGCGGCGGCGGGGAGACAGCGGCGGCATCGCCCCGGCCCCGGGAGAGCCGGTTCGGGCCTCTGGGACCCCTCCTGACCCGGGAGAGCCGGTTCGTGTCCCCTCAGACCCCTCCTGACCCGGGAGAGCCGGTTCGTGTCCCCTCAGACCCCTCCTGACCCGGGAGAGCCGGTTCGTGTCCTTGGGACCCCTCCTGACCCGGGAGAGCCGGTTCGTGTCCCCTCAGACCCCTCCTGACCCGGGAGAGCCGGTTCGTGGCCCCGGGACCCCTCCCAGAGCCGTGTCGGGGCCGGTGTCTGCGATCCCAGGGGCACCTGTGGGGCAGGGAAGGGACCCTCGAGGGGCAGGGGACGGGCTGGGACAGGGCCACCCGTGGGGCGGGCTCAGGGTCACCTCTGTGGCCGCTGCTGGAGCGGGGACACCCCGGGCTCGGCTCTGGGGGTGCCCAGGAACGCGGGGCGTGCCCGGGGCGTGCCCGGGGGGTTCAGGCTGCTCCTGCCCCACGGCTGCCGCAATTTCCTGCCCGGGGTGACTCCAGGCAGCTCTTTCCCAACGCCGGGGCAGGCAGGGCCGGGGGAGGCAGCGCCGGGCATGGGGCACGACCCTCTGGAGATGCGATGGGCTGGGTACGGCCTCAGTGCGAGGGCAGCCGAGCCCCTTGTGCCATCTGTCCGTGTGCCCCGGCAGCCGGCGAGTCCCTGGGAAAGCGGCGGGGGCAGAGCCAGCCCTGAGCAAACACGCTGGGCAAACAGGGCCTGGCTGGCACGGAGCCGGCGGCGGGAGGAGCGGCCCGGTGTGCCCGGGCTGCCCGTTCCCTTTACCGGGCA